>CM055116.1:454747596-455947596 GCA_029206835.1 Rana muscosa | reverse complement strand
TAACTGCTCTGTGCAGTGGTTTTGAACGGAGCAGCCCATATCCTCCTCTTCTCGTGTCCCTCGCCACCGCTCTTGGTCCCCCCTTCCTTCCGAATGCACCCACAGCAAGCAGCTAGCTATGTGGGCACCCAAGCCGAGCTGCTGCTCTGTGTGTCCATTCAGACATGGAGCCTTGGCTTGGCCCTGCCCCCTCCCTCTCCTCATTGGCTCACTGACTTTGATTGACAGAAGCGGGAGCTAATCTCACCCACTGCTGTGTCTCAGCCAATGAGGAGGGAGAGTCCCGGACAGCCGAGGCCCTCGTGCAACATCGCTGGATTGAGATGGGGCTCAGGTAAGTATGATGGGGGGCTGAGGGGGGCTGCTGCACACTGAAGGTTTTTTATCTTAATGCAAACAATGACCCAGAAGCTGATTGGTTTCAATGCAGAGCTGCACCATATGTTGTACCATGCAGTTTTAGTAAATACAGAGACTTGCTACAAAGTCATTTTGTTACAATCAGAGTAATGGGGCAGAGGAAATGTAGAAAATATTCCCTGCTACCTGCAGCAGACTGATGACATCATTCTTTCAAATTCCTTCTCTAAGCGTAGGTAGAGTTACTTCCCATAACTCAAGGCCTATATTTGGAATGTTGGAATGTGCAATGTTAACTACATTGTCTGTGTTGGGCACGTGAAACCATCATACTCTAATGGGTACTTCTAATAATACTATAAGCTGGTATTTTTTTTACTCTGATTGGAAATCTCAACTTTGTACCTCTTTAAAAAAAAATCCAAACACCTACATGACATCCATGCAAATAAACAGCTCAGCGTTTGCACTTTTGAATGATTGCACTCCTGTTCCCTTTGCTCCCTTCATGCACCTCTAGACCATGGAGCTCCAATTTCAGATATAGTTGACTTCTGCGCTGAATGAACACGCTACATCAAAAAGTCATTACTGAATATGTCCTCTGTACATAGCTTGTTCAGAATGCACTTTCAAATTCGGCATAAGCTTAGCAGTCAATAAGAACTTTGAATCAAGTTACAAGGATTAACCTGTGAAGAGATTGACTATTTCAGTACCTGTTTACGTTGAGAAATTCGACAGTATTTCCCTGTGCACTAAGATGTGGAAGAAAGGGATTTACTGTTCAGTGAGTACAAATAGCAATTTAATAGAAGTTAAAATACAGTTATTGCATTTCTGATAGTATAAAATACAGTTCAAGTTTTTTTCTAGACTTTGACATTTATTCATTGAGTTGGAGGATATACATATAGTACAAGTTTAAGCGTGTAAACGTAATCCACTATATGCCACCATTGCTTACCACTAGCACAAAATACATTAATGGATAAAGGATATACATTATGTAAATAATGTATATCCTTCTATGCATTAAGATAAAACACTTTCTGTGTGCAGCAGCCCCACTAATACTTACCTGAGACCCATCTGGATCCAGTGATGTTGCAGGATTGTCTTGGCTGCCTTGGACTCTAATCCTCATTGGCTGAGACATCAGAGTGGTGCCATTGGCTCCCGCTGCTGTCAATTAAAGTCAGTCAGCCAATGAGGAGAGAAAGGGGATGGGACGGGCCATGGCTCCGTGTCTGAATGAACACAGGGAGCTGTGGCTTGGCTCGTGTGCCCCCATAGCAAGCTGCTTGGTGTGGGGGAACTCAACAGGAGGGGGGCCAAGAGCACAAAAGAGGGACTCGAGAAGAGGAGGATCTGGGCTGCTCTGTGTAAATCCAACTGCACAGAGGAGGTAAGTATAACATATTTGTTATTGTTAACTAAAAAAAATTTGACTTTGGTATCACTTTAAGGTGCTTTGGGGTTAAGATCAGTGGCTAGAACTGTGAAGCGATGGCACTACTTGTCCTCCCCTTCCTCCTCTCCCACCCTCCTCCTTCACAGAACTCATAGTATTTTTTCCCAGGATGCAAATGTGAGTGGAGGAGGTGGATCCTGTCATTTATCCTCCATTCACAGAACACCTTTGCATTCTCAGGAAAAAATACTATAATGCCACGTACACACGACCGTTTTTCATGATGAGAAAAATGCAATTTTTTTATTTGGTCATTAAAAACGATTGTGTGTGGGCTCCAGAGCATTTTTCACGACGTGAAAAATGGGCATTAAAAATTTGGAACATGCTCTAATTTTTCTCTTCATTTTTCACGTGCATGCTCAGAAGCAAGTGATGAGACGGAAGCGCTCGTTCTGATAAAACTAGCGTTCGTAATGGAGATAGCACATTCGGCACGCTGTAACGGACTGAAGAGCATGAGGCTGAAAAGCGCGAATCGTCTCTCACCAAACTTTACTAACACAAGGATCAGCAAAAGCAGCCCAAAGGGTGGCGCCATCCGAATGGAATTTCCCCTTTATAGTGCCGTCGTACATTTCTTACGTCACTGTGCTTTGCTCAAGCATTTTTTTTCATGATCGTGTGTAGGCAAGGCAGGCTTGAGAAGAATCACGTCGAGAAAAACATAGTTTTTTTCAATGACATTAAAGTCGTGTGTACGCGGCATAAGGCTGCTTTCACACTGGGGCGGGCGAAGACTGGAAAACGCTGCTGCTCGGAATTAATTTTAATGGGCAGGAGCGGTGGAGGAGTTCCTCCACCACAACAAAGATGCTGCTTGCAGGACTTTTTTTAACGTCCTGCCAGCGCAGCGCCCCAGTGTAAAGGCACTCTGACAGCAGAGGAGGCGTTTTTCAGGTGCTTTACAGGCGCTATTTTTAGCCCAAAAGCGCATGAAAAATGCCTCAGTGTAAAAGGGGGCTTATGCCGCGTACACACGGTCGGAGTGTCCGACAAAAAATGTTCGATATGAGCTTGTTGTCGGATAATCCGACCGTGTGTATGCTCCATCGGACATTTGCTGTCGGAATTTCCGACAACAAATGTTTGAGAGCTGGTTCTCAATTTTTCCTACAACAAAAGTTGTGGTCTGAAATTCTGACCGCGTGTACACAATTCAACGCACAAAAGTTCTACGCATGCTCGGAATCATTGAACTTAATTTTTCTCGGCTCGTCGTAATGTTGTACGTCACCGCGTTCTTGACCATGTGTATGCAAGACAAGTTTGAGCCAACATCCGTCAGAAAAAAATCCACGGTTTTGTTGTCGGGAATGTCCGATCGTGTGTACGCGGCATTAGTTCATTAGCGGTAAGTTGTGTCCCTGGTGCTGTACCAATAACAAAATGTTTAACTAAACTTTAGCTTTAATTTATATCTAAAGCCAAAGACTTGTTTTCAGTTTGTATAGATTTGGATGAAAGAAAACACTATCAGCTTTTCTTTGCCATATTGCAATATGTATCTAATTAGGGAGATTTTGCTCCACCCCCTGTCCTGTAGACTCAACAGTAATTAAGAGGATATCTCTCCAAAGTGAGGGAAATCTCCATTGGAAGATTTTTCCTTTATTTCTGCTTTGAAATCAAAAACTAAAATTGTTACCCTGAAGATTTACCCTTGCATTCATTCCCAGTGACATCTGTGATCAGATCAGTTGGAAGGTGGCAATGCTCTTATTGGGACACAGACAGTGATAAAAACATAACAGGGTTTTTATCCAAATAAAAAAAGTTATACTTTAAATATTATATAGAGCAAGGGAGTTGCCGCTCCAGGTAGATCTAATTGGTGATTATCTTCGAATCAGGAACCAAGGGTGCAGGCAATGCATATAGCAGACTGGAAAAGAGATTAAGCACTACAAGCCACAGCAACCAGGACAACTGACGCGTTTCACGCTATACTAAGTGTTTACTCATAGCTTATGAGCTATAAGTAAACACTTAGTATAGTGTGAAACGCGTCAGCTGTCCTGGTTGCTGTGGCTTGTAGTGCTTGTTCCTGATTTTACCAATAAAGGCTACGTTTGTTTGGAGTGCGGCTGTCTATAAAATCTCTTTCCAGTCTTAAATATTATATACCGTAGGTTACAAAAATGTGAAATTTCAATATCAGTCTGGTTCCCAACTACTTTACAAAGACTTGTGTCTACTGCTTCCTTTGCCTGATAAATCCTAGCAGTACAGGAGCCAATTTTTACTAGTTGGCTCTAACTTACTTGCAAGTGCACATCCACATGACTCCCCTGTGTATATGGTATTCATTCATATTCATATTTTACCAGTTTAAATATGCCCACATACCAGTTTGACACCATATTCCATTAGATGTTGCTGTTCCTGTCACATTAATACTTAATTTGTCACCACCACATAATTATCTTTTTTATGTTTTATCATTTTGTGCCTATAGTTTATTTTAGCTCCAGTATGAAGCCTATGCAATTATCACATGGGCTTGCAGGAAACATAGCAATATTTCGGGTAAGACAAAGACACAAGTAGACTGGACATTCAGGAGAATGTGTTGTATTGTGTGATGAAGTGACTGATCATTTTATAGAAGTATGTCAGCTTTTCAATAAATTGTACAGTAAATGTGAGCGCACTACAACATTCCAGAGGGGCAACGCTGTTCACAGTAACATATTACAACTCAATAAAGCATCTTTAAAGTGGTATTAACCAGTTTGACTCCAGACATTTTTTTTTTCTTTGTCGCATACATGTAAAAATTCTAATTTTTGGCAATAAAATTACATAAAGCCCAAAAAGATAATATATTTTCTGAAAGCAGAAGCCCTGTAGAATTAAAAGGTGATAGTTGCAAATTTTTGTTTCACATGATATTTGAGCAACTGTTTATTAAACGCAAATTTCTCCAAAATATATATATTAAAATTATTTAAGTGCAAAACCACACCATATAATATCCATTTTTGGTTAAAATATAAAAGATGAGGTTGTATTGAGTAAATAGATACCTAACATTCCATGTTTTAAAGTTGCGTGCGCAAGCGATATCATCAAAAACTATAATGCCCATAAATCACCGTTGGTGACACTTTCAAAGTCGTTACAGCTCACCAATTTGGAGATAACCAGGAACTCTTGTGCTAGAATTATTGTTCTCACTGTGACATTCACGACGATATGTCACGTGTGTGGCACGGTTTATGTACACGTACGCACTTTGGGCTTTTGTTTGCGTTTGAGCAGGTGTTCGGAGCAACAGGGGTTTTGGCAATTTTTTTATTTTATTTTAATATATTTTATTATTTTTTATTTATTTTTACTTTATTGCAATCAGAAAGGGTTAATACACCCCTATGTGATAGCATTGGTCAGGTGACAGGTACTCTTTTTGGAGACATTAGGGGTCTAATAGACCCCAATGTCTTCCCTGCCCTTCACACCAATATGCTAAATAAATAACAATAAAATAAAAAAAGTCCATAATCATTAAATTCATATTTATCCAAGTGCCCCAAAAGGGCTCAAGGCTCCGAATGAATATAAGGTGCTCCAGTGCTTGTAAAAGTGCTCTTCCAAATTATATTAGTGTTGGCCTCCTACCAAACAAAGGAGATCTCAAGTTTTAGAGATCAAAAGAGAATTTGATGTCTCCCAGATAGCCCATGCTTTCACCATCAGGTGTCTCATTAGCCAAATGATCTGGTCGATAGAAAATAGCTGCAGTGTTCCCACTGCTTGAATATAAGTCTGGTACGTACGCCACATCGGCACAGTGATAAGCCATGCAATTTAAACATAAAGAAGAAACCGCAGAGTGTAATACAGTTAAAAGAAATCGCCTTTAATGAAAAAATTGCGTTTACATGTATCCAAAAGTGAAATTGCAACAATGTAAAGCATGGCCATGGGACCAGCCATCCGGCTCGTGCAAAATGACATCACACTCTAGCTCCGCCCGATGCGTTTCCCTAAAACTGCCGTCTTCTGGGATCTGGCTTCAGGTTTGTGGCTAATCTCAGAGCAGGTTGAGATTTGGTGTATGATGCCCGAATTGTCAGTTTCTTGAATGTTCAACTTTTCAGCAAAATCAAAGAGTGTTTGAAAGTACTGCATGTGTTTGTAATAAAAGGAAACTATAATGGTTTCAAGGCAATTTAATTAAAATTAGGTTTTAAGGGCAAATATTGTGTTTTTTTTCAGTGAGCTCAATTTTGAGTCATTATTGTAGAGCTTTCTAGTAATTTTGATGACTTGTATATGCCCACTCATCCTTATGTGTGTTATTACAACTAAGTTAGTCAGTAGCAAGTGTTCTCATTAGTTCTAGGGATGCACCAAAATTTTGGCTACCGAAACATATCGGCCGAAAATGGCCCTTTCGGCAAAAAGCCGAAAGAGAATTCTTGCCGATACTGGCACCGAAAGTCGCCAATGCACAGTAGAGGCGGCAGAACCAGCGGGTGACATCACTCGTTGTGTGGGCGGTGTGCACGTTCCTCGCTGTTAAGACACCGCAATGCCACACTCGTAAGCACGTTCCCTGCTGAGACGCTGGCACCTTCCCCGCGGACGCTCCTTGTGCTTGTGGGACGCTGCTGGGAATCGAGAAACGGTACTGGGACCCGAGAGACAGTACTAAGAAGCGAGAGACGGTACTGGGAAGCGAGAGACAGTGCTGGGAAGCGAGAGACGGCTTCATAGAGGGCTGCACATAGCATACTCAAGTACAAGAGTGGGCACTGTCATGGATGGCTAACTTTACTATCCGCCGGTGAGCATTGCTGCTTTTGCCTTCTTAAACTGACAGAAACAAACTAGTAAATTAATTTTATTTCTTGATTATTTTATTATAGTACTAGTACTGACTATTTAAAATGACTGTGTGTCTACACTGCAGTACATCTGATCTGACTTGTAGCAAAAAAATATATATAATTGAACTGAGTGATTAAATATGATTTTGAAATGGAATGGAATGGACTGCAAATTGCAAGCTATTTTTTTTTGGAGCTATTCTGTAGTATACAGTATAAAATTCATGTGCTTGCTGTTATTGAATGTGTAACTTTGACAGTGTAGTATAAGTTATACAGTACTGACATGACAGCAAGCGCATTAATTTTTTAAACATGACAGTATGCAATAAATATATAATATATATTATATTTCATATATAATATATTAATAATTATACATTTATTGCGTACTGTCATGTTTAAAAAATTCATGCGCTTGCTGTCATGTCAGTGTCGTATAACTGTATAACTTATAATACTATGCTGAGACAAAGTGACAAATTTTATTCAATGACAACAAGGCGCATAAAGTATACTACAGAATAGCTCCAAAAAATAAAATAGCATGCAATTGCAATTTGCAAGCAATCCATTCCATTTCAAATCAAATTTATTCAGTTCAATTATATTTTTCTAGTACAAGTCAGATTTACTGCAGTGCAGACATAACTACCTTGCATGCCAAGAGCAGCACCATAAAAAAAAAGGATTGGTTAGTTTTTATTTTATTTTTTAAAGCTGCCTCCTGGGGTTTAGCTTTTAAATGGATTTTGTCCCTCCCCCCTCAGATTTCACTCCCACTATAAATCATTCTATGATATTATTCTACGTTACCAGCAAAGGTGGACCATGTCTGCAGTGTGGAAATATTTTAAAGTTTCTGATAAAGACCCCAAATTTGGAGGGTACAGTGCCAAAGAATTTTTCAACAACAGGTTTGATACACTACCTGAAAACACATCATCCAGTTCAGCATTCTGATTACAAGAAATCAGCGCCACTTTCAAAAAGTGCCTCAGGCTTAACACCATCTGTGGCCACAGTGTTTGAAAAGGTTAAAAAATATGCAAGTGACAGTCCCAAAGCTTGTGCCATTACAGCTAAAATTATGGAATTTATTGCATTAGACGACCAGCCATTCTCTGTTGTGGAGGACATTGGATTCCGTAGGATCATGCAACATATTGAGCCGCGTTACTCACTACCAAGCAGACGCTACTTTGCAGATACCAGTCTACATGAGTTGTTTAGCAGTGTTAGAAAACACGTTCAGGAGCTCATGCCTACCGACATCATAGCAATCAGTTTTACTACCGACATTTGAGTTCAGATGTCAGTCCAACGAGCATGCTCAGCCTGACAGCGCAGTGGATAGATGACAAATTTCAATTGCAAAACATCCTACTTAACGCACGTGAGTTTGTTGGATCACATACTGCAGCAGCAATATCTGATGCTTTAAAAACCATGCTTGAAATTTGGCACATTGAGAAGTCTAAAGTGCATTTGATTGTTCGAGATAATGCGCAGAACATGGCAAAGGCAATGGTGGACAGTGAACTTCAAAGCACATTGTGTATGGCACACACGCTACAATTGGCTGTGAATGAAGGATTGCTGAGTCAGCGCACCATATCTGATATCGTATCAAAAGGAAGAAAAATTGTGGGTCACTTTAAGCATTCTCCGCTTGCTTATTCCAGATTACAAGCTTTACAGATGCAGTTTGGAATGGCACCGAAACGACTGCAGCAAGATGTAGCCACTCGTTGGAACAGCACCTAATATATGCTACAAAGTCTTTTTGAACAAAAGCGTGTTTTAGCTGCATACATTGCAGATTACGAGCTGCCAGCAACACTGAGTGCACATCAGTGGACGTTAGTTGAAAATAGTTTGTCTCTTCTATCTCCATTTGAACAGTTAACAAAAGAAATAAGCTCAACTAATGCTTCCCTTGCTGAAGTTATCCCCTTTATTGCTGCACTGAAGTGTCTGCTTGGAAAAGAGGTAGAAATAGACTGTTCTGTCTCAACTACAAAGCGATAAAGTTCATCTCCAGGTTTAAGTAGGCCTTACTCAAGCTGGTTTGATATGCATCCCTTGCATCGATACAGGCAGTTTAACTCAATGAATAAACTCACAGTTAGGACGACAGACGATGAATCCTTTTGAATGTTCCGTTTAATGATGGATATTCATAGGTAGAAAAACGTTGCAGTTGTAAGCCACATGTAAGATGTTTAGCATGGAAGATATACAGGAGTAATGACCAGAATCAGGAAGTGGAGGAGATATATAAAGAACTACGGTGAGAGAGAGAGTTCAGCTAGAAAGAAGGGGACAGATCTTAAAGACACAGAGCAAGAATAATCACATAGTGTAACACAACACTCCCCGTCTGAAATCTTTAGATTTCATAACCTTAAACTAATATATATATTTTCAAAAAGTCCAATACTGACGAATGTCCTGGAACCTGTAATGAAAAACATGCAACAAGCAAATAATAAATGTAAGTTCAACAGGATGAAGAACATAAAGTCACAGTATGATGTCTTCAAATAATTCCAAAGTTCTGAGTAGAACCTGTAGATGGCAGCAATGTACTCCCCGCCGTGCCAACAGCATGGCTAGTCCTTGCACAAGTCGCTCACCTGGCAAAATGAGTACTAACTCTGTAATTGGTCGACTAAAGGTTCGTGTCGATCCTCCCTTGGTTACCTTGACTTCTACCTTCCGGACTTTATCGTCGCTGGGCATAACTTTAGTAATAAGACCGATAGGCCACTAATTCCGACAAACTTCCTTGTCTTTTAGAAGGATGAGGTCTCCAACCTTAAGATTCGGCTTAGATGCTTGCCATTTGTTACGACCTCGAAGGTGGTGAAGATACTTTTTCTTCCAGCGATGCCAGAACACATTGGCTAGATGCTGCACCTGCTTCCATTGATGCTTGTAATGGTGTGACCGCAGCTTCTGTTTTGTACTTACAGAAGTGTAGAGTGAGGTGTTCACAGTTCTTATTTCCTTATCATCTTCAGGGCTTACTAGTCCATAGGTGTGTCAATAGGGAGTAAGTAAGAGTCCTCACGCAGAAACCTTGGAGGTGACAGCCATAAGCTGTCCTGAAGAGCGGCAGGTGACACGGCTCTGGTCCCACAGTCAGCTGGGTTGAGTTCAGTGAGAACGTGATGCCATTGACTTGGTAGAGAGAATCTCTTGATACGTTCAACCCTGTTGCTGACGTACACATAAAATTGTTTTGTTTGGTTGTTTATGTAACCAAGTACTACCTTACTGTCTGTATAGAAGGTGAAAGAATCAATTCTAGTGTCCATTTCACTTCGTATGACCTCGGCAATTTCTACTGCTAGCACGGCTGCACAAAGTTCAAGTCTTGGTATGGTATGTGCAGGCTTGGGTGTGAGTTTTGCCTTGCCTAGGACAAAACTACAGTGTTATTCTCCATTCAGTTCAGAGGTCTTCAAATAGGCTACTGCAGCAATAGCTTCAACTGATGCATCAGAGAAAATATGAATCTCTCTCCGGTTAGCAGTTGAAGTGGATCCTGGAACATAGCAACGGGGAATCTGAAGTTTTTCTAGTGACTTCAAAGAATATCTCCACCTTTCCCACTTGTGTTGATTCTCACTAGGCAAGGGAGTATCCCAGTCTATGTTCTCAGTAGACAACTGTCTTAGTAAAATCTTACCTTGAATGGTAACTGGGGCAAGGAAACCCAGTGGGTCATAGATGCTATTCACCACGGACAGGACTCCTCTCTTAGTGAAGGGTTTGTCACAAGTTGACACTTGGAAGGTGAATTTGTCTTGCTTGATGTTCCACAACAAACCCAGACTTCGCTGTACAGGAGGCACATCTGTACCTAAGTCAAGGTTTTTTAGACTAGTGGCATAGTCCTCAGAGTGAAAGGCATTCATAAGTTCCTGGCTGTTGGATATAATCTTGTGCAGTCTAAGGTTTGCTACAGACAGCATCTCCTTTGTTCTGGTGAGAAGATCAATTGCTTCTTTAGCAGTTGGAAAGGACTTAAGTGCGTCGTCAACGTAGAAGTTTCTTTCAACAAATTGACGGGCATCAGATCCATATTCAACTTCTCCAGTCTGAGCTGTTCTCCTTAGCCCATAAGTTGCCACTGCTGGGGAAGGACTGTTACCGAAGACATGTACCTTCATGCGATAATCTATAACTTCCTTGTTGAGGTCATTGTCCTTGTGCCATAGAAACCTGAGGTAGTTTCTGTTGTCTTCTCTGACGATGAAGCAGTGAAACATCTGTTGAATGTCGGCCATTACTGCTACAGGCTCTTGTCTGAAACGAATCAAGACTCCTATTAGACTGTTGTTCAAGTTGGGTCCAGTAAGGAGCATGTTGTTAAGAGAAACACCTTCGTGCTGAGCACTGGAATCAAAGACAACTCTGATTTGGTCTGGTTTGCGTGGGTGATACACGCCAAAGGATGGAAGGTACCAGCATTCTTCTCCCTCCTTTAGTGGGGGAGCAGGCTCTGCATGATCTCTGTCAAATACATTTTGCATAAAGTCCACAAAGTGCTTTTGCATCTCTGGTTTCCTGCTTAAGTTTCACTTTAAGGAGGAGAATCTACTGATGGCCTGCTGTAAGTTGTTGGGCAATCTCTCTCTTGGGAGACGAAAGGGTAGGGGTGCTACCCAGTTATTGGAGTCATCTTGAAAGAACTCATTGTCCATTACCTTGATGAATTCCTTGTCTTCCATTGAAGGAGCCAGTATGTCATCTTCACTGGTTGCATTAAACACTGTAGAGCCGAAGTCGCCATCATGGCAGGAGAAAGGGCTTGTGTCACCTGAGATACCATGTTGCCATCCGTGGCTGGCTATCTTCTCTTTCACCCAGTTGTGATGTGGGCATGGCTCAAAGTAAGTGTTTCGCCCATTTGGCAGAACATTTGTCTTGAATGACGAAATGTTGGTAGGTCTTTTCATTTTGCCTATGCAGACATTGCCTATGATGACCCACCCTAGATCCGTGCGCTGGGCAAATGGGGCATCTGGGGGTCCACTGACTTGTCTGTGTACCTTGTGAACTCTTAGAATGTCTCTTCCTAACAGAAGAAGGATCTGAGCATCTTTGTCAAGCGGCGGTATCTCATTTTCTATTACCTTGAGGTGAGGGTGATGGAAAGCAGCAGCTGGAGTAGGGATTTCTTCCCTGTTAGCAGGTATCTGATTGCACTCAACAAGTGTAGGTAAGGGTAATTGCAAGTTACCTTTGAGAGAAGATACCATGAGTCCATGAGCCCTTCTTCCAGAAACCTCTATAGTTCCACTACAGGTACCCAAGGTGTAAGGATGAGCTTCGCCTTTTATTTCAAATAGATTGAACAATTCTGATTTTGCAAGTGATCGATTGCTCTGATCGTCTAAGATAGCATATGCCTTTAGAGATTTTTCTGGTTGATCCTTGTGGTATATGTTCACCAAGCATATCTTAGCACAGGACTTACCACAGCGGTCTTCTCCACAAACTTCAGTGCAGGATGAAGAAATGATGGTAGAATTAGGCACTTGGTCTGTATTCTCCCCGCCATGCGTTAACCTGGGAGGAGTGTTGGCAGGTTGTGCAGAGCTGGGCTCAAGAGGGTGGAGGGCTTGCACATGTTCTTCAGAGCCACACTCTATGCACTTGATGGACACATTACAGTCCCTTGCAAAATGTTCTGTAGAAGCACAGCACCTGAAACATACCCTAAATGTCTATAAAAGCTCCTTGCGCTCTTCCAGAGGCTTTTCCCTAAAGCCGATACATTTATTGAGGGGGTGTGGCTTCTTGTGTATGGGACACTCTCTTTTAGGGTTTTCAATCTTCCTACTCTGTTTGTTCGTGGCCAGAACTGTGGTAGGAGTGGGAAGGATGTCAGTCTTTTTCACGGACACTGGGCCTCTATGGTTTCTATAGTTGCCCTGAAGACTGATACTCTTAGGAAAGGGTGAGAAGAGGCTGTACTCACCGTAGGAAAAACTTGGATCGTTCTTGGTCTCTGCAATTTTCCTGATGAATTCACAGAAGAAAGAGAATGGAGGGAAGGAAACCTTGTTCTCTCTTTTGTATGATGACCCTAGTGCAGTCCATTTCTCTTGCAAACCATACGGGAGCTTGGAGACAATTGTGTTTACCCCTCTTGGAGTGTCAAGGTAACTGAGTCCAGGTAGTTTTGGGTCTGTCTTGGCTAGCTGAAGCTCAAGGAGAAGGTCACTCAGTCTCTGGAACTCCTTATTGTCCTTACCGGATATCTTTTGGAAAGTTTCCAGACGCATGAACAAAGCATTTTCTATAGCTTCTGGACTGCCATAACTTTGCTCTAGTTGCTCCCATGCAGCAGTGAGGCCTGCAGTAGGATTGTCCATGAAAACCGATCTTAATGGCTTAACACGTACAGCAGATAGAGGACCAAGCCATTTGATCAGCAGATTCAATTCTTGATCAGCTGTAATGCCAATATTGCTGATTGTAGTTCTGAAGGCACATTTCCAACTTCTGTAGTTCTCAGGTTGGTCATCAAAACTTGTAAGACCAGTCTTTGTGAGCTCTCTGCGAAGCATGTACCTCACAAACTCTTCTGTCTCAGTTGTCTCCGCCTTTATGTGAGATGCTGTTGGCTGTATGGTGCTGATTGCGTTATCTTTGACATTGTTGTTAAAGGACACAGGGAAATATGGTGCAGCAGATGCATCCAGGTGAGTTGCTTGCTTGAAGTCAGTTGTTCCAATGGTACGTTGATTCAAGGCTGTACCGATGACTGGAGATTGATGACTTGCTTGAAGCTTGCGCTGATGCTCTGTGACGTATGAAGGCAGGCAAGGTAGGCAGGTAGGAAATGCAGTGGAGTGATTTTGAGTGCAGGAAGTTGCTGGAACCTCTTTAACTTGAAGCTGTGATGGAGTCTCTATGTAGTCGGGAGCATTGGAGACAATGGAGTGTGCACTGCAGTGGCTTAGGACATAGTCTTTAGTGCGTTTGAGGGGGTCTTCCATATCTGCTATGTTTAGGTTAATGCTGTCTTTCTCACTTGCACCTTCGTCTGCACTGATAGCTTGCTGTAGGACCCTTAGCTTTGCCATAGCTGTGTCATGTTTACACTGTTCATTTAAGGTTTCCATTGTTGCTCTTTGTCGTGCTGACTGCGCTTCCAACTCTGCCCTTTGACGTGCTGACTGCGCTTCCGACTCTGCTCTCTGAGCTTCCAACTCTGCTCTTTGACGTGCTGACTGCGCTTCCAACTCTGCTCTTTTTTCTGCATATGCCACCTGCACTTTTCTGGCTTCCACTTCAGCGCGGGCATTAATAAGTCGCTCACTGAGTGTTGAGTATCTTGAACTATGGGATCTTGACAAGTTTTTAGAACGTCTGGTGGAAACAGATCTGTGAGATGCAGTGTCCTGTAACAGCTTTATTTTTGCTTCTGCCTTTAATCTGGTTTGCTGGATAAAACTGTCTCTTTCAATATTGAGAGCATTGACGCCTTTTAATTGCATCATCGCACTTTCTGACTTCATGTTTTGTAAGACATTAGTGAATTTGATGCTGGTAAGCTGATAAAGCTCATATGAGGCAGAAAGTTGTTTAATGGCGCCCTCTAGTGTCAGTAGTTCACGTTCAACAGACACTGTATTGGCTTCAGCAAGGATTTTCTCCCAGACTAATTCCAAGCTATTTGACAATTCAGTCCTTGAAGCTTCATAATTCTCCATTACTTTCCAAGTGGTTTTAACTGAGCGTTTGGGTAACTCAGTTTCTTCAGGAACTTGTGAGGAGGTAGATGTGAGTTCACATGCAGAAGCTTGGTCACTCATGATAGCAGACTGACTGTGAAAGCAGGCAGGATCTGTGTGCTGAAATATGACACTGTGCAGATTGTCTCAGGCTATAAGGCTGCCATGTGCTGCTCTGTCCCTTCTGTCTTGCTATGAGGGCAGTAAATCTTGTCTGTTTCAGTACTGACATGCAGAAATCTTGTAATTAGGCTGTGAAACTCAGTTTTTCTACTGTTCTGTCTCAACTACAAAGCGATAAAGTTCATCTCCAGGTTTAAGTAGGCCTTACTCAAGCTGGTTTGATATTCATCCCTTGCATCGATACAGGCAGTTTAACTCAATGAATAAACTCACAGTTAGGACGACAGACGATGAATCCTTTCGAATGTTCCGTTTAATGATGGATATTCATAGGTAGAAAAACGTTGCAGTTGTAAGCCACATGTAAGATGTTTAGCATGGAAGATATACAGGAGTAATGACCAGAATCAGGAAGTGGAGGAGATATATAAAGAACTACGGTGAGAGAGAGAGTTCAGCTAGAAAGAAGGGGACAGATCTTAAAGACACAGAGCAAGAATAATCACATAGTGTAACACAACACAGACCATGGCGTAAAAACAGCTAAAACCACTCTACTAGAGGCCATTACCAACCGGTTTCAAGACACCGAGTCCAACCCTCTGTACTGCATTGCAACAGTTCTAGATCCTCGATTTAAAGAGCATTGCTTTAATGTGGAGAAAAAGCACCGTGCACGGGAAATGATACTGGCACAAATGGAGGTGGTGGAAGCATCTAGTGAAGGAGTTTTGAGGTGTCGCACAGAGGAAAGTGAGAAACGGTCGCATACAAGTGAAGAGGAACACACTCCCTCCATATCTGATATGTTTGAAGAAATTTTACACAAATGCACCCCAATCCATAGCGGTGCCACAACAAGTGCAGCTACCCAACAGCTGGACATTTATTTAGCTGAACAGCCTATTGCCAGAAGCGACAATCCCCTTGAGTACTGGCGCATCAACAAAGAACGTTTTCCCTTGCTTGCACAGATTGCACGCAGATATTTATCTGCCCCAAGCACCAGTACAGAGAGTGAGAGACTATTCAGTCTTGCTTCTCATATTCTTGATGAGAAGAGAAACCGTCTCTCCTGTGAGAAAGCTGAACAGCTTTTGTTCTTAAAGCGAAATCTGCCACTTTTACTGAAATAGATTTAAAAATCCGTAGCATAGACCAATTCATTTACGATGTTGAACATCGTAAATGAATTGGTATTGGACTGTGCTATTGGACAATTGGAACATACAACATAGTATGACTGACTACCTAGTATGTTCCAATTGTCTAGTTGTGCCATTTGTTGGTTGTTCATTGTAGTTCTTCTGCAGTTTTTTGCACTTCAATTTAAGAGAGAACTCCAGCTTTTGAACTACTGTACCATAGTTTGTTGCTGTTGGGCCAAACTATGACTCTCCCTAAGCTGTCAGCCCACTGCATGTGCAAATGCAAAACTGTATGTTCTGTATCTGTGGCTGTCTACATACTACAGTACTATACTGCACTGTGTTCCGGGTATGGGCGGTGACTTCCATAAACACAGACTAGTCTACATTGCTTGCTGTGATTGACTGAGCACCACTGCTGTAGACTAGTCTGTGTTCCACTTCCAGGATGTCTCCGCCCATACCCGGGGCCGGAACACAGTGCGGTCTACTGTATGACTATGTATCTAACCCGCAGCTAGATACATACACTTTTATATCGCACATCCAGCAGCTGACACCTTAGGGAGAAAACTTGGGGAAAAAAACTACTAGTTCTCATTTAAGTTAAAAGAAAATAATAAAATAAAAATTTCATTATAGCATAGTACTGTACTATGTTATATTTACAGAAACTGTGAAACAGAATAACGGCCTTCTGACATATTTCTGTTATGATTAGTTGAGAGAGTTGTTCTTTAAAGTACTTATACATAGTTTGTTCTGTTGTTGGGCCAAACTATGTCATTGTCTCTCCCTAAGCTGTCAGCCCGCTGCATGTGCAAAACGATATGTTCTGTATCTGTGGCTGTCTACATACTACAGTACCGCACTGTGTCCTGGGTATGGGCGGTGACTTCCATAAACACAGACTAGTCTACATGGCTTGCTGTGATTGGCTGAGCACCGCTGCTGTAGACTAGTCTGTGTTCCAGGATGTCTCCGCCCATACCCGGGGCCGGAACACAGTGCGGTCTACTGTATTGACTATGTATCTAACCCGCAGCTACGTACATACACTTTTATATCGCACAACCAGCCGCTGACACCTTAGGGAGAGAACTTGGGAAAAAAACTACTAGTTCTCGTTATCAAGTTAAAAGAAAAAAATAAAAGAAAAATTTTACTATGTTATATTTACAGAAACTGTGAAACAGAATAACGGCCTTCTGCCATACTTCTGTTATGGTTAGTTGAGAGAGTTGTTCTTTAAAGTACTTACTTATACATAGTTTGTTCTGTTGTTGGGCCAAACTATGTCATTGTCTCTTCCTAAGCTGTCAGCCCGTTGCATGTGCAAAACTGTATGTTCTGTATCTGTCTAAATACTACAGTAAAATATACACTATACCGCACTGTGATCCGGGTATGGACGGAGACTTCCATAAACACAGACTAGTCTACATTGCTTGCTGTGATTGGCTGAGCACATCTGCTGGAGACTAGTCTGTGTTCCAGGATGTCTACGCCCATACCTAGGGCCGGAACACAATGCGGTCTACTGTATGACTACCGTATATACTCGAGTATAACCCGACCCAAATATAAGCTGAGGCACCTAATTTTACTACAAAAAAATGGGAAAACGTATTGACTCGAGTATAAGCCTAGGGTGTCCATCTGCATGCCTCACTGTGTCCATGACTAGACTGACGTTTAACATGGATGGGAATCTATAGAAGGGGTGCCCAGCCATAGGTCTCGCAGACAACAAACTTTGCACACTTGTAGAGGATAAATGGACCTACAAGTGTGCTAAGATTCGGGTCCAAGGGACCTAAGACCGGCCGGTACCGGGTCCCCAAAGTCACTGAAGAAATTACCATTTAACATGGGAGTCTATGGAAGGGGTGCCCGGGTTAGATAAATTGGTGCTGCCCGGCCGTAGGTCCCCCGGACAACAAACTTTGCACACTTGTAGAGGAAAAGTGGGGCTACATGTGTGCCAAGTTTGGGTACCAGGTCCCCAAAGTCCGGGAGATCAGGCGCAAAAAGGTGACTCGAGTATAAGCCGAGGGGGGCATTTTCAGCAAAAAAATGTGCTGAAAAACTCGTCTTATACTCGAGTATATACGGTATGTATGTAACCCGAAGGTACATACATGCACTTATCGCACATCCATCCGCTGACACCTTAGGAGAGAGAACTGAATTACTAGTTCTGATGTAAGTTGGAAATTAATAAAATATAACAAAGTCAGTCTTTGGCATTTTTATATTATTAATATTAATTATTATTATTAATATTATATATTTAAAAAAAATAAAAAAATGATGCCTGTTTTATTTGGTATGGTGTGCAATGTGCACTGACTGCAGTCTTATTTTATTTTAGTTTTATCTTCTGTGTCCACTGTCCAATTTTATGTGTGTTACTTTTTATTAAAGTACTTTTTGACATTACTGGATTGTAGTATTCTTTTCTTCATAGAGTTAATGATTAAGTTGAATATAAATAATATAACGAATACGAATGTAACACAATTTTGTATAGCCAATCATTTTTTGGGGTAATATATAAAAAAAGCCTATTTCAGTTTCGGTGCTGTTTCGGTTTTCGGGATCAAGGAAGATTTATTTTCGGTATCGGTTTCGGCACCAAAAAACCCATTCGGTGCATCCCTAATTAGTTCAGTGCAGTCACTCTGCTTCCCTTCTTTGTCAGACTGTAAGCAACATTGGGAGAAGATCAGTAATGCACACCCACTGTGGAGGACAGCAAAGGAGAAAGCCAAGTCCACTTGTATAACGAGAAAATATAGGTGCCCCTAGGGTTTTATATATATTTTTATACATATATATATATATATATATATATATATACACACATTATCTCACAAAAGGGAGTACACCCCTCACATTTTTGTAAATATTTTATTATTTATTTTCATGTGACAACACTGAAGAAATTACACTTTGCTACAAGTAGTGAGTGTACAGCTTGTATAACAGTGTAAATTTTCTGTCCCCTCAAAATAACTCAACACACAGTCATTAATGTCTAAACCGCTGGCAACAACAGTGAATATACCCCTAAGTGAAAATGTCGAAATTGGACCCAATTAGCCATTTTCCCTCCCCGGTGTCATGTGACTCATTAGTGTTACAAGGTCTCATGTGTGAATGGGGAGTAGGTGTGTTAAATTTGGTGTTATCGCTCTCACTCTCTCATACTAGTCACTGCAAGTTCAACATGGCACCTCATGGCAAAGAACTCTCTGAGGATCTGAAAAAAAGAATTGTTGCTCTACATAAAGATGGCTTAGGCTATAAGAAGATTGCCAAGACCCTGAAACTGAGCTGCAGCACGGTGACTAAGACCATACAGCAGTTTAACAAGCCAGGTTCCACTCAGAACAGGCCTCGCCATGGTCGACCAAAGAAGTTGAGTTCACAAGCTCAGCGTCATATCCAGAGGTTGTCTTTAGGAAATAGACATATGAGTGCTGCCAGCATTGCAGCAGAGATTGAAGGGGTGGGGGTCAGCCTGTCAGTGCTCAGACCATACGCTGCACACTGCATCAAATTTGTCTGCTTGGCTGTCATCCAGAAGGTAGCCTCCTCTAAAGATGATGCACAAGAAAGCCTGCAAACAGTTTCCTGAAAACAAGCAGACTAAGGACATGGATTACTGGAACCATCTACTGTGGTCTAATGAGACCAAGATAAACTTATTTGGTTTCAGATGGTGTCAAGCGTGTGTGGCGGAAACCAATTAAGGAGTACAAAGACAAGTGTCTTGCCTACAGTCAAGCATGGTGGTGGGAGTGTCATGGTCTGGGGCTGCATGAGTGCTGCCAGCACTGGGGAGCTACAGTTCTATGAGGGAACCATGAATGCCAATATGTACTGTGACATACTGAAGTAGAGCATGATCCCCTCCCTTTGGAAGACTGGACCACAGGGCAGAATTCCAACAACCCCAAACTGCTTAGAAGCTGAGGGTAAAGGTGATGGACTGACCAAGCATGTCTCCAGACCTAAACCCTATTCAGCATCTGTGAGGCATCCTCAAACTGAAGGTGGAGGAGCGCAAGGTCTCTAACATCTACCAGCTCTGTGATGTCGTCATGGAAGAGTGGAAGAGGACTCCAGTGGCAACCTGGGAAGCTCTGGTGAACTCCATACCCAAGGGTTCACTTCCCTTCCTACGGGCGGGGATATCCTCCATATCCGCCAATGGCAACTTTGACACATCCCTCAATGTGTCGTAACAGCACTTCCGCCCTACCTGTGCCTAGGACTTGCCCTTAGTCCGTCAGTGCGCAGGCACTGCTCGGCGTGGACGTGAGGTGCGTTACAGGCCGGCTCCCGTGACGTCAGACGCCCTCTGTCAAACACGCGAGCGGGATGTACAAAAAGCGAGGCTGAGCCCTCACTCCCCAGATGCTATTGGGGAAGTGGGTTCGCTTGGTGCACCTCGCATTACAGCAGCAGGAACCAGGTCTGGATGCGGATGCGCTCTTCTAAGGCTCTGGGGTATGTGTTACTCTGTACATTTGCTCCTCTTTGTGGGACATTAGTCCAGCGGTGTTGTGTGTTTTTTTGCAGCTTATCAGCTGTTATGTGCCCCTGTTCTTTAGATTTGACGTATGGCTCGCAATCAATACAGATTAGTAATCTTCGTTGAGTGGGTCTGGCAATTCAGGCAGCTGTGTGTTTAAAGGTACCACTAGAGTTTTTTTCTGTTCTTATACATTCCCTAAATATAGGACTCTTTTATCCAGCTTTGTTGACGTACGTCATCTTTATTATTCTCTTATGGTTTTGATTGCAGTGAGGTCTTATGTGCCATTTTAAACTTTCTTGGACAACACTGACACCCTCACACACGTTGTTCAGCCCTGTACAGACCCTTCGCTTACAAAACTTGCTGAAGGTATGTCTTCCATTCAACATTATTGGTCTTGGGGTACAATGTAACAATATATGGCACATTGGAAATCTACAATCACTGCCTCTTTTTGCCCCCAGAAGTTCTGTTACTTTACTTCTCTTTTGAGAAGCATCGCATCCAGACTAGCCTGGGATTCCTTGTGCCACAAGTTTACATTAAAATACTATTTTCATGTAAGTATTAGCCTAATATAAATACAGTATCTACTGAATAATTTTTCTGTGTTTTTAAAAATAGCTCAATGACTTTTACATGATGATATCTTATAGCTTCCCGGTGCATCACCTTATTCCCTGCTCTACCCACCGCGCCAATTTTGGGGACTGCCAGCCAGGGCTAGGTTTAATTAGTCCTTCTCTCCCCATCCCTGGGGTGTTGACCGGACAGCCGGTGCCTGAGGTATTGGAGCGACTGCACTTGATATTTTCCAATAGTACAATTTTGGTGAGTGTTATGTATTTTAAGGCTATCGACACTCACAACACTTGTATAAGCCTGTATTGTATTATTTTCAACTAAAATAGTTTTTTATATTGAAATCCAGAAGCTCCTGAGGAAGCGATTTACCAAATCGCGAAACATGTTGAGCAACTTTTAATGTTTCAAGAACCCCGTGGATGATCACTTAGGAGACACTCCTTCCTTGGTTTAGTATGGGCGTCTTCACCATCTACACCCCTACAACAAGAAATATCTACCCTTGAGTGCCGTCCTATGGTCATTTCATGCGGTTCCTTTACTTTTTTCTATTTTGTATTCTATGGATGCATTTATTTACTTACCTGTAATATTTGTGTAATATTAAAATTTGTTATATATTTTTAAGTCGTGCCTATAAAGTCCATTTTTTCTATACAACCTTTTCCATACCCAAAAGGGTTAAGGCAGTGCTGGAAAAAAATGGCGGCCACACAAAATATTAACACTTTGGGCCCAATTTGGACATTTTCACTTAGGGGGGTACTCACTTTTGTTGACAGCGGTTTAGACATTAATGGCTGTGTGTTGAGTTATTTTGAGGGGACAGCTAATTTATACTGTTAGAGCCCATTCACACAGGGGCAACACGACTTCCAGCGCAACTTTGGGAGGCAACTTGGACACGACTTGAGCATGAATCACAGCGCGACTCCAGGCAACTTACAAGGCAACTTCAAGTTGCCTCCAGGACAGGCTACTTTCCAGTGGCCAATCAAACAATAATCAGCTCCGTAGGAGGGAGGAGTTTGCCTGGAAAACTATTTTTACTTCCTGGAAAGTTGCTTCAGTTAAGACAGGGGATCTGACTTCTGAGGTGACTTTCATTGAAATCTATGGGTACAAGTTGCCTACAAGTCGCCTAGAAGTCGGATTGAAGTAGTACAGGAACCTTTTTTGAAGTCGGAGCGACTGCAGTAGTGTGCATTAAGACGGCTCTCATTCACTTACATTGATTTTCTCATGCTGCACGACTTGAGGCAACTTCAAGTCAGATCCAATGTTGCCACTGTGTGAATGGGCTCTAATACAAGCTGTACACTCACTACGTTACATTGTAGCAAAGTGTAATTTAATCTGTAATCTTCAGTGTTTTCACATGAAAATATATAATAAAATATTTACAAAAATGTGAGGGGTGTACTCACTTTTGTGAGATACTGTAAATATATACTGCGTATATATATATATATATATATATATATATATATATATATATATATATATATATCTTTGCAAACTAAACATTAAAAACTCAGGTTTAAATATTAGTGAACACTGACAAGATACGTTACATCATACTGACCTTTTTGTATGTATATTTCAATAGAACATTGAAAAGCTTTGGGAAAGCTATTAAAACAATTGGATAGAGTAGAAGATGGTTGTAAGTCCTGTAATTTTTTGCATCTGTATGTCAATGGAAAAATGTCCCTTAATTTTCTTCCCTATAAACAAAACAGGAAATGTAAAAAAAAGTATGTCTCTCAAGGTTCTCATCCAGGTCATGGTATGTCTAGTAGTAAGTCATGCTGAACTGGACCTATTCTGTAATGTTGAAAACTTTTTTCAAGCTTATCTAAGCTGCTTCCTCCATTCTAATGGGTGTCAGAAACATATATCCGCATTTATAGCTACACTAATCACCTGGACTATGTCAAGACAGGTGTTGAGGGCAAACCTGAAACAAACATCCCTAAACACAGGTAAGAGCCTTTGATGCCCATACCCTTACAATGCCTTTTACCCTGGAAATTTGGCAAGCAATTCACACCTTGAACAATGTAAATACAAGGATCAATACACCATACAGCCTAGTATAACATAATTAGAACAGAGTGGTTGTGGACTATCACACCTCTCATCATGTTCTTGGACAGTCAACATCTACCGTTCCATGGTGATTGGATTAATGTGGATAAAAATGCTGGGGTATGTTCCAGACACTCATTGGAACTAAAGAAGCTTGGATAAGCTGTAAAACATCTTCAACATTACAAGTCCAGTTGAATATGGCTAACTATTACTAGCTACCTCTTCAAAGTGAGATAGTTGTCACTGGAACACCAGGTGACACTTAACCACCAGGACAAATAGAGAGAATGCATCTCATGGACATCAATTAAAAGGTTCTAATTACTTACACTGATGTATCCAAAACTAGAAAAAAAGGTTGGCTTTTTATACTATTTAAGTCACTAATATAAACACGTGATTAAAAAAAATCGAATAAATGTTAAAGAAAATGCCATTTATTTCCCCAGTTTAAAAGAGTAAGGCCTTTTTTTTTTTTTTTTATAATGTGTCCTGTTGCATATTTGTGATAATTGACCTCTTTACCATTTCAGTGCAGTTGTGATTTTTTTTTTTTTGTGTAACATAAAAACCAGCAGAATGCTATTAATTGAAGCATGTCCAGACTTGTTCCTAAGGTCAGCACCACTTCTTTTTCCTTTCCGCCAGATGTGGATGTTGACTGATGAAAATTAATTCAGTTGTTATGTGACTTTTTCCATGGATGCTGTCTTTTTAGGCTTCTGTGCACTTATTAGCACAGTTATTGAAACAAAACAACCAATCTGATAAAGATACAACCTTTGGAGCCCTTCTGTTAAATGAAAATAATTTTCATGAAAATGATTTGCCATTGTGATTGTTTGCGCTAGTGTTGTCACTGATTTGTACAGCAACTCCATAGCCCTTCCCACTTTCTTTTATTGTTCACACTGATAACACATTTCATTAACAACACTCTAACAAGAACGATTCTGTTCTTTTGGAAAATGATGCTGTCCAATGTTGTCAGTTTATGTACCATTTTCCTGCATTCAGGAGTTTTGATGTGCTTTCAGAAAGCGCAGCAAACTTGCAGGATATAATAGAAGTCTCTGGCTTAGTGCAGCTAAGGAAAGCTGGAGGTTCAGTGTGAAAGCAGCCTAATTACCCTTTTTAAGAAATCCCTATATATTAGTATGACCGTTGCATATTAAACAGAGAAAAAAACAATACAGGCGCCACTTAGTAAAACTGTTAGACTTTAATGTTACAATAGCACTAAAGCACTCACTCTTAGGTAAACTTTGACAGGCATATGAGCGGTCCGGTCCACGATCATACTCCAAGTGCTGTGCTCCAAGCCGGCATGATGTCCATAGACGTGTATCCGGATAGTCTCTCATGTGTTGCATGCTGGTCGTGACGTCACTCCGCTGAGCGCTGCATCTCAGTTGACTCCGAGTTTGCGTTCCAGCCCTCCTCCTGGTTCCTTGAGAGACTATCCGGATACACGTCTATGGACATCATGCTGGCTTTTCGCTCAGCACACAGGGATGTCTCTTCTCATTGAGAACAACAGCACTTGGAGTACGATCGTGGACCGGACCGTTCATATGCCTGTCAAAGTTTACCTAAGAGTGAGTGCTTTAGTGCTATTGTAACATTAAAGTCTAACAGTTTTACTAAGTGGCGCCTGTATTGTTTTTTTCTCTTTTTTTTTTCTCTGTTTCATATGTTCGGAGTCTGGCTTCGGCTCCCCCATTAAGACCGCCCGCTTGTATCCCAGGACTGTCAATACTCACACTCAAGCTTTTTACACAGCTCAAAGGACTTCTTTGGTAAAATATATATATGCATTGCCTTTTAACCTTTAAGCGCCAGTTTTGTAAATAATTTTGCCCGTTGCATATTGTATGATATATAATACATAATATTCCCACTTATAAAATGTGATGTTTATTAAACTGACCTTTTATAATTTAGTTTCTGCTGGCATCGCTGGCTGCTAGAAAGGTTCCTTTCCCAGGTGTAGTGACACAAAATGCCCTTCACCTGGGACAGGAACCAGCGCTATAGAGGAAGCATCGTCTCCTGCTCCCTCCGCAGGGGCTTGCTTCCTCAAGGGCCAGCTTCATCCACTCTAATGCCCTGGGATGGCGGGTTGGCAACCCGTGATCTGGGCTTGCCAACCCTTCATTCTAGAGCAGGAAGTCGCAGACCACATTCGAGGGCTCCATAGGCCACATGTGGCCCTAGAGCCACCAGTTAAGCACCAATGTACTACAGTAACTGCCAACATGGCGGTGTGTTTTCTCACATACTTTCAAAAAATATGTTTTGCCCACATATGTCCTCCAGAAATTTGGGAGGTATGAAAATACCCTTTAACATTGTTGATAAATGAGAGCGTGTCAGTCCATCCCATCTTTAGTGATATCTCTTAAGGTCCTCACGGTCACTGAAGGTTTCAATTAGCTAATAGGATAAATAACCATAAACAATGAATTGGGCAGAAAGACACACTGCAGTTACAGTTGACCCTGCATTACCAAGCAAAGTCAGCTTCTTCTTTATTTTTTTCCATGCCCCTAACCCCCACCCCTTTGCCATGTCAAAACGCTGTAGTAAAATGAAAATAAAAGGTGAATAAACACACTTATTTCTCTCCACCTTCCATGCTGCAGGGGGTGACCTCACTAGCTTCCAATGAAGGAACCCCAGATATTGTCAGAATATACTCCATACTACAGACTTTCATCTTTAATTTGAGGGTATTTACATCCAAATCAGGTGAACGGTGTAGGAATTACAACAGCTTGTATATGTGCCTCCCACTTTTTAAGGGACCAAAAGTAATGGCACAATTGGCTGCTTAGCTGTTCCATGGCCAGGTGTGTGTTATTCCCTCATTATCCCATTTACAAGGAGCAGATAAAAGGTCTAGAGTTCATTTCAAATGTGCTATTTGCATTTGGAATCTGTTGCTGTCAACTCTCAATATGAGATCCAAAGAGCTGTCACTATCAGTGAAGTAAGCCATCATTAGGCTGAAAAAAACAAAACAAACCCATCAGAGAGATAGCAAAAACATTAGGTGTGGCCAAATCAACTGTTTGGACTATCCTTAAAAAGAAAGAACGCACCGGTGAGCTCAGCAACACCAAAAAAAAAATAGGAAGACCACGGAAAACAACTGTGGTGGATGACCGAAGAATTCTTTCCCTGTGAAGAAAACACCCTTCACAACAGTTGGCCAGATCAAGAACCCTCTCCAGGAGGTAGGTGTATGTGGGTCAAAGTCAACCATCAAGAGAAGACTTCACTAGAGTGAATACAGAGGGTTCACCACAAGATGTAAACCATTGGTGAGCCTCAAAAACAGGAAGGCCAGATTAGAGTTTGCCAAACAACATTTAAAAAAGCCTTCACAGTTCTGGAACAACATCCTATGGACAGATGAGACCAAGATGAACTTGTACCAGAGTGATGGGAAGAGAAGAGTATGGATAAGGAAAGGAACTGCTCATGATCCAAAGCATACCACCTCATCAGTGAAGTATGGTGGTGGTAGTGTCATGGCGTGGGCATGTATGGCTGCCAATGGAACTGGTTCTCTTGTATTTATTGATGATGTGACTGCTGACAAAATAAGCAGGATGAATTCTGAAGTGTTTCGTGCAATATTATCTGCTCATATTCAGCCATTATTATACGCGTTATAGCACACTCACGTGACTTCATCACAGGGGTTTTAATCCCCCTAGACCAGGGGTGTCAAACTTAATCTCATCATGGACCGCATCAGCACTAGTATGGCTGCCCTCAAAAGGCTGGTTGTATCTGTGACACGCTACAAATAGAGTGCCAAGTTAAGGAATGTGCTACGTATAGAGTGAAGTTTCAAGAGCCCTATACACAGAGTGCAGGGTTCAGGAGTATGTTACGTAAAGAGTGCAGTTCCAGAGGAGCCCTAAGCACAGAGTGCAGAGTTCAGGGGTGTGCTGTGTACAGAGTGCAGAGTTAAAAAATGTGTTATGTACAAAGTGCAGAGTTAAGGAATGTGTTATGTACAGAGTGCAGAGTTTAGGAGTGCGCTTTGTATGAAGTGCAGTTTCAGGGGAGCCCTTTGCACAGAGTGCAGTGTTCAGGGGTGTGCTGCATACAGAGTGCAGAGTTCAGGGGTGTGCTTTATACAGAGTGCCGGATTTAGGGGCTGACTATGCACAGCGTGCAAACCTAATAGAGTTTCGCCACATTCCAGCTGCGAAACTGGGTGCGAGGGCCACATGAAAAGCCTTAGCAGGCAGGATTCAGCCGCGGGCCTTGTGTTTGACATATGTTCCCTAGACGCATATAATTACACTTCCTTCAGGCCACTGCTGCTTTATTTAGTTACCAGAACTAAGGAAATACTACTGGGTGACTTTCTCCATGCAACGCTGTTGATGTTTGGTGACTAGCCAAGCCAGGTCACATGGGGACTCTGTAAAACTCTGACTACAGCAACCTAGAGCTTCCTTTTGTCACTCCCACAGGAGAGTGATGAAAACATGAGCATGTGCTGCTGTTGAGGGGTCTTTAAAGTGAACCTGTTCCTTTATCATGCTTGGGGAAAACACAAATAGTTTTTAGTCATTTATCTCAAAACACTAAACCCTGAACAAGTCATATTTTAGGATCTATTGTCTCTGGTCAAGGGAAAAATCAATATCTCTGCTTAGAAGCTTGGAAAAACTATTAGAGTTATTTAAAAAATCAATATGGTATGTAGCACATAGTATAGATTCTTGCAGTTATGAAGGTCATCAAGTGCATAAAAGAGTAACATACTTTTGCAGTCTAGACTTTCCATATGGTGATCTATTATATTTTAATTAAAGACATTGCATGAAGAATGGTTGCATGTTTTACATGAATGTCCACACTACCAGCAAGATCTGCAGTTTCAAGGGCTGCCTGGTGATTAATGTCAATCTTTTATTTTTAAAGCTCAAAGCAAAACTCATGCACATGCAGAGCTCCAAGAAATATTCCACTTTTTAGTCTTATGCCGCGTACACACGATCATTTTTCCCGTCGGGAAAAATTTTAAAAAAAATTTTAACAAGAAAAACGACCGTGTGTGGGCTTTTTGTCACTTTTCCCAACGGCATTAATCACGACGAGAAAAATTAGAACATGCTCTAATTTTTCTCGTCGTGATTCCCGTAGTTTTTTTCCGCGGCAATTTTCCCCTTAGGGAAACACTGCCGCGGAGCCCACACACGGTCGTTTTTCTCGTCCAAAAAAAAAAATTTTTCACCGTCGAGAAAATCGATCTTGTGTACGCGGCATAAGAAGACTGTATATATTTCAGGAATTTTCCTCTCATCTACTACTGTTCTCTTACTTTTCATAACTCCCTCCTTTTTTTTTTTTTTTTAAGTTGGACAATTGCAGGTGGTTAATAGAGCCCAAACCTGCCATTACCTAAATAGAAGTCCCACTGAAAGGATCAAGAGCTCTGTGTTTCATCAATTTAATATCCCTGCATTAACGCCAGCCAAGCAGACACAGAGCACATGCCAAGAGAAACATATGGGACTCAGCTGAAGGGGGGCCAGTTTTTAGAGACAGCTCTGTAGTCTAAACTTCTTAAGGAGTTGGTATAAGCGTGCTTTCATTCAAAAGGTGTTGCTTCGTCTAAAAACACAAATTCAGCTCAAACACTGCTACCTTTCACTCTCCCTGTTAGCTTAAGGTGTATTTAGTTCAATGGCTGTGCGATGCCTGCGTCACAGATACCTGTAGCAGTTTTTTTTTTGCTTTCTCAAAATTATATATTTACAGTATGTTAAAAAAAAAACTGCATTTGCTGACCTCCCTATGAAAGTGCTGTTCAAAATGTAGGTAAGCTCTAACAATGAATATCTCGTATTTATTCTCTTTTAATCTGTAATAATTGTATTACTGGTGGGATCACCAGGTAAAAATAAATGGGGAAAAAAGTCTGAAAAAAGTAAACGAGTGCAGCCACCACATCTAAAGACTTACAAGCTGCAATATATTTAAAAAAAAAATCATGCTTTAAGAATGACAGACACACTTTAACCACTTCAGCCTCGGACCATTTGGCTGGCCAAAGACCAGGCCACGTTTTGCGATTCGGCACTGTGTCGCTTTAACTGACAATTGCGCGGTCGTGCGACGTGGCTCCTAAACAAAATTGACGTCCTTTTTTTCCCACAAATAGAGCTTTCTTTTGGTGGTATTCGATCACCTCTGTGGTTTTTATTTTTTGCGCTATAAACAAAAATAGAGCGACAATTTTGAAAAAAAAATCAATATTTTTTACTTTTTGCTATAATAAGTATCCCCAAAAAGTATATAAATTTTTTTTTTCCTCAGTTTAGGCTGATACGTATATTCTTCTACATATTTTTGTTAAAAAAAATCGCAATAAGCGTTTATTGATTGGTTTGCGCAAAAGTTATAGCGTCTACAAAATAGGGGGTAGTTTTATGGCATTCTTATTAATATTTTTTTTTTTTACTAGTAATGGCGGCGATCCGCGATTTTTATCATGACTGTGACATTATGGCGGACACATCGGACACTTTTGACACCATTTTGGGACCAATGTCATTTTTGCAGTGATCAGTGCTATAAAAATGCACTGATTACTGTAAAAAAGACACTGGCAGTGAAGGGGTTAACCTGTAGGGGGCACTGAAGGGGCTAAGTGTGACCTAGGGAGTGCTTCTAACTGTTAGGGGGCGTGGCTTGCCGTGACACGTCACTGATCGCTGCTCCCAATGACAGGGAACAGACGATCAGTGACATGTCACTAGGCAGAACAGGGAGATGTTGTGTTTACACTAACATCTCCTCGTTCTTCAGCTCTGTGACCCGATCGCGGGACACCGTCGGACATCGAGTCCGCGGGTCTCGAGGGGACAGTCACGGAGCTCGTGACAGGGTCGCAAGCGTGCCGCCGGCGGCACGCGCACGACCACACGGCCCGCAAATTAAAGGGGACGTATATATACGCCCATTTGCGCAGCCGTGCCATTCTGTCGACGTATATCCTCGAGCGGCGGTCGGGAAGCGGTTTTAAGAAACCGCAATCTCATATGATACATGTGAACCTCCAAGAACATACATATTTAGCATAATCTGGTCCAATAGACATTTAAAAAAGAGTATTTTTTTCCTTTGGTGCATAGCATTGTGTCCACGTGTTATCCTAATAAGTCAAAAATAAATGGAAAATGGCTTTTGCAGACAATGGTTTCTGTGAGCCAAAGTAAGACATCAGTTTGTTAGCATAGCAACTCTAAGGAATGGTTTATTTAGCATATGCAAAAAAACTCTTTGGCATACCTTGCCATGAATTTTTGCCAGCCAGATATTAGTGCACTGGAATGGGAAGATGACCATGATACAGCGGCTTCTTCCAGACTAAAGCCTCCAAGGTTCATTTGGTTCAACCTTTGGAACTGGTAAAGAAAAATGACATATTGTAGTAGCCACAGATAGACAAGTTACATAACATCTGAGAAATGTGTTACTAATAAAATAAAGAAAATGATAGAAACAGATGACTTTATTATTTCAATGAAGCCTTAGTCATATATTTGGGCTACTTTACCTGAAAGAAACTTTGAGAGCAAGCTGCGCAAAACATGTGGACTGACACTCAATTGAAATGCAACAAATAGTCTCTGATGCCGCGTACACACGACCATTTTTCTCATCGGGAAAACTGTCATTTTTTCACTTGGACGAGAAAATCGTCAGTGTGTAGACTGTCCAGCAGTTATCACGACGAGAAAAATTAGAACATCCACTAATTTTTCTCATCGCGAATCACAGCATTTTTTTCCTCGGCAGTTTTCCCATAGGGAAACACTGCTAGGGAGCCTACACACGGCCGGTTTTCTCGACCAAGAGAAAACATGTCGGGAAAAACGGCCGTGTGTAGACTGGAAAAAGGGGACCAAGCCAGTCCTCGTTTTTCCCATCGGGTTTCACGGCGGTGTTTTCACCGTCGAGAAACTCGTTCGTGTGTACGTGGCATTAGGCTAAGGTAACTTGTAGGAATATGGGACCTGCCATAATTTAATTATTTTTCTTTTTTTTTAAGGTGTAATAAAGGCATTAGCTAATCACCCTTGCTTCTCTTAGTGACTCACTGACCCATAATAAGTGTGGAGGTCAAGAGTCGTGACTACACTGTCTGAATGCTTATTTGGTTTGGTAACTAAGTCGTGAAGAAGGGATTTTTTTTTAAAATATATTACTGTATAGTAAAGCAGGTCTACAGATGAAAGCTCCACAACATGTACATTTATATGTAAGTTGAAGTGGCAGCTTTTGGATTTGCAAGCACAGTACAATGTTGAGGGAATGTATTTGCCTCTTTTTAATATTCCTATTTATTAAAATAATATATTGACAAGGATTGAATTATATTATTAAATCTAGTTCTGATATTGGGTGAGCTTCACTTAAAGTGGATGTAAACCCGATTCATGAAATTTGAGCTGGGCACATATATCTGCAGTATTTTGTTATCTCTCTTCAATGAGCTAAGTCCAGTAGCTCTCTCCTGAACTGTTCCTCTGTTATCAGCCTGATAACTCCTGACAAATTATCAGACTTTTTAGACAAAAGCAGCCTGAATATTTTTTCAGGGGAGGTTACTAAAATAGATTAGCAGAGAGCAAGTCCTATTACAAAACACCTCTGAGAGTCTCTGCCTATGATGAGAGGGGGTGTGTGCCTTTCCTCCAATCAGCAATTTTAGCTATCTTGGCTGTATGCCCAGACATCACACTCTGTGTTAACCAGGAAGAGAAAATCTCCTAACACAATCTCAACTTTCTAAACAGCATATAAATGTGAAGACAGCAGATATAAATGTAAAACCTATGTAGGGAGATTGGTTTCATCCCTGTGTATCATCTGAGGCTGTTCACTTCACTGGGTGTATGGAGGGTTTACATCGACTTTAATATATATATATATATATATATATATATATATATATATATATAGATATATTTATCTATAGATATATATCTATAGATATATATCAATATATATATACAGTATCTCACAAAAGTGAGTACACCCCTCACATTTTTGTAAATATTTTATTATATCTTTGTAATGTAAAGTAGTGAGCGTACAGCTTGTATAATAGTGTAAATTTGCTGTCCCCTCAAAATAGTTCAACACACAGCCATTAATGTCTAATGTTAATGTGTAAGTAAAAATGTCCAAATTGGGCCCAATGTCTCAATATTTTGTGTGGCCACCATTATTTTCCAGCACTGCCTTAACCCTCTTGGGCATGGAGTTCACCAGAGCTTCACAGGTTTCCACTGAAGTCCTCTTCCACTCCTCCATGATGACATCACAGAGCTGGTGAATTTTAGAGACATTGTGCTCCTCCAACTTCCATTTGAGGATGCCCCACAGATGCTCAATAAGGTTTAGGTCTGGAGACATGCTTGCATCACCTTTACCCTCAGCTTCTTTAACAAGGCAGTGGTCATCTTGGAGGTGTGTTTGGGGTAGTTATCATGTTGGAATACTGCCCTGCGGCTCAGTCTCTGAAGGGAGGGGTCATGTTCTGCTTCAGTATGTCACAGTACATGTTGGCATTCATGGTTCCCTCAATGAACTGTAGCTTCCCAGTGCCAGCAGCACTCATGCAGCTCCAGTCCATGACACTCCCACCACCATGCTTGACTGTAGGCAAGACACACTTATCTTTGTACTCCCCGCCTGGTTACCACCACGCACACTTGGCAAAATCCAGGGAAACATCTTCAACTCTTCTGGGAATGCTGTCCACAAGATTTAAAAGTGTGTCTATGGGAATGTTTGACCATTCTTCCAGAAGTGCATTTGTGAGGTCAGGCACTGATGCGGACAAGAAGGCCTGGCTGGCAATCTCTGCCCTAATTCAACCCAAAGGTGTTCTATCGGGTTGAGGTCAGGACTCTGCACAGGCCAGTCAAGCTCCTCCACCTCAAACTTGCTCATCTATGTCTATATATGGACCTTGCTTTGTGCACTAATCCAAATCATTTGGTGTAGGGGGGATTATGGTGTGGGGTTGTTTTTCAGGGTTTGGGCTTGGCCCCTTAGTTCCAGTGAAGGGAACTCCTAAAGAGGGATTCCACCCGCAATTTCTTTTTTTTTTAAAAGTCAGCACCTGCTGACTTTTAATAAGGACACTTACCTGTCCTACTCACCCGTGATGTCAGCCCCCCGAGGCCGATCCCTTGATCCTGGCAGCTCCCGGCGCCGCCATCCTCAGTAAGGGAAACAGGCAGTGAAGCCGTGCGGTTTCACTGCCCGTTTCCTTCTGCGCATGCGTGAGCCGCGCAACGCTTTGTGAATGGGCCGGCTGCTCTCTGGGATACACACAGTTCCCAGAAGGCAGCGCGCCCCATTCACCGAAAGACACCGCGAGTAGGATGGAGGAAGAAGACCAGCCGCAGACGATGAAGAGGCAGATTAGGGACTTGCGCATATTTCTGGTAAGTAATTTTTTTTTTTTTTTCACTTTTTTTTTCTTTGGTAAAAAAAAATAAAAGTTCAGGGGGGAACTCCACTTTAAGGGCTCTTTCACACGGGGCGGATCCGTGCAGATCCGCCCCGTGAAGCTCCGCTTGCTCAGCGGGGATCGCTCCGTTGATCCCCGATGAGCCGACGGATGACTGGGCGGTCCCCGCACACTGTGCAGGGACCGCCCTGTCAGAGCGCCGCTCTCCCCTATGGGGAATCGGATGACGACGGACCGTAGAGTCCGTTGTCATCCGATCCGCTCCGCCGACGGAAGGAAAAATAGGGTTTTCCTCCGTCACACTTTGGCGGAGCGGAGCGGGTCGGATGTCAGCGGACATGTCTCCGCTGACATCCGTGCCTCCATAGGGGTACATGGAGGATCCGTTTCAGGTCCGCCTAAAAAACTGACAGGCGGACCTGAACGGACCTCCGTGTGAAAGGGGCCTTAGGTTCATTTTGACATTTTGAACAATTTCATGCTCCCAACTTTGTGGGAACGGTTTGGGGATGGCCCCTTCCTATTTCATCATGACTGCCCACCAGTGTATATATATATATATATATATATATATATATACATACACATATTTATACGTTTCCTCTGCCACAAAACTGCTTTACATATCTGCAATTAATTTAATTTTTTTAATTATAATACCTATAGTACAGTGCAGTGTACATTAGTGCACAAGGCCAGCAGTTACATGATCACTGGTTGCCCAATCTCTCTAAGATAGAAGACACTGGGCCAGAAGAAGACCAGGAACAAGTGAATGGGGTCGTGGTTGAAGCTACACTGGTATGTGTGATTCTTGAAAACAGGTTCCCCAGCACACCTTCAAGCTAGCCAGCAAAAACTGTCTGAACTACTGAGGTTAAAAATAGTTTTTTGTTGCATATTGTACATTTTCAAATACTCATTGAAGCTAAACTTCCTTGTCAAGGCTCAGTAAAGTGTGGTCTCCAACTCAGAACTAGCCATGCTGAGTGGATGCACTGCTGCATTGTGAACATTGGAGGTGGCTTGCTTGGCATGGAACAATCAGTGAACAACGTGTTCACTGATTAGATGAGGTATAGAGGTGGGGCAGCGATGTCACAATCTCCACCTCATTCAAACAGAGTATGGCACAAGTATGGCACGTACTGTTCTTACATTGGTCCAAGCTGGACCAATGTAATTATGTAAAAATTGCGATACCTGGAATTCCGCTTTTAAAGACACAAATTAAAGGGGAATAATACAGCAAAAGCTGATTTTAATATTTTATATTTTAATGGGCTAATAGTATATACTGTATATATATATATATATATATATATATATATATATATATATATTTTTTTTTTACATTATATATATTGTGAGGGGGTTAGCTCGGCAGCGGGTGTGTGTGACCCCCGGGATGGGCTCCCCACACAAAACAGGCCCAGCAAACGGAGGTTGTGGTTTTCAAAATCAAAAAGGTGCGGTTTATTTTCTATTTACAGTGACAAAACACAGCAAAGCAAAAGAAACATAACCAAAATAAATCCTGGTCAAGTTGACCTCTGACTAAACATACAGGTTTCCTAACTAACAACTGGGATCAGCCTAGTGCTGTCCTAGTCCCTAAGTCCCTGGTTTAGTAAAAGTCCAAACAAATAGCCACACAGGCTTTGCCTCACCGCACAGGGGTTCACTCTCCCTAGACAGTCCACACAGGTCTGGTTCCAGGCATGAGCTAACATCTAATGAAGCTGGGAGTTCTTATAGAGGCCTAAATGAGCTGACAAGGTTCAGCTGGTCTCCTCATCTCTGTCTGCACGACGCCCCACACTCTCCCTAGAGGTATGAGTCATCCATGAGCCCACTAGCCTTAGCTGGGCCTATACAACTCTCCACCTAGTTGTATAAGTCAGCGTAAAGCCTGAATCTGGGCGAAATATATCTACCCCCCTGGATGCAACCAGGTGACTTTACCTTCCTGCTGTCACATACCCCCCCCTCTTGTTTTAACCTCGGGGTTGGAACACCAGCAATCAGGCATTCATGTACTCGAGACAAAGCATCCACATTCCCCATTTGAACGCCAGGGCGATGCTTTACTGTGAAGTTGAATTCCTGGAGGGCCAGGAACCACCTATTCACTCTTCTATTTGTTTCCTTGTTTTGAGCCATCCACTTTAACGGAGCGTGATCCGTAACCATGTCAAAGTGCCTACCTAGCAGGTAGTACCGAAGGGAATCTAGAGCCCACTTCACCGCTAAACACTCCTTTTCAACGGTGGCGTAATTTACCTCATGGGACTTCAATTTCCTGCTGAGGTAAATGACTGGGTGCTCTTCCCCGTTCCAGACCTGGGACAATACTGCTCCTAACCCCACATCTGACGCATCACTTTGTACGACAAAGTCTTTAGAGAAGTCGGGTGAGTACAACACTGGCTGGCTACATAAGGCTTGTTTCAAGAATTGGAATGCTGCCTCAGCCTCGGGGGTCCATTTAATCATGACCGACCCTTTCCCCTTCGTCAGGTTGGTTAGGGGCACAGCCTTAGAAACAAAGTGGGGAATGAATCGCCGATAATACCCAGCGATTCCCAGAAAGGCTCGTACCTGCTTCTTGCTGTTGGGACGTGGCCAACTCTGGATGGCCTCGACTTTGTTGAGTTGGGGTTTTATTACTCCCCTCCCAATGGTGTACCCAAGATATTTGGCCTCCTCCTGCCCAATGGTACACTTCTTGGGGTTAGCCGTAAACCCCGCTTCCCGAACAGAGTCCAGGACAGCTTGCACTTTTGGCAGATGTGAGGCCCAATCTGTGCTATGGACAATTACGTCATCCATGTAAGCCGCAGCATACTTCCGATGGGGCCTCAGCATCTGGTCCATTTTCCGCTGGAATGTGGCCGGCGCATTCTGTAACCCGAACGGCATTCTTTTATATTGGAACGCCCCGTCTGGGGTTACAAATGCGGTTTTCTCTTTGGCCGACTTGGCCAGGGGGATTTGCCAATACCCTTTTGTGAGGTCAAGAGTCGTCATGTATCGGGCTGTTCCCAGCCGGTCGATCAACTCATCTATACGTGGCATGGGGTAGGTGTCAAATTTTGTAACTTTGTTCAACTGACGAAAATCGTTACAAAATCGCCAGCTCCCATCCGGTTTAGGCACCAACACGATGGGACTAGACCAATCACTTTGGGACTCCTCTATCACCCCTAAGTTCAGCATTTTCTGTACTTCCTCCCGTATTGCCTCCCGTCGAGCCTCTGGGATCCGATAGGGTTTTAACTTCACCCTTTCACCGGGCGGGGTAATGATGTCATGCTCTACCCCAGATGTTTGTCCCGGCAGCTCAGAGAATACCTCCTTGTTGCGAAGCACAAACTCCTTAACCTCCTGTTGTTGGGGTTGTGACAAGGTGGCTGCTATTCCAACCTCAGGAATCACGCAACCAGTTTGAGCTGGTGACCAAGTGTCTGCGACTAGGGACTCTCTATCCCTCCAGGCTTTCAACAGATTAACGTGATAGATCTGTTCGGGCTTTCGCCTTCCTGGTTGTCTGACCTTGTAATTCACTTCGCTCACTTTTTCCATTATCTCGTAGGGGCCTTGCCATTTGGCAAGGAATTTACTTTCAACCGTAGGGACAAGTACCAATATCCTATCCCCCGGGGAAAAGGTACGGGTCTTGGCTCCACGGTTGTACACTCTCTGCTGTGCCAACTGCGCTTGGGCCAAATGTTCCTTCACGATGGGCATTACCTGTGCAATTCGATCTTGCATCAGGGCGACATGCTCAATCACACTCCTGTGGGGAGAACTCTCACTTTCCCAAGTTTCCTTGGCAATATCCAACAGCCCTCTTGGGTGTCTCCCATACAGTAACTCAAAGGGGGAGAATCCCGTAGAGGATTGGGGCACCTCCCTAATAGCAAACATCAAATAAGGAAGTAAACAGTCCCAATCCTTTCCATCTCTATCCACCACTTTCTTCAACATTTGTTTTAGGGTTTTGTTGAATCTTTCAACCAGCCCATCGGTTTGGGGGTGATACACAGACGTACGCAATTGCGTCACTTTGAACAATTTACACAGCTCTTTCATAACCCGGGACATAAAGGGTGTACCTTGGTCCGTAAGCAGTTCTTTACAAATACCCACCCGGCTAAAAACAAGAGATAGCTCTTTGGCTATGGTTTTGGCCGAGGTATTTCGGAGAGGGATCGCTTCTGGATAACGGGTGGCATAGTCCATTATAACTAATATGTACTGGTGCCCCCTAGCGGACTTGATTATAGGACCTACCAAATCCATGGCGATCCTCTCAAACGGGACCTCAATGATGGGTAGAGGGACCAGCGGGCTACGGAAATGTGGCATCGGGGCCAACCTCTGACACACAGGGCAGGAGGAACAATAATTTTCTACGTCCTTCATCACCCCCGGCCAATAGAATCTCTGTAATACCCTCTCTCGGGTTTTCTCTGTCCCCAGATGACCTCCAAGAATGTGCCCATGGGCCAACTCCAACACCAACTTCCTGTAAGGTTTGGGCACCACCAGCTGCTCAACGGTTTCTTCTGCCCTTTTTGCCACCCGATACAGTAGGTCCTTTTCTACGCTGAAGTATGGGTAAGTGCAGGTATTATCTGGGTTCACTAACTCGCCATCTATTTTCACTACGTTTTCCCGTGCCTTTATTAGGGCGGGGTCTTTCAACTGTTCTGTGGCAAAGTTTTCCCTGTGAACCTCAAGATCAGAAAACTCCACAGACGGTAGGTTTTCGTCTGAGGAGGTGGGCTCCTCTCCAGTTTCTTGAGTCTCCCCTGCCAATACTGATAAGGGAAATTCCGGAGAGTCCTCACCACTCTCAGGGGAGTTCTGGCTATCACATTCCTGGTACATAGGGGCACCAGTGAGGGGCTCAGGATCATCCCACAGTTCCCAGAACTTCGGAAAATCCCTTCCCACAATGGCGTCATGCGGTAACTGAGATACTAAGCCCACTGGATGAGAGAGGGTACCTTTGGGGGTCTCGAAACACACTGTAGTCACTGGATACTCTCGGGTGTCCCCATGCACACAAATAACAGCTACCTTGCTATTCCCAGAGACCTCTGTTTTAACTAACTCAGCCTTTATCAGGGTCACAAGGCTACCTGAATCCAGCAATACCACAACATTTCTACCATTAACACACATTTTGCATAAATGTTTCTCAGTTCCTCGAATGGCAGTGCATGCGACTGTCGCACACAGCGACTGACGTCTGCCCGTCAGAAAGTCACACTGCATGGGTTCCTCCACAACCGGGCAATTGGCTGCAATATGTCCCGCTTGCCGGCAGCGGTAGCAAACGATCCTTCTTGCCGCCTCTTGAGCCGCTGATTTCCCAGGCTGTTCTCGCCAAACTTGGGGTAGAGCTCCCACCCTCTCACTCTCTCCACCCTCACCCCTTGGAATCCTCTTATCCGCCCCTGGGGATGGTCTGGTCTTAGGGTGGAAAGTCCGAGTGTCTCTGGAAGAGGCCGTCAGGTTCTCTGTAGCCAAGTATTTCTCCACACGATCCACAAGACCATCGGCCGTCTCTGGGTCTCCATGGCTTACCCACTTTTGGATGGCAGTAGGAAGAGCTCTCAAAAACCGATCCATTACAACACGTTCCACAATCTTTGGTGCGGACAAAGTCTCTGGCTGTAGCCACTTTCTGCTCAGGTGAATGAGATCATACATTTGAGACCTGGGGGGTTTTCCAAGCTGGAAAGTCCAGTTATGCACACGCTGAGCCCGGACAGCCTGGGTGACACCCAGCCTTGCCAATATTTCAGCTTTTAGCATCACATAGTCTTTTGCTTGGTTAGGCTCTAGGTCATAGTAAGCTTTCTGCGATTCACCAGTTAACAGAGGAGCCACCAGTCCAGCCCACTGCTCCTCAGGCCACTTTTCTCTTTCAGCGGTCCTTTCAAATGTGGTCAAAAATACCTCTGGATCATCCTCTCCAGTCATTTTTGTCAATAAACGACTCACCCCAAAGGACGCGGTATTAGTGGGACGGCTTTCCTCACTGGTCTGCGGACGTTGCTGCATTACTGCTTCCATCTGTTGTTGTAGTCTCTGCTCTTGCTTCTGCAACAGGTCTATGAAGCGGGCCTCAGATTGCTGCTGGGCTCGTTGCTGAGCCTCCAGACTCTGTTGCAAAGTTGCGTTTGTCTGCTGCTGGGCTGCAAGGCTCTGTTGTTGAGCTGCAAGGCTCTTTTGCAAACCTGCATTTGTCTGCTGTTGATTGGCATTTGCTAGAGCCAGCTGCTTCAGTATCTCCTCCATGCTGGCTTAAAAAAAACTGCCCGCATTCTCCACCAACTGTGAGGGGGTTAGCTCGGCAGCGGGTGTGTGTGACCCCCGGGATGGGCTCCCCACACAAAACAGGCCCAGCAAACGGAGGTTGTGGTTTTCAAAATCAAAAAGGTGCGGTTTATTTTCTATTTACAGTGACAAAACACAGCAAAGCAAAAGAAACATAACCAAAATAAATCCTGGTCAAGTTGACCTCTGACTAAACATACAGGTTTCCTAACTAACAACTGGGATCAGCCTAGTGCTGTCCTAGTCCCTAAGTCCCTGGTTTAGTAAAAGTCCAAACAAATAGCCACACAGGCTTTGCCTCACCGCACAGGGGTTCACTCTCCCTAGACAGTCCACACAGGTCTGGTTCCAGGCATGAGCTAACATCTAATGAAGCTGGGAGTTCTTATAGAGGCCTAAATGAGCTGACAAGGTTCAGCTGGTCTCCTCATCTCTGTCTGCACGACGCCCCACACTCTCCCTAGAGGTATGAGTCATCCATGAGCCCACTAGCCTTAGCTGGGCCTATACAACTCTCCACCTAGTTGTATAAGTCAGCGTAAAGCCTGAATCTGGGCGAAATATATCTACCCCCCTGGATGCAACCAGGTGACTTTACCTTCCTGCTGTCACAATATATATAATGCTGCTATATCACACACACAGGTCCATTCCCATTGTAAATCTAATGTTGTTTTCCCCATTTTTAGGCTGGAATGATACGCACAACTGAAGATGAATTTTTCATTGAACCTCTTGAAAAAGGTAAACAAAAGCATGAGGAAGATGGCAGAATACATGTAATATATAAAAGATCAACTTCAAAGAAAATTTTACCTGAAGACATCCCAAACAGATCAGGTCAGTCAAAATGTACACTGTAGGTCTACATGCAATGCTTGAAAAATCAATTTCAATTTTATTACTTCTGTGAAACTTTTTTAACTATTCTTTTGATTGTAGAGTATGAGCTGGTAGTTATAGTTTAGATTTTATTACTGAAGAAAATATAGGTTGGTATAAGCCTTTATCCGGCCCTTGGGGCACTATTCCTCCCACTCACACCAACAATGGGGCATTTTTTCTTCTATGGTTACCAATGATGGGATACTATTTCTCCTAGGGGCACCACTCCTATTGACCACCAACCTTGAGGCCATATTTATTCTCACTGATGATGGGCCCATTACATTTTCTGCCCCTGTTGGCCACAATCCGGCCCCCCTAAAGTCTGAAGGAAATCAAACTGGCCCTTTGTTTGAAAAGTTTGGAGACCCCTGGTATAAGGGATAATGTTATTTAATTGATAGGTACAGTAGGTTGGTGTGTTTAGTACCAAAGCAGGGAATTGTGGTGAGGTCAGTGGCTGGTGAGGCACTAGCTAGTATCAGAGCCAGATACACACAGGTTACATACGCGATGATCGTTAGAGCGAGAACAATAATTCTAGCACCAGACCTCCTCTGTTGCTCTAAACATGTAATCTGTAAAAAAATGTGTCGCCTTTGGAGATTTTTAAGTACTGAAGTTTGGTGCCATTCCACTAATGTGCAAACTTTTAAAACGTGACATGTTAGGTATCTATTTACTTGGCGTAACATCATTTTTCACATTATACAAAAAAAACGGGTTATCTTTAGTGTTTTTTTTTTTAATATTCATGAAATATTTTCCCCAAAAAAATAGTTTGAAAAATTGCTGTGAAAGTACCTTGTAACAGAAATAGTTGCAACAACCACCATTTTATTCCCTAGGGTGTCTGCTAAAACAATATATATAATGTTTGGGGGTCCTGAGTTCTTTTCTAGCAAAAAAGGTAGGAGAGAAGTGTCAGAATTGGCCTTCGGGGCAAGGGATTAATTACTGTAAGTAATACACAAATAATTATTCTATATAGTTTTTAAGGTAATTTACTATATTTTCAAAAACTGTACTCAAGCAGGTGGTTAAACCGACAAATTACTGAAGTTTGAAGTTATAACTTCAAACCAGTAATTTCACAGTAAATAGATAAATAATAAATTATTATTAATAAATTATTAATAAATATATGATTTAGCTTGATTATAACAGTATCTTTTCAACAGCAGCAGACTCTCATTCTCCCTCTTAAAGTGGTTGTTAACCCACTTTCACGTGTTAACATAATCCGTTTTGTCTCCAAATACAGTGCCCCCCTGTCTCTGCGTGTTATTAAAAAAAATTCCTCCTTTACCGTATTTCACGTTGGCTCCCGTCGCTCATGTAACCGGCCATGTCTCCTCTCTGCCCATCTGACAGAAGCAGCAGGCGGAGCTGAGATTTCCCCCAGTTACGTCAGCAGGATGCGAGGAGGAGAGGAGAGAGGAGACACGGCCGGTCACGTGACCACCGGGAGCCACCGTGAGATAGGGTAAAGGAGGAATTATTTTAATAAAACACAGAGACAGGGGGGCACTGTATTAGGAGACAAAATGGATAGTATAAAAATATATTGAATATTCCTGCAGCAAGAGGGGGATGAGGCGGCACTGTCACTAGGTGACAAGCAGAGAGGGGAGGTGAAGGAGAACAGAGGAGACAGACACAGAAGAGCAGGCTGCGAATGACGGAGGCACGTAAACGGACCACGCTGTCAGGGCCCAGCAGCCATGATTATCGTGGTCAGTTTACATAGGGGAGGGGAGAAACTGGCAGGATCAGCCAGGTTTTTTAGGTGTTACAGGGGTCCAAATTACACAATAACATTTTCTTTGGGTTAACAAACGCTTTAAAGTGGTTGTAAACCCTAATGACAAAAATTAACAAAAAAAACCCCCTGCAAGACAAAGGCATAATGAGCTAGTATGCATAGCATACTAGCTCATTATGTATTACTTACCTCAGATCGAAGCCCCCGCAGCAATCCTTGTCTGCCCCTCAAGCCGCCGACATCTCTCCCGGAGTGACTTCCTGGGTATCGCGGCTCCGGCTCTGTGATTGGCCGGATCCGCGATGATGTCGCATGTGCGGGGGAGCCACCGGTAACGGCACACGGACTGAAGCAACGGCATATAGGTGCCATTGCTTCAGTTTGCCCCAGTGCGCATTTGCCGATTACATCGGCACATGCAGGGGACAGGGGATATCTCGTAAACCGTGCAGGTTTAGGAGATATCCTTGGTAGCTACAGGTAAGCCTTATTATAGGCTTACCTGTAGCATAAAGTGGTTGTAAAGGGTTTACAACCACTTTAACTGTGTGAGAAAAACATGGGATTGTGGGTAAATCTTATACCCATAAACCCATGTATTTCCTTGTAGTTAAGAGGGCTGGGCTGGAAGAGAGCATTTGTCTTTTAGACACATGTCCCTTCTTTGACACTGCATTGAGAGGCGTGCCTCCACTGCAGCATTTTTATTGGACAGCTGGGGCTAATGGTACTTTACCATTGGTCCAAGACTCCAAGCTGTCCATTGAGCTCAGTGCCTCTGACAAGAAGTGAGGAGAGGCACTGTGAGCTCATCCTCTCAGTCTGCTGCAAACAGAGTGCGTCAGTTTGTATTTAAACTGGCCGCTCTGTATGTAACTTCTGACAGGCTGCACAAGGAGCCTTGTATCTCTGGAACCATAGGTCGTAGGAGCCCCAAATTTTTACCAGTGGTGGGGTAGGACTTAGGCTACCTACCTTCGGTCTGAGATTTCAGGTTGCCGAACTATGACCCTCGAAGATTGATTTCTTTATTTTATTTTTTTAATGTTCATGGCAGGTAAGGCTCTGCCTCACCTGCCTCCCCTGACTGCATGACCCTGTACCAAAGTCTGTCTACATCAGTGCCTTCATCACTTTCCACACTGTTTGCAAGCTATGATCCAGGGAAAAAGCTAAAAGATATCCAGTTGAAATATACTGTCTTACCTTCAAAATAATTTTTAATTCTGTTTAGTTATGTTTGTGGTTCATGCACCTCTACCAGACAGAACAGCAAAAAGGATGATGCAATTTTCTCTAATTAGGGTGTATGTGAAGTCACATATGTGAAACCTCACATAAGCCACATCCACACTTGAAGGTGGAGAAGGGTGCCCTCATACTTTGTCATCTCCCTGACAGACAGAGAGGCAGACACCATATCTTGTTAATAAATGCAAACTGCATGAAACTGTACATAAGCAATGTAAACCTAAAACTTTTACTATTTCATCTAATTACCCTAGACCTCAAATGTGTGGAACAATATCAAATGTATAGTCTAAAAGGGTTCCAATGTATACTTGTTCATCAAAATGATGCACACATACAGTTGTGCTCATAAGTTTACATACCCTGGCAGAATTTATGATTTCTTGGCCATTTTTCAGAGAATATGAATGATAACACAAAAACTTTTCTTTCACTCATAGTTAGTGTTTGGTGGAAGCCATTTATTATCAATCAACTGTATTTACTCTTTTTAAATCCTAATCACAACAGAAACTACCCAAATGACCCTGATCGAAAGTTTACATACCCCAGTTCTGAATATCGTGTATTGCCCCCTTTGACATCAATGACAGCTTGAAGTCTTTTGTGGTATTTGTGGCCTATTGGCATTTCCACTGCTTTACTGAATAAGATGTAATGCAGCTTATTTAAATAGCAGGCTAAAGATCACTGATGATGTATAAAGTAATTGCCATTCCACTTTCTGTTGCACTCTTTTCTAATGACACCAAACCAGTATGGTATATAACTCTGATTGCTAGAATAAACATCCTACTGGCTTTATTGTTATCAGTGACAAATTATTTCCGATCTTTTTTAAATGTACTAAAAACGTGTACTTAGGCATTTGAGATGAAACTTCTGGCTAAAAGTACCTTAGTCTGAATGGACATTTAATAATTACCTCTTAACAATGTAAAGGCCACTAAGCGAGTCTTTATCATGCTTGCATTAAGCAAGAATGCTTGTTTATATGATGGGGTTGTCATGACGCTGGGTGGCAGTGTCTTTGTCACAGGTGGGAAACACGCACAAGTGAAGGATGATTGGAGTGTTGCTCCTGGTTGCTTGGGAATGCATATCTTGGAGCTGGACCTGACACAATAGAACATCTAATGAAGCCCTTCTGTCTAGGATCTTGCAGAGATTTAAACTAATGGTGATCTGAAAAGAAATTAGAAGGCTTTATATTTTTGACAGTCATGGAGAGGTCTGGTCATTTAGTGAAGGGAATAAATAACACTACATTATCAGTTGCTTGCTAATTTTTAGCTGTAGTTTTAATTACAAAACAACTATATATAGATATAGATATATAGATATCTATCTATATATAGATATCTATGCGCAAGATACGCATGTTATTAAACTAATTGCATAATTTAAAGTGGAACACCTAGAAAGAAATTCTAATATGTAAAACATATTAACTTTCGGTTCAGATTTTTACACAGTAAAGTAAATTGAAACCAGCCCTGTGAACCCCACATAATGCACTTTGATACCCCAACTACAGAAAAACAAATTATAGGCTGTGCCCAAGTTCATTCTATTTAGACTAATGCCGCGTACACACGATCAGAATTTCCGACAACAAATGTTCGATTTGAGCTTTTGGTCAGATATTCCGACCGTGTGTAGGCTCCATCGGACATTTGCTGTCGGAATTTCCGACAACAAATGTTTGAGAGCACTTCTCAATTCTTCCGACAAGAAAAGTTCTTGTTGGAAATTCCGATCGTGTGTAGCCATTTACGATGCACAAAAGTGCTGCGCATGCTCGGAATCATTGTACTTCATTTTTCTCGGCTCGTCGTAGTGTGGTACGTCTCCGCGTTCTTGACGATCGTAATTTCCGAGCAACATTTGTGCGACCGTGTGTATCCAAGACAAGTTTGAGCCAACATCTGTCGGAAAAAAAAACACAGTTTTGTTGTCGGAAATTCCGATCGTGTGTACGTGGCATAAGTTTAAGGATAATATGAGCGAAATACCAGGACTTCCATTGTTGACCTCCTGAAACTGGCTGTTAGTCTTAACTAATGGCTTGAATACTTGTTGACCCTCCCCCCCGGAGGTGCGTCATCAAGCCACCCTGGACTCACAAGAGGTGTCATTACTTGAGGGATGTTCTCTGCAGTATTCAGAACTAGCCACTGCTGGAGGAAGAAGAAGAGGAACTGTGATGCCACATAACTGGACTTAAGACCTCAGGATATAGGGTGGATATACAGATAAAATGGGTTGGGGTTGCCAAGCCTGGAGTTTAGGCTGGGTTGGGATGAGAAAGTGAATACAATGTATTGAAACTGAAATAAGCAGATTTTCCAACACTCGTTCTATGTTATATGATTTATAACATACCCAGTATGTTAGGTAGACCCACAGCTGCTCTGTATTGCTAACATCAAGATTAGAACAGTCTTTATTCACTTTAAAGACCCAGCTGAGGTCAGTGTCCCTGTGCTTCAGCTCATACGACCCAGAACTGAAGAATTGTAGATCCTACTAATTAAATGGCAGGTACATTAACTTTAATAGCCCTGTCGGTCCTTTTTGGTACCTACCTAATTGAATAAAGTAGATCAAAGTTTATATTACCGTATATACTCGAGTATAAGCCAAGTTTTTCAGCACATTTTCTTGTGCTGAAAATGCCCCCCTCGGCTTATACTCGAGTCACCTTTTTGCGCCTGATCTCCCGGAATTTGGGGACCCCAGTACCAACCGGCCGTAGGTCCCCTTGACCCCAAACTTGGCACACATGTAGCCCTACTCTTTCTCTTCCTCTACTAATGTGCAAAGTTTGTTGTCCGGGGGACCTACGGCCGGAGAGCACAGATTTTTCAAAGCCGGGCACCCCTTCCATAGACTCCTATGTTAAACTGTAATTTCTCTGGTGAATTTGTGGACCCTGTACCGGCCGGTCTTAGTTCCCCTGGACCCCAAACTTGGCACACATGTAGCCCCATTGTTCCTCTACAAGTGTGCAAAGTTTGTTGTCTAGGAGACCTACATCTGGGGAGCACCGATTTTTCAAACCCGGGCACCCCTTCCATAGACTCCCATGTTAAACGTCAGTCTAGTCATGGACACAGTGAGGCATGGGCACAGTGAGGCATGGGCACAGTGAGGCATGCAGATGAACACCCTAGGATTATACTCGAGTCAATAAGTTTTCCCAGTTTTTTGTGGTAAAATTAGGTGCCTCGGCTTATATTCGGGTCGGCTTATACTCGAGTATATACGGTAACTTTAAAGTGAAAAAAGTGAATATTCATTACAGATTACCATTACTAACATCAGCAAAGCACAATTTACTAATGTTAAAGTACACTATAAGGTTCTTATATTGCTCTTTATCATGACCTCTGCAGTTTGGTGAACTTTGAGTTGACTTCCAATAACCTTAGAACAACAGTATATTATAAAATGTGCCATGTATAACACGATTACCATCACAGACAACTGAATAAATACAATACTCAGCTGACCAGAATAAGCAGAATGACTCGACTAATGGAAATGGTCAAATATTAAACAATGGCTGAAATGAAGGCTTTGTCCTTCTTCTGTATTAAAACATCACATCTAAATGTGTAGGCAAGTCACCCATTTCCCCTTTCCACAGAACTGGGACAAATGGAAAGACAAGTGATCACTCTTTTGCTCTGAGAGCCTGGCTAGACAATGGTTTTTATTGAATGCCTTGTAAGTGGCTTGATGGCCATTTGAAGTTTTTAAAAGAATCCTCACTGTGGTGACTGGTCCCGTTCCTTTTTTTTTTCTTCTTCCCAGCCTTTTGCTGCAAGTCTTGTTTAAGTGTCATTCACGCAGAGGTCAGTATGAATATCTTTTTATTACGACGAGACCTGCCCATTCTGCATCTCTTTCCTGTGGGAAATTGGCTTAATGAAAAATGGACTGATTAGCAAACTTGATGTAAATGTTAACAGTTTCAGGCTCTTTTAGTAAGACGGGGAAAAAGAGCAGGGGTGATGTCAAAAGTGAACAATCAGTGCCTCTCCCACCCTGACTCTAGTAAAAGTCTGGATGGCTGACATGGTTGATTGTACTTTGAATTTCATCAATGCTGTTTACATTGACTTTTTCTATAAGCCTTTATGATTAAACCATTGGTATCTTGCATGGTGTTTTTATATATTTACTTGGCTTGGTTTACATTAAAAACTATATAACTATATTTTTACTTTTTATAGGCAGTTAAATAATCAACATTACTTGAATAATTCTGTTTGACATATCCAGCTAACACATTTTTAAGGCCCCCCACTGCAAGGGTTAAATGCTTGCTACGTACAGGGGCACCATTAGGAGAAGTGCTTACATTATTCTGACCTTTAGCTGAGCCCCATCCCCCCGGTGACCAGTCCCTCGCAGCATCCCCTCTAAGAACTCATGGCCATTGTTGCATGCCCCCCTACACTACATACAGTATAATAAAGGGTTGATAGTCCTGCAGACTGAAGCTTTGGGGAAAAGAGGGCAGCACCAGAGGGGGGTATAAGGTTAGTAATACTGCCTAAACCTGTACCCCCCCAGACAAAATGAGCATTCAACCCTTGCAGAGTGAAGGGGGGGGGGGGTGGGTGTCCACTGCAAGGGTAGATTTTTTTCTAAATCCTGGAGTTGGGCTTTAATTGCTTTTCCAAAAAAAAGCCTGCTGCTTACAGAGCTCAATAGCTAAAGCTCCCATGTACATAGTGAATGAGTCAAAGCAGCAACCTCTCCTCACTACCCTATTCAAATTATAGAGAACATATACTATATTGCCAAAAGTATTGGGACGCCTGCCTTTACATGCACATGAACTTTAATGGCATCCCAATCTTAGCCTGTAGGGTTCAATATTGAATTGGCCCACCCAGCTATAACAGCTTCAACTCTTCTGGGAAGGCTGTCCACAAGGTTTAGGAGTGTGCCTATGGGAATGTTTGACCATTCTTCCAGAAGCGCATTCAGTATACAAATAACTAAAAATCATTACAGTTCTCCATTAAATCAGTATGAAGCCACAACATTTAATTTACAAACCAGTCTATATCTTACATCCCAGAGGATGATCATAGTATATTATCAAATGATATGATGAATTATAATTTGTAGTCCTAAAACAGATATTCTTAAATTACCAAAAATGTACAAAGTGACATAACCTGTAGTACCCAGATAGAAATTAATTTACACAACCTATTTTGTATCAACCTGTTATTCCTTTTATGTCATTTGTACACTTTAGAATGCATGCTCAATTTAACAAGCTTATGGTGTTCTTATGGCTATATAATGGAATGCCTATTTACACTTGTGCATTGTGGTAATGTGTGCTAAATGCACATGTTAAAGCATGTTATCACAACCCATGGCCATGCACCTGCTCTATGTGTGGCAAGCCCCCCAACACATTGTACAGTAGAGACCAACACAACACAGAGCCCCATAATGTATAAACAATGTTTTTATGTGTGTTCTAGGGATGAGCTTCGAGTTCGAGTCGAACTCATGTTCGACTCGAACATTGCCTGTTCGCCCGTTCGCCGAACAACGAACAATTTGGGGTGTTCGCGGCAAATTCGAAAAGTCTATGGGAGAAATCTAAAGTGCTAATTATAAAGGCTTATATGCAAGTTATTGTCTTAAAAAGTGTTTGGGGACCCGGCTCCTGCCCCAGGGGACAGGTATCAATGCAAAAAAAAGTTTTAAAAACTGCCGTTTTTTTAGGAGCAGTGATTTTAATAATGCTTAAAATGAAAAATAAAAGTGAAATATTCCTTTAAATTTCGTACCTGGGGGGTGTGTATGATATGCATGTAAAGTGGCGTACGTTTCCCGTGCTTAGAACTGTCCCTGCATAAAGTGTCATTTTTGAAGGAAAAAAAGTCATTTAAAACTCACTCGCGGCTATAATGAATTGTCGGCTTTTATCAATACATAGAAAAGTCATTGATAAAAAAAAAAAAAAAAAGCGTGGAGGTTCCCCCAAATTCAATTACCAGGCCCTTTAGGTCTGGAATGGATATTAAGGGGAACCCCGCCGCAAATTTAAAAAAAAAATGGCGTGGGGTTCCCCCTAAATATCCATACCAGGCCCTTGAGATCTGGCATGGATTTTAAGGGAACTCCACTCCAAATTAAAAAAAAAATGGCGTGGAGTCCCCCCAAAAATCCATACCAGAACCTTATCCGAGCACGCAACCTGGCCGGCCGCAGGGGAAGAGGGGGGGACGAGAGAGCACCCCCCCTCCCTCCTGAACCGTACCAGGCCACATGCCCTCAACATGGGGAGGATGTCCCCATGTTGATGGGGACAAGGGCCTCATCCCCACAACCCTTGCCCGGTGGTTGTGGGGGTCTGCGGGCGGGGGGCTTATCGGAATCTGGAAGACCCCTTTAACAAAGGGGACCCCCAGATCCCGGCCCCCCCTATGTGAATTGGTAAGGGGTACAAAATGTACCCCTACCATTTCAGGAAGAAAGTGTCAAAAAATGTAAATAAAAACACACCAACACCTTGGAAAAGTCCTTTATTAAAAAATAAAAAAATTATAAAAAAATAAAAAACATTCCAGCGATGAAATCCAGTGTCCCGCGGCGATCCCGATGTCCAGCGCTGTCCGTCATTGGTTGTGCCTGTGCGGACCTGATGGGGAACTTCCTCCGCTGTGTTTTAAATGTATAGACCCGCCCCTTCTAAAGTTCCCCATCAGGTCCGCTCAGTGGACCAGATGCGGAACATGAGAAGGGGCGGGTCTATACATGTATTACACAGCGAATGAAGTTCCCCATCAGGTCCGCCCCCTCAGTATGTCCGACCCCGCCTACGTCATTGGCCTGAGCGGGGAACTTCCTTCACTGTGTAATTTAAATTTACACAGTGAAGGAAGTTTCCCGCTCAGGCCAATGACGTAGGCAGGGTCCGACATACCGAGGGGGAGGACCTGATGGGGAACTTCTCTCACTTTGTAATACATGTATAGACCCGCCCCTTCTCATGTTCAGCATCTGGTCCGCTGAGCGGACCTGATGGGGAACGAGAGAAGGGGCGGGTCTATTCATGTATTACACAGCGAACGAAGTTCCCCATCAGGTCCGCCCCCTCGGTAAAACATTGATAAAAGCCGACAATTCATTAAAAGCCGCGAGTGAGTTTTTTTTTTCCTTCAAAAATGACACTTTGTGCAGAGACAGTTCTAAGCACGGGAAACATGCGCCACTTTACATGCATATCATACACACCCCCCAGGTACGAAATTTAAAGGAATATTTCACTTTTATTTTTTCATTTTAAGCATTATTAAAATCACTGCTCCCGTAAAAAAGTATATTTTTTAAACCTTTTTTTGCATTGATACATGTCCCCTGGGGCAGGACCCGGGTCCCCAAACACTTTTCAGGACAATAAATTGCATATTAGCCTTTATAATTAGCACTTTAGATTTCGAACGTTCGAGTCCATTGTATTTAATAGGGTTCTAAAGTTCACACGAACATTCTGTCTGTTCGCAGGTTCTGGTGCGAACCGAACAGGGGGGTGTTCGGCTCATCCCTGGTGTGTTCCATTACCATACGTCAGCAGGCCATTCATAATGAACATTAATGTGGGTGCATCAATGCACCGCAATGGAACGCTTAAATGAATGGGCCCTAAATGATATCCAGGCAGAAAAAAATAATTTAAATTAGGATGGAATATGAATAAGATTAAGATTCTTTGTGTAATTATACTTCAGGTACTGTATATCTAAAGCAGTGATAGCCTGTCTATTAGGGGTGCCCGGGCGCCGCCCCCTCTCTCCAGGCCACCCCCTATATGGTAATGAATAGATTCATGCATATCATGAATCTATCCATGGCTGCCGTGACCACCCCCTATTCATGCGTCCGGCCCCTTTCGGTTGTGCATGAATTACAGCAGCAGGGGATTTTTTTGAAGCACCTGATTAGAGCCATAGGCTCTAATAGGCTTCAAAACAGGGTGGACTCGGGTCGCAGAGCATGTGACCCTGAGCCCACCCAGGTGTGTTACAACACTGATCCTCAATACGGCCAATCAGAAGCAGGTGAGACCCGTTTTTTCCGATTGGCCAAAAAGAGAAGACTCCCGATTGGCCGACGAGGAGGGAGGAAACGGAAAGCGCCGCCGTGGAGAGCAGGAGAACGGGAAGCCGCTGGAGATGGAGAGCAGGAGAATGGGAGGCTGATGCTGAGCAGTGGGAAGTCATCAGTGATGGGGTAAGTGCTACCAATTTTTTCCACCAGCTGCCACTGATCTAAAGCTAAACTTCTATCCAAAGCTAAACTAATTTAGTTAGAGCAGGGAAGGTTTAAAATCTCTGTCAAGTTTTTAGTGCTGATTGTGTCCCATCTGCAGGGATTACCCTTTCTATTTACCCTCATGACCAATGCCACTGTGACAGAGGGAAATCTCAAATGTATCATTTGTCACCAGAACAGATGACACCATTGACATTTGTCGAAAGAGGCGTCTGCTCCTTATTTTAGAGATATTTCCTTTCACTTCCTTTTGTGTTAGAAAAAAATCTCTGCAACATGATACAGATAGAAAAAAACCCTGATTGTATTTTTGATGATATGCTGCTCTTTCCAAAACGAAACAAAAAATGTGGGCTCTGGGTATACTTTACAATTGTAAAAACTCAGTGACTCTCTTTCCTTTGCTGTCCTTTGTGTTTCTGGCTCTCGGAAATATCTGTACAGTGAAACCTCAGATTGCGAGTAACGCGGTTAACGAGCGTTTCGCATTACGAGCATTTTTTAAACCCTGACCCTGAGTGTTGTCTCGCAAAACGAGCAGGATTCAAGCCACAGCAGTGTACAGTACCGCATTTGGCCAGAGGTGCGGGGCCCCGGAGCCGATCGGAGCCGTTCGGAAATACTCGGAAATACTTGGAAACACTCAGAAATACTCAGTTCCCGAGCCTTTCCGAGGAATTTCTGAGTTCAGCCAAGCTGTCCCTGAGTATTTCCGGGGCTCTCCGGCTCCCCCACCTCTGGCCACATGCGGTATTGCATGCCATAGAAATCAATGCGGAACAAATTATTTTCGTTTCCATTGACTTCTATGGGGAAACTCGCTTTGATATGGGAGTGTTTTGGATTAGGAGCATTCTCCTGGAACGCATTATGCTCGTAATCCAAGGTTCCACTGTATTGATTTCTTTTCAGCCCCAAAGTAGTAAAGGGGAAGGATTGCCAGTGGAACTATAAGGGAGATTAAGACTGCATTCACACCTCAGCTTTTTGAATCGCGGGCAGATTTGCAGCGATTCTGCCTGCAAATTCAAAGCGCCGAGATGTAAATAGGTTCTGCCGCTATTGTCACGCGATAAATAGCGATGCAATCGCGGCACCCTGCATCGCATTAAGCATGTTGCTCAAAAGTGGCTCCTGAACTTTTTTTGGGTGAAAAGCTTCACGCGATGTGGGTTGCCGCGACAGAAGCATGATTTATCGCGACAGATCCGCGACGCGATTTTAGGTGTCATCTCAAATGTGCGTTTTATGATTTGTCATTCACTGTGCTTTGAAATCGTGGCAAATCTGTCTGCAATTCAAGACGCTGAGGTGTGAATGCAGCCTTATTGAATTGAAGCACTCAGATCCTGGTGCTGCTGTACATGGTAACCAATCAGCTTCTAACTTCAGTTTGTTCAATGAAGCTTTGGCAATAAAACCTGGAAGCTGATTGGTTTCTATGCACAGATTTTGCACGCTTTAGTGTTAGTAAATCCCCTCATGCGTCTGGATATCCTCGTTAAGTTTTACATTTTGTAGGTATAATTTTACACATAAGCATGTCCCTTTCTTCCTCCAACCACAGTCAAATTTTGATTAAATTAGATTTGGATGGATGTCCAATTTACAATTTCTCATTCAGTTCTGTTTTGAAAATATCAATATTTCTTTGTCGGATATTGTACCATTATGAGGCACTCTTGTTACATTCTATTTAAAAAAAAAAAATACATGCGTCAGAAGGAATGTAGCCTGCCAATGCTTTTATTAGAATAATAGAAATTTTTTGGCATAGTCTAGAGAGCACTGACTCCTCCACAAAGCAGTAGCGTGCTTGTGATTGCCATAACACTGTACACGTGAATTTTTATGAAGCAGCCATATTAGAGCATATTTTCTTACTCTTGGGATTTTTATCCTCATGCAAAATTTTTGATTTTCATCAACTGCCTCGAAAGGGAACCTTTCTTTTATTAATCTTATTACCATTTTATTCCAGTTCTATAAATACAGTAAATATGGTTTCACGTATAAAGTTGAGTTTTTGTTACATTGCATACCTTCTCTTGCGTTCATCTTTTTGCAATGGAAGGATCATGATTAACAGTCTTTACTTAAATTTTTTTTTTATTTTTTTTTATCATTTACATTTTTTTTTTCATCAGAAAAAGAAATCATTACAGAATCATAAATAATAGAGATGATTACAAATGACTCAACAAAAATCTCAGGTATTATTACCATAGAAACTTAGACAAAGTGTTATCTTAAAAACCAATACTGATAATGTTTACACAAAAAGTAATAAAATCTAGCCTCATCTTGGTCATGTATATAATCAAGTAAACTTATAAACTGATAATAACTTATAGTGAGAAAATCTAGTTCCCACCAAAATAACCGAAACTTATGAAGGGCTCCTACTCCCCTCCCCAGCCACCCCTAACGGGAACACACTGACTGAGAAGGAGAGAGCGCCCCCTGCTCGGCCTTCCTATCTCCACCAACAATCGTCGGTAGAGACAACTGGAGAGACATAACATAAATTTTCAATTTGTACTTGCAAAAAGAAAAAACAATACTCGACCTTAGTGCGATATCTAAGAGTTGTTCTCAGACTATTAGAGCTAAGTTCAACAGTCTAAGCCTCAATCAAGAAAAAGGAATCTGAGCCTGAAACTGTTATATTTTATCTGTTATAATAAAACAAAAAACATACTATTAAATAATAAAAGTCCATACCAAGAGAATGGAGTATAAGATAAAAAAAAGAAAAGAAAAAAAAAAGGAGGAGAAAGAAAAGAAAAAACCTCAAAGATATGAAATGAAGAGATTATAGAATGCCTACAAACCAAATATACTTTCTAAAGATTAGTGATTGGTGTTGACGACCAAGTTATGTGATAAAGAGAATCCCATAAAACGCACCCAAGGTTCCCATATAGCTTCAAAATTTGAGGTTTCGTCTAACAAGAAGCTAACCAATTTTTCTCTTTCCATAATCCAAGAAACTTTTCGTTTCATGGATAATATAGATACCGAAGGTTTCTTCCATGCCCTTGCAATTGTTAGTTTTGCTCCCGTTAAAATAAACAAAATCAGTTTACGACTGACTTTAGGAATATGAGGTAAATGTCCATTGAGTAAAGCAATTGTGGGAGATTGATGTATCGGGCAACCTGTAATATTACGTAAAATATGAAATACCTTGTTCCAAAATCCACAAATTCTTGGGCATTCCCACCATATGTGGATCATAGTACCCAGTCCCTGACATCCCCTATAACAAAGAGGTGAAACAGTGGGGTACATATCAGCCAATCTCGTGGGAACCAGATAGCAGCTTGTAAAAAGTTTTATATTGGCCTCTATGAGCGAAGCATTATAGAGGCCTGAAGTCGAGCAAGAGTATCTTGCATGCCAGTCTACAATATTTCTATCAATTAGGAGTTCCTTCTCCCAGGCCAACATATATACTTGTAGATCACAGAGATCCCCCCCCTTCGCTCCACGGCCCGTCCACACCAAGTTTCATAATCTGTAAAGTCTCGGGATGAATATCCAGCTTTACACTTAGAATGAATTAAATTAGCGATTTGGTGAAATCTCAGTTTTTCAGATGAAGGAAGATCAAAATTGTTCATAAAATATTCAATAGGAAAAGGGCCAGTAGAGGAAAAAAACTGACCAATGCGGTACAACCCCTTGTCATACCACCATTTAAAGGTTTGAAGATCCAAAGCTTGATGAAAAAACGGATTTTTGAACACCGGGGTCAAAGGTTGAGCTTTAGAGACCAGCGAGGGAAGTTTCCGAAGTGAATCCCATAAAGATAATGATTGTGAGAGTGATGGTGATAAGATGGGAGGTCTATTTCTGGGAGGGCACCACAACAAGTGTATTAGTGATGAGGATGGAACAGCTTGATTTTCAATTGATATCCAATCAGGAAGTTCTGTGTTAAAATATAAAACAGATAGTTGTGCCAATCATGCTGCTTGGTAGTACCATAAGAGATTCGGAAGGCCTAACCCACCCTGTTTGGGAAGGTTGAATAAGCTTCTGTTTGAGAGTCGTGGACCTTTATTGTTCCAAATGAATTTAGTGAGCTTACTTTGAAAAGATTTCAAATGATCTCCTTTGATTGGAATAGGAAGAGAACGAAATAAATACAAAAGCCTGGGCAAAAGGGTCATCTTGACTGAGTTAATCCTGCCAATCCATGAAATACTGTGCGACTCCCAATCTTTGAGATCGAGTTCGAGTTTCTTGTACATAGGAGGATAGTTAGCTTGGTATAGATTTTCAAATTTAGATGTAACATTAATTCCTAAGTACTTAATGAAAGAGCTGTTCCACTTGAATTGGTATGTTCTCTGTAAATCGGACACTATAGAATCTGGGAGAGATACGTTAAGAGCTTGAGATTTAGACATATTTACTTTGAGACCTGAAAGAGTCGAAAACGTATTAAGCAATGAGCAAATCTCCGGTAAAGAAGACCGTGGAGAAGTGACAAAAAGTAAAAGGTCATCTGCGAATAAGGCACATTTATGGGTATCTTGACCACATTGCACCCCCCCGATATTTGGATTACTACGAATGGCAATGGCTAAAGATTTGATTATAATAGCGAATATCAGGGGGGAAAGGGGGCATCCCTGACGTGTACCTCTTCCAATCTGGATAGGGTCGGAAAAAATTCCTTGTATTCTAATTCTGGCTTTAGGATTCGAATAAAGGGCTTCTAAAATTCCTAACATATTCTGACCAAATCCCCAGCGTTTGAGGACAGCGAATAGATATGTCCATGACACCAAATCGAATGCCTTCTGAAGGTCCAGTGACAGCAACATACCCTCCTGTTTATTACCTCCCTCCCAATTAGATTGTAGGATTGATACTAGGTCAACCGCTCTCCGTACCTGATCAGGACCTTGCCTACCGGGTATAAAACCGACTTGATCTTTATGAATGTAAGATCCTATAAAAGAAGCAAGTCTGTTCGCTAATATCTTGGTTAATATTTTGAGATCATTATTGATTAAGGAGATTGGTCTGTAGTTTTCTATTTGACTAGTATCTTTATCCGGTTTTGGGATCACAGAAATATAAGCCATATTTAGTTGATTATCTATCGGGGAACCATTAGTCATATAATTAAAAAGTCTAGTCAGGTAAGGAGTTAGGATATCTGAAAATGTTTTGTAATATGGTGTGGAAAAACCATCAGGTCCAGGAGCTGTTCCCCCCTTTAAAGCTTTTATGACATCTGAAACCTCTTCATTCGAAATAGGAGCATCCAATTCCTCTTTATGAGTATCCGTTAATTTCGGAATATGTAATTTATCCAAGAATTCCTCTAACTCGGTAGAGACAGAGAGATTTTCAGCCATATACAACTTAGAGTAAAAATCCTGGAATGCCTTAATAATATGTTGAGAATTCAAGGTAAAAGAGCCATCTGTTTAATCTTTGGGAGAGCTTGTGAACGGAATCTGGGTGAAAGTTTACGTGCCAACATAGGACCCAACTTGTCTCTCATCTGGTAAAATTTTGCCCCAGACCATTTAATGGATTTTTCAGCTTTTGCCGTTAGAGCCAAGTTAAGAGCAACTCGTGCTGCATCCAATGTGGATATAGGTACACTAGAAGGACTTCTCTTATGTTTTTTGCACAACTCAGCGAACTCGTTCTCCAATCTCTCAATCTCGACCACCCTCTCTCTCTTCTTCCTGGCCGCTATCTGGATCAACTTGCCTCTAATATTAACCTTATGTGCTGCCCATAAAGTTTCTTTAGAAATCTCCCCTCCATCATTAAAGTGAAAGTAATCCTTCAAAGCTCCCTGAATTTCCGCCACTACTGCGGGATCTTTCAATAAAGACTGATTGAGAGTCCAATGTGAGGTCCGTGTACTAGGGATATCCCTTCTAATGGCCAATAGAATCATCGAATGGTCTGACCAAGCAGCTTCCACTATGGAAGAAGAAAGAGCTAGTGGAATATGGTGAGTGGAGATCCAAATGTGGTCAATACGGGAATAGGACTGGTGCGGATTAGAGTAGTGTGTAAAATCTCATTTTTTTGGGTGGAGTTCCCTCCATATATCCGTCAATCTAGATTGAAAGATTAATCGAGAAATCTGAACACTTGTTTTATTGGGTCTAACAACTTGTGATCGTAAGGGTTTGGATTTGTCCAGACTAGAATCAAAAGCTGTGTAAGAGTCCCCCCCCATAACTATGATCCCCTCCATAGACGGTCCAAGTGATTGGAACAATTGTTTAAAAAACTGCTTTTGTCCTCTGTTAGGGGCATAGTAAGATATGAAGGTATAAAGCTTATCATTGATAGTTCCCTTAACCAATAGGAACCTTCCCTCCTGGTCTTTGAGTTCCAACTCAAGATTGAATTTGCAATTCTTAGAAAATAATATTGCTACTCCCTTGGTCTTATTTTCAGCATTAGACAAGTAAAAAACTGGAAAATGGGCATGAAGAAACAATGGGGTGTACCGCTGAGGGAAATGGGTCTCTTGTAAGAGTACCACATCAATATGACGGGATCTATAGGCCTGGAGGGCTTTCCTTCTTTTGACCGGGGAATTTATTCCCTGGGTGTTGTGAGACACAACACGAAGGGGTAAAGAGTTAGTGTTAGTACCAGCCATGGAGCAAAAGGGGGGGAACTCCAAATAACCCACAGCCACCTACCTTTCTCCAGGGAGAACCAAGGGCATATAATGAAAGGTCTTTCACTATGTTAGGGGAAGATATACATAGCATCACTTCGTAGGCTGATCAATGATATGTAGGCTGAAAAAGAAAAAAAAGTTAGAATGAAAGAAGAAGAGAAAAAAAAATAATCAAATAAAAATAGTATCAGTTGTAAAACGCAATGTAACGAAAGGCCTAAAAGTGGCCCAGAATGGGAGGAGGAGTATGGCTCCCTCCCCCCATTCAGAACAAAGTAAGTAGTATAGCCCAAATGTAGGGCTATAAACCTACCCCTCAGCATGGTTTACAACCAAACCGAGCGATAGGTGGAGGCACAATGCAACAGCACCAGCCAGTGACAGCATTTAAACTAACGATGTAATATTAAATGAACGGAACCAAACATTCCTGGATTTCCAATATAACAGCAATGAAAAACAGTTTAACTATTAGATATTTTCTAAACAAGAAGAAAAAATTATCTATTGACAATTTAGCAACAAAACTATGTGTCAAAAAGATCTGCACAGGAAATCCAAGAGTCAATGTAATGAAATGTGTTTTCTCCCAAGGAACCTACAGGGGGGAGTAAAAAGATGAAATACAGTAGAGTCATGTAAATCCTCTTCATGGAGGTATGTTGTCCTTAACTCTCTTAATTTTGGACATCTCCCAAAGTGGCGTAGTCGGGCTCGGAGGCGATTGGCGTTTAGATGACCCCTGCACAGCGGGATAGGTATCCATATTTGAATCCATCGTAATGAGTCTCAAGTCAAGTAACAGGCGTTCTCCTTCTGGGAAATTGTGAAAAACATGTTGCTTCCCATTGTACGTAAATTTCAGGGCAAAAGGGAAGGCCCACCGGTATTTGATATCCTTTTTGGTCAGGGCTGCAAGGAGGGGTTTCAAAGATCTCCTCTTTTGGATGGTGTAAGGGGATATGTCAGAAAAGATTTGAATAGAAGCACCTTGGAACTGTATCTGATCTTGTTGGCGGGATATTTTCATCACTTCTTCCTTGACAGAAAAAAAGTGAGGCTTTACTATAATGTCCCGTGGAGAGCCATCTTTCCTGAGGGGTCCCAAGGATCTATGCGCTCTATCCAATTCCAGTTTATTAGCTGGAATCGAAGGGAGTAAATTTTTAATAAAATCTTTCACAGTTGTATGAACATCAGTGATGGATTCAGGCAATCCTCTAATGCGAAAGTTTTCCCTTCTTGAACGATTCTCAAGGTCGTCTATTCTTGCTTGAGCGGTATCAAGCTGATCCTGTAAAAACTGCAAGTGCTCAGAATTTTGGTTTGTCTTAGTTATAGTAAAATCCAATTTATGCTCAATATGCTCTATTCTGCTTCCCAGGTTCTGAAAGTCTGCTTTAATTTCTCCTGTGATCCTGTCAGCATTTAAAGCCAACCTTTTGTCCAGCATATCATTAATCCTGTCAAAAAGTTCAGTCATATTAAAAGACATATCAGGAGCCTGTTCAGGATGTGTATTGAGAGAGCCTATGTGAGGTAAATTTACTTCATGAGGTGGAGGTCCCTCAGATCCCACATAGTTTTCCTTTAGGTATAATTTAAGCTCAGAAGGTTGTAAGGTAGCTGAGGAGTCTAAGCTCAAAGACTGTGAGTTATATGGGAGAGTTGCAGGCTGAATAACTTGCCTGCTAGTTGAGGAGACATCATTAGCAGTCTGTATCTTGTTCTGAGGTGCGGCCGCCATTGTGGAATTCACCCGTTTTTTAGAGCGCTTGTATTTCTGTTCCTGCGCTTTTTTATATGCCTTACCTGGCATAGGTAGGTGCCCGGCACTATTCGCTGCCTTTCCCTGTAGTTTTTAACCGCAATGTGGCTTCTTTTTCCGCCGCTATTAGTATTGTTTAGCTAGCGCTGAGCGGAGCTCCGGACCTAAACCTCCATCACAGGAGCTCCCGCGCATGCGCCTGCCTACTTAAATTTTTAGAAAATTCCTAGTTTATATCAAATTAAAACCCTCAGTCCAGCTCTGAGTAGCAGCACTTGTTTGTTCCTCTCAGCCTTTTAAATTGTATTTTCAGATAAAACTATACTTTTTACATTTTGGATTGAGCTTGAGGAGAGTAGCGGTTCTTAACTTTTCTCACTCTATCCAATACCCAAAAAAGTTTCATCAAGTACTCAACTGCAGGCTTACTGCTATGACTACTAGTGAGTACTAGTTTGAGCTGCAAACTACAGCAAACAAAGCAGAGTTGAGGCCTAACAAGATTTAGGAGAAAGAAGCCTTTCCATGTCCATATTTATCACTTTGTTTAGTACAAATCTGCAATTGAAGATCCTTTAACTTATTACATCTATTTATATTTTTGTTGTGTAGCGCCCTGCTCCTGTTGGGTAGATGCTATGTGTTAAATGTAGTTGTCTGAGCTGTAGTTCAGCTCAGAAGGATTACACTAAATTGTTGGCTCGGTTTCAGTCCAGCTGGGTTGCATGGTTTTCTTGTATTGGGTATTCCTTTCCCAGAAGTGGCTCAGGGGGCGTGGTCAACCCACTGTGCATTCTGGGAAGGGGTACTTAAGGGACGGAGACCGCGCTATCGGTGTTCGTTTTCCGGATCCTGACCTGAGGGCCCCTCTGGCCTCAGGGATGTGCGAGCCCTTTCTCGGCCTTGGGGCCTGCTGGCCTGAGGCTCTGCAACTGAGAGTGAGCCCAAGAGTTTCTGGGGCCTACTAGTCCAGGGATGGTCCTATGCGGTCTTGCCTGTGGGAAGAAGCGGAACAATTGGGGACTCAATTAAAGGATGCATCCTGGCAAATTTACCTCACGGTGCTGCCGGCTGGCTGAAAGATTCTGGCACCGTGAGCTGTGTACTTTCTGAAGGAACTTTTGCAACGTGTCAGTGTGGTTGCACGATCTTGTGACGGAAGATTGTGAAACGACTCAACGGCACTCATCAAGTCTGTGGCAGAGACTTTGAACAAGCTTTGCACCGGTTGCTAGGCCAGTGAGAGTAGGCCTATCCGGTGGTTGCTGAATCAAGTGTGGAACTGATTTGTCCTCTGGATCTAAGATTGTGCCTGATCCGCAAAGCAAGGTACCTGAACCTCCCCTATCCCTCTACCCCTCTGTTGGAACTGTTTAATAAAACTCTTGAAGAAAAAGCAACCAAGTGTTGGTGTGGACATTCATGAAAGCTCTTCAAGAAGGACCCTCAAGACGAGTCTGGCGAACAGAGAAGGAACGGCAGGCGCAAAACAAAACCAGCAGCTCCTGCGGGGGTAGTGCTACAGTTGAACAAATGGATAAAAAGGCAAATCTTCCATGTGCAAGTATATCACCTTTATCCCTAGCCAGGGCTTTTTTTCAGTGGGAACGTAAGGGGAGCGCAGTTCTGGCACCTGCAAGAGGAGCTGGGTTGTGCTACGGTGTCTATTGATTCTTGCTGCTGGGGGATCTATTTTTGCTTGAAGGGGATATATTTTTGCGGGGGAGGGGAGTATTGCTGCTGGGGGATCTATTTTTGCTTGAAGGGGATATATTTTTGCGGGGGAGGGGAGCATTGCTGCTGGGGGATCTAATGTCTCTGGAAGGAATCTATTTTTGCAGGGGGAGGTCTATTGTTGCTGGGGAGGTCTATTGTTGCTGGTAGGGTACCTATTGTTGCTGGGGTTGGTCTTATGTTGCTGAGGAGGTCTATTGTTGCTGCTGGGGATCTATTGTCTCTGGAAGGGATCTATTTTTTCAGGCGGAGGTCTTATGTTGCTAGGGGGGTCAGTTGTCACTGAAAGGGATTTCCTGTTGAGGGATAAGTGTATTGTAGCAAAAAGTGCACTCCGAAGAGAGCGATTCCTCAATGGGACTTTTTAGGGTGACTGTTGAAAACCTCTATATAGAGTAATGTAGTACAAAAGTATTGGTCATAAAGACTGATTTATTAAAGTTTTTTTACAAAAATATAGATATATAGCATGAGGGGCTACTACTGTACAAACACAACATGTGTCCAAGTAACCAATGTGCATACACTGAGAAGGAAATAATCACAACGCATATAGACAGATATCATAAATTACACAAGGGAAGGAGAAGAATGTAGTACAGGACCCGACACTGTCTCGAGGGTGGGACAGATACCCAACGTTTCAAGGCCTTTTAATTGTACAGCCTCTTCTTCAGGGGTAGGGTGCTGCACTAAGTGGTGATTAGGGGACAGCTGTGAGAGAGCAGGGAGATAAGGGGCTGGACGGAATCACGCCCCCCGAGCTCGGTGACGTACCACGCCACCCCCCCAAGGGCGGGGGGTTGTTATGGCGACCGACACTCACGCTAGTGAGAGCGTCCTCTCGCACAGGCGCCGCGGGGGGGATGACGTCAAGCGCCAGAGGCCCGCGACGCAGGACTGGCAATGGAGGGTGGTCATGGAAACCATTCCCTCTCCTCCAAGCCTCAAAACGGACCGGAAATGTGCATCGCACATATCGGTCCTACCTGTGCCGAGTGGACACAGGCCAGGCAGCGGGGGGGGGGGGGGGGTTGGGGCAATCAACCTCCTGTACACAGTGAAAGCCTGCTGGCCCAATACACCATTGTTCAATCCCCAGAGGGAGCATAAATCAATATGTTGCATCAATTCAGACTGCAGAACTTCATAAGTAAAATCACATAAATGTTCACTGCGCCAGGCACATATACTGAAGAAGAAAAATACTACAGATGCAGTAATGATGCCTGCAAGGGTACTTGGAGAGTTATATATCCCGTAAGTAAGGGATATATGTACATGTAAAGCCAATAAATACCTGACCATCTCTCACCATCGGGCATCTATTTAAATAAATAAAATATAGGAAGAAAAGAAAATATAATAGCAAAAGACACAAAAGGCACAAAAAACATTTAAGAACACTAAAGAGCTAATAGTATGTATATATGTATATATATATATATATATATATATATATATATATATATATATAAAAAGGCTGTGAACTATCCGTGAGTATGGAATGGGGGTAGGGCACCACTCCCCACAACACACTCCGCATACCCACTAACCTAATAAAATGAAATAGACCCAAACCTAAAAACAAAGTGTAGATTAAGACAGATGGATTGTCATATCAACCACAAACCTTAATGTAAGGATTATGGTTATATATAGAACATCGTCTGTTATGAACATTCATAGAGTCACTCGACAAGGATGCCGAATGGACCTATTGAAGGTTCCTGGTCGCATTAAGGCAGTCTCTAATCCGGGGGTTCCCATTCAGAACCCCCCGAAGAGAAACCCTCCAAGAAGGGTCTATAAGAGATTGACCCATTCAAGCCTGGTGGTTTAGTGGCATTTTGGTGGAATATCCACCGTTGTTCAGATTGTAGCAACATTTTATTTAAGTCCCCTCCTCTTGGACCAGAATGGAGTCTGTCCAAGATTAAAAATGAGATTCTAGGGAAACGTCCATTATGAAGATCCCTTACATGCCTACCCAAAGGTAGGTCTGGATTGCACGCCTTCATTGATAAAATATGTTGATAGGCCCTCTGCCAGAACTGTTGGATGGTCTTCCCAATATAAAAGCAGTGGCATTCACATAATAGAAGATATACCACAGCTGCAGTCTGACAATTGGCATAATGTTTTGGGATGTAGTTTTCTCCATTCGGTAATTTGATGTTACGGGTGGTATTCATATACCGACAATATTTACAGCCTCCACATGTGAAGGTCCCTGGATATTTACAGGGACATTTTTTACCCGTCGGTCTAAATTCACTAGAGACCAACAGGTCTCTTAGGGATCTGGCCCTTTTGAAAGTGAATACCTATACCAAACACCACCTTGGGAGCAGCTTCTTCTAATCAAGATGTAAATTAATTTTTCCCCAGAACATTGTCAACCAACATTAAAAATCCCTCTATGAATGTGGTACAGGATGCGGGCTCTACTCAAGGGATCTCCAACGTCACGCCATCATGAAATCAGGACGGGATATCATCTAACACTAAAAGGTGCAGCACCCTACCCCTGAAGAAGAGGCTGTACAATTAAAAGGCCTTGAAACGTTGGGTATCTGTCCCACCCTCGAGACAGTGTCGGGTCCTGTACTACATTCTTCTCCTTCCCTTGTGTAATTTATGATATCTGTCTATATGCGTTGTGATTATTTCCTTCTCAGTGTATGCACATTGGTTACTTGGACACATGTTGTGTTTGTACAGTAGTAGCCCCTCATGCTATATATCTATATTTTTGTAAAAAAACTTTAATAAATCAGTCTTTATGACCAATACTTTTGTACTACATTACTCTATATAGAGGTTTTCAACAGTCACTCTAAAAAGTCCCATTGAGGAATCGCTCTCTTCGGAGTGCACTTTTTGCTGTATGTATCTAGGGATGCGGGTAGACTGACCTCTCATAGTCATCCATCTGAGACACCGTTCCTTGTAAGTGTATTGTAGCTGGCTGCTGGAGGGTCTATTGATGCCGTCTCCTGTCTGTGGGGAGATCTGTTGTTTCTATTGGAGGTCTATTGTTGCTGGGGTGTATTTTGTTGCGGGTGACCCATTGTTGCTGGGGAGTATATTGCTGGCTGCAGGGCATCTATTTTACTGCTTTTTTTGGTACTATTACCAAGTTCCATACAAATTACTTAGTACCACAAATGTTAATTGGTTCTGTGTTCTCTAAGGCTCAGTTCACACTGGAACACTGTGCATCCCCATTCTCCAGGAAACCCGCATCCAATTCGCATAGGTGTGAACCCAGCCTTAATGGGGCAGTACTGGGAGGTGAGTAGGGGGTAGAATTAAGGAACAATGCTCGGAGGCAGGTAGGGGCGGAGGCATGGGGTAACTTCAAAAGGGGGATTTCCTGCACCTATTCTCTGAGAAAAAAAAGCCCTGTCCGTAGTAACTGAAGATCTAATGTTTGCCTGTTAAAATATGTTGACAAAGTAAACAATTACCATGGATGTATTACTTTTTCACATAACTGTATCTTTTTCTGTACCTGGGAAAATATATGTTTCAAATATATGGGCATTGAGCAACAACACTTGGAAAATACTTTGTAGATGGATATCACTATACTTTACATATGGATCCTGTGCTGTGGCGCAATTTTCTGGTCAGATTTCTGTCAATGCTGCTAGATCCTCACAATTGAAAGAATTAAGCAGAGTGTTTTTCTTTATCTTTTGTATATGCTCCTCACATCTGCTTTGCAGGTGGACATGGAATTGACGACAGTTTATAGCTATTACAGTGGCATGCTATATGTAAGACATGTGGCTGAATCCTGTTATTTACAGGCAGAACAACTGTGCCGTCAATGCTGCATCATTTTAGATCAATTGGGTATTTTATTTATAATCAATCTTTTCCCAAGCCATCAGATTTTATACAATCTGGTTCCATGAAACTTATATTTAGAGAGAAACATGTTTGCTCTTGGTGATCTTAAAGTATATTTAAATATTGAATGTATTTATCTGCTAGGCTGCTACTGAAGGATCATGGGGTACCACAGTTTGGGGTTTCTACAATTGTCTAGATTAGTCCTTGTCTTACTTTAGTGTCAAATCTGTTTACATAGTAGCCTCTGTATCTACTATGAGATGAAGATGAGAAAGGAACATGGTGCGGGGTTCTCCCTCCTTTGTCAGCTGTTACCAACTAGAAATGCACAAACCTTAAATTGGATGTGAACCCTCTCCTATACACAGTGAAGTGAACAGCCTCAGATGATACACAGAGATGAAACACATCTCCTTACATAAGTTTTACATGTATATCTGCTGTCTTCATCTTTCTACACATAATTTAGAAAGTGCACATCTTGTTAGAAATTTTCTTCCTGTTTCAGCAGTGGGAGGGGAGTCTGAGTATACACTGTTTGAGAGCTGATTGGAGGAAAGGCACACCCCCCCCCCCTTCCACATAGGCAGAAGAAGGAAGGAAAATGCAGAGCTGTGCTGTGAATAGACAAGCTCTCTGCTTATCTACAGTATCTCACAAAAGTGAGTACACCCCTCACATTTTTGTAAATATTTTATTACATCTTTTAATGTGACAACACTGAAGAAATTACACTTTGCTACCATGTAAAGTGTAGTGAGTGTACAGCTTGTTTAACCACTTCAACCCTGGGCTTTTTTTACCACCTCAATACCGGGCCTATTCTGGCACTTCTCTCCTACATGTACAAATCATCATTCTTTTGCTAGAAAATTACTCAGAACCCCCAAACATTATATATGTTTTTAGCAGACACCCTAGGGCAGCCTTTTTCAACCTTTTCAACACAGAGGAACCCTTGAAATAGTTCTCCGGTCTCGTGGAACTACTACTAAAAAATTGAAATCTACAACTCATGATACATTAGTGTGACGGTCAGTGGGAAGAATGGTCCTTACACTTGTGGTCATTGGGAAGAATTTCCTCCTTACAGATAGCTAAAAAGATCAATGGTGTCAGTGGGAACTTACCTGAGAGGCAGAAATTGCCCAATGCTGAAGGAACCCCTAGCAACCTCTGGAGGAACCCTAGGGTTCCACGGAACCCTGGTTGAGAATCCCTGCCCTAAGGAATAAAATTACGGTCATTGCAACTTTTTTTTTGCGCAATAATTTTTTAAACGCCTTTTTTTTGGAAAAAAATGGTTTCATGAATTAAAAAATAACAAAACAGTAAAGTTAGCCCAATTTTTTTGGAAAATATGAAAGATGATGTTACGCAGAGTAAATAGATACCTAACATGTCACGCTTTAAAATTGCGCACACTCATGGAATGGCGCCAAACTTCGGTACTTAAAAATCTCCATAGGTGACGCTTTAATTTTTTTTACAGGTTACCAGGTTAGAGTTACAGAGGAGGTCCAATGCTAGAATTGTTGTACACGCTCTAATGCACGCGGCGATACCTCACATATGTGGTTTGAACGGCGTTTACATATGTGGGCGGGACTTACGTGTGCGTTCGCTTCTGATCGCGAGCTACCGGGGACAGAGGCGTTTTAAATTTTTTTTATTATTATTATTTATTTTTTTTACTTAATTTTTTTTATTTTTACACTTATTTTACTTTTTTTTTTATCACTTTTATTCCTATTACAAGGAATGTAAACATCCCTTGTAATAGGAATGGTGTGTGACAGGTCCTTTTTTTGAGAGATGCAGGGTCAATAAGACCCCACATCTCTCCTCCAGGCTGGAAAGCATGAGGTTGTGATTTTTTTTTCACTGATCTCATGTTTCCTAGCCGCAATGGCGGCTTTGTTTACATCTGAGGACCCGGGCGTGAGGTCATCACATCGCGCCTGGGCTTCGACGGTCATAGAGATGACTGGTGACCATCTGGTCACCAGTCATCTCTATGCTTCATATCGTGCGCCGGACGATTCATTCTCCGGGCCCCCGATGGCACGGGAGAGCCCGGAGAAGCACCTATAAGAACGATCAAGCGGTGGAACCGCCGCTATGATCGTTCTTATGGTGCACAGAATCGCCGGCACAACAAAAGGATATCTGAATGATGCCTCTAGCTGCAGGCATCATTCAGATATCCCCCTACAAAGCCCAGGACGTCATATGACGTCCACCCAGGATGAGAGATCCCATCTGTGGACGTCATTTGACTATAGCTGGGTAGGGAAGTGGTTAACAGTGTAAATTTGCTGTCCCCTCAAAATAACTCAACACATTGAGTCTAAACCTCTGGCAACAAAAGTGAGTACACCCCTAAGTGAAAACGTCCAAATTGGGCCCAATTAGCTGTTTTCCCTCCCCAGTGTCATGTGACTCGTTAGTGTTACAAGGTCTCAGGTGTGAATGGGGAGCAGGTGGGTTAAATTTGGTGTTATAGCTCTCACTCTCTCATACTGGTCACTGGAAGTTCAAGATGGCATCTCATGAAAAGAACACACTGAGGATCTGAAAAAAATAATTGTTGCTCTACATAAAGATGGCCTAGGCTATAAGAAGATTGCCAAGACCCTGAAACTGAGCTGCAGCACGGTGGCCAAGACCATACAGTGGTTTAACAGGACAGGTTCCACTCAGAAGTGTGTTCTTGGGTGCTTTTAACTGTGTGTTCTGGATTATTATTCTGTTGGAGTACCCATGATGACCTATGACTGAAACAGAGCTTTCTGACACTGGGCAGTGTGTTTCACTCCTGGTTTTGCCCCATCCTGGACATAACAAAGCAGCCTCAAAACAAAAGCAAGCCTATTTCAAGTTTCACAATTGGCAGGGTCTTCTCTTTGAAGGCTTAATTTTTTTTTTTATCTGTGAACAGTTTTGTCACATCTAAATAATATATAAATGGATACTGGCACCAATAGTGAAACAAAAAAAAAGAAAAGAAGGGTTGCTGCACCAGAAATTAGTGAAGATTAATCTGTGATCTGGAACACAGATTTTATTTCTCACATGGTGTTGGAGTGGAATCATCTAGAAAGAATTTTGGAACTGTTTTGAACTTTTCATGATATATTTGTTTGAGCAATCAAAAAAAACATGTATAAAGTGAAGCCATTCACTAATACACGTTTATACATGGTTACGAACGTATATATTATTTGTATAAATCACTTTTTGCATTTTTAGTGATTGTATTGGGAGCGCCCCTTATCACGGCATTCAGTTTTGTCACATCTGTCTAAAGGACATTCTCTCAGAAATATTGTGGCTTACCATTATGCATGTTAGTAAACTCCATTCTGGCTTTTTTATGTTTTTCTTACTACAGTGTCCTGGGTCTTCTTCCTTTGGGCCTGCTGTTGCTCTAAAGTGATGGATGGTGTGATCCGACACTAACATACCTTAACCTTGGAGCTCAGTTTTTATTTCTGTAGAAGTTTTCATTGGCTCTTTGTCTGTTATTCACACTATTTTTATGCGCAATTTGGGGTCGATTTTCCTTTTCCAGCCACGTCCACAGAGGTTGGCTATCTTGCAGGGACTTTAAAGTTCTCATAGAAGCTGCTTGGAGATGGTCTTATAGCCTTTATAGAGTTTACCTTTGACATGATGGTCTACAATTCTGCATTTTGTTTTTGGTCCATGTTAAGTGTGGTGCAAAAATCGATACAAAACAGCATAGTGACTACTTTTCTATATTTGCATAGACTGACATCAGGGCCGGCCCTACCATGGGACCCGATGGTACCACGGTCCCAGGCGGCACTTTCAGGGGAGCGGCAAATCAGTGTTCAAACTGCTGCCTAAAAATCTCTCTGCGTTTTGAGCCAAGCTCAGCAAGGGGCAGCGGCGGGTGTCCTGTGATTGGCCGAGCAGGTTATGTGGGAGGGACGGACAGCAGACATGAGGCTTGTGATTCGCCTGGAGGAGCGGAGGAGCTGGACTGTGGGTAATCGCGCCAGCCCTGCATGCTCCCGGAGTCCTAACTAGCGCTGTGTGTCACAGGAGACCTGAGGTCTGTCTCTCTCATCTCCCTGTCAGCTGCCCGCGGCCCCCCCTCTCTCTATCAGCCGCCCCCCCCTCCTTAGGTCTGTCTCTCTCATCTCCCTGTCAGCTGCCCGCGGCCCCCCCTCTCTCTATCAGCCGCCCCCCCCCCCTCCTTAGGTCTGTCTCTCTCATCTCCCTGTCAGCTGCCCGCGGCCCCCCCTCTCTCTATCAGCCCCCCCCCCTCCTTAGGTCTGTCTCTCTCATCTCCCTGTCAGCTGCCCGCGGCCCCCCCTCTCTCTATCAGCCGCCCCCCCCCCCTCCTTAGGTCTGTCTCTCTCATCTCCCTGTCAGCTGCCCGCGGCCCCCCCTCTCTCTATCAGCCGCCCCCCCCTCCTTAGGTCTGTCTCTCTCATCTCCCTGTCAGCTGCCCGCGGCCCCCCCTCTCTCTATCAGCCCCCCCCCTCCTTAGGTCTGTCTCTCTCATCTCCCTGTCAGCTGCCCGCGGCCCCCCCCTCTCTATCAGCCCCCCCCTCCTTAGGTCTGTCTCTCTCATCTCCCTGTCAGCTGCCCGCGGCCCCCCCTCTCTCTATCAGCCGCCCCCCCTCCTGAGGTCTGTCTCTCTCATCTCCCTGTCAGCTGCCCGCGGCCCCCCTCTCTCTATCAGCCGCCCCCCCTTTTGAGGTCTGTCTCTCTCATCTCCCTGTCAGCCGCCCACTGCCCCCCCTCCTCTCTATCAGCCGCCCCCCCTTTTGAGGTCTGTCTCTCTCATCTCCCTGTCAGCCGCCCACTGCCCCCCCTCCTCTCTATCAGCCGCCCCCCCTCCTTAGGTCTGTCTCTCTCATCTCCCTGTCAGCTGCCCATGGCCCCCCTCCTCTCTATCAGCCACCCCCCCTCCTGAGGTCTGTCTCTCTCATCTCCCTGTCAGCTGCCCACGGCCCCCCTCTCTCTATCAGCCGCCCCCCCTCCTTAGGTCTGTCTCTCTCATCTCCCTGTCAGCTGCCCATGGCCCCCCCTCCTCTCTATCAGCCACCCCCTCTTCTGAGGTCCGTCTCTCTCATCTGCTCTGTCAGCCGCCCCCCCCTTCCTCTCTATCAGCCCCCCTTTCTCTCTATCAGCCACCCCCCCTCCTCTCTATCAGCCGCCCCCCCCTGAGGTCCGTCTCTCTCATCTGCCCTGTCAGCCACCCGCGGCCCCCCTCCTCTCTATCAGCCACCCCCCTCCTCGCCCCCCCTCCTGAGGTCCGTCTCTCTCATCTGCTCTGTCAGCCGCCCCCCCTCCTCTCTATCAGCCCCCTTTCCTCTCTATCAGCCGCCCCCCTCTTCCTCTCTATCAGCCGCCCCCCTCTTCCTCTCTATCAGCCGCCCCCCTCTTCCTCTCTATCAGCCGCCCCCCTCCTCCTCTCTGTCAGACCCCCCTCCTCCTCACTGTCAGACCCCCCTCCTCCTCTCTGTCAGACCCCCCTCCTCCTCTCTGTCAGACCCCCTCCTCCTCTCTGTCAGACGTGTGGCAGGTGACGTCATGGCAAGGGACAATCCGCTACGTGTGGCAGGTGATGTTGTGGCAAGTGACATTCTGCAATGTGTGGCATCGTGGCAAGTGACCAGCCGCAATTTGTGGCAGATGGCATTGTGGCAAGTGACAATTCGCAACAAGTGACAATCTGCATCTGGTGGCAGGTGACGCGGCAAGTGACACACTCGGGGCTCCTACTTATTCGGCATTATGGTGAGTTGAACTATTTTATTTTATATAACAATAGAAATAATGCACTTCAATCATTTTTTGCGATTCGGCACGGCATCGATTTAACTGACAATTGCGCGGTCGTGTGACGTTGTACCTAAACAAATAGAGCTTTCTTTTGGTGGTATTTGATAACTTCTGCGGTTTTTATTTTTTGTGCTATAAACAAAAATAGCGACAACTTTGAAAATTGTTTTTTATTTTAACTTTTGCTATAATAAACATCCAAAAAAAAAAATTTCTTCACCAGTTTAGGTCGATATGTATTCTTCTACATATGTTTGGTAAAAAAAAAAAACGCAATAAGTGTATATTGATTAGTTTGCACAAAAGTTATTGCGTCTACCAAATAGAGGATAGATTTATGGCATTTTTATTATTATTATATTTTTTTTTACTAGTAATGGCGGTGATCTGCGATTTTTAGCGAAACTGTGACATTGCGGTGGACATATTGGACACTTGACACTTTTTTGGGACCAGTGACATTTATACAGCGATCTGTGCTATAAAAATGCACTGATTACTGTGTAAATGTCACTGTCAGGAAAGGGGTTAAATGTGTTCCCTGGGAGGTGTTTCTAACTGGGGGGATGGGGACTGACTGGAGGAGGAGAGAGATCTCTGTTCCTAATCACTAGGAACAGCAGATCTGTCTCTCCTCCCCTGTCAGAATGGGGATCTGTCTGTTTACATTGACAGATACCCGTTCTGGCTCAATGGAGCGATCGCGGGTGGCCAGCTGACATCTCGGCCAACGGCCACGCACAGGTCCTTTTATACTCCTATATACATGTATAGAGCCATGACAGGTCCATTTTGGTTATCATGATATAAAATAATGAATATGGGGGCATTTTGGTGGGCGTGATTTTTCTTTTGGGGGGGGGCAGCATTTCATTCTTGGTACCAGGCATCAATACTATCCAATTATTTATAATCTTTTCTAGGGGTAGGTTCCAGATCATTTTAGAATCTCCTCATAGAGTAAGCAATAATTTATCTTTTTTAATATTTTGGCATACCAAAAGCAATCAGGCTTTTATTTAATTGATTTAGGCCCCGTTCAAACCTATGCAAATTGGTTGCGGCTTAAACCGCATCCACTTCGTATAACATTTTAAAATAAATTGATTTCAATGAGGCTGGTTCACATATGTGCGATCCATTCGCACTGCGCATTGCCCAAAAAACATGTGCGTTTTCTAGGCATTGTGGTGCGAATTGTCTGCCCATTATGTTCTATGGGAATGCATCTGATTCGCAGTTGTGTTGCGTTCTGAACACAGTATGTATGAATCATGAGGGGGAACTCCATGCCAAATTTTAAATAAAAAACCGGCATGGGTTCCCCTCCAGGAGCATACCAGGCCCTTAGGTCTGTTATGGATTTAAAGCGGAGCCTCTACGCTGAAAAAACGGCGTGGGGGTCTCCCCAAAATCCATACCAGACCCTTATCCGAGCACGCAGCCCGGCCGGTCAGGAAATGGGGTGGGGACGAGCGAGCGACCCCCCCCCCCTCCTGAACCGTACCAGGCCGCATGCCCTCAACATGGGGGGTGGGTGCTTTGGGGCAGGGGGACGCCCTGCGACCACCCAAGCCAAAGCACCTTGCTCCCATGTTGATGAGGACAAGGGCCTCTACCCGACAACCCTGGCCGTTGGTTGTCGGGGTCTGCGGGTGGGGGGCTTATCGGAATCTGGGAGCCCCCTTTAATAAGGGGGCCCCCAGATCCCGGCCTCCCACCCTATGTGAATGAGTATGGGGTACCCCTACCCATTCACCTGGTGGAAAAAAAATGTCAATAAAAAAACACACTACACAGGTTTTTATGCCGTGTGTGTGGTGCGCAACGACTTATATAGGCATGGGGCGTGGTCACCGGGTAATGCCACCCTTGACCCCGCCCCCATATGACGTCACAGTCCCATCATTCCCCGGGACTGTGACATCATACGGGGGGCGGGGTAACCGGGAGATGCATCACCCGGTGACCACGCCCCATGCCTATATAAATCATTGCACACCGCGCACCCGGCATTACAGCGGGAGGCAGAGTCGTGTCAACATCGAAGAAGAGAAGAGGGAAGAAGACTACGGAGAAGACCGGGCTGCCGCTAGCAAAAGAGCTGGAAGAAGATAGCCGAGGCGCCCGGCAGAAGGAAGAAGACACCGGAGAGCGGGAGAAGAACCAGAGAGCGCGGAGACGACACCGGAGAGCAGAAGAAGAGACCCCCGAAGTTGGAAGAGACCCCCGGAGCTGCCTAATAAATTACTTTAAAAACCTGTGTAGTGTGTTTTTTTATTGACATTTTTTCCCCACCAGGTGAATGGGTAGGGGTACGATGTACCCCATACACATTCACATAGGATGGGGGGCCGGGATCTAGGGGCCCCCTTTTTAAAGGGGGCTCCCGGATTCCGATAAGCCCCCCGCCCGCAGACCCCGACAACCAACGGCCAGGGTTGTCGGGTAGAGGCCCTTGTACTCATCAACATAGGGGCAAGGTGCTTTGGAGTGGGGGGGCGCCCCCTGCCCCAAAGCACCCATCCCCCATGTTGATGGCATGTGGCCTGGTACGGTTCAGGAGGGGGCGCTCGATCCCCACACCCTTTCCTGACCGGCCGGGCTGCGTGCTCAGATAAGGGTCTGGTATGGATTTTGGGGGAACCCCCCACGCTGTTTTTTTTGGCGTAGGGGTTCCGCTTAAAATCCATACCTAAGGGCCTGGTATGCTCCTGGAGGGAAACCCATGACATTTTTTATTTAAAATTTGGCGTGGAGTTCCACCCTCATGATAACAGCGGCTTCCCTCCCCTCCTCTCTGCTCTCCCAGGTCAGAAAATCCAGAGCTAGAACGCAGACGAACCGCTGAACCACTGATTGATATCTTGCCAAAGACTCTGGAGCTCAAAAACGCAACACACAAGTGTGAATCCAGCCTTAAGGAGTAATGAAGCATTGTTTCAATGACCTGTAGGGGTACAAATGAATTTAGTCATGTCTGTATATTAAAGATTTAGCATCAAGGATCAAGAACTCAATCCACTTGCCAACCTGCAATCAAGGGCTTTTCTGAACAAGGTTATTTAAAAATTAAATCATTTAAGATTTATAAGAGAAAAAAAAAAAGAAAAAAAAATCCTTGACAGCAGGTTTCATCAAATCAATGCCACAGAAATTGTTTTGACTCCTAGCTAACCTTGATCCAGACAGGCCAGTACCCAAGCAGACAATCTCAATGTGTCTGTTCACACACAAAGGCTGTTTCCTGCAGCCAAAGCTCCACAAGAGGGAGGAGCCCTGGCTGCCAAGCTGTTTGCCCTTTTTTGGGGAAAACAGCTATCTAACAATTAATCTTATGCCTCGTACACACGACCGGTTTTCCTGTTGGAAAAAAAAAAACAATGGTTTTCCCAACTAAATTCCTCTCAAGCCTGCCTTGCATACACACGGTCACACAAAAGTCCAGTGAACTTTTGACTGCCAAGAACGCGATGACGTAAAATACTACGACGAGCCGAAAAAATTAAGTTCTATGCTTCCGAGCATGCGTCTAATTGTTTCCGAGCATGCACGTGTTTTTTACACGCATACAGACAAACGGTTTTCATGCTAGGATTTTTTCCTGATGGGAAAAAAGAGATCCTGCTCTTTTCCCTTCAGAAAAACTGCGATGGAGCATACACATGGTCGGAATTCCCGGCCAAAAGCTCTCATCGCAGTTTTTCAGACGGGAAAACTGGCCATGTGTACGAAGCATTACACCTGCTCAGAGACTGTTTGCAAATTATTTGCTATATATTGGACTGCTGGGGTTGGTCCTGCTACATGCCCCTTAGAGGAAATTATCAATCAACCCACCTGCCCTGGTATATACACATACACACAGTGCTGGGACAAGGTCATCTATTGCCTAGGGCAAATATGCCAAACTGCAGTCCCCACAGATGTGTGCTATGAGAAAATAGCAGTTAGAGGCAGCAGTTAAAAGGGGCAGTCTCGTAGATCTCCCACTGCAGATATACAGCTGTATGGCTAGTTACCCTCACATACCAAGATGTGCGCTCCTCTTTGTCAATAGGAATTGAGGACAAAAGGCAAATTTTTCAGGGTACTTCTTACAACTAACATTTCTAGATATTGCCAATAGCAAATCTTTAATTTAAAGTTCAGATCCAATTATGTCAAGCAGTGGTACTGAAGGTCCAGGGGGAAAATAACTAGCTCAGTTTTGGTAAAAGTACAATTGAGGTACCTCTTAGACACCCATAACAAAATGGCTGGCAGGCAATTTCAAATAACTTTTAGGACAGATGGAGACAGAAGGGAGAAATGTGGGTGTCTTCTTTATACAAGTAGCATTTTAGGCCAAAGGAAGGGATGGGCTCACTATAAGTGGTAGTGGAAGAGAATGTACTGGGTTAAGGACTGGACCTTTATCTGTATTTCAACAGAGGAGTGTTGGCAAGGATAAAGTACAACTGAAGAAGATCATGAAGGATCATTCGGGAGTTCCAGCCTTTTTTATGTTTATTAAAAGTCAGCAGCTACAAAAATTGGAGCTGCTGGCTTTTAATGAACAGACACTTACCTGTTCCACTGTCCAGCGACGTGGCCGAACGGAGCTTCGCTCCTCCCCCCCCCCTCCACCAGCACCTCCATTGCAACTGTGGGCACCCGGCTGTGACAGCTTTCGGCTTCACGGCCGGGGATCACTGTGCATGCGCGAGCGGCGCTGCGCAATTTGAGTGGACAGGTGATCTCCTGGGACCTGTCATGTGTCCCAGGTGATCGCCTACAGGGAGGGTCCGCCTTAGGCGATATGACGTGTCACTTAAGTGGTCCCTGGGCGGAAGGAGGAAGTGGGACAGGAAGTCCCACTCCTACTGAAGCCCCCACTCCCCCCCAAAAAAAATATTACATGCCAAATGTGGCATGTAAGGGGGCGAGGAGTGGTTTAAGCAGAAGTTTCACTTTTGGTTGGAACTCCGCTTTAAGTATGAACAGAAACAGCAGAAATTAGCATGCCTCAGATGCCAAGAAAGAGGAGGATTTGCAATGGCAGAGTGAATTTCAGCTTCAGATGGGGCCGTTGTCTGGAGCTAGTTTGAGGCATTGAAATGTCATGTCTCATTGTGGATTTGTTTTTAAATGTTAAGTCATTTGAGTCTTAGGTAGTGATGAGAGTAGTAACAGCATGATGGATGGAATATAGACGTGAGTCAAATGTGGCAGAGAGGCAGCATGGATTAGAGGCTGGGAGGATATGAGAGTCAAGTAATTTTGCATGGCTATAATATAAGCAAAGTAAAGTTACGTTTTAATACATGCCTAGACATGCTAAGACTGATTAGAATAATACTAGTAATTGCAAAAAGAAGGCTGTCTAAGTCTTGAGATCTTTACTAAGGAACAGGTGCCCAAGTGTATCATTTTCATTTTAACTTAATTGTATCTAACAAGCTTGGGAAAAAAATGTATGTTAATCCTTTTGCCATCTCATGAGCAAGACTAAAAACTAGAATACTGCTAGAAGTACTGTCCTCTAGTCTCTCCCTATTTGTCTGTGCTTCTTTTAGATCTCAACATTCCTAATGTCTGAATTCTGTCTCTAGCTAAATTTTAATGATTAATAGCAAGTTAACATTTTTACTCTTAGTTGGGTCAATTCTTAAATATACCCCATTTCATCCATTTTACAGTATAGTCAAATTCCAGTAAACAGCTTTGACATGAACATCCAAACCAGATACATATTTCCAGAAAACTTTCACAATAACAGTATGAGAAAGGTCAGGTGTCATAGTTATTCGATTTTCCTTTGCATTTCAGCATTATTGTGACATTTATCAATGCAAATTTTTGGGGGAAGTAGAGTAACTTAAATGCTGAAATAGCAAATCTTAAAGTGCTTTCACCTTGTGACCTGTGTGAATCATGAATTGGTTAGAAAGAAAATTCTGATAGTTTAGTCTAGCTACTGAGATCATAGTTTAGGTGCAAATGGATTTTACGTTACTTTCACAAGTGGTTTTTGTGTTTTAGCTGAACTACATTTTTCCTTTTGACCCAAATCCCACACTAGCCCATTGGATGAGGTTGCTATAATTTTAGGGCCCTAAGGGTGTTTCACTTACTGGATGCAGATGTTTTTATAGGACAGGGTGTAGGGATGTGGAAAAGAAATACACATAAAAAATGTAGCGTGGGGTGGCAGAATTCGTGTGGAATTCCAGGCACCTTTTAACTAATCATATAAGTTCTCCCTCCTCCCAACACCTATTCAGACTAACCTGTGTAAGAAAGATCTGTATACTTACATATTTTTAAGCTGCTCCGATATGGTCAAGTGATCCAGCTACCCTGTGTCAGCCCGCGCGGCTTCAGGGGAGAGGAGGAAGTGCCAACAATGTATGTGCCCTAATAGGCGTATGAGTGATGTCACAGCTTCCGATTTTACTAGCAGTTTTCAGAGCACTCTATCCTCTCCCCTGCAACTGAGCTGGCTGACATAAAGGGTATCAAATGACTGGACCAGAGTGGCCTAAAAATATATAAGTATTCAGATCTTTCTTACAAAGGTTGTCAGAATAGGTGTTAGGAGTGGGGTGGAGCAATTTTAGGATTAGTTAGGTGGTGCCTGGAATTCCACTTTAAGTTTTTAGGCCAGGTTTAGGTCAAGATAGCAGGTACAACTAGTATGGCTCAAGTAGAACTGTAGCAATGTTATATTAAGTGTGCACAATGCAACATTAAAGTGGTTGTAAAGTCAAAGAAGGATTACTGCCAGCCCCTCAAATCTACCAAGCTATACTATATAGTTTAAATGTTTGTATAAAAATTTGCCTCTAAATACCTTCCTTCAGATTGTTTCTGTTTGGTCACTTGACCTCCGGCCACTCTACTCCCCCGATTTAAGGGCTACAGCGGGAGGGGTTGAGATCCCCCTCTGACCTTTGGCGGGAGGTCACGAGACCACTGTGCTCAGAACCTCCCACTGTAGCCCTTAGATTGGGGGAGGAGAGCGGCCGGAGCTCATCTGACCCCACTGAAACAATCTGAAAGAGACATAAGTTTATACAAATATTTACACTATTTAGTATAGCTTGGTAGATCAGAGGGGCTGGCAGTAATCCTGCTCTTGTGATTTTGTATAGACCCCACGCTATGGATTTAAGTGAATTTGGTAGTTTTAAATCTATGTGAAAAAATTATTATTATTATTATTATTTTATTAATTTATATATAAGCTGCTCCCCTCAATGTGTAAACAATACTAGCTTTGTGATTAGTGATAGTGGTAGGGGGCACTAGTGAGTTTGATTAAACAGCTGTCAAACAACAAGTGGTACTAAATAAAGTGCTCTATTCCAAATAATATAAATAACAATGTACAAATCATAAATTAATACAGTGTTTCAAAGTCCAACCAAAGTCCAACCAAAGTTTACAACCTCCTCTCCACCGAGGTAACCCATCAAAAATAAGATGGAGAAAGTGCCATAGTGTAAAACCATTTATTTATTCCACCGCTGCAGTACGATAAACTGGAAGTTCGGGACCCAGAAATGATGTGACCGGAATGCGCCTCGACGTACGTTTCGTCTTTTCGTGATGTCGTAAGACGAAACGGTCACGTCATTTCCGTCATTCACTGCGGTGGTGGAACGCACGCCAGCCCATGAGTCCAGGGAAGCCTACAATCCCTGCAATTGTACCATATGCAAGTGTCCTTAGTGCCGGAGAAAGCACTTTTAAATGTAAGCAGCCAATTGGCATCTCTTATGCATGTTATTTTTTAATAAATGATTTTATACTATGGCACTTTTTCCATCCTATTTTTGATGGGTTACCTTGGTGGTGAGGAGGTTGTAGTTTGAAAAATACCATGGTTCATCTCCAGCTACCATAGAAGCAAGTCTAAAGATCCACAAACAAAAGCCCATTGCGACCTTCTTTTTAGTTAAAGAGGTCATGGTCTTCTTGGTAAGTAGGAAATCTAATCACACACATCGGGTGAAACTGTCAAGTGTCTGCAAATGGTGATGGTGTTTGAGCTTTGAAAATATCACAGAAGAACCTATGAACGTTGAAACACTGTATTAATTTATGATTTGTACATTGTTATTTATATTATTTGGCATAGAGCACTTTATTAAGTACATTAGGTGTATATGGTTGAAAAGTACCACTTGTTGTTTGACAGCTGTTTAATCAAACTCACTAGCGCCCCCTACCACTGTCAGTAATCCTTCTCTGACTTTACTGCCAGCTACTCATAGCAGCAGGAGAGGAGGGGTGGGGAAGAGATTGCTCACACACAGGAGATAACAGGCAAGGAGGAAGGGGGAGAAGGGAAAGCAGCGAGATGACGGAGGCACGTAAACTGACCACAGTATCATGGATCAGCAGCCATGATTACCGTGGTCAGTTTACATAGGGGGACACAGGAACAGGCAGGATCAACCAGGTTTTTACAGCATAGAAAGGGACAGATTAGACAGCACAAGCACTATGCTGCTTAAGCTGCTGTAAGGGAACAGATTTTTTTTTTTTTGAGTTAAAACCTCTTTAAGGCTTTATATACACATGTGAGAGGCTGACAATATGCTGGGTGTAAACTTCTGGGTATTTTTCTACACCCAGGGAGCTGCAGGTGCAACAGCCTGCCATACAAGTGAATGCCTGTACATTGCTGTAGTCATGCAAACACCAATGCACAGATCCATTGGCATTTACCTGTGCATGCGTATATGACATATTTTCCATACATGAAAGTCTTGCGTTAACAAATAATTACTTATATGCGCGGGTAAATGCTGATGCACAGAAGCATTGGTGTCTTAAAGAATATGTGCGGGTACAGCCATTCACCTATATAGCTGACTGTATGCAGCACCTGCTGCTCCCCAGGTGTGGGGAAATATCTGGAATTTTATGTTCAGCATATTTTCAGCCTCTCACCAGCCACGTGCATGAGGCTTAATAGTTAAGGTAATACAAGTACAGATTTTTATATTTACTATTCTAAAGCATATGTAGGCGAAGTCAATTTACATTATTTAATGGAGTGGGCAGACCCCAGCTATAAAAGACATTATTTGCGCTTGTTATGTATTTGCACAGAAACAACAATCTTTATTATATCCTTTACAGTGAGGGAAAAAGTATCTGATCCCCTGCTGATTTTGTACGCTTGCCCGCTGACAAAGAAATGCTCAGTCTATAATTTTTAAGGAAGGTTTATTTTAACAGTGAGAGACAGAACAACAAAAAAATCCAGAAAAACGCATTTCAAAAAAGTTATAAATTGATTTGCATTTTAATAAGTGAGATAAATATTCGACCCCTTCACAAAACATGACTTAGCACTTGGTGGCAAAACCCTTGTTGGCAATCACAGAGGTCAGATATTTCTTGTAGTTGGCCACTAAGTTTGCACACATCTCAGGAGAGATTTTATCCCCCTCCTATTTGTTGTGCAGAGTATTGAAATTATTCTTATATACAGCAATACGCTTTACTTTCATGGAGAAATATCAGAACATGTCTTTTCATCATGAGAAACATGAAACAGGAACATGGAGCATACAAGTACACCGAGCATAGACAGAACGTACATTCTGTGACTACATGACTACATTACAATAGAATACACATTATAACACTGCAGTGCCACCTACTGGTATAGATAGGTATAATGCATATACAGTATATAGTTCACAATATAGAACGCTACTTGCTGTTGCTTCTTTCAACACTCTTTGCAGATCATCCCCAAGTCATTAAGGTTTTCGAGGCTGACGTTTTATAATTCAAACCTTCAGCTCCCTCCACATATGGTCTGGAGACTGGCTAGGCCACTCCAGGACATTAAAGGGGTTGCAAACCCTCAATGTTTTTCACCTTAATGCATTTTATGCATTAAGGTGATAAACCTTCTGTAGTGCAGCAGCCCTGCAGAATGCCCTTTTACTTACCTAAACCTGATCGTTCCAGTGATGGGGACGAGTACAGCAGCTCCAGCTGCTGTCTCGGGTCCTCATTGGATATATTGATAGCAGCAAGAGCCATTGGCTTCCACTGCTGTCAATCAAATCCAGTGACGTGGGGGGCGGGGCAGAGTCCTGCTGTCTGTGTTAATAGACACAGCAGCAGGATTTGGGAGCGCGCTCGTACAAGTGCCCCCATTGAATGCGGCTCTCTATGGGGGCACTTGAGTAGAGGAGGAGCCAGAAGGGCCCCAGGGGGACCCCAGAAGAGGAGGATCGGGGCCACTCTGTTCAAAAACCTTGCACAGGGGAGGCAAGTATAACATGTTTGTTATTTAAAAAAATAAACCTTTACAACCCCTTTAATTTGCTTCTTCTTGAGTCACTCTTTTGTTGCCTTGGCCATGTGTTTTGGCTTTGATGCAGTGAAGTTGTCCTGTCCCCTTAGCAGAAAAACACCCCCAAAGCATAATATTTCCACCTCCATGTTTGACGGTGGTAATGGTGTTCTTGCGGTCATAGGCAGCATTCCTCCTCCTCCAAACACGGTGAGTTGAGTTGATGCCAAAAAGCTTGATTTCGGTCTCATCTGACCACAACACTTTCACCCAGTTCTCTTCTGAATCTTTCAGATGTTTATTAGCAAACTTCATATGGGGCTGTACGTGTGCTTTCTTGAGCAGGGGGACCTGGCGGGCACTGCAGGATTTCAGTCCTTCACGGTGTAGTGTGTTACCAATTGTTTTCTTGGTGACTATGGTCCCAGCTGCCTTTAGATCATTGACAAGATTCTCCCTTGTAGTTCCGGGCTGATTCCTCACTGTTCACATGATCATTGAAACTCCATGAGGTGAGATCTTGCATCCAGCATGGAGCCCCGGACTGAGGGAGACTGACAGTTATTTTGTGTTTCTTACATTTGCGAATAATTGCACCAACTGTTTTCACCCTCTCACCAAGCTGCTTGGCGATGGTCTTGTAGCCCATTCCAGCCTTGTGTAGGTCTACACTCTTGTCCCTGACATCCTTGGACAGCTCTTTAGTCTTGGCCATGGTGGAGAGATTGGAATCTGATTGATTGATTGCTTCTGTGGACAGGTGTCTTTTCTACAGGTAACAAGCTGACATTAGGAGTACTCCCTTTAAAGCGGTTGTATACCCGTTGACACTTTTTTTTTTATACACCTGTAAGGCAAAAGGCATAATGAGCTAGTATGCACCGCATACTAGCTCATTATTACATTTTTACCTTAGAAAGAGGCGTCGGTATCTCACCTGGTCCACGCCGAGGGAGCTGACATGTTGCCTCTACGTGTCTTCTGGGTATCGCGGCTCCAGCGCTGTAAGTGGCTGGAGCCACGATGACGTCACTCCCGGGAGACCTCTTTCCGGCAAGGTCCGGTGTCTGCCTGCTTTCAGCTGAGAATCCCCTGTGCGCATGCACCGCTGAAGTCAGCGGCTCATTGCAAGGGGAATATCTCCTAAACCGTACAGGTTTAGGAGATATTCTTTTTACCTACAGGTAAGCCTTATTATAGGTTTACCTGTAGGTAAAAGTAAATAAATTGACTATACAACCACTTTAAAGGGGTTGTAAAGGTTTGTTTTTTATTTTCTAAATAGGTTCCTTTAAGCTAGTGCATTGTTGGTTCACTTACCTTTTCCTTAGATTTCCCTTCTAAATGTTTTCTTTTTTAACACAGATGGAAAAAAGTCCGATAGGGCCCACACACGATCGTTTTTTCGAATGAAAAAAGTCCATCAGACTTTTTTCATCGGAAAAAACGACCGTGCGTACAGGGCATTAATATAAACCTACTATTAAAATTTTAGACTGATCATTTCTTTGTCAATGGACAAACGTACAAAATCAGCAGGGGACTAAATACTTTTTTCCCTCACTGTGAAGCCCTGTACACATGGATTTGACCATTGGAAATCCGATGAAACTGTTTTTCATCAGTCTTGGCCACACACCATCAGTCAAAAAACCGATGGCAAGAAAACAACGGCACGTACAAAACTTATGACGCGCTATAAAAGGGCCGAACAAATCTAATGGCGCCACCCCTTGGGCTGCTTTTGCTGATTTCGTGTTACCGCGTGTTAGTAAAAGTTTGGTGAGAGCCGATTCGCGCTTTTCAGTCTCCGTGCTTTGCAGATCGTTTCCTGGTGTTCAGTTTGTGCTTGTGGGTTCGTATTTGTGATTCAGTGCGTGCAGTCAGGTCGTTACTGCCTTGCAGTGCCTTCTTGGCTGTTCGTTTACTGTTTTTCAGGTCGTTCTTCTCAGGCCTTGCTGTTCCACGGTGCGTTCTGTTTGAGTGCGTTCTGACCAGCCGACCGGTTTAAGACCATGTTTGAAGTGCGTTCTCGTTCTCGAGCTCGTGCTGGCTTTGGACTTGGTGTTGCAGTTAACACTGTAACCCGAGTTCAGTCTGTGAAAAGGGTGAGGAGGAGTTCATGGACTAAGAATTGGTTGCTCCAGCGGGACCAATTCTCTCATATGCCTCTGCCGCGGGAAATCCATGAGAATAATCCTGATGATTTCAGGAATTATCTCAGGATGACGGACCCCATTTTTCACCGTCTGTTGGATTTGCTGTCCCCCTATATAACGAGGCAGGACACTGTGATGCGCCAGGCCATCACTGCCGAGCAGAGGCTTATTGCCACGTTGAGATACCTGGCGACTGGGAGAAGCTTGCAGGACCTCAAGTTCACAACAGGCATCTCCCCCCAGGCTCTCGAGATCATTATCCCTGAGACGTGTTCGGCCATTATTCAGGTCCTGCAGTAGGACTATATGAAGGTAATTTTGCTCCTTTAACATCACATTATATGTTTTTATTGTTTTATAATGTTCTTTTTTTTTCCCTCCTAACCCAAATTTGCCTGTTTGTAATATCCTGGTAATGTCCCCATTTTCCCCATGCATGTTTTTACCTGTAAAGGCCTTTTTGGGCCCTACATGCCTATTTCCCTTCACTAACCTCTCCAGCATGCTATCGTGGGTCCAAACCCAGCTAGCCTTCTATTTTCCTTTTCCAATTTTTGGGGTCAGTGCCCTCGTAGTTTGACAACCCTCCCCCCCCCTAAAGATGTAAAAATAGTTTTAGTTCTCAATCAAGCTCAGCAGAGTGGTAGAGCCTTTTTTTGTATCCCCCACAATCACCTCAAGCCCCCCTCCTTAGATTAGTTTAGAATGTCCACTCAGGGGGGGTGAGGCATCTGCTAAGTGGGCCTTTTGTTTATTGGTAGGAAATACTCCCTTAAATAATAATGTTAGAATGATGTTGGTCAACAATGTTTTTTGTGTGTAATCTGCTTGCACTGTAAACATAAACTGTACTAATGTCTTCTTTTTGTTTGACTCCACAGTTCCCTAGCACACCACAGGAATGGCTGACTGTGGCCTCCCAATTTGCCCAGCGGTGGGATTTCCCCAACTGCGGAGGGGCAATTGATGGGAAGCACGTCCACATAGTGCCGCCACCCCCGTTCGGGGTCATACTATTTTAACTACAAAGGTTTTAATAGTATTGTGTTAATGGCGGTGGTGTCGGCACGGTACGAGTTCCTGTATGTGGACGTGGGGAAGAACGGCCGGATGTCCGATGGCGGAGTATTCGCTGAGACGGAGTTCGCTCACCGTCTGCAGGCTGGGGGTCTTGCACTGCCTCCAGATGCAGAGAACGTGGAAGGGCTACCGTTCGTTTTCATCGCGGATGAAGCTTTCGGACTTGGACCACACCTCATGCGGCCGTTTCCCCAACGCACCCTCACCCCGGAGAGGAGGGTTTTTAATTACCGGCTGGCCAGAGCCCAGGGAGTTGTGGAGAATGCCTTCGGGATAATGGCCAGCCGGTTCCGCCTGTTTCAGACAGCTATCCATTTGGCGGAATACAAACTGAACCACATTGTGTACTGCTGCTGCATATTGCACAACTTTTTAAGAAAATTCTCAGCTACTTATGTGTCATCAGTTGGGCCTGAGGCCGGTCCATCTGAAATGACAATTCTGACCGGCCTCAACACTGCCCGTACTGGCTTGGCCCCCCAAAGTGCCCGTGAAGTACCTCAGAAATACGTAGAGTACTTCACGGGTAGGGGGGCCATCGCAATGCCAGACCACATCTGACATTTTATAACCTTTTTCAAATAAAAAAAAAATTATATTTACTACAAACTTGTGTTGTCATTCTTGTATTTTGGGTTTATGTGTCTCCCAGGTTCTAGTAGTGCCAAGTGTATTTGTCCTTAGTAAATAGCCTCAAATCTCACAGGTAAAAACCTTGATTTTGCATCTTCAGAACTGCTATTGAGCATAGAAAGAACAAGCCACACCTTTTTTAGACTTCCCGCATGTTTTTATTGATTGCACCACATTTTTGGGTGGTTTGCGATATTCAAGCCTTTTTTTTGTTTGGGCGGCTTTTTTTGCAGAAACATGCATGGGTCAAAAGCCAAAATTTTTTTTATGAAAAAGTAACAAAATAACACAGTGAAAAATACAAACATGAGATAGGGTGATGTTACCCCTGATCCATCCCAAATGTGAAGAACCACACTTTCTTTTTGGGGCTCAAATGGGTATCTTCAACATGATCCCATGGCTAAGGTAAACATGTGCTATCTGCCATCATGGGGGATCAATGGCCGTGCTTTGGGGGTGAAAACCCTTCCTCTCACCTACTTGAGTAGGGAGGAAGAGGTTGCACCCCCAAAACAGGGACATAGATATCCTGTGACGGCAGATAGCACATGTTGAGTCACTGTGTGCATCTTCACATTTGGGCTGGTGGAAATCCCATTGCAAATTTCTGACGCATAACAAAACACAAAAACAGGGGGGGGGTTCACCCTATTCTCCCCAAAATATCTATAATGTTTTTATATTTTTGCTCAATCACATTCATTCTCTTTCTCATAATGTCCATTTGGCTACTGCGTTCCATAATTTCCTGAATGATTATTTTGGCGCTGGCACTCGAGAATGGAGGATTTGGACTTCCTGACACACCCACACGTTCAGTCCCTAAAAAAAGAAAAAATTATTTGAACAATGCAGGCCTACATCTGTATTTACCTTGAAGTTGTGGTGACAGACACTGACCTGTTGTGCTGATAAGCTCCACCTCTCCTTCCTCCACCTCCCCTTCCCCCACCTCCGCTTCCTCCCCCTCCGCTTCCTGAACATGCTGATCTTGGTCTGCTTTGTGATCTTCGGGGAGTTTCTGTGGTGTTTGGTTCCTCGTCTCCTGAGCATGGTGTCCTCCCAGTCTCCTCTCCCCTATGGGAATGTCAAAAATAATGTATCCTTTAGCACACAGAGTTTTTAGGCCTGAAAATGGATTCTCATTGTTTTGAAGTGGGGTACAATTGATATTTGGGCCAGAGTTACAAGGTGAATATATGAGATCTTGCAAACTCTACAAAGCAACATGTTATTTTTGAGGACACTCACAAATACACTTGGATAACCACCAAGGTATCCACTGGACCACCTGTGTGTGACACCGTTTATAAATTTGGTCATGTGGCCCAGACTATAGTATCTTGATCCAGAAAAAAAAAATGAGTACACAACTGCTGGAGTGTCATCTCCTTTACCCAGAATACAGTTTAGCCTTTCATTCACATTCTAGTTTTCCTTACAACACATCATCTAGCCAACAATGTGTAGATAAACATTGTTTAAGTAAAATGAGGCATGCCCACATGTAGTTTACGTGGATATGTGCCAAACATGTTTGGGGAAGAGCAGCAATTTTTTTTTAACACGCATTTACCAAATAAGTGGACCCTCCACTTAACATAAAAGTTGACATTTTAAAATGTGAAACCAGTCAAGCCAAGCACATGTTGCAAAACATGGAAGAATACATATTACAATGTGAAAGAACACAGTAAAAAAAAATTACTTTTTTCTATGCTTTTTAGAAGCTTCCTATACTGCTCCGGCTCCCTGAGCTTCAGGTCAGACCACCTTTTACGGAGTTGTTCCTTGGATCTCCTGACCCCATATTTTTTATAGAGAGTCTTCGCCACTTTGTCCATAATTTGTGACTTCTGGAGATTAGGGGTGTCGTATGGGCCATGCTTGCCGTCGTAATCCTTCCTCCGCAGAATGTCCACCATCTCCGCCATCTCAGCAAAAGACATATTAGTCGCCTTGTATCTTTTTTTTACTGGATAGTGACGTTTCCGCCTCCGGGCTTTCCTCGTCGGTAATTTCTACTAAAGAAGCCACCTGTGTCTGCGACATGTCGCCATCTCACACTGTGCGCCGATCGTTAAGGGGCGGGAAAAGCAGAAAATGTCCGTCATGGGCGGGCGACGAGGGCGGAGTTACACGCATGCGCAGGGTATAAAAAGGGGAAAGAAGTTATTAGGGATGCGCTTAGTAAGGACGACCGGAAGTGACCAAACAAACTCAACTAAGGTAAGAAGGGAACTCGGGCCTGCAGTGGCCTATAATGGTTCATGATTGTAAATGGCAATATTGTGATAAGTTGAGGAGAATCAAATCTGATCTTTTTTTTTTTTTTTTATTGTTTTTTTACTTGCTGATCCAAAAAGATGCATAAACTACGTGAGCCGGAGGTGATGCTGATTTTTTAGACAAATATAAGGAACAGCGCAACCTGTGGGAACTGAAACACCCAGCGTACCACAAGAGTGATGTACGTCGGGCAACTATTACCAAATTAGCAGAGGATATGAAGCCATGGATCCCAGATGCAGACTACACTATGATCAATAATAAAATCAACAACCATGCGTAATTCCTATAAAAAAAAATACAAGGAAGTGCGCCAGTCCAAGAGATCAGGAGCAGCAGCCGACGATGTAGTACAGCCCAAGCTGTGGTACTACAAACATCTTCAATTTCTGGATGACCAGATCGAGGCCAGGGAATCTATTTCCTGCCTTCCCTCAACCCTTCCTTCCACCCTTCCCTCCAGCGTTCCTTCCACCCTTCCCTCCACCCCTGCAGAGGCGGAGGAGGAGCCACCTGAGCTTGAAGAGCCAGATCTTCGCATCTTCAGCCAGGTATAGTATTTTTGCTGATAATTATTGTCCACTAAGTAATATTGTGTTGAAATGGTTGGATTAGCCATAAATTATATCATCCCCCCCCCCGAAAAAAATATATGCACCAGTAATGATATCCAAATTGTGTGTGATAGATTCCCCAAATAATACAATTTTAAATTTTATTTTAAAAACAGGATGAGGCAAGCCAAGAGGAAGAGGCTCAGGAGTGTGGCAGGCAGGAGGAGGCAGGGCCAAGTGGGACTCAGCAGGTCCCCAGGCCTAGTGGCAGCACCGTCTCCCAAGTGGCTCCCCTCCACGTCAGACCGCCAAAACAACGGCGGATGACACAAGTGGAGGAGGAGTCACTAAAGATGATTCAGGAGGCTGCTGCCATCATGAGGGCCCCCCTCAACCCTACGGAGGGGTTTAGCAGCTATCTGGCGGATAAGTTGCTCCAAATGGAGGCGGGACAACGGGCCCTTTGTGAGCACCTCATATACATGGCCATACACATGGGGGTGAGGGGGCAGCTGACTGGGGCCACCCATCTGTCACATCAGGCCAATCCCTCTCCTCCTTCTCCTCCTCCTCCTGCCACATCACCACCCACAGTGGCCCAGCCTGCAAGGGTGCGTGGATGGGGCCGTGGAGAGAACGCTGCAGGGAAGCGTGGAAGGAAGGCTACAGGGAAGAGCAGGAGGTGATTCTCTGGCCTCGAGCTGCTCTTCCAGAAGTTGCAGGGTGATGGAGTACCAAAGCTTGGGATGATGTATGTCTTTGGCTGCTGCTCCTGATTTCATGCTGTTGTTGATTTTATTATTCATCATAGTCAGGTCTGCATTTGGGATCTAATGACTTGATATTTTCTGCTATTTTCGGAATAGTTGCCCTTCGTTTTTTGTTTGCTTTTTTTCCAAAAAAAAAGGAAATTTGATTTCAGCCAACATACATGCCTGATGTGTTTTTTTTTTGGAGTAGCAATAACATTTCATAAATACAATGTGTAATTAATAACAAGGGACACCAACCTCCATGAGGAAACGTGAAAATATAAAATGTTGTTCTGAGAAATTGACACACCAAAAAATGTACAACAAATTTAAATACAAAAACCCCCAAAAAAAGTGTAATTTGTGAGGTCGGCCTTTAAGTATTAAACTAATTATTCCTAAGATCACAAGAAAGAAGAAAGACATACGTTTGTCAGAACTCGTGATAAAGATCTGCAGCAAAAATTACATTTTAAACAAGTTCTAAAGCAACAAAACATGCGCTGCATTAAACGAGGCAATAACTTGCAGAATGACGAATGTGCTCTCTCCATTAGGAACGCTAGTTTTACCAGAACGAGCGCTCCCATCTCCTAATTCAGTCTGAGCATGCGTGGGTTTTTTAACCGATGGACTTGCCCATAGACGATCGGAAATTACCATCGGTTTTTTATCCTTCGGAAAATTTTAAAACAAGTTCTATTTTTTAAAACCGATGGAAAAAAGACCGATGGGTACCCTACACGATCGGTTGGTCTGATGAAAACCATCCATCCACTAGCGTTGCTAGCCAGGTGCGGGGGGGGGCAGGCCGCACCCGGGTGACACCCACCAGAGGGGTGACACCCGTGGGTAGCGCAGCGGCCACACTGACATCGCCCGCCCGCTGCCCTGTGCCTTAGGCTCACGCTGCGGCTGTGTCCCTCAGCGGAGCGGAAGGAAGCCGCCGCCCCCTCTGCCTCCTCTATGTTTACATCCACAGAGGAGGAGGAGCAGCCCGCGCTCGAGAGACACACCGCTGTGTGTATCTGCCGCTCTGTTCTGAGGTCTGAAAGGTAAGGGGGGCATCTTTACTGATGGGGGGAGGGGGTGTCTGTACTGCTGGGGTCTGCACAAGAGGGAGTTTGCACCAGGGGGGGCTGTAACTGAGGGGGGTGTCTGTACTGAGGGGGGTCTGGTACTGAGGGGGGTGTCTGTACTGAGGGGGGTGTCTGGTACTGAGGGGGGTGTCTGTACTGAGGGGGGTGTCTGTACTGAGGGGGGTGTCTGTACTGAGGGGGGTATCTGTACTGAGGGGGTGTCTGTACTGAGGGGGGTCTGGTACTGAGGCGGGTGTCTGTACTGAGGGGGGTCTGGTACTGAGGGGGGTGTCTGTACTGAGGGGGGGGTCTGGTACTGAGGGGGGTCTGGTACTGAGGGGGGTGTCTGTACTGAGGGGGGGGTCTGGTACTGAGGGGGGGTCTGGTACTGAGGGGGGGTCTGTAACTGAGGGGGGATCTGTAACTGAGGGGGATCTGTAACTGAGGGGGTGTCTGTTACTGAGGGGGGTCTGTTACTGAGGGAGGTGTCTGTACTGAGGGGGGTGTCTGTACTGAGGGGGGATTGGTACTGAGGGGGGTGTCTGTACTGAGGGGGGGGGTCTGGTACTGAGGGGGGTGTCTGTACTGAGGGGGGTGTCTGTACGAGGGGGGTCTGTAACTGAGGGGGTGTCTGTAACTGAGGGGGTCTGCACTGAGGTGGGGGTGTCTGTACTGATGGAGCAGTCTGCACTGAGGTGGGGGTGTCTGTACTTATGGAGCAGTCTGCACTGAGGTGGGGGTGTCTGTACTGAGGGGGAGGTTCATACTGAGGGAGGCGGGTCTATATTGATGGCGGGGAGGTTGTACTTAGTGGAGCGGGTTTGTACTGAGGGAGGGGATCTATACTGTGGGAGGGGGGTCTGTAGTTAGTGGAGGGGGGTCTGTACTGAGGGGGGACTATAGTTGTTGGGGGGTGACACCATTTTTTTTTGCACCGGGTGACACCAACCCTAGTGACGCCACTGCATCCATCGGACGGTTTTCATCAGTCAAACCGATCGTGTGTACGGGGCTTGAGTCATACTAAGCAAAATAAGTTTAACACATGCTGCTCAAATTGAAACTGCTGACATTGCATCGTTGGTGGTATTTTCCGACGGAAGTAGGGAACTACTGTTTGCTGCAGGATTTGAGATTGGTATGTGGGCAATTCACTGTGGAATTCACACATTCTGAAATAAAACTGGATGTTCACCGAATGTTCGGTTGTCTGAGTTTTTCTGCATCTTGAATTCACTATTGGAACCCAGAAAAAGAGAAAAATTAGACACTTAAACATATTTGTGTGCTGTTGAGATACTGCTGCTATAGAGATGAAGCTATTTGATACAGACTTGGGCTGAGATTCCTGTATCACTGCCGGCTCAAAATATTGTCAATTGTGGTTTTTCTATGTGTAACTTTTCTGCCAAAACCTATACAGTTAAGCCCTGTTCTGATTTAACTTGATCATAACTTTGCTTTTTCTAATCCATACTAAGTTTTGATTTGTTTCCAGCAGCTTGCAATTCAAGCATGTTGGAGGAAGAATAGCAATAGCGTTGTTTCCAAATAAAACTTGTATTAAAGCTATGCAAATAATTCAAAGTTTTCTAAGTGGAGACGCCAAGATATTTTGTTTTAGATTCAATTGGGCGTAGCAAGTAACAGCTTTATTTCTTGTAAATTGTTACTGGCGAGGAAATAAAGAAACAAAGCATTTGCGGCAGTGATTGCCAACCAGTGTGCGGGATACATTTGTTGGTTGAAGTAGTAAGCATCTGCATCATTAGAATATAGATGTGGCTTAATGCATCACCTGATTATAGGTAGTTGAAAAGTAGCATTCAAACAAGTTAACAAGAGTGTTATTGATGGATACATTTTCAATATCTTTTATTTTTTTACTTTCTGACCCCTAAAATCTTTTTGGGACAATTTCAGCATATTTTCATCTATTTCCATTTTTTTTCCCCCATTGTATTCATAAACAATGTAATCTGCTTTTGATCAGCAGAAGTCTATACAGTTTTCTAGTTTTCACGATGGATGATTTTGACCAATTTTTTGTTGTCATTTTTGAAATTTAGAATTTTTTGTAAAAATTATAATTTGTAATTTACCCACTTGCCGACCGCCTCCTGTACATTTACGTCGGTAGAATGGCACAGACAGGCACCTCAACGTACCTGTACGTCCCCTTTAAATGCTTGTCTGTGTGGTGGCGCGCGCGCCGCCGCCAGCGCGCTCACGACCATGCCGCCATCCCCGATCGTTTCACGGAGGTATAGAGCGGGGAGATGCTTGTGTAAACAAGCATCTCCCCGCTCTGACTAGTGACAATGACACAGATCTTGGCTCCGTGTACTCGGAGCGGAGATCAGTGTCATGTGACACACAGCCCATCCCCCACTACAGTTAGAAACACTATGCAGGGAACACTTAACCCCTACAGCGCCACCTAGAGGTTAACCCCTTCACTGCCAGTGTCATTTTCACAGTAATTAGTGCATTTTTATAGCACTGATCGCTGTGAAAATGACAATGGTCCCAAAAATGTGTCAAAAGTGTCCGATGTGTCTGCCATAATGTCGCAGTCATGAAAAAAATCGCTGATCGCCGCCATTACTAGTAAAAAAATAATAATAATTATACAAATGCCATAAAACGATCCCCTATTTTGTAAATGCTATAACTTTTGCGCAAACCAATCAATAAACGCTGATTGCGTTTTTTTTTTACCAAAAATATGTAGAGGAATACGTATCGGCCTAAACTGAGGAAAAAAATGTTTTTTTATATATTTTTTGGGGAAATTTATTATAGCATAAAGTAAAAAATATTGCATTTTTTTCAAAATTGTCGCTCTATTTTTGTTTATAGCGCAAAAAATAAAAACCACAGAGGCGATCAAATACCACCAAAGCCAGAAAGCTCTATTTGTGGGGAAAAAAGGACATCAAGTTTGTTTGAGAGCCACGTCGCACGACCGCGCAATTGTCAGTTAAAGCGACGCAGTGCAGAATCGCAAAAAGTGGCCTGGTCTTTAACCAGCCAAAATGGCCCGGGGCTTAAGTGGTTAATGGCGAAAGATATCCATGTGACTATTTTACTACTAGTTAGAACCGGTTCACACTGGGGCAACACGACTTCCAGCGCGACTTTACAAGGCAACTTCGAGGCAACTTCGAGGCAACTTCAAGTTGCCTCCAGGACAGGCGACTTTGCCAGTGGCCAATCAAACATAAATCAGCTCTGTGGGAGGGAGGGGTGTGCCTGAGAAATCTATTTTCTATTCCTGTAAAGTTGCTTCAGTTAAGACACTGATCCAACTTTGGAGGCGACTTCCATTGAAATCAATGGGTACAAGTCGCCTAGAAGTCGCCTTGAAGTAGTACAGGAACCTTTTCTGAAGTCGGAGCGACTTCAGTAGTGTACATTAAGACGGCTCTCATTCACTTGAATGTAATTTGTCATGTCGCGTGACTTGGGGCGACACAAGTCGGATCCCAAGTCGCGGTAGTGTGAACCGGCTCTAACTTGCAATACTAGACTTCCTGCTTCTAAAATGTCCGTCAGTTATGTTTGCAAAATGTGGCCACTTTTTGTAAAAACAATTACAACTTTTGCTCTTTAGTTTCATACAACAATTCTGTTGTTTTTTCCACTTTCCCTGTTAGCTGACTTTCTTATTATTATATTTCCTCACCATGCTTCACATCTGTGATGAGGTTTTGGTCTGTAGTTTTTTCTAAATAATAATGTGTATATTTATCAAAAATTTTAAACTAAAGGCTAAACTTTTTTCTTTGTTTTGGACAGAGTGCAGAGGGATTAGAATGTTTGTCATTTTTTTAATTGCTTTCTGTGCCCCCATTAACCACTTCTCTACTGTGCATGAAAACCCCCTTCCTGCCCAAGCCATTTTCCAGCTTTCAGCGCTGTCACACTTTGAATGACAATTGCGCAGTCGTGCGACGTGGCTCCCAAACGAAATTTGCGTCCTTTTTTTCCCACAAATAGAGCTTTCTTTTGGTGGTATTTGATCACCTCTGCCGTTTTCATTTTTTGCGCTATAAACAAAAGAAGAGCATCCAGTTTGGAAAAAAAACACTATTTTTTACTTTTTGCTATAATAAATACCCATTTTTTTTTTTTTAAATTTTCCTCAGTTTAGGCCGATACGTATTCTTCTACATATTTTTGGTAAAAAAAAAAAAAATCGAAATAAGCGCGTATTGATTGGTTTGCGCAAAAGTTATAGCGTCTACAAAATAGGGGATAGATTTATAGCATTTTTTTTTTTTATTATTATTTATTAGTAATGGCGGCGATCTGCGATTTTTTATTGTGACTGTGACATTACGGCGGACACATCGGACACTTTTGACACATTTTTGGGACCATTCACATTTATACAGCGATCCCTGCTATAAAAATGCATTGATTACTGTATAAATGTGATTGGCAGGGAAGGGGTTAACCACTAGGGGGCGGGAAGGGGTTAAATATGTTCCCTCAAAGTGTTCTTACTGTGGGGGGAGGGGACTGACTGGGGGAGGTGACCGATGGTTGTCCCTATGTACAAGGGACACAGCATCGGTCCCCTCTCCCTCACAGGACGTGGATCTCTGTGTTTACACACAGAGATCCACTTTCCTGCTCGTTTCCCGGGCAATCGCGGGTACCCGGCGGCAATCGCGGCCGCCGGGCACCCGCACCGGGGCCTTGTGAACGCGGCGGGGGCGCGCGCCTCCTAGCTCGTTTTAAAGGGAGGACGTCATATGACGTCCTCCCAGAACGAGAGTATCCTCCGCCCGCCGTCTATTGACAGTGGGCGGGGGATAAGTGGTTAAGGCGATTCACCCTCTCTATTTGTTCTGTTTACCATTATCATTGAGAATAAATGTAAAAGAAAATCCCACATTTTGGGTTGTCCCCAGAAAAGTAAAAGAGGGGAAATCCTCCAATGGAGACACTAGTTCTAGTTCAAATGACCTGGGGGTCCCCGAGGATTTCACTAAATTTGCATGGATTTCCTATCACTTCCTGTTTGGCTTTGGGGCTGGAAGTGAATGGAATTCAACAATGGGACACAGATGGTGAAAATAGACCTGACAGGGGTTATACCCATTCCTTGTTGTATCCAAAATGAAAAAAATGTATATAGTACTACTTTACCCACTTCCGGACTGCCCGCTGTTATACGGCGGCTCTTAGAAGAGGAATATCGTTGTTATGGCAGCAGCTAGCTACCATAACCCCGGTATCCTTTTCTTTAGCGGGCAGTCCGCTTTCAGATAAAAGTGGTCTCTGTGGCGGATTCGCCGCAAAATCACTTTTATTGGTGGTGGGAGAGGGCCCCTCCCGCCGCTCTCCGGTGCCCTCTGCCGCTTACCGGAGCCACCAGCAGCGGCAGAGGCGATTATGTCCTGTCCCCTGTTAGGTATGGAGATGAGTGAGGGGAAGATGGCCCCCACCCATCTCCATACCATTACAGGGCAGAAGCGACGTCAAAAATTCACTTCCGCCCATAGCTCTTAAAGCAACATTTTTTTTTTCAAATGACATTTAATTGTTATTTTTTCTATTGCATTTTAGTGTAAATATTAGATCTGACTGAGGTCTTTTTGACCCCAGATCTCATATTTAAGAGATCCTGTCATGCTTTTTTTCTATTACAAGGGATGTTTGCATTCCTTGTAATAGGAATACAAGTGACACCATTTTAAAAATAAAAGGTAAAATAAATAAGAAAAAAAACACGAGCGGGCGCAACTTTGAAGCGTGACATGTTGGCTATCCATTTACTCGGAGTAACACCATCTTTCACAATATACAAAAACATTGGGCTAACTTTACAGTTGTCTTTTTTTTTTATTCAAAAAGTGCTTTTTTTCCAAAAAAAGTGCGCTTGTAAGACCGCTGCACAAATACGGTGTGACAAAAAGTATTGTAACAACCGCCATTTTATTCTCTAGGGTGTTAGAAAAAAATATGTAACATGTTTGGGGGTTCTAAGTAGTTTTCTAGCAAAAAAAATGATTTTAACTTGTAAAGAACAAGTATGAAAAATAGGCCTGGTCTTAAAGTGGTTACATTTTAAACGATGGACAGCTAATTGGTTTCTTCTGTGGAATACCACTTGTATTCAGTTTTTTTGCATACATCATAAAAAAAAATATAGATTTTGTAGAGTGAAAGAGATACTTGCAGATTTTTAGCTGTTCCCCATAGCTTCTTGTCACTTGAGAAATTAGCATTGTTTCCATGTTCTTTGTAAATAGCTAATATTTGTAAAAAATATATACCGTATTTATCGGCGTATAACACGCACAGGCGTATAACGCGCACCCTAACTTTAAGAGGGAAGTTTCAGGAAAAAAACTTTCCACAGCCCCCTGCGTATAACACGCAGGCACAGTTTACCCTCTATTTTCAGGGTAAAAAAGTGAGTGTTATACGCCAATAAATACAGTAAATAAAAACATGTAGGCTGTTTATAGTGGGTGGTCAAATGTACAGGCATGATCTGACCATCCACAGGCATCTATGTTTATGGACTGGTGACTAGGGAAGAATCATTAGGTATTTACTGGCTTTAATTTCAGAATATATTTTATATACACCATATGTTCGCACCCTCCCTTTTCCCCCTTTTCCCCTCCACTGCCACATTTGCCACTTTTTTTGGGGGGGTGGGTACCTGGTATTGACAGGTACGTGCTCCCACTTCCTAGTAAGATTGGTGATCGGCAATCTACAAGCATTTCTGGCCCCTCCTTCTTCCCCCCCACTGCCTTCTGGGACACACACAGGTCCCAGAAGACAGTGGGACCATTCCGAAAGTGCCTGAAGGCTTCACTGCCAGTTTCCCTTACTTATAATACTGAAGCCGGCACCCAAAGCCAATTGATAATCTGGCTTGGGGTGCCGACATTGCCGGATCCCTGGACAGCTAATGCCTTGTACACACGATCGGAATTTCCGATGGAAAAAGTCAGACGGCATTTTTTCATCGGATATTCCGACCGTGTGTGTGCCCCATTGGACTTTTTTACGTTGGAATTTAGAAAGAGAACATGGAAAAAATGGAAATTCCGTTTGTCTGTGTGGAATTTCGACGGAGAAAAAACGACGCATGCTCAGAATCAAGTCGATGCATGCTCAGAAGCATTGAACTTCATTTTTATCGGCTCGTCGTAGTGTTGTACGTCACCGCGTTCTTGACGGTCGGAATTTGGTGTGACAGTGTGTATGCAAGACAGCTTGAACGGAATTCCGTCGGAAAAATCCGTCTGAGTTTATCCCGACGGGAAATCTAATCGTGTGTACAAGGCATAAGTGTCCTTATATTAAAAGTTAGCATCTACAGTATTTGTAGCTGCTGACTTTTTTTTCCCAGACTGGAGCTCCTCTTTAATGATTGATTTATGATACGTTATTTAATTTCTAAAATATATTTTGTGGTCTGTATGTATTTTCCTGTAGTGACCTCATACTTTCTTTGCAGTATTCTTAGCACAAGCATTATTAATTTCTAAATACAACCTCTATCCGACTTTGTCATGATACAGTAGCAGCCAATTTATCTCAGTAAGCTTTTTAGGATTATGGTGGATGTCCTGCGTACTTCCAGGACAGATCTGCTGGCTGAGATTATTCCAGCTAGAAGCTTTTACTCTGTTAAAACAAGGTCAACTGATGTTTACAGCTAAATATATACACCAAGATGTTCTTGGAGTATGCAAAAGTCTTTTGATGTTTTGGTTTACTGTGCATTACTTTGATCCATTTATCGATCACTTAAAGTTTATTTCTGTACTATACAGCAATATCAATAAAACATTAAGGTTTGGCCGATAAACTTATAACACCACACTGCCCTTTTCTCTGCTGCTTGTATTAAGAATATATATTTTTTTAAATCAAACACCAACTCCCTGTTAGTTGCTTTTTGTAGCCATTGGAGAGATTACCCCCACTAACTGTCCTGATGAGAGGGGATCACGGGAACAGGAAGTGATTGAAAATGTTTCCAGTGGAGACAGAGACAGCAACAAAAACACATTTTTACACCCCTTTCACACTGGGGAGGTTTGCAGGCGCTATTGCGCTAAAAATAGCGCCTGCAAACCGACCTGAAACAGCGGCTGCTGTTTCTCCAGTGTGAAAGCCCGAGGGCTTTCACACTGGAGCGGTGCGCTAGCAAGACCGCTCCAAAAGTCCTGCTAGCCGCATCTTTGGAGCGGTGTGTTTACCGCTCCTCCACCGTTCCTGCCCATTGAAAGCAATGGGACACCGCGGGTATACCGCCGGCATAGCGCCACTGCAGAGGCACTATGCAGTGGTTTTTAACCCTTTTTCGGACGCTAGCAGGGGGGGTAAAACTGCACCGATAGCGGCTGAATACCGCTGCAAAATTAGCGGTAAAGCACCGCTAAAAATACTAGCGCTTTACCGCCACCGCCGCTCCCGCCCCAGTGTGAAAGGGGCCTAATAGTTGTCACATGGATAAACTCTTTAAAGCAGTAGTAAACTGGCACTAAAAAAAAAAAAATAAGTGGGCCCCCTGCACCGCATACTAGCACATTATGATAGACTTACCTGTAAAGTGGATCTCTCACATGTAGCACTGTCATGGATCCCTGGCGCTGCCATCTTCAACCGGTCTTCCTCCTGTGTAAGCAGGCTCCAACTGTATGGGTGGCTGAAGCCGCAGTGACGTCACTCCCACGCTTACGCGAGGGAACCCTCTACTCTGGCACAGAGCTCTGAAGGTATGGCATGGGTATGCCGCCCATTTAGTGCGCATCCGCTGCTGACGTCTCCGGCAGAATTGCTTGTGAATATCTTCTAGTGCAAGTTTAGGAGATATTCACTGTACCTACAGATAAGCCTTATTATTTTACCTGTAGGTACAAGTTCAAAAGTGGACTTTACTTCCACTTTAAAAGAGTCACATAGAACAATAAAAACTTATCAAATGTTCTAAACGTTCACCATTTTATTTAACCACTTCAATACCGGGCACTTCCCCCCTTCCTGCCCAAGGCAATTTTCAGCTTTCTGCGCTTTTTAAATGACAATTGCGTGGTCATGCTTTTTTTCTTTGTTTCTGTTATAAAATTTTGTAAATAAGTACGTTTTCTCCTTCACTGATGGGCACTGATGAGGCTGCACTGATGGGCACTGATAAGGCGGCACCGATGAGGTGGCACCAATGAGGTGTCACTAGGAAAAATTAAAACTGCGCCAATAATAAGTCCACAAAGGTCCTAAAACGACAAGAGGATTAAATGTGAAATGGATGTCCTCCAGGGTATACACCAATCAAGGTAAATCAGCTCAAAAACAGTCGATATGCAGAACATTGATCCATGTGTATTGGTTAGCACAACACCGCAGTGAATCCACAGATGAGGGAGGTGCCCACCACCGTATAAAAAGCCGCTTACCAGAGGGCAAGCACGAATGAGCATTCGGCTATAGCCCAGCCACGGCCTTTAACATCAGGGGAATGATGACACAGGAAGTGGACTCTCAGGGGATGGATTTCAGGGTGCCAGGCTCCTTCAGCATAACATGCGGTCCGTAGAATCATACAGCATGCAAGGAAGAAGAGGGACCATAGCGTGACACCGTAAACACAGTAGTATTTATTAAAAAAGTATTGTACTTACAAAAGTTTCAGATTAAAAACGCATAAGAAAATGCCGGCCGGCAACATAGGAGCCCTTCCTCCTCAAATCGACGTGGTGACGTCACTGCGTGCCCTCCCAGGCACGTTTCGTCATACACAGATGTTCCCAATGGGAGAACGTCATTGAGAACGTCTGTGTATGACGAAACGCTTCCCCTGATGTTAAAGGCCACGGCTGGGCTATAGCCGAATGCTCAATTTTCCTATTTGCTATTTGTGTTTATCCCACCCAAGCTGCTGCCTTTGTTTTAGTTTTTAGTTTAATTTCTCATGGTTAGCGCGTTTTTTTCTATTGCCAATGAGGTGTCACTGATGGGCACTGATAGGCGGCACTGATAGGTGGCACTGATATGCAGCACTGATGGGCATTGATAGGTGGCACTGATGGGCACTCATAGGTGGCACTGTTGGGCACGGATGGACACTGATAGGCGACACTGATGGGCACTGAAAGGTTGCACCTATGGGTACTTATGCGTGGCACTGATAGGTGAAAAATAAAAGTGTCAGACACCACTTCTTAATAGGTAAAATCAGAAAGACAACGATACCCAGATGATCAGGTTTAAAGTTTCTGATGATGTTCACATGTGATGATGTTTCAAGCCTTCCTAGACCCATGATGCTCAAAAGAAAAAATGAAATATATAATTGCGCAGATAAATAAACTGAAAAGACATATGTGGGATGAGAAACAGTTGCACTCACACATGCCCCGCAGTATGATCGCATATAAGAAGGTCAGTTGCATACAAGAAACAATCTCCTCACTTATCTTTCCATACTCACACAGCACTGAGGATGACGTCACTTGCTCCCCCCAATGCGTTGCGTCACTAGACACGTGAGTTATTGATGGCAGTGCTACATGTACAGTGACAACATTACTGAGCGGTTGGTGAATAGTCTTTATAACCTTTTGTTACGTGTGGAGGTACTTTTGCTCACAACAAACTTTCATCAGCAGTGGTGATGAACAAATGCCACAATGACATTTAGACCTCCAATAAAACAAAACTTTCTACAAGGCGTGCATTTTGGGACCTATGTAGTTCTCCAGCCTAAACGTTTTTTTCTATCTTTGGATAGAGTGGTTCAGGGTTAAAACCTTTGTCAGGTTCTAGCAAGGTTGTGTAGGCTTCTATCTGTGTCCCAATTTCGTAGATGGACCCTCATTGTTTGCCATGGCAACCATTGTAACCAGGATAGAAAGTGCAGAGAAATCCAAAATTCTGCAGTTTATCAGTACAGAAGCATCTAATATATTTCCCACAACATATTAATATACAAATGTATGGCAAAGAGGTGAGTCCTAGTCAGACAATCCAGCAATAAGGAGATGTCTCCAACAACAATTTTCACTTCCTCTATTTTCAGCCTTGATGCCCTCCTGAACAATCACAATCTCCACTTTTTCAAAAGAATAATGGATCTGAGCCACTCACATCTTTGTATCTCTTTTTATTGCTGTTTTAAACCAAGGCTAAAAGCATTCTGGCCAACAAGGTCATTGCCTGGATGTGTTCAACCATCCTTTGAAACAACAATGAAGTACATAAAAAGCCATGAGTGCAACACATTCCGTACTTTTTGAAAGAGAAAATATTTTCCACAACTGTGGCAGCTGTCAATGGGACTGCTCACTTTGGGAAGAAGTCTACACACTTCCTAAAATGTCTCTGGGACAGAAAGCAAACGGGATTTCCCAGATGGGGACACAGTGATCTCTAAGGGGTATTTACACATGGGACAGCAGGCAGGAACCCTTAACAACTACCGTATTTATCGGCCTATAACACGCACCCTAACTTTAAGAGGGAAGTTTCAGGAAAAAAAACTTTCCACAGCCCCCTGCGTATAACTCGCAGGCACAGTTTACCCTCTATTTTCAGGGTGAAAAAGCAAGTGTTATACACCAATAAATACAGTAATTTTAATAAAATAAATAATTCAGACAAGTGTTGGAATACGGCCGTGGCTGCTTTATTATTAGTTTTTAGACAATGTTTTATTCATCATAACAAAACCAATTCAATAAACTTTAAACAACCTAGCCACTACGGCTCAGGCTGCATATAATATATTGAGACTTCAAAACTATCCACACAATATATAAAATAAATAATTTCCATAACAGATTTGTTCCCCTTTGTATAACAAATTTTTATTTATTTTTTTATAACAAAGGTGACACTACCACATAATTAATAGCCGCGACAAAAGCAAAACTGGGGAAGGGGGGGGGTAGGGGAACACCACAGATCCTGTCTTCTAAGGCGACTGATTCTAAAGAACGGAACCCCCTTTTTATAGCCCTAACTAGCACTGGATCTAACTAAATAGAACTGGAACAAAGCCCCAGTACCCCTAAAAGCCACGTGTAAACCTTCCCCAGGCTATGTGAGCACCAGGTGTTCCCCTGAGAGCCTTTGCAGGCTCCTCAAGCGGGGCTTTAAACTGCCCGTTCTGCCGCTTTCCCATGAGAAAAGGGGGAATTGAAACCGTCTCCCCCTTTTCTATCATTATGGTAAGTTCACAACAAACTAACTGTCACATACCTTGATAAAGTTGACTCTGCATGACCCCATCAGTCATGTTACCTTAAAAAGAATAAACATTTGTTTGGAAGACTGGTTTGCAAGTGACATACACATAAACTGTATCTACTGTAAACCATAATTTAAAAAAACGTTATTCAACACTTCCTTTCCATGTTCTTGTGCCATTTTATGTATTCTTTATCATTTATTCCCTTGATTTAACTTCTTTCAACCCACTGATCTTGCCAATTAGAACCTATATAGCAACTTCCTGTTAAAGAGTAAAACCCTGTACACACACTGAGAATATCAGACGAATAATCTCATATTGAAAATAAAGAGATTACTTAACTTACGAAAATTCTTGTACGACAGAATACAACTTCAGAAATGGTGTAATGTATTAAATAGTTTTGTAAAGTATTCTTTTGTTTCTGAGCATGTCTTGCTCTTACAATTGGTTTTCGGACGAAAACTGTACTAATTAAATTAAAATCGAACATTGTGCTTTCTTACGATAAAAAATTTCTAGCCTCCACCTTCAGGTTTTGTCATCCAAAAATTTTGAATTGGCTGTCGAAAGCCCTATATTAACGATCAGGTAATCTGCTGATCGTTCGTCGTAAGTAATATTTCTTCCGATCTTCTTATTGTGTGTACAGGCCTTAACAATCCAGCCTGAGCAACTCCCTGAGCTCTCTGAGCAGCATTGTTGCCCTTAGAATGCACGCTCCTTCTGTCTACTACAATCAGAATTGCCAACACACAGCATGTCATCCTGTTCTGCTTGATAGTGCACAGTTAACCTTTCTCCCTTTGCACTGCCCACACCCCCTATGATGGACAGTGACTCATCTATTTGCCAGGGGAACCTCTGCTTGTTTTCTCCCCCCTCCGCTGCCATATTTGCCACCTTTCGGGGGGGGGCGGGTACCTGTTTTTGACAGGTACCCGTCCCAACTTTTGGTAGACCACGCCTTGGCGAGATCGCCTGGAAGTTCGGCACCCCTCCTCATTCCACCACCAACGGGCCATTCAGGAAATGCAGTGGGCTATGCCAATGTGCAGTAGAGAACTGGAATTATGTAGGCAGCACCCAAGAGCCGATTGAAAAATCGTGGGATCCCTAGACAGGTAAGTGTCCTAATATTAAAAGTCAGCAGCCACAGTATTTGAAGCTGCTGACTTTTAATTTGGGGGAAGGGGGTGGGGGGTTTTGATCTCCACCTTAAGATACAGCACTATGCATGACACTGTGCATTTCACAGTTGTAAAATTTAAGTTTGTATAAATTACTATAGAAAAAAAAATCATATGTCATGCCCTGGGGATACATGGGTTTTGTTATGAGGGTGTAAAGCTGGATTCAGTTTACATTGTATAGCAACATACATTATGCATAATGGTGCGCCGCAGTGCCATTTATTCTAAATGGCAGCCCAACCTACCTTGCTGATGGATGAACATGCATTGGGGTTCAGCTGCTGCTACTGGTTCTTTTAATTTTTTTGGTGTGTTAGACAGTGAATTCAAATAAATAGACTTCATCAACATACTGCAGGTTCTTTTTTTAGTGTGTTAAACAGTACATTCAAATAAATAGGCTTCTTTAACATAACGCATGTTATTGTGCAACATAATGTGCAACACAAAGATGTAAATGGTCCCTTAAGATGTAGACAAACAGTCCCAGGATCTGCGTGGACTTCAAGTGACCTACCGGGTTCAACAATGTGACTGTAATTTGCACTACACTAATTGAACTCCACCTTTTATACTTGCTGATATGCACATTCTACGTTTTTTCAAATTACTATATGTTACTTAATATAATTTTTCAATATTATCATGAAATGTGGAATGAGCTGCTTATAAATGCTAAATAAGCTGTTTATAAATGCTGAATGAGCTATTTATAAAAGCATTGTATGGGATATTCATTTGTAAGAGACTCCCACCCATCAAATGAGTTTTTACCAGAATGAGTGTTCTATTTAAAGGAATGTCTATGGCTTGTTTACACTCTATTCCCATGGCATGCTATGTTGTGTCACTTATTTCACCCCCTGTAAAACAATTTTTAGAACATGAGCCAGTGTGTGAAATTGGCACCTATGTGCTGTCATACTGTTCTTCTAAAACATAACTTACTTCTGTGGTATTTGGTTACATTTTGTGAATGATCACAGTCACCATGTTAATATTTTGAACACAACATAAAGAAACTTTATGTGGGAACTATGAAGCTACTTGCTTATTTGAAGTACGAGCTCTAGAGGTAGTATGCTTTATAGGATGGTTCAAGATCACAATGATAATGGTGACATGCCACAGTGGTCCAGCGATCATTACAGAAGTGAATGGGGGCTGTTAGTTGTGGTTGCTTGAAGCTGCGCTCAGTCTTGGTTATGAAGCTGAATAATTCAACTGTGTTGCTAAGACTGCAATAGGCTGACAAATTTGTAAGTTAAAAAGCCTAATTCCAGCCAAACATGTTTTTTCTAATTTCAGGTACAGTGGGATAGAGTTTAAAGCTCTTCCATGGCGGCCATTTTCCCTCACTTCCTGTCCCTGTGAGGCCCTTAAAGGAAATAGGGGTTGTGGTGGTTACCAGCACAGAAAAACAACATTGTTGGTAGTTGTAATCCTTCCTTGCTCTACTGAAAATGAAGGGGCACAGATGGCAATATAAATCTGACACTGACCCTAACCCTTCACCCCTCTATGAAAAATGAAACAAAAAGTTTTGACTGGAGTCTGGCTTTATTTACATTTTGCAGATCAGTATTCAGTAATTTAGCAGCAAGTTCAACCAAGCCCTAATCTTGCTACTAAAACAGAGGACCTTTCACACAGTTATATGAAATTATTAAAAATAAAATATATAAAGGGAAACTATTAAAATAAATTATTAAACGTAACCTAAAGGGAATCACTTTATTATGTAGATAGGCAGCACTTTCTGCTGACTATGCCAGGATGTTACTCTTACTTACTTTCAAGGTCCAGCAATGACAGAATGTCATTTCTCAGAGCAGGTTTCCTGATAGCAACACCAGTGGACCATGCCTGTATAATGTATGTTGAAACAGTCACTTGTAACCTATGGGAAAGCAATGTAACAGGGTGACAATGCATGGGCACAGTTGGGAGACACAGATAGTGTTGTCACCATATAACAGGAAGTGTCTGAACAAGGATCCTTATGACAGGATCAGCAGATTCCTATTATTTTAAGGAACCCTGCAGAATTACAGCAATAGTATTTAAAATGACTTTTGAAATTGTATCTTAAAGCATACATGAGGTTTTAGTAATTGGTTTACATATACTTTAAGTCTAATAGATAGATAGATAGATAGATAGATAGATAGATAGTGTCAGGAAAGGCTTCACCCGCTGGTGGTGCTGTTGGTCCTTTGGACTGCAGTACTAGTGTCCGCCAGCAGGTGTCCTCTTGCAGCCAATATCCTTGTTGGAGGATCTCACCTGCTGGTGGTAATGCATGATACATGGACTGCAGTACCAGCATCCACCAGCGGGTGTATTCTGGCAGTATGGGACAGGCAGCACTTCCTGTGGTCAGCTGTGACTTGAAGCCAATTAGCCTTCCTATAAATACCCGGCGAGCACAAGCACTCCTTGCCCTGGTATCGTCCTCGTGCCCTGACCCGCAGCCTGTCTACTTGAACCTTGATTCCTGTAACCTGAACTTGAACCAGTACCTGTTGTGTCTGTCCTAATCCCTGATCCCTTGAGGCTTGCTCTGCAGCCTGGTTGCCCCCTGCTTGATCCTGCCTCCCTGTCCTGACCCATCCATTCATCCATCCTCTCCCTGTCCGGTGTTCCCTACCCCATCTGCTGATCTCCCTGTGTATGACCCTGGCCTGGCCCTGTTTATGATTCTGGTTTTCCCCATTACTTGTACATATTTGTCTGTTACTGTTATTATTTATGGGTTCTGTTTGGTATTGGTTGTTGTGCACTGTGTGCTTTTGGAGGTGGTTGTATCTATATTATTTCACTTATCTTAAATAAATCATTATATTTCACTTACACACGTTTGGGTTTCCTTTGTTGCAGTTCACATAGTTCTGGTCTTACCGGATACGTGACAGATAGATAGATAGATATTTAGATAGCAGCAGGGCTTTCTTTTTTTTCAGAGAATAGGTGCAGGAACTCCCCCTTTCTGAGTCACTCCTTTTCTCCACCCTTACCCACCTCCGAGCACTATTGTTTGGGTTCTTTCCCTACCTCCCCCCCCCCCCATTACTGCCCTTTTAGAGAATACAGAACCAAGTATCATTTTTGGGTGATAAGTAATTTATTTGTATGGACTTTGTTAATGATAGCAAGGAACGACAGATCAGGGGAGGGGTTGGGGGGGGGGGGGGGGAAAGGGTAATGGGAAACAGGTAATAAGGGAAAAAATAAAAAATAAATGGAAATATGAATGTTTGAATGTTTACACCAATGTTGGTAAGTTTTGTATTTGAAATTTTTTCCAATAAAAGAGATGATAGCAAGGAAAGCAGTAAAATAGATCTCCTGTAACCAGTAAAAATTGAGCCCCCTACAGCAACAATAGATCCCCCAACAACAATGGACCACCCAAAACAAACTCCCCCCTCGGCAGCACCAATCAACCCCATGGCAACAACAGATCTCCCCACAGCCAGCATCCATAGACTCTCCAGCAGCCAGAAACAACAGACTCCTACCTCAACAGTAGATTTCTCCTAGCAATAACTGACCCCCCCAGCAATATAAGACCCACCCCCAGCAATAATAGGTTCACCACCAGCAACACTAGACCCCTCTGGAAAGTTGGATCGCCTCCAGCTAGAATAAATTCCCCCAGCAGCCAGCATTATTAGACCCTGCAGCACATTCCAGCACCCCTTACCATTTTATACAGTCAGTGTTGGAGGTGGCAAAAATGCGTTCCCCCTGTGTTCCAGCTGAACAAAAGCCCCGGATTGTAGCAGGGTGTCAGGTCATTTAAACCCAATGCAGGTGATCTGGACTTGGAGGGAGATATACATTTATAGAATAAACATTAAAGCTAGTTATTTCCAAATATCTGTAATCATTGCAATGAATAATAAATCGTATTATTTTTTTCTGTTTAAATTTTCTATATATGTTTAAATTGCAGATTTGTCTGGCCTTGATGATTTGGAGAGTGTGTACAGCAGTGTGGAGAGACAAGTGAACGAGACTCTTAGACGACGCAGGCACACAACAGACAATGATTACAACATAGAAGTGCTGCTTGGAGTAGATGACTCTGTTGTCAGATTCCATGGTAAAGAACATGTTCAGAACTACCTCCTTACCCTTATGAACATTGTGAGTATCCTTATCATAAGTCCTACACCAGTTGTGTCTGTTTGTTCCTTTATCCTTTATAATGCAGGATAACACTAAATAACCAATTTGTACTCTAGTTGCTTTATATTTTCATGCAAACCACTCCATTCATTGTTTTCTTTTTCACTGATCAACTAAAGCTGGCCATATATGGATCGAAATTTGGCTGGTTCACTAGGGACTGGCCAAATTCGGATCAGTGTTTGGCAGTCCCCGGTCAACAGAAATCAGTAATTTGATTGCTGGAAAACTTTTCTTGATCGGTGGCTGCAGCCGCAGATCCATGTAACTTACACTGCGGGTGCAGTTGTCAAAATACAGCTGTTGATTTTTTTCATTCAGCCTACTGGCAGAACAAAAAAAAAATCAGTTTATGCCAAAGCTCCTGCTTCCCTCTGGCTTCCATTGGCCATCCGTTTTTGGCACTCCCTCCATCACACAAGGAGCCAAAGATTCTGCATCTTGTGACCACACAGAAGCGGATTAAAAAAACATTATTTAAACAGTTTTGGTGGATGTAATTTACAGACTTTGCCTGGACAGTGAGACTAGCGGAGGTGGCTTTAAGCAAGCATAAAAGACCTTAAAAAGTTTATTAAAGGATTTGAGACTGTTCACACAAAAACATGTATGAAGATTTGCTTCAGTTATCCAATCATGTAAAAGGAAAAATCCCTTTACTCTTTCGTCCATGGACCGACACAGCTTCTCTATTGACAAAGTGGGTATTATCCGTTAATTAGGAGTGACTAGGCAGAAAAACTTGTAAAAAGTGTTGCATCACACCTTCTACAGTACCGCCCAGGGGGCGGACCCTCTGGGTATACCCTCTCAGTCTGCACATCGCAGATCAGTTTTTTTCTGTCTAGCAAGGAGTAGGACATGGCTCCCTTCGGGCCCATTGGTCCGGGGAAAAAAGATATATATATATATATATTTTTTTTGCTACATTTGTTGTTTCCTGCGATCTTCGATCAACTGCCGACTGGGTGACAGGCTGGATCCTCGATCCTTGTAGTCTCCCCAGTTTCGCCCATCGAGCGTGTGCCGACCCTAGCTACGCGCTGGGTTTTCCACGACATGCCCGTCGCTCCACGGGTGGCCGGTGAGCCTACGCTCCAGGGCCTGCATCGGACCGCTCAGCTTCAGCTGACCTTACGGCCGAGTCGCAGCAGCCTGGCCGGTGAGCTTACGCTCCAAGGCTTGCATCGGACCGCTCAGCTTCAGCTGACCTTACGGCCGAGTCGCAGCAGCCTGTCCGGTGAGCGTCATGCTCCAGGGCATACATATGATCGTCCCTTCTGGGTCCAATCACAGCATGCCTGGCCAACAGTCACCTTCCGTGCGCGGACGATGATCTGTTTGGAATGTCTTCCAGCAGAATACATGCAGGATAGGTAAGTAAAACTCCCCTGCCTCGGCTGGGTGATTTAGCTGGACATTCCTCGAGAGATCAAGTAAGTGGTTGTGGCCCCTTTCTTCCCTCTCTCCCTGCCTTTCCCTCCTCCCTGGGCTTCTAGCTAAAGGTTGCTGGGTGCTGGGGGTCACCTAGGGGGTCCCACTGGAGCGGGGCTGGCTGTAACTAACATTTAAAAGAAATGTCATTTTTGCTTACCTGTGTTTCTGTGTCTCCATGCTGTCGGCGGCCATTTTGAGGTGGTCCATGCCAAGTTTGGCCTCTTGTAACTGCCTGGCGGCCATCTTCCTGTGGTTCGGCCACACCCACTGGCCCCTATCAGGTGATCGGCGGCCATGTTTGTCCACCCTGTATGCAGATATTGCCGTTCGGCGGCCATCTTTTTGTGGGCTATGGCTGCCTGACCTCTATCTTCTGTCGGCGGCCATTTTCTTAGAGCCCACATTATCTTCCATACAGACGTTTTTGGCAACCATTTTGCGAGAGCCTCCGGCCTCTAGGGTGCATTACACTGGCGCGAAAAATCACACAGGAAGTGCTGATAAAAGAAGCAGACTGACACAGCAGCAAGGGGACAGCATCACAGGCGCAGCATAGCAGTGCCTATCCAGGGTGGTGAGTCCTCTGGGTAACCCAGCATCTCTGCAGCGCAGGAGGGTGGCCTATTGATATCTTGCCTGGAGCCCTGTGAGTGTCAGCGTGTGGTCAGCATGGCATTTGAGCCAGATGTCTTCTCCCCTGAAACACCAGATTTAGCAGCTGGTGTCCCTGAGGTGTCTATGGACGCTATGTCGGCAATCCTAGAGGCGTTTGCTGCCAGGGTGGAAGCAGCACACGGGAATACAGGGGGTAATAAACGCCCCCGTCCCCTGCAATCTTCTGGGGATATTTCTGATGCAGAACCAGGTCCAGCTACGGCTCATGGCCCAGATTCTGATGCAGAGACTGCAGACCGTAACCGATCGGACAGTGAGGAGGACTCCAAGTCCAGGTCAGTACGCGAGACGGCTTTGGTATCTGACCTTATTACTGCAGTGCGGGATACGCTAAAGTTGGAAAGGACTGAAGAAGTAGCAGATACTCCAGTCCCTTTTGGGTTTCGTAAACCTGCCCGCACTGCTAAGGTGTTCCCTTGTGTGTCTTATTTTGACAAACTCTTATACAAGGAATGGGAAAACCCACTGAGGGTCTTTACAGCCCCAAAGAGGTTTGCAGTACGGTACCCCTTTGAGGAGAGTTTTCTGAAGATATGGACCTCTCCCCCTATAGTGGACCCTTCGGTGTCCAGACTTAATAGAGCCACCACTATTCCAGTAGAAGGGGCTCCTGTTTTCAAGGACCCTGTGGATAAGAAGGCTGAAGCACTCGCTCGCTACCTATACTCAGTGGTAGGCTCGGCAGTACGCCCGGCATTGGCGGGGGCCCTAGTGTCTCAGACACTTACTGAATGGGCAAAATTGCTACTCCAGGGATTAAAGGAGCGAGATGCTCCTCCTAATGAGATAACTTTGGCCGACCAGTTGGTCCAGGGCCTTAAGTTTGTCTGCGAGTCAGACATGGATACTATTCCCCTGCTGTCAAGAGCTTCGGTTTATGCAGTAGCAATACGCCGCCTGATCTGGCTAAAGGGCTGGTCTGCGGACCAGACTTCCAAGAAAGCCCTATTGGATCTGCCTTTTAAGGGCGACAGACTTTTTGGGGCTTCTCTGGATGACATCATCAAGGATGCCACAGGAGGTAAAAGCACTTTGCTTCCCCAAACTAGCAAGGGTAAGGGACCACGCCAAGGGCAAGGGCCCTCCTTTACTGCACGTAAGCGTTTTTTTCGCCCCCTTAAGGCGACAGGGAAAAGACCCCAGGCCGATAAAGCGCCTGCCCAAGGACAAAAGCGTCCTTGGTCCCGCAGACCCAACAAGCCTGCGGACAAATCTGCGTCCACATGAAGGTCCGCCCCCACCCAGCTCTCGGGTGGGGGGACGTCTTCGCAAATTCGCGACTCAGTGGACTGCTCTAGTCTCCGACAGGTGGGTTTGCGAAGTAATCTCCTCAGGCTACAAGATAGAATTTCTCTCTTGTCCACCAGACAGATTCATCACCTCCAATCTCCAGCTACTACCGACCCGTCGGGAGGCCCTGTATGGGGCGGTCCAGGGTCTACTGGAACGCGGGGTAGTTATTTCAGTTCCAGAACAGGAACGGGGTCAGGGTTTTTACTCAAATCTGTTCATTGTGCCAAAGAAGGAGGGGGTTCGTCCAATCTTGGATCTCAGAGCCCTCAATTGCTTTGTGAAGGTACAAAGATTTCGGATGGAGTCGGTTCGATCCGTAGTCACGGCTCTCCATCCGGGGGACTTTCTGGCCTCCTTGGACATCAAGGACGCATACCTGCATGTCCCCATATACTCCAGACACCAGAGGTTTCTGCAATTTGCTATCGGGAAGAACCACTACCAGTTTGTGGCCCTCCCGTTTGGCCTTGCCTCAGCACCCAGGACGTTCACCAAGGTGCTCGCTCCGATTCTGGCACTTCTAAGACAGCAGGGTATCGCTATCACAGGTTACTTGGACGACCTTCTGCTGAAGGCCCCTTCAAGCTCAGAATTAGAGGTAAGCGTGTCCATTACCTGTCAGACTCTTCGAGACTGTGGTTGGATACTAAACACGCAAAAGTCAGTATTGGTGCCCACTCAACGCCTAGTGTACCTGGGGTTGATTCTGGATTCCTCAGAGGCAAAGGTATTCCTCCCTGTGGAGAAGTTGCAGACCCTCCGGGCTGCAGTACGGCAGCTGACTTCCAGGAATTGGTCGTCACTCCATTTTTGCATGCGAGTGTTGGGCCTCATGGTAGCCTCCTTCGAGGCGGTCCCATATGCTCAATACCACACTCGAGTGTTACAGAAGGAAGTTCTGTCCAGATGGAACAGATGCCCTTCATCTCTGGATTATCAAATCCGAGTGAGCCACCTAGTCAGGAGATCCCTGGTATGGTGGCTGACAGCACCGGCTCTAATGGCCGGGAAGTCATTTCTTCCGGTTTACTGGATAGTGATCACGACGGACACCAGCCTTACAGGTTGGGGGGGAGTCTGGGGTGTCCAGTCGGCGCAAGGTCGCTGGACCCCAGAGGAAGCCCTCCTGCCGATCAATGTCCTGGAGATCCGGGCGATCAAGCTGTGCCTCTTCAAATGGTCTCAGAGACTGCAAGGGCGTCCAGTCAGGATCCAGTCAGACAACGCCACAGCAGTGGCATATGTCAATCATCAAGGAGGAACAAGAAGCTCAGCTGCAGCATCGGAGATCGCTCGCATCCTGAAGTGGGCAGAGAGGAGCGTACCGGCACTGTCGGCCGTGTACATTCCGGGTGTGGAAAACTGGCAGGCGGACTACCTGAGCCGCCAGATGCTGGACCAGGGAGAATGGTCCTTACACCCGGAGGTGTTCCAACTCCTCTGCCAAAGATGGGGCACACCAGACGTAGATCTTCTGGCTTCCCGACTCAATCGGAAGGTATTGAGGTTTGTGGCCCGGTCAAGAGACCCATGGGCAGACGCAACGGACGCGTTGGTAGCATCGTGGGGTCAGTATCGGCTAATCTATGCCTTCCCTCCCTTAAGGCTTCTTCCTCTTCTGCTCCGCAGAGTGGAGGCAGAGGGAATTCCAATGATCCTAATCGCTCCAGATTGGCCTCAGCGTCCTTGGTACGCCGATCTAGTACGTCTGGTAGCAGACGTCCCCTGGCGCCTACCACTACGGAAGGACCTGCTATCGCAAGGTCCCATATTCCATCCTGCTTTACAGTCATTGGCTTTAACGGCATGGCTGTTGAGAACCAGGTACTGAGAGATCGGGGCCTGTCAGACTCAGTAATCTCTACTATGAGAAGTGCTCCGAAACCGTCCTCTAGGAAGGTCTATCACCGCACTTGGAGGGCCTACATCTCCATGTGTGGGGAAATGAAATGGCATCCGCGTACCTATTTGGTTTCCAGAATCCTGCTGTTTTTACAGCATGGGGTAGACCAAAGGCTTGCCCTAAGTACGATTAAGGGACAGATATCTGCCCTGGCTGTCTTTTTTCAGCGACCCCTGGCGACTCACTCTCTCGTGAGTACATTTGTGCAGGGGGTTCGACATGTGGCCCCTCCGGTCCGCCCCCCGTTACCTCCGTGGGACTTGAACCTGGTCCTCTCGGTGCTTCAGAAGGCACCGTTTGAGAATATTAGAGATATTCCCCTGTTGACACTTTCTCAGAAGGTGGTCTTTTTGGTGGCTGTTACGTCAGTTAGACGAGTCTCTGAGCTGGCAGCCCTGTCCTGCAAGGCTCCCTATTTGATTTTCCACAAGGATAAGGTGGTGCTGCGGCCGCAGCCTTCCTTTCTTCCGAAAGTCGTTTCGGCTTTTCATCTCAACGAAGACATTGTACTTCCATCCTTGTGTCCTCAGCCGTCGAATCCTAAGGAGTCGGCGTTGCATTCCTTGGACGTTGTCCGAGCTTTGAGAGTATACATATCTGCTACTTCCCTGTTCCGGAAGTCAGACTCACTGTTTCTTTCGGTGGCTGGTCCCAAGAAGGGCCAAGCAGTCTCATCGGCCACCATCTCTAGGTGGATCCGACAGATAGTAATCCAGGCTTACGCCTTAAAGGGTCAGGCGCCCCCCTTTCCTGTCACGGCGCATTCGACCAGGGCAATGGGTGCCTCTTGGGCTTTCCGACATCAAGCGTCTGTTTCCCAACTATGTAAAGCGGCGACTTGGTCGTCCGCTCACACTTTCACAAAATTCTACAAAGTTGATGTAGGTGCATCTTCGGATGCCTCTTTCGGCCGCAAGGTTTTGCAGGCGGCTGTTTAGAGTTGCAACTCCTCCGTTGGAGGAGTGCTGTTTTGTGTTTTGGGGTGAAGTTTGTTTTTATGCTGTTACCACCCCTCGTTTTTTCTCTGACACTGCTTTGGGACGTCCCACTTTGTCAATAGAGAAGCTGTGTCGGTCCATGGACGAAAGAGTAAATAGGATTTTTTACTCACCGCAAAATCCTTTTCTCTGAGTCCATGGACCGACACAGCACCCACCCCTCCTTTTAAGTTTGTACTGCTTTTTGACGAACTGATCTGCGATGTGCAGACTGAGAGGGTATACCCAGAGGGTCCGCCCCCTGGGCGGTACTGTAGAAGGTGTGATGCAACACTTTTTACAAGTTTTTCTGCCTAGTCACTCCTAATTAACGGATAATACCCACTTTGTCAATAGAGAAGCTGTGTCGGTCCATGGACTCAGAGAAAAGGATTTTACGGTGAGTAAAAAATCCTATTTTACCTATTTCATCTGCATGATTGGATAATTGACCTTCACACATTATATTTTGTGAACTTTCTCAAAACCCTTTATTAAATAAATCTTTATGTGTGATGCCGTGTACACACGATCGAGTTTTATGGGGGTGAAAACACCGCCGTGAAACCCGACGGGAAAAACGAGGACCAGCTTGGTCCCCTACACACGGCCGTTTTTCACGACATGTTTTCTCTTGGTCTAGAAAACCGGCCGTGTGTAGGCTCCCTAGCAGTGTTTCCCTATGGGAAAACTGCCGAGGAAAAAAATGCCGTGATTCGCGACGAGAAAAATTAGAGCATGTTCTAATTTTTCTCGTCGTGATTCTCGCCGTTTTTCTCATCGGGAAAAATGCTGGAGAGCCCACACATAGCCGTTTTTCTCGTCCAAAAGAAAAAATGAAATTTTTCCAGACGAGAAAAGTGATCGTGTGTATGCAGCGTAAGACAAAGACAAAAATGATGGTCCTCTTTCAATGTGTTCTTCTAATTGTTAATAATACCTTGCTCCATTACAATCCTGTATATTGTTTTTCTTCTACTAAACTGCAACCTACTGTTTATGAGTATGGGAAACCCTGAATTTATCCAATTTCTTATGTTCCAGTTTGGGTTTCTATATTTCAAGTTATTTTCTCAAGCAGTCAGTTTTTTTGCCAGTGGAAATGTTTCTATTGAATTATTTTTAAGAGTTCTGACTTCTAGGGGAATTAAAAGCATTGCCTGCAACTGCTTTTACACATTAAAAAATGGAAAAGTTGCATAGACTATTGATGAACTGCCAGCCTGCCAAAAGGATGTCCTAGTTTCCCATTTCAGAACATAAAGGAATGTTCTCCTTTTCCATCATGAGGCCGGATTCTCCTGTTACTTTTTTTTTTTTTTTTTTTTATGTTCACACTGGAAATCCAGCCAAAACTTTTTTTTTTTTTGGTTTGGGGGTTAGACCCTGTGACATCTTTACAGTGCTTTCTGTGATCCATTTGGGAAATATTCAATTCAGTTTCTGCAGGGGCTATATACCCTTATACCCTATAAATGCACATAAAAAGCTATAAAAACAAATCTCTGTTGGCCTGCAGCCACGTGCATCTCTGTGTGTTTTTATGCACTTTTCTCTAATTTTTATGCTCATTTGTGGGGTTTTTTGCATAGTTTTTTTTTTTGTTTTTGTTTTTTAAAGGTATCTCATTGGTGTTATTAAGGGAGAAAAACGCAGGCAACTGCACATAGTGTAAACAGTCTCTTAAAGTGAAAGTTATATATCAACTAATCCCTTTTATGCCACGTACACACGACCGTTTTTTAATGTCATGGAAAAAAACGAAGTTTTTCTCGACGTGATTCTTCTCAAGCCTGCCTTGCATACGCACTATCGTGAAAAAAATGCTTGAGCAAAGCGCAGTAACGTACAGTACAACACGTACGACGGCACTGTAAAGGGGAAGTTCCATTCGGATGGCGCCACCCTTTGGGCTGCTTTTGCTGATTTTGTGTTACAGCGTGTTAGTAAAAGTTTGGTGAGAGACGACTTCACGCTTTTCAGTCTCTGTGCTTTTCAGTCCGTTACAGCATGACGAATGTGCTATCTCCATTACGAACGCTAGTTTTACCAGAACGAGCGCTCCCGTCTCATAACTTGCTTCTGAGCATGCGCATTTTTTTCCCGTCGTTAAAGTGTACACACGACTGTTTTTTCAGAAAAAACAACGATATGAAAAACGACGAGAAAATATAGAGCAGGTTCTAAATTTTTAATGCCCATTTTTCTCGTCGAGAAAAATGCTCTGGAGCCTACACACGACTGTTTTTCACGACCAATTTAAAAAATGGCATGTTTCTCATCATGAAAAACAGTCGTGTGTACGCGGCATAAGGCTTGATTCACAGCTATGCATTTTTAGTGCTTTTTGCATTTTTCAGATTTGCACTATAGAACATGTTCCATAGGAAACCATGTTAAATGGGCTGTAGTGCAAATCTGCAAAATGCAAAAAGCACAAAAAATGCATAGGTGTGAATCAGGCCTTACTGCAGCCTGCTGCTGCCTGTCAACTCTGATGTTTGTGCCATAGACGTAAACAGGCCTCCTGATTGCTCCAAGTGTACTCAGTGTTCTGCATTCCCTCACCATTCCCAATGTTTTCCATAGATGTGTGTGACTTGGGACTGCAAATGGTGTTGTCAACACATATTACCATTTCATATTACCTGTCATAGGCAATATCATATCACAGTTCACTGGTCAATAATTAAGCCTCAACAACAATGGAACCTCCTCACTTAATTTCTGTGCTCAGTAAATCTGATACAAACCCCATGTGGTGTTTTCCCAGGATATGTCTGAGCACAAGGACATCTAGGAATATATAGAACTCTTTTTCCTGTTTTCCCTGATGTGGGGTGTGTGAAAAATGAGTTTCTAATTACAGTACAAAATTCAGTTGAACATAATGCCGGCATTGCTACAAGCCCATTGGTGTCTGATGTGTGTTCAACTAAGTAGCACCTAAAATCGTCGGCTCAGTGTTTGAAAAAACAGCATGGACCAATATGTCTCTAGGATTCCTTAATCTTTCATATGAAAAGAGTGGGGGCTCTGCCTTTCAATTTTGTGTCTCTGTTCTGGGCATACCCATGTTTCTTATGATATGATGCACATGGGGATCACATTCATTAAGGCCCCTTTCACACTGGGGCGGGCAGGTGCGGTGGCGGTATAGCGGCGCGATTTTTAGCGCCACTATACCGTCGTTATCACCGCGGTATGCGGCCGCTAGCGGGGTGAATTTAACCCCCGCTAGCGGCCGAAAAAGGGTTAATACCGCCCGCAAACTGCGGCTATTGCCGCGGTTTGCGGGCGGTATTACAGCAGTGTCCCATTGATTTCAATGGGCAGCCGCGGTAAAGGAGCGGTGAACACACCGCTCCTTCACCGCTGTAAAGATGCGGCTAGCAGGACTTTTGGAGCGGCCCTGCTAGCGCACCGCTTCAGTGTGAAAGCCTTCGGGCTTTCACATTGAAGAATACAGGGCACAATTTTTCAGGCGGTATAACATCGCTAATATTAGCGCTAAACCGCCTGAAAAACGTGCCAGTGTGAAAGGGGCCTTAGACCACTTTCACACTGAGGCGCTTTTCAGGCGCTTTCACCCTAAAAAAAGCGCCTGAAAATGTATTTCCATTAAAATCAATGGATGCTTTCACACTGAAAAAACGCCCCTCTCCATTGAAATGAATTGAAAGCACTTCAAAAGCGCCTGAAAAGCGCTTCAAAAACGCTCAGTGTTTTACTGGCAGTTTTTTAAGCTCCTCAGTGTGAAAGTGGCCTTACAATGAGCCGTAGGTATAATCATTTTTAAAAAGGTGTTCCCAAGACCTCAAAATTATTTCAAAGATTCTTCAGGAGTAAAAAGGTTGAGATAAATGAAAATCTCTTACTAGAATTTAGAGTGTAACTAATATTTGCTGCACTGGGTGTGTTGTTGACATATTCATTTTTTTCTGTTAGTAAATAACGGTAAACTCATTATTGTTGTCATTATCTCTTCTGTAGGTTAATGAAATTTATCATGATGACTCCATTGGTGCTCACATTAATGTAGTCCTGGTTCGAATGATTATGCTTGGTTATGCAAAGGTAAAAAAGATGACTAACATGATGATCTTCTGTTTTGCAAGCTAAAGCTGTTCAGGGTGATAATTGTCATAATTGTCATGTAGGGTTATGTAAGCATATATGTATAGGAAATACAATGACCATAGTAACTATTCACATAGGACTTTTGCTATCAGACCATACATCCTAAAACTTTAGCCATATGCTAATATTTTGGTTGGTCCAATTAAAGCACAAGAAGTAGGATATTTTAAAGGCCAGTTTTAAACAGGCTAATCAGGCTGTGCCTAATCACATGGGTCTTTTTTCTTTCTGCTGGTAAACAAGTTCCTTCAAATCTGTCTGCCTGCAAACATGTTGAAATATGCAGGCACAATGTGACATTCAAATATGCAGGCACAATCTGACCAGTGAATGATCTTTTGCCTGAAACCTTATTCTATGAACATGCACGTTCAGCTAATCCAAATGTGCATGTTTAAATAGAGAGAAGGAAGTGTAGCATGGCAAACAACCTTCCCCCATGGAAATTTGTCTGGTGGAGGAAAGGCAAGTTGAACAATAAACTGTAAATTGGCTAGAAAAATCCAACAACCCAGAATGGCTCTTTCCCTGAAAAGGTTCATTCAGGGGATTTTGGTAAAGTTAGAGTTTGCTTTTAGAGAATTTCTTGTTTTGCGTTAAAGCGAACCTTGTTGCTATTATTATGACAACTACAATAATGTTCATTAGATCATAGTGTCACATGGCTTACTGCACTGATTTTAGGGTATTATCTTGCATCTTTTTTTTCTTGTAGTCTATCAGTTTGATTGAAAGAGGAAACCCATCAAGAAGTCTTGACAATGTGTGCCGATGGGCATACCAACAGCAAAAATCTGACCCCAACCATTCTGAACACCACGACCATGCAATTTTTTTGACAAGACAAGATTTTGGTCCTGCTGGAATGCAAGGTACACAAATTCTAGAAACAATAGCCAGTATGGGTACATTGTCCTAGAGAAGGTTGTTTCCTTAGTTCAAATGCAACAAAGGAGGCCATAAATACTTTCAGCTTTAGAAAGGAGGAGGAGCAGAGCCTCCTCCAATTCTTTACTTTGTTGGGGGTCACCACAGGGCATGGTATCAGTTTTTTGCATGGTCAAGGAGTCATTGCACTGGTTTTAAGGGGCTGGTTGCAGTTGTGAATACAATTTTTTATTATGCCATGCATTATAAATTATGAAGAAGTGAAGAATTTTATTACTATCTTGTGTTTGTCATACAAGGCTATGCTCCAGTGACTGGAATGTGTCATCCTATAAGAAGCTGCACGCTGAACCATGAAGACGGTTTCTCTTCTGCCTTTGTGGTTGCCCATGAAACTGGCCATGTGTAAGTAGAACTGTAAATGAGAGGATGGCTATTACTGATAAACACGTCTCTTTTCTTGACCAGGTTATAGTATCTGAGAAGGCTTAGGAAAGGGTGAATCCCAGTTTGGATTAACAATTTATTAACAGTTTATTCTGTTTGACTGAAATAGTCATAACAAATTCCTCTGTACTTTCTAAATACCATTGTGCACTGCTGAAAACACTTTATCCAAAGAAAGTTTATGGAATTTGTGACTGTAAATGTCAGAGGCCCCAATCATGTTTCTGTTCATAAATTACAAAAGACAAAAAACTACACTGCTCACGTGTAAGCAGTACCCCAGACAACATTGAAATGTCTGATTCTATGATACAGTCTGGAAAGCCTTTGACTTGTTTTGTACTTATGAACAGTATATTAAGAATCAAACTCAACCTGTTGCATTTGCTTTTCTGCATATATGTACAACAGTGTGTAGAAATGAGTGTACTTTTAGGAGGGCGATTCAGTTATCCAACATTTGAATTTTATTTACAGTCTTACACACAGTTGCTGTGTTCTAATGCTTGTTGTGTCCTGAATGCTGAAAAGCGCATCCACATAATAATCGCTTTAACCTTACCCTATAAATCACAAAGAAACAAAAATTAATTTGGAATAAGGGGCAAGGCCACAGCTTTATTGATGTAGTGCAGTAAGGCTGGGTTCACACCAGTCCGGTGCGAATTCCAGCTCCGTTTTCCCTGCAAAGTAAAAAATCAGTTGTTTAGTGTTTCACGTCAGTTTTTTATCAGGATCAGGTCAGGATTGCATCAGTATCAGGCCAGGTTTACATCAGGATCAGGTCAGGATTTTATCCTGTTCACAACGGAACACATCTGCGAAGATGGGTGCCCATAGAAGATAATGGGCCTGAATTCGTACCTGAGCTGGACCGCACTGCCTAGAAATCGCACACGTTTTTTGGGCAATGCGGAGTGCGAATGCACCACAGATATGTGAACCAGCCTCATTCAAATCAACGTATTTTAAAATGTCATGCGAATTGTATGCGGTGTAAGCCACATTCAATTCGCATAGGTGGGAACCCAGCCTTACACGTTTTCTTTAACCATCAACGACCCAAAACAGTTGCCAGTCACAGATAAACTATGACTATCTTGTAACCATAACTGAACAATCACCTAAATGCTGGCCCTTACCATGAGTATCATGCTTAAAAAAGTAGATTGATGATGTTGAAAACTTAGGTGGATATACTTAGGTGCTAATAATATATTTGACAAACACATACTGGTGGTATCCCAATAGGGCATCTAGGTGATAGGTAGGCTTCTTTTGTGGACTGAGCAACTGGAGCGTTATTTTGAGTGTGATGATCGAAGTGCCACACCAAGGGTTAAAGCTAAAACGTTTCAGAGACCCCACAGTGCACCCTTCATCAGGGATAAAACATGATGATATGATGATATTAAGTCATTAAACTAAAATGCTGTAAAAAGAGATACAAAAATAGTAGTTTGTACACTTGTGGGCATAGCTGAATGTACATAAGCCATCCTGTATGTATACAACACACTATTACAATTATGTGCTAAAACTAATAGCTATAATCATGTTGTTACCTTGAGATTTTCAATGATATTCAAACATTATAAATAATAAATGAACTAGAGATGAATGAGCATGACAGCAACCTACCTATCTCTTACCATGAGTATCAGACAGACATTTGACTATACCAAAAAGAAAAAAAATTATTAAAGAGTTACATATTAAGCACATTAAATAATTTAAATATTCTGATCATACACAAACATCACTTAAAAAGAAAACCCTGACGGACCTCTGTAGGCATTGTTGAGAAAAAAATCTTTAAAATTTACAACAGAAGCATTGAAATTACAGCTTCTCTCCACTTGTTTTCTATGGTGAGCAGAAACTTGTCAGGTTTCAGAGTCTCTGATGTGAAATTTGAGTATGAATTACTTTATAGTACCTGCAGCTATAGAGGTCAGTGAGGGCTTTTACACGCTTTAATTGTTTGTTAGGAATATGTAAATGTTTTGCTATCCATAGTCTGAGCACAGTTGCACTGTAAGGGATAAAACAGTAATCAATATCCTAAGAGATGGCAAGGTAAAACTGCCAATAAAGCTGTGACAACCTTTATACTAAAAACAAGGGGGCAGAAATGTCTGCAAGTGACTGGAGACTTCAAGGTCAGTGTCTGCAACATCGCAGCATTACACATGACAACCCAAGGACACAATTGCACCTAAACACAATTAAAATGCATAGACACTTGCACACCTATTTAAAATGCCATGATCTCAGCAGTCAGAGCTCCTTTTCACCAAAGCTCTAGGATTCACCATCTAGTATCTTGAGAAAATGTAGCAGCCATATTTCCTCTGTCAACTACATAGATTAGATTTAGTAACATACTACTATTATTATTCAGATCCCTTTTCAACGCTTTAAGTACAGAAAAGAGATTTACCAGTGATTTCTTTGGGCTTGCATTTAGCATTATTATTATAGTCGAACTTAATTAAGAAAAAAAATGCCATCTGATGGATTATTTGATAGAAGAAACTTTGCACGTCTCTTCTGCCAAAATGTAATTTTTTTCCCCTACCAATGGTTTGTGTGTACACTGCCTGCACTGCATGTGCAGAGCAGTGTAGGCACTCAGTAAACCTTAATAAAGTCGGGTGCCAGAATAATGTAACTCCAGCAAGCATGCACAGGAAATAGATGATTAGTTGCCACACAATGACTGAAGAGAAAAGATGTAGGTTTGAAAGACATGCAGGAAAAGATAGTAGAAAAAGCCAAAGAGTGGCAACGAAGAGCACAGATCTGTCAACAATGGCAGAGGAAAACCCCAGATTTAGGATCTGGCATAATGTGAAAATATGCTCTGCATACTTGCATATTATGGCAGGCGCTGCAAAGGTCATCCCGACTACAATTTTAATAAACCTAATTGTGATATAGTAATATTCATCTGCTCCAGCTTGTACTGGTAGATTGAAACAAAATATCAATGCGCTTCTTCCAACATAATTTGTTTATACATCCAGTCTAGGAATGGAACATGATGGACAAGGAAATCGATGTGGAGATGAAACAAGCATGGGCAGTGTTATGGCTCCTCTGGTGCAAGCAGCATTCCATCGGTATCACTGGTCTAGATGCAGTGGGCAAGAGCTGAAGAGACATATACAGTAATTCAATGTTTACCTTTTTTTTTTTACTTCTTTAGAGTTGCAATTGCTCTTTTATATACACCTGCTCAGCACAGAAAAATGTAAATGACAAACTTCCGGAACCATAATGCCCTGTACACACGATTGGATTTCAGATGGAATAAAATCCGATGGATTTTTCCATCGGAAATCCAATGAAGCTGACTTTCATCAGCCTTACCTACACACCATCAGTCAAAATTCCGACCGTCCAAAACGCTGTGACGTAAAACACTCCGACAAGCCGAGAAAAATTAAGTTCAATGCTTCTGAGCATGCGTCGACTTGATTCTGAGCATGCGTGGGTTTTTTGTCCGATGGAGTTCCACACAGACGATAGGGCCCATACACGATCGGTTTGTCCGATGAAAAAAGTCCATTGGTCTTTTTCCATCAGAAAAACTGATCGTGTGTACGCGGAATTAATCTATCCATTTAAGGGAATTTTCAGGAATACTTAATTTTTATTGATCATGAATAGAATTACAAATTATTTGGTGGCTTAACCAGTAAAGATATGCATATTTAAAATGTGTATTCAGTTGTCTGTCTAGAGTTACAGTTTAACAGTGAAAATGTATTTAACTAGAAACCTTCTCAATGGTAACATCAGGGATTTTTATAAAATCATTGTTAAGCATATTTTTATGTTTTTCAGTTTGTATGATTGCCTCCTGGATGACCCATTTGAGCATGACTGGCCGAAACTTCCAGACCTCCCCGGAATAAACTATTCTATGGATGAACAGTGCCGCTTTGACTTTGGTGTGGGCTACAAAATGTGCACAGCTGTACGCTATACATATTTTAAATGTTTAGTTTATGTTTATTTGTGTAATTTTTTTTACCTTTCTCAGTTTCTGTTTAAAGCTTGGTTATTTAAAAGTAATATTAAGCAAATATATTTTTTCAGTTCCGTACATTTGACCCTTGCAAGCAGTTGTGGTGCAGCCATCCTGATAACCCATATTTTTGTAAGACCAAGAAAGGTCCTCCTCTCGATGGAACAGAATGTGCTCCCGGAAAAGTAAGTTACCATTTGTCTATATGAGATTACGGTAATAAAATGCAACCTTTTTAATGTTACATGCATAGATTAAACAAATGAGCACCAGCAGTTTAGCGTTATTTGCATAAATAATTATGAATTTGCATTAATTGTGTTAAAACACATAAACATGAAATGCCACGGAAGCCATTACTTAAAGATTACAGTCTATGTTTCCAACTATGCTAACCCTTGCAGCCCTTATGTGATCAATCAGCTCCATTAGGTTCCTTTGGTGATCTGCTCCACCTTGTCTTGCTGAAATTGATGTCAGCTTTACTGTCTTTACAGAGGAATCATCTGGCATAACATAAGCAGGCGCAATAGAGAGGGGAGATCACAGAAGAAACATTACAATGCTGAAATTAAACAGCAAAGTTACAAAGATAAACATCATTTCACTCAAATGCTCTTCTGATTCTACTTCACCCCAATTAATTATCATAGTTTTCCTGGAGGTTCTCTGTTTAACCTGCCTTAAAATAAATATGTTGGCTGCCAAAGCTGAACTCAAGGGGGCACTCAACTAGACAATGTTTACTGACAAAATGGTCTTCCCATTTTTAGGTGAAAGCTGAATGAATATAACTAATAGAAGGGTTCAACTTTGTGCTCTGCCTTTTTACCTGTGCTTTTCTGTTGGTGTGTCAGAAAAAAATTAAATAAAACAGTGCAGGGATCACTGGAACCAATTAAAATTTTGCATAGGGAATTTAAGCCAGAATTTGGAGATTTCTACAGTTTTGCCATTTTGGCCAAATGGATTGAAGCCGATGGTAATATGAAATTGAAGGTGGGTATTGGTATTGTTTAAGGGTCCAGTGGACTTTAAATAGCTTCTGATTGTTAGAGAAGCTCTTTTTAACTATACTGGACTTTATCTTGTGCCAAAAAGGGCTCATCAGCCTCAATATTTCCCGATTTCAGAGAACAGCAAAAAAGTACACAAATATGATGTAATAGACAAAAAAAAGGAGAAAAAAAAAAGACACAAAGTCAAGTATAAAAAATACTATACTAAATAAACAAATAAAATAAAAAGGGAAAAGAGTCGTTTTTTTCCAATAAATTTTGGGCTAAGCAACTTAAAATTAAGTGTTTCCACCTAAAAGTGGATGTAAACCCACTCTCATCCTTTCTAAACTACTGCCATAGTGCTGATCTATAAGGATATACATGCCTCCTGCATGTATCCTTATCTGTCAAATGTCTCCCCTCTGTCTGTTCTGAGACCTGAAAAACTGCAGATTCTGTGGGTGGATCTGTTGTTTGGAGTTTGGTGGGTGGAGTTGTGATGTCAGTAGACTCCCCACCCACCTCTACACTCCCCTTGTCAACATGCATTTTCTCCTGTGTATTCCTTCTGCTATGATCACTAACATCCAGTCAAAATCCAGAAAAGTAACCACATGACTTCAGAAAAGGAGTGGGGGTCTAAAGCTAGTGGACAAGATCTGTAAATAACCTGTCACTCAAAGCAAGGGGGCGGAACGGAAAAAGGTTTTTCTCTGTTTGTCTGTTTTAGCTCACTGAACAATAAAAGAGGATTGCTCAGAGCTGGATTAACTCTTTGTGGCAAGACCTGGCACAAATGATAGGAAATCTTATACTCTACATTGTGACAGCAAATTTTTTTTTTTTAAATTCGGGTTTTCATCCACTTTAATGCAAAATCAATATTGCCCAAATGAATCAGTTTATGTCTTGCCTTGGAGTGGTGTACCTACAATAATGTGAATTCTGACTGACTGTAATTAGTTACTGCATTTTACAATTAACACTTTGCTGATGTGACTGAGCAGGATTTAAAGTAAGCCTGTCATTGGAGAAGTAGAGGAAATGTCACTGTTGACCTCCTTCTAAAAATGTTATTTGACTTTCTGTTATATTGACCAACTAGCTTTGATTTCATTTACTTAAAGTTAATAACCTGGGACAAGTATACAAATCAGGCAACTTACAGAGAAGGCAAACGTTCATATCTGCATACTTGTTTTGGGTCAGTTATTGAAAGTACTGAAGCAAGAAGATGAACATTATAGCCAGGCAACTAGCATTTCAGAAGGGGATATCGTTAGTTCCCCCATGCTCCCCAAATTACAGATTTACTTAAAATACTAAATCTGGGCACCTCCCCTTTCCCCAAGGCCCCCCCCCCCCACACCTTGACACCCTGAGAGGATTTCTGCACCCTTCAGAAAAATTGTGTATGCATACTTTTTCCTGGGTGTTTTCGGTTTGCCAGGTGATGATACATGTCCTCTTCATTCTCTTATTCCTCTGGGGGTGGGTAGATCCTAAAAGCTGCAGAGACTGTAATGACTTCATACTGCTCTCTGCTGCATTCTTCTTTTAGTTTAGGGAGAGGGAAAAAGCTTCAAAGACCTGGGCTTACAGCAAATTGGTTGAATGACGCTGAGCATCATTCAACCTGGAAGAGGTCTGGCACAACATTGTTGGATCAGTTTGTGGAAGACAGGTCCAGGGAAAAGGCGAGTATCGCAATGGGAAAGCCAGAAAATGGTGTCTTGGAGCATTTGTTTACATTGCATAACCATTCTGTTCCACCAAATTTTTATTTCATTACCTTGCTTTAAATTAATAATTGTAATTTATAATTTCTGTAAACCAATTGTAATGTTACTAAAAAATTCCATAGTATTTCTATGCAAATTATCACTTTAACATTATTAATATTGTATTCGGGATTAGAAATATTCAATGCAGAATCTTGTTTACCATTGCCCAGTCAATTTCACTTACAGCCCTTCGAAGCCAAACTGGTACAGGCCTAGCCAGACCACTTTATATATAGTGCTTTGCATTCCAGTAACAAAGTTAAAATGTATTCCTATTTGGCTAGGCTGGTGCCAATGCTATTTCATATAAGCAATCTCTTTGCATATACCATCCTAAAATAACAAACCTTTAACTGAAATGACATAATGATGGTGGCTTCAGCTGCACATCTTAACCTGCCAAATACAAACTCCTGCTGCTTTATTGGAGATTTTTCCTGCCAATATTAGATGGTATTTTTATTGCTATTAATTATATGGATATTCATATTTTTACAAGGATTAATTATATGACAGCTTACCTTTTTTATTAGAATTTTTACATGGATTCCCGTATTGGCTAAAGCGAACCTGGTAACTGTTTGGAATATTGTTTTTGCAGACTTTCATTTTACAGTTCACATGTAAGTGGTACAGCACATCCATGCTTTATATCACTCAAGGGTACCTGGCGGCACTGATTGAACTATTCTCTACTTTCTAGACCAGCACCTAGTAAAGGCTGTACAAGCCTGGACATAAGACCACACAAATTGGAAGAAATAGTGTTGTGTTTGTTCCAAACAATCTTGCATTACAACATAGACAGAGATAAAATACACAATTAACTTTAAAGAGACCCTGTCTCCAGTTGTACCCTGACAATCTGTATTTGGTGTACTTCAGGGCTTAAAATTTCAAGTCTTGAACCACTAGCCAGGCCTCAAGGGTTACTCGCCACCAGTTGCCCCACCCAACCCCTACCCTGCCCCGCCCCTAATTCTGCCGCTATCACGCCCTCATAAATTATCTTGTGAAATGTTTTATGCAGAATTAAGTTACAAAAAATAAATATTAACAACAACTTTATCAGTTCCCCTCAGCACAGCCTCACCTGTGCCCATCAATGCAGCCTCACCATAGCCCCACTGCGGACTCACTGTGCCCCCCACATTGCAGAGTTACCGTGCCCCCCACATTGCAGACTCACCGTGCCCCCCACATTGCAGACTCACCGTGCCCCCCACATTACAGATTCACCGTGCCCCCCATATTGCAGATTCACTGTGCCCCCCACATTGCAGATTCACCATGCTCCCCACATTGCAGATTCACCGTGCCCCACATTGAAGACTCACCGTTCTCCTCACATTGCAGATTCACTGTGCCCCCCACATTACAGATTCACCATGCCCCCCACATTGCAGACTCACTGTGCCCACCACATTGCAGATTCACTGTGCCCACCACATTGCAGATTCACTGTGCCCCCCACATTGCAGATTCACTGTGCCCCCCACATTGCAGATTCACCGTGTCCCCCACATTGCAGATTCACTGTGCCCCCCACATTACAGATTCACCATGCCCCCCACATTGCAGACTCACTGTGCCCACCACATTGCAGATTCACTGTGCCCACCACATTGCAGATTCACTGTGCCCCCCACATTGCAGATTCACTGTGCCCCCCACATTGCAGATTCACTGTGTCCCCCACATTGCAGATTCACTGTGCTCCCCACATTGCAGATTCACCGTGCCCCCCACATTGCAGATTCATCGTGCCCCACATTGAAGACTCACTGTGCTCCCATATCATGACAGAAGGAAGAGGAGAGACGCAGGATCGCAGAGCGGTATAGCCTGCTGTTACAACTTACATTGAAATTTCCTCAGATCTGCTCGCTCACACAGCCCCACCTCCTCCCGACCCCGCGCTTGTGATAAACACATCTCAGCATTGGACCCGCATTCTGTCTATTACAGGCGCGGGGTCAGGAGGAGGCGGGGTTGTGTGAGCGAACAGAGCGGAGGAAATTTCAATGTAAGTTGTAACAGTGGGCTATACCGCTCTGCGATCCCGAGGCTCTCCTCTTCCTCCGTGCTCTCGCTGGGAGAACAGCTCCCGATCAACCCCGCCCGCCACGGTGCTCGCTCCCCCACTCCCAGGCAGCCCAGCTCCTCGCCAGACCTAATTTTCCACTCGCAAAATGCGAGTAGGCGAGTGGAAAATTTGAGGTCTGGTGTACTTACAAAAGTGTTGTATGCTGCACCAATTTCCTAAAAATATACAGTATATATCTTGGGAGATTAATGGACTTGCAACAAAAAAAACTATGATGATATAGGAGTCATTTTTCTAACTTGATCAATTAATACCAAACACGTCAGTTTAAAATTGTATAATAAAACTTTCTATGTATAGTTTTTCGGACAAATACCAAGAAAGTTTTCATACCTGTTTATTATACACTACTTCCCTTGATTGTCATAAATATAGGTGTAATATTCTGATCTGTATTCAAATGATTATGTATATACTGTATGGTCAAATAATCACATTGGTATACAAGGTGGCAATATACCTAATTGGATTTATTTCCAAATTCATAACTTTATCAAAAAACATAAAAAATATACATGATTTCTTTAGGAGTCTCATTGAGTTTGAAAATATCTGTGATCAAGGCACTACTTTTACATATTCCATCTCATATACTTATAGCCTATACTATGATATTGAACATAGAGACTCAGATAATATAGGAATTTATGGGAAGATGCGCTATAGGTAACATTTTCTGAAAAACAATGGGAAGAGCTTGCACTTTAGCACATAAATGCTCTATCAGCACTTGAATACAAGAAGCTTCTTATACATTTCTAACCCGGTGGTATTCTACTTAATGGTGGAGATATCAGCAAGAACATAGCTCCTTATACCATATTTGGTAGACTTGCCTGATAATTGTACCATTTTGGAGTTGTATGAAAGAATTGATTTCCACAATCTCAAAAACGAATATAGATTGGATACCAGAATGCTGATCATTACATATTTCTGATATACCACTACTATGCTATAAAATTCAATAACTATCAATTTTCTCAATTCAGCCAAAACTTTGATTCCTTTACATTGGAAATCAAGTTCAATCTTCTTAGTAAAAGATTGGTTGTACAAAATTGATCCTATATGTGCCATATAAGAAACTAGAGCCTTGTCTTCAGATACTTTATTTTGGTTTCTCAAACTTTGGCTAAACTGGTACCTATTCAGGGATTCATCCGGTTATAAATGATTACTATCACATTCTCCTATCTTTATTTCATGTCCCTGCTCTCTATTTTTCTTTCATGCTAATATCCTTCTAATTTTCTCTTTTATTTTATTTTGTAAAACATGTAATTCATAATCCTTCAGATTTGATGCTTTTTCGTACATACAGAATTAAAGTGATTGTAAAGTCTTGTTTTTTTTTTTTCTAGAAAAATAACAAACATGTTATACTTACCTGCTCTGTGCAGTGGTTTTGCACATGGCAGCATGGATCCTCATCTTCTGGGGTCCCTCTTCTGTGCTCCTGTCACCTCCCTTCTGTTGAGTGCCCCCACAGCAAGCAGCTTGAGCCGAGTCACAGCTCCCTGTGTCCAGTCAGACACGGAGCTGTGGCCCGGCCCCGCCCCCCTCTTTCCTGATTGGCTAACTGACTTTATATGACAGCAGCGGGCACTGCTGCTGTGTCTCAGCCAATCAGGAGAGAGAGTCTTGGACGGCTGAGACACTCGTGGACATCGCTGGACAGAGATGGGGCTCAGGTAAGTATTGGGGGGGGCTGAGGGGGGCTGCTTCACACAGAAGGCTTTTTATCCTAATGCATAGAATGCATTAAGATAAAAAACCTTCTGCCTTTGAAATCACTTTAACCACTTCCCGCCCCGCCTATAGCAGAATGACGGCCGGGCGGTGGTTCTGTTATCCTGACTGGGCATCATATGACGTCCAGCATGATAACATGCCGGTGTGTGCCCGCGGGGGCGCGCAGCATGGCGATCAAAGGTGCTGTGTGTCAGTCTGACACACTGCATCTCCGATCGTGGTATGGAGCCTCTGACGGAGGCTCCTTACCATGTAATCAGCTGTGATAAATCGGTCTTTATTAGTTTGTTTAGCAAAAAATAAAAACCCCAGTGGTGATAAAATGCCACCAAAAGCAAGCTCTATTTGTGGGAAGAAAATTATAGAAATTTAGTTTTTTATGTGAAGTGTTGCATGACCGCGCAATTGTCATTCAAAGTGCGACAGCACTAAAAGCTGAAAATTGTCCTGGGCATGAATGGGGTGAAAGTGACCGGTATTGAAGTGGTTAAAGATGAGGAATAAGAACACAGTACCAACTTTAAGTAAATGAGCTCTTTATTGTAGTGACTGTATATGGTAAACAAGGCCGGTCGTAGAGATTATGTGTTTTTGTTATCATTACATAAATGCATTAGACATAAAGATTTATGACTATAATTCCTGGTACCATATCGTAACATATCATATCCATATGTAATCTTTTGTTTAATGTCCACATTTCTTTATTGATTTTGAATGTATTATTTGAACATGTTTTCCATCAGTTGTTTTTTCTTTGATAAATTCAATACATTTAATTTGAAACAAATAATCACACTGAATTATTTTGTTGTGTTATTTTCTAGTGGTGCTACAAAGGTCACTGTATGTGGAGAACCACTAACCAAGTCAAACAAGATGGCAACTGGGGGGCATGGTCAAAATTTGGATCCTGTTCAAGAACTTGTGGTATTGGTGTCCGTTTTAGAACACGTCAATGCAATAGTCCAATGTAAGGGTATATGTGCATTTAAACCTTTTTACAAGTTTTCTAGGGATGCTTCTTTAGTTTACTGTGTCTCCTTTTAGAGCCGGTTCACACTGGGGCGGCACGACTTTGGGGGCGACTCGGCAAGTCGATCTCAAGACGACTTGAGAGGCGATTTGCAAAATGACTTCTGTATTGAAGTAGTACAGGAACCTTTTTCCAAGTCGGAGCGACTTGAGTCGCTCCTATTAGAATGGTTCCATTGAACAGAGCGGGACGCGACTTGTCAGGCGGCTGAGTCGCCTCACGAGTCGCCCCTGTGTGAACCGGGTCTCAGGGTAGCATTTCCTATTAATTACACATGACTCTGGAGCCCAATTTTGGCAGCGTCTCTGTCAAATGAAAATGTTGACATCAACATAATTTGGAGCTTTCCCTTTTTTTGTATCATTCTCTTTCGTTACACTTGACTCCTGTATTCAACTATGTAAGGGTCTCTGTCACACTTAAACCTTAACATCAGCATGTTTTCTAAAGCCTCATACACACGATCGGACTTCCAACCAACTTTTCCGTGGATTTCTGTCCAAAGGGCGTTGGCCGTCAACTTGGTATGCATACACACGGCAGGACTTTTTCAGCCAACAAACACGAATGTAGTGATGTAATTGGCGTACTACGTGTTTTTTCTGCTCTTTAGTGCCACCCTTTGGGCAACTTCTGCTATTGCTGATTGATCTTTAGCATTGGTTCTGAGCATGCGTGTTTGTACTTTGGACTTAAGTCCGATGGACTTGTGTACACACGATCGGATTTTGCACCATCTGACTTTTGTTGCCGGAAAGTTTGTCTGTTTGCACAGCGAACATTTGTCCGATGAAAACTGAAAAAGTTTGTCCGATGGAGCGTACACATGGTCGGATTTTCCGCAAAAACAGATCGGTTGGAGGTTTGTTGTCAAAAAGTCTGATCGTGTGTATGGGCCTTAAGGATGCTTCTATAGTTTACATTTTCTCTTTTATTTTTTTTTAATTCCCAATGGTTTCACCTAATAATGTCCAATTATGGAATGGTTTCTAGAAAGAGGTACAAAAATTTGGCCAAAAGTCCTGATTCTGTTTTTTTTTTTCATCTGGGCCCCTTTTTACTTTCATTTCCATAATGTGACATATTTACGCATTTTAACTACCTAATGCAGAGGTCAGCAGCTAGTCAATCATGACCTTCCTGTCGATCATGGACATGGTGGGGATTTTAGCTTATAGTGATAGTAAAGACTAATACAATTTAGGTTAAAACTTTGCTTAATCTGTCCTCATGCCCACTCTGTCCACTGTTTGTAAATGTGTTCTGGGTAAATACCTTTTCTTTTTATCAGCTTCAGCTTCACATATAAACAAAGCCAAGGATAAATCCAAGGAAAAAACCAAGCTTACTTACCGACCAGCCCACAGACAACCGAATCAACCTGTCTAACAGTATGCTTTAAAAACGGGTTTAGTCTGCACACATTTGCAAATGCATGCGTAAGCTACAGAGTCACGCCAAGGCACCCTGGTATCTGTAGTTCCTATCACTAACTAATGAGTGATTCCACAGTGGAAGCACATGCATTCTGATCAATAGGTGGAGGGCAGATGGTCTGAAGGAGAGCCCACCCCTTCTTAAAGGTGCCGGAGCCCACTGAACACCCAGCATATAGCTCAATGGCTGCAAAGGTGTCAGTGCGTTGCCTGACCAATATACAGTGATACAAAAAGGGGGACACTGCCCCCATCTATAACTGGCTATTGCAGTAAGCAGCACTCGAGGGCTACATAGGGTATAAACAATGCCAGGGATAAATCCAAGTTAAAAACCAAGCTTACTTACCGACCAGCCCACAGACAACCAAATTAACCTGTCTAACAGTATGCGTTTAAAACGGGTTTAGTCTGCACACATTTTCAAATGCATGCGTAAGCTAGAGAGCCACGCCAAGGCACCCTGGTATCTGTAGTTCCTATCACTAACTAATGAGTGACTCCACAGTGGAAGCACATGCATTCTGATCAATAGGTTAAGGGCAGATGGTCTGAAGGGGAGCCCACCCCTTCTGAAAGGTGCAGGAACACACTGAATGGCCATTTATAGGTGGGGGCAGTGGCCCCCTTTTTGTTCAGCTTCACATAACCTGTAAGCTGCGACTCCCCTGTGTCAGCGAGTGGCTAAACAATGGGACTGAATTTCCAGAATTGTAATAACATCCCCTGGCTTACATTGCCCCTCCATTTTTACTGCTCCCTCCTATCCACTGCATTGACACAGGGGAGCCAGAGCTTACAGGTCACATGATTGATTCACCACCAGAGAATATTGGTAAAATGTACACTCACTTTGCCTTTTTGTGTTTTTAGTGTTTCATTTACTTTACTCTTGCTAATCCTATCCCATCTGAATTAATCAGTTTCACCTCTTCCTCTTGTCCATTTCGATAAATACAGTTTATTCAGTTTGCAAGCACAAGCAATTTTAATTGCAGTGTAATTAACCAATAAATGATTCCACATTATAAGCTATTAATTATTATAAAGATGATGTCTTATGATTACATCTTTTTGCAGACATTGAAGACAGGAGTATATACGGTAATTAAATGATTGCAGTGCTGAAACTGGGATCTGGGATCTCCAGCTATCCGATATGGACCGTTTACTGCAGCATAATGAAAAAATAAATGTGGCTGCCACATTTCCATAGGCTTTTATGTGCACGATTCTCATTAAGGGCATACATTATCAAACAGTTTTACAAACATAATGGGACTGATTTACTAAAACAAAAGAAAAAAAAAAAATAAACCATGAAGGAACACTTAGATCGTGGGCCAGCATATGTGCGAACGTTAATGCATCACTCAACTTATTTAGCTAAAAGTACAGAGATATTCAATGCGTATGGTGGGGTCCTAGTTCTCCATGCACATTGATCATCCAAATAATGTTGTCTTTTCCCTATGTTCCTAAAGGGTAAATCACAGAAAGTCTACACTAATATTTTGTTGAAAATAAACTAATTGGTAAAATAAAGAAACTAACACGAGGGGCTTTCCAAGCAATAAAATGTGCTTGTGTCCAATTAAAAGGCATGTCTAGAATTTAATTACCCTATTATATCATAGGAAAAAGGAAGCATATGTGTGTGTTTTTTACAGGAATCTCTATTCTAAGTGCCATTGCTAGCCTCCTTCTAAAAATATTATTTACCTGACTGTCTCTGATTCAGTACTTTTACATTTACATTAATCAAGAACAAGCAGCCTGTAACTTAGAGTAAAGTCAGAACTCCTGATATGCATACCTACTCCAGGTTAGCAACCCTGAAGGCACTGGACCCGGAGGATTAAAATGATAGACAGGCAACTAGAATTTTCAGAAGGAGATGTCAGCTGTGAAAGACTCCATATTTTTTTTAGTACAGCCTGATAATTCTATATAAATAATAATAATAATAATAATAATAAATATTGTTAACAAGCAAATAAAAAAGCTTTAAACCAAGACCTAATGACCCGTCTAGCTGTAGGCACTTTGAAATAGTTTCGCTCAAACTTCTTTATATTTGGCGCCCAGTGTTCCTGTACTCTTTCCTGTGGCACCAAAGTTTTAAAACCTTACTTATTAGTAGCTTTTTGAGTTACTATCATTTTTAGCAACAAAGGGAATCTAACAAAAGTCCCTTTTACACAGGCTGTGCAACTAGGTCCGCCTGTTGGGTTTTCAGGTGGACCTGATCAGAAGCGCCATTCAGGTCTATGCGTCCATGCATGTAAACAGACTTCCAGACGTCCAGGTACAACAGAAAAAAGAAACAGAAAAATAATTTATCTCTTTCTATTTTTTTTGGGGGCCTAAACATGACAGAAAGGTGATAGCCTAATGTAAATGAACACAAGTCCTTATAAATTCAGCCACCCATTAAGCCATCATGGGTCTGCCACAGTCTGCTGTCAAAATGTGGCAAAAACTGAAGGGGCATGAATGTCGCAAAACTGATATTCTTCCAGTTCAGCTCTGATTCAGCAGGTGATCTGCTGATAGATCATTCCTTGTTGAACGGGGTAGAGCACTCCCAACTGAAAGGACCCTAAGAAATTATTGTGGTGGTCCCATTTTGGGTCTGGGTACCTAGATTTTACACCTAGGCTCTAAAAGTATAAGCATGTCTTAATTGTCAATAATTCTCCAAAAATTTCAAAAACACTAGGATGTGATTTAGAAAAGGATCAACTTTCGGACAAAGTGGCAATTTCCCTAATATTAATGTAATTGTTGCATGGAAATATTTCAAGAAAAGTATTTACAGAAAAATGTTGCTACATTCTTAACTTTTGTAATTGTTATTGTTGTTACACAATTTATCTCTAATCATGTTCTTTGTTTTTCTTAGGCCAGTGAATGGCGGCCAAGACTGCGTTGGATTGAACTATGAGTATCAGTTGTGTAACACTGAAGAATGTCCTAAGCACTTTGAAGACTTCAGAGCACAGCAATGTCAGCAGAAGAACTCCCACTTTGAATTTCAGAATTTAAAACATCATTGGCTGCCCTACGAGCATCCTGATAGTAAGTAAATATGTTTAATTTGTTTAATCATTAGACTGAATTAACAATGTTATCTGTATTCATTGTGGAAAAAAATACTTAATATTTGCAAAAAAATTATTTCAGCAAATTATAATAGTAACCAAGAGAAAGTTACAGCCACAGTTAAGAAAAAAGTAAATTTTAGTGCTACAACCCCTATTCCACACTTAAAAGGATGAGACTCAAGTGTTGGTGTTTGGGCATGGACATACTGTCCAAGAAACTAGAAAATATAAGTCTGTCATCAAGTCATGCTCGAATAAAATCTTGTCCTTTATTGAAGATCCATCAAGACATAAACATAATCAATTCCTACAGTGAAAACGGACACATTTCAGTTGTATAGGCCTTAATCATGTAGCACCCTCCTAGGTAGGTGCTAGAAGAAAATGTAGATTTTGGTCTTTCTGCTTACCAGGAAGATTGTCAGGCAAACTTAGAGTGCTCTCTGCCTACCAGGAAGCAGGATCTATTGGTAAGGTCTGCTCATTGTGCTAAAGTGCAGCTCAGCTTGTCTGAATGACCCACACTGGTCCAATAGGGAGGCATATTGGACAGTGGATGGGGACCTGGCAAATGAGGGCACATGTTACAGCCCTGGCTATTGGCAGAGGAAAGTGCCTCAATGCATGCTGGGATACTGTATAAATGCCAAAGGCACATGTGCTCGACTTTCAGCTGGAGGGCGGGGTCCCGGAGGGAGGGGGCGGCTGCCCCTCCTCTGTAGAAATTGTCATGCGGTCTTGGGTAGTCGACCTAAGGGCCTGAAGTCAGAGAGGTGCTGAGCCCAGAGGTTCTACCTACAGTAAGTACAGATCTGTGTCATGGGGCCTGTCCTGTGAGGGCCACCCCCTGAGCTAGAAGAGACAGTGGACATGTGTCAGTCAAGGGGATGCTAGAGAGTGTCCTGAAAATAAAGTAGTTTTATTAAGTCTGCTGCTAGTAATTGCAAAAAGACTTCATTCCTCTATACATGTGTCAGTATGGCTAAAGCAGTGTGTCTGCTGCCACAAATCTTCTAGCAAGGCCAAGTGAGCGTTGTCCTTATCTACTGTGAATAGTAAATACAAAAAAAACCCTGATGATCCAGTGCACACAACCAATCCAAGTGGTACTCATAGCCAGCCAAAGTCCAGCTCCCTGAGCTGTAATCAGCTATATAGGGGAAGGGACAGGGCCAGTGGCCATATCTGTGTAGTGATATCATTACTATTCCCACCCCTCGGCACTCGGCCACATTCGGCGGCGCTCGGGATCAGATCGGTCCCGGCGAGTCGGCAGGACTCGGCCACACTCGGCGGCGCTCGGATCAGATCGGTCCCGCCGCTCGGGGCTAACAATGGAGAGCTAAATGCCACACACCCTAGCTATGAGTAAGCGTCAATTCGTGACGTGAAACGCGTTAGCCACCCTTCCCTGCATGCATACTATCTGCATTTGTTGTTTTGGATTTATGGATTTATTTAAATTTGGATTTTTTACTTGAAATTTTGGAATAAATAACGGTCTATACAGAGTGCGGCAGTCCAGGGTTTCTTTTTCTCCCACCCATTCGGGGCTTCAGTCCCCCAAGCCCGGGCCTCCCGATGCCCCTGCCTAAGGACACAGCTGGTGCAAGCACCCACAACTTCCATAAGAACCAGAGAAAGCAAGAAACTGTCATTTATATAACAGGAGGTCGAATGGGTAAAAGTGCAGGAGTTTTGGCTTATCCTTTTTTTTTTTTCACAATTAAGACATTTTATTGGAAGAACATTATAACATACAATTGACAATGTATTGGCATTATGTCAAGTTTGAAAAACAACGTCAGTTAGCAGTAGAACAGAGTTCACATTTAAATTACTTTTATACAATTGTATAGGTATTTTATACAATCACATAGTTAATTTGAGAGGTGAGAATAGTTGGCTCATCCTTAATCAGCATAAGGTTGTTTAAATATAAATAAACTTTGATGTAAAAGTTTCACATATAAGAACTACTTGGATTCGTCACACACATTGGAAATAGCACAGCTTTCATGAATTTGGCCATTATGAAAGTTAAGTAATTTTGTGCAAATTCTTTATTGCATTGCCCCTAGTATTTTATCAGCATATGGTTAATATGCAGAGTAGCAACTATCAGTCCTCAGGTGACATCAAAGTGATAACTTCCAGGGCCTTCTAAAAAATTGTTACACTAAATCTGGAGGCAAATATAAAACTTTCATAGGTAAATCTGCATATTTATGATAATTTTAGACTGAATATTTAATAATGGGTTATCAATCCCTGGTCTTCTCTATATTGTGCAAAGGATTATGATTATGAGGATTAGCAAATATACTTGCAACTTTGTGCATCTGTTTTAATTTGCTTCTGGCAGATTGTAAGAAAGTAGTCAAGTTTGAATTTTTGATTGCATGAACCTTTGCTACTTTGTCTACTTAAAAAAAACAACAGATATTTTAAAGTTGTCCACTGAAATTATTAACATTACACACTGTTAACAAGTGTCTTAAAGGGGTTGTAAATGTTTGTTTTTTATTTTCTAAATAGGTTCCTTTAAGCAAGTGCATTGTTGGTTCACTTACCTTTTCCTTCGATTTCCCTTCTAAATGTTTTTTTTGTTTGTCTGAATTTCTCACTTCCTGTTCCTCCTCAGTAAGCTTGCCCCCATCAGCCGAGCCGTGCTGGCTGAGGGTTAGTCAGCATGCTTTCCCCCTTCCTTGGGACTACATCCCTGCGGGAGTGTCTCCCCTTTCCCCTTTAATGATATTTTAACCACTTGACCTCAGGAAAGTTTACCCCCCCTTCATGACCAGGCCATTTTTTGTGGTAAGTCACTGCCTCAATTTAACTGACAATTGCACGGTCATACAACACTGTACCCAAATAAAATTTGTATAATTTTTTTCCCCACTGCATTTTTTATTTTTTGCTCTATAAATAAAAATAAAACCCGACAATTAAAAAAAAAAAAAAAAAAAAAAAAAAATTTGTAACTTTCTGCTAAAAAATATATCTAATAAAAAAAATTGAAAAAAAAAATGTCTTTATAAATTTAGGCCAATATGTATTCTGCTACATATTTTTGTTAAAAAAAAATCCCAATAAGCCTATTTTATTTTTTTATACTAGTAATGGTGGCGATCAGTGACTTATAGCGGGACTGCGATATTGCATCGGATATTCAAATACACAAACTCACACTTTTTACACTTTGTGGGAACCAGTGACACTAATACAGTGATCAGTGCTAAAAATATCCACTGTCACTGTACTAATGACACTGGCTGGGAAGGGGTTAGATATCTAGGGCAATCAAAGGATTATATGTGGGCCTAACCAGCGTTTTACTGTACTATGTGAGCTGATTTTACTCAGGGAAGTGATTGATTTTATTCTCTGCTTTGCAGGAACACAAAATCCATCCCTTCCACCTGTCAGAATGGAGATCTGCCTTGTTTACATAGCTAGAGCTCTGTTCTGTGTCTCTGTCTGCCGATTGGTGGGTGCCGGTGCCCGTCACCCGCAGAATGGCTTCTGCTGTAACGAATCAGAGCAGGAGCGGCAAGCTATGAGTAAGCGTCAATTTGTGACGTGAAACGCGTTAGCCACCCTTTCCTGCATGCACACTATCTGCATTTGTTGTTTTGGATCTATGGATTTATTTTGAATTTGGATTTTTTTACTTGAAATTTTGGAATAAATAACTGTCTATACAGAGTGCGGCAGTCCAGGGTTTCTTTTTCTCCCAAGTAGCGGCACGCTGTCGGCGTGCACACACTGATTCTGCACAGGAAGGCCATCAAATCTGATATAGGGCGATCCTTAAAGCGGTCATAAACCCATCGATTTAACAGTTTCAAAAAACAGTTACATTCCCGACACGTTCCAGAAATGTAACTGTCACATTGGTTGTGCTCTTAACCAAACTGTCAAACCATCCAATAGCTGGTGTCATAACTGATCCATGTGGCAGCATCATGCCAGTTGAAGATTAAAACAAAGGCTAAGATGGCAGCTTTCTTGGCTGAAAATGATAGGAGGGTGTACTTCCACTTTAAGGTTACTTTCACACTCAGACCGCCTGAGCGCTAGCGGTAAAGCGCTGCTTGTTTTAGCAGCGCTTTACCAGCGCTGTGCGGGCGGGAGCGGGGCGCTTTTAACCCCAAGATTTCAATGGCAGGGGCAATTTAGGAGTGGTGTATACACCGCTCCCGCACTGCCCCAAAGATGCATTTAAGATACATTTAAAGTGTGTATTTAAAAGGTAAAACCTTGTTTTTGCTTTGGACAGTATGGGTGGGTGGCAACGCTGTACCCTGGCCTAGGGCAGCACTTTGCAGGGGGACAGCATGGAAAGAGTCCTAGCCGGCTAGCGCTACACTGTTAGAGTAGCGCCAGTCTTATGGGGCAGACTGGGCTAAGAGGCAAATTAGTCTAGCGCCCCCATAAAGCGGCTGCACAGCTTCTGGTATGTGGGCGGCCATCATTCCGCAACTGTAGGGGGGGGGGTCTCTGCTTCTAATTTTTACTGTCCTATCATCCTGGACCACAAACCTTCCTCACTGTGCTATATGTTTTCTGCTGCACCATTGGCATGGTTATATCTTCTTAATCCTTTCCATAAAATTATCAGAAATTTGTGCTTAAAGTAGAACTATAGCTCAACACTTTTCATTTTGGATAGAGTAAGAGAGGGTTATAGCCCCTGTCAGTTTATTTTTTACCATCCCTGTCCCATTGCAGAGATTTCCCTTTACTTCCTGCCCCATAGCCAAACAGGAAGTGAGAGGAAATCTATGCAAATTAAGGTAATCCACCCCCCCTCCCCCCAGGCCCTCAGAACTAGTGTCCCCACTCGAAAATTTCAGAGTGGGTCTTAAACAGAAAGGGATGTGGCCTTGACAGGAAGGGGTGGGTCATATTTAAATTAGGGTGTGCATGAGTTTACTCAGGCCTAGGGCAGCACAAAACCTAAATACACTACTGGTGGGTGAGGTTAGATTCTCTGCTTGATGACTCTTTTTTTTTTTATTTTGTCCCCGTTGAGGATATTCATACCTCTGTATGTTAGAAAGTTTAATAGAAAGTGAGGGCTAATTCAGAGTTGCATCAAAGCAAAAGGCAAAAATAAATCATTCAAAGGGAACAAACAGTTTGGGTAGATTTCCTCTCATTTCTTGTTGCGTATCCAAAAAAAGAAGTAAAAGGAAAAATCCAACAGGAAACAAACCACATAATCTGATTTATTATTATTATCCCACTCTATCCAAAATGAAAAAAGAAAATGGCTATGCACACATTATGTATATGAGCAACATTTAACCAGGGGTGTTTCCTTTTTAAGCACGTGATTAGAGCCAGAGGCTCTGATAGGCTTCAAAAAAGGGTGGGCTTGGGGCGCAGGCACTGCGCCCCAAGCCCACCCGGTTGTGTGACAATAGCGAATGAATATTTGCTATTTTCACACTAAATCTCCTCCCCGCCAATCAGTAAGCAGGTCATGAGGCCTGTTTCCCCATTGGCCAAAACGACAAGTGATCCTATTGGACCACGACGAGAAGAGAGGAGGAGGGAGGACACGTAGAGGCCGCCAGAGGAGACGCAGGGGACGAAGCCACCGCAACTGGGGGGAAGTGCTGCCTGGGGGTATGTGAGGGACACATCGAACGAACGGGGGAGGGGGGCTGTGGGTGCATTGTTTGACACCCCCGCCACCAAAATATACCACCAGCCGCCACTGCATTCAACTATAACAAATAATTATAGACCAAAATGTTGAGACCAGTTTGAGATATCTGTGTGTTTCAGGTCTTTCTTGTGTTTTATGTGCTGCTCTCTACATGACAAATCTACAGAAATAGTTAAAATAATTTTATCAACATCAAGCTAGTAAGTTCAGTTGAGCAGGGAATTTGTCTGAACACTTAGGCCCCTTTCACACTGAGGCAATGAAAAAACGCAAAAAAATTATGATTTTTTTTACCGCGATTTTACCGCGTTCGCAGTAAAAATAGCACTAACGCATATGCGTTTTACCGCGTTTTTGCGTTAAAAAGGATTATTTGGTATGCCACAATCATCAACTCTACTGTGGTCATGTGACCTTCCCACAGCTTCTGGGTGTTTTTTACAGCGTTTTTACAGCGGTACTCATTCATTTCAATGGGGATAGGCGTTTTTACAGCGCTATTTTATGCGCCCCAAAGATGTTTCAAAAAAGCTGTTTGCAGGGTTTTTTCCAACGCACAGCCAGCAAAACGCCTCAGTGTGAAAGCCCTCAGGGCTTTCACATTGAGAATGATGGGGCAGGATTATTTCAGTGATTTTTACAGCGCTGTTTACCGCAAAAACACGGTAAAAACGCGTGTGAAAGGGGCCTTAAAGTACTATAATATTTGTTTAAACATACCATAGACTTAGAGGTAAAACAAAACTAAGTTGATATAACAAATGGAGTATAATTGAAAAATGGAGGGGGTTAACCTTTTTACATAGCTGAGTTTATCTGATCATCCTTATATGGGAGTATAACTAAATTATTACTCACTAACTACAAAGTATAACTACATGTTATTTGTCTTATTTAGTGAAGTAATAATTTGCAGAGCCTGGAAACAATCCAACTGTGACGTTTTTCCCATGCTGTTTGAAACTGAGGATTTTATACAGAGTAAAGTAGTACCCTTGGCATTTTTTAACCACTTAAGGACCGAGACTCTTTTTGACACTTGTTGTTTACAAGTTAAAATCATTTTTTTTTTTGCTAGAAAAATACTTAGAACCCCCAAAAATTATATATACATTTTTTCTAACAACCTAGAGAATAAAATGGCGGTCGTTGCAATACTTTCTGTCACACCGTATTTGTGCAGCGGTCTTACAAGCACACTTTTTTTGGAAAAAATACACTTTTCTGAATAAAAAAAACAACAGTAAAGGTAGCCCAATTTTTTTTATATTGTGAAAGATAATGTTACGCCGAGTAAATTGATACCCAACATGTCATGCCATATAATGGCGACAAACTTTTACCCTTAAAAATCTCCATGGGCGATGTTTAAAAATTTCTAAAGGTTACCAGTTTTGAGTTACAGAGGAGGTCTAGAATTATTGGTCTCGCTCTAACGATTGTGGCGATACCACACATGTGTGGTTTGAACACCGTTTTTATATGTAGGCGCTACTCACATATGCGTTCGCTTCTGCGCACGAGCTCGTTGGGATGGGGCGCTTTAACCACTTAAGGACCGCCGCACGACGATGTACGTCGACAGAATGGCACGGACAGGCACAAGGGTGTACAGGTACGTCCCCTTTAAGAACCCGCCTGTGGGTCGCGTGCGCGCCGCCGGCAGCGCGCTCGCGACATGGTCCGAAGCTCCATGACCGCGCCCGTGGGACCCACGGACCCGATCGTCGCCGGTGTCCCGCGATCGGGTCACAGAGCTGAAGAACGGGGAGAGGTAAGTGTAAACAAACCTTTCCCCGTTCTTCCTAGTGGCATGTCTGTTCCCTGTCATAGGGAACGACGATCAGTGATGTCACACGCCAAGCCACGCCCCCCCTACAGTGAGAATCACTCATTAGGTCACACTTAACCCTTACAGCGCCACCTAGAGGTTAAACCCTTCACTGCCAGTGTCATTTTCACAGCAAACAGTGCATTTTTATAGCACTGATCGCTGTAAAAATGACAATGGTCCCAAAAATGTGTCAAAAGTGTCCGATGTGTCCGCCATAATGTCGCAGTTACAATAAAAATCGCTGATCGCCGCCATTACTAGTAAAAAAAAAAACGCTTATTGCGATTTTTTTTACCATAAAAATGTAGAAGAATACGTATCGGCCTAAACTGAGGAAAAAATATGTTTTTTTATATATTTTTGGGGGATATTTATTATAACAAAAAGTAAAAAAATATGTAATTTTTTTCAAAATTGTCGCTCTATTTTTGTTTATAGCGCAAAAAATAAAAACCGCAGAGGTGATCAAATACCACCAAAAGAAAGCTCTATTTGTGGGAAAAAAAGGACGTCAATTTTGTTTGGGAGCCACATCGCACGACCGCGCAATTGTCAGTTAAAGCGACGCAGTGCCGAATCGCAAAAAGGGGCCTGGTCCTTTAGCAACAAAATGGTCCGGGGCTTAAGTGGTTAAAATTATTTATTTATTTTTTCTTATTTATTTTACGTTTAATTTTTTATTTTGACACTGTCTTTAAAAAATAAATAAAAATTGGGTCACTCAGGCCCTCTTAAATGTGAGATCTGGGGTCAAAAAGACCTCAGATCTCATATTTACACTAAAATGGAATAAAAAAAAGTCACTTGAAAATAAATAAATATATAATTTCTCCTTTAACCGCTTGCCCACCGCTGCACAACGATATACGTCGGTAGAATGGCACAGCTGCGCAAAAGGACGTATATATACGTCCCCTTTAAGAAGCGGTATTGTGGACTCCGACCGTGCGTCCCACGGACTCGATGTCCGCGGGCATACCCGCGATCGTGTCACGGTGAAGAAGAACGGGGAAATGCTATTGTAAACAAGCATTTCCCCAGTCTTCCTAGTGACAGGACAGTGATCACAGCTTCCTGTAATTGGAAGCGGTGATCACTGTCGTGTCACACACAGCCCATCCCCCCTACAGTTAGAAGCACTCCCCAGGACACACTTAACCCCTACAGCGCCACCTAGTGGTTAACCCCTTCACTGCCAGTGTCATTTTCTCAGCAATCAGTGCATTTTTATAGCACTGATCGCTGTAAAAATGACAATGGTCCCAAAAATGTGTCAAAGTGTCCGATGTGTCCGCCATAAAGTCGCAGTCACAATAAAAATCGCAGATCACCCCCATTACTAGTAAAAAAAAAAAAAATAATAATAATAAAAATGCCATAATTCTATCCCCTATTTTGTAGACGCTATAACTTTTGTGCAAACCAATCAATATACGCTTATTGCAATTTTTTTTAACAAAAATATCTAGAAGATAACATATCGGCCTAAACTGAGGGAAAAATAATTTTTTTATATATTTTTGGGAGATATTTATTATAGCAAAAAGTAAAAAATACTGCATTTTTTTTAAAAAAAAATTTGTTTATAGTGCAAAAAATAAAAACCGCAGAGGTGATTAAATACCACCAAAAGAAAGCTCTATTTGTGGGAAAAAAAGGACGTCAATTTTGTTTGGGAGCCATGTCGCACGACTGCGCAATTGTCAGTTAAATCGACGCAGTGCCAAATCGCAGAAATTGCTCTGGTCTTTGGCCAGCGAAATGGTACGCGGCTTAAGTGGTGCCCTCCCATGCTATGGAGCCGAGCGGGGGCCATCTTCCCCTCAGTCTGCAGCTAGGCATCCACGGGAAAGGACGCAATCGTTTCCGCCGCTACCGGCGGGTCCGATAAGCAGCAGAGATGACCGGAGTGCGGCGGGAGGGGGGTGGGCACCTCTCCTGCCGCCGATAAAAGGGATTTTGTGGCGAATCCACCGCAGAGACCACTTATATCTTAAAGAGAAAATGCGCAGCGTTCCCAAAAATACTGGGGTTATGGCAGCTAGCTGCTGCCATAACCTCGGTATTTAGTGTTTATTGTGAACCCTGATGGGATTTATTTCCCTGCAAAGGTAAAGCATAATGGGCTACTATGCATCGCATAGTAGCCCATTATGTGTCACTTACCTAAAACCAAAGCCTTCGATATCCCAGATTTCCTCGCTGGCTGGAAGCATCCCTCTTCAGCCCTCTTCCTTCCGGGGCCACGGACTCCGGCTCTGTGACTGGCCGGAGTCGCGTGACGTAACTCCTGCGCATGCGCGCAGGAGCCGCCATTCACGGCATGACCCCATCTAGAAAGGGCACAGCGTGCCCTTTCTAAACTGCGCATGCGCCGAATACATCGGTGCATACGCAGAATAAATCCTCGTACGGGGAATTGTAAATATCTTATAAATTGTGTAGTTTTAGGAGATATTTCCAGCACCTACAGGTAAGCCTTAATCTAGGCTTACCTGTAGGTGAAAGTGGTTGTACAGGGTGTACAACCACTTTAAGGCCTGGTTTACACCTATGCATTTTTTAGTGCATTTTCAGTTTTGCAGAAACACACTACAGTCCATTTAACACGGTTTCCTATGGATGTAGTTAACAGGTTTTTTTCTGGTTTTTGGTTCCATAGACTTCAATGGTTTAAAGATGTGTATTGAAAAACGCAAAATGCAAAACGCAAAATGCACCTGCAATATGCAAACTGCACATGCACAAGTGTGAATCAGACCTAAATGTTATGTGTGGTTTGATCCCAGTTTTAGTTGAAATTTTTGTATTTTTCTATTCTATTAATATGTACAGTTAAAGTGGTTGTAAACCTCAGACATGAAATATGAACAAAACATATCTCTCTATAGTGTGTACTTGTCTCAATTAAGAGCACTAAAGCCCTGTACACATGATTGGTTTTACCGATGAAAACAGTCCGATGGACTTTTTTTTATCGGACAAACCGATCGTGTATGGGCCCCATCGGTCTTTTTTCCATCGGTGTCAAAAAATAGAACATGTTTTAAATTTTTCCGGTGGATAAAAAACCGAGAAGCAAAATCCGATCGTCTATGGGCAAGTCCATCGGTTAAAAAACCCACGGATGCTCAGAATCAAGTCGACGCATGCTCAGAAGTATTGAACTTAATTTTTCTCGGCTCATCGGAGTGTTTTACTTCACCGCGTTTGGAACGGTCGTTTTTTTGACTGATGGTGTGTAGGCAAGTCTGATGGAAGTCAGCTTCATCGGTTTTCCGATGCAAAAATCCATCGGTTTAAAAACCATAGCAAATCCGACCGTGTGTACAGGGCTTTAGTGTCACTTTTGTCTGTTGCTTCCCTCCTCTGCTATCAGCATCAATCACTTCTGACAAGAGAGGGGAGGGACCTCCAGTTGATTGACAGCCTGAGCTCTGTTCCTGTGTGCTGTGTGAAGGGGGGTTTGTATCTTCCATCCAATCAGCTCTCAGAGCTCTCCTCACTGAGCTCTGCAGAGTGTAACTTCAGCTTTCTGCCCCCTTTTTTCGGAACTCTCAGACAAGCTTTAGGTTTCAACACTTTGAACGGATGTAGAGAAGAAAGGGCTCCCAAGTAAAAAGTAGTTAAAGTGTATGTCAAGCCCAACAATAAACTTTCCTTACTTGCTTCTTTTTGGTCTGTTAAAGATACAGTTGAAAGCTTTTATCAGTTTACTAAGTGTACCAGTTGAGCATGTCATAAATTTGGATCTCTCCTGCTTACACTTTCTGTGATATCTCAAGGAATTCTCCCAGTTCTTATTACTGGGTACCAATTAGCTACTGTTGTTGAGCTGAGGAGACAGAGTGGGATTCAGTAATTTAAGAAAAGACAACAGGGCAGGGCTGACACCACTTCTTGCAATTTCAGTCCACAAAAATGCTGTGCGTTGTCAGTGCACAGAAGGAAATTTCCAGATCAACAGGTCTTTTTTTGTTCTTGCAGGGTTAAAAAGTAAACATAAAAATTGGAAGGTAAAAGTTTGGGCCTTTTCCAACTGATCGATTGGTTGGTTGGAGAATATTATTCTGTGTTACCAAAGTTAAAGTGAACCTATGAGTCGCTTTGAATGGGAAAAACAAAGGGCTGCATGAATGTATAACTAATGGTAAAACTTTTTTTTTTTAGTTTTAGATTGGAGAGGGATTAGAAAACCTGTCAGGTTTTTATTGCTGTCTGTGCCCATTTTGTATGGCTTAAATCGCATCTGCACAAAAATAGTGCAGAATCCTTTTTTCCATGTGATTCTGACAATCGCACTGCGTTTTGCGATCAGTTTTAGGGGTGTCGTTAAGATAACACTGACTCCCGCAGTAGCCGTGCGATTGCAATGCGATGCGGGAAACGCATGGGATTCGCTGAGTTTCCCACATCACATAAGTGTGAACCAGGGTTCAAAGTGAACCAGTGCTTTGCAAACGAAGAGGCTTTAATGAAGTCCTTATTAGCTACAAATATCCTTACCTTATCTTTACTTTGCTCTCCTGGCACTAAAGTGAACCTGCCGCTTTACCCTGAATAATCAAAAAACACGCTGCTCTAAAGAAAACTAAACATTTTCTTTTACCAGATAATTACTAACTGTGCCAAAATGTAATGTAAACTGGGATGTTGTATTTCTAGTCCCTTTTATTGACACTGCAACACATTGGGGTTGATTTACTAAAGGCAAATAGACTGCACACTTTGTAAGAATAGTTGCACATTGCAAGGAATTGTACTGTATGCAGAGTTTAATGAGTGGGGGGGCGGAAGTTCACTTTGCAAAAAATATCCAATCATGTCATCAAGCACAGGAGGCTTGCGCGTAGTAATCACTCCATACTAGACATGTGCGGTTCGTTTCGTACAAATTTCCGAAAATTCGTACATTCGGAAGCATCCGAAATACGAATTTCTATGCTTCCGAATTGTATACAAAATACGAAACTTCGTTGATGAATTTCGGATCCAAATTTCTTTACAACGGAAACGTGACTGGTGTTTTGTTGACCAATCAGAGGTTTTATTCTGCTGCTGAGTGAGGGTTGGGAAAAATACCTTTTTTAATATGGGAGTGGGAGACTGGTACTGGTAGTCGATGGGAGATTCAGAATCAGACAAAATAAGAATGTTCGTTAATATTGTTTTATTATTGTCATAATAATTACGATTATTCGTTATGATGTAGTTAAAAACCCAGGAAATCTGCACAGCACAGGGATGGTGGGAGCCCCTCATAATGAGCACAGCCCAGGGATGGTGGGAGCCCCTCATAATGAGCACAGCAGGGGTACAGCCCCAGGAGGAAGTCAGCACAGGGATGGTGGGAGCCCCTCATAATGAGCACAGCAGGGGTACAGCTTCCTCCTGGGGCTGTACCCCTGCTGTGCTCATTATGAGGGGCTCCCACCATCCCTGTGCTGTGCTGACTTCCGCCTGGGGCTGTACCCCTGCTGTGCTCATTATGAGAGGCTCCCACCATCCTTGTGCTGTGCTCATTATAAGGAGCTCCCACCATCCCTGTGCTGTGCTGACTTCCTCCTGGGGCTGTACCCCTGCTGTGCTCATTATGAGGGGCTCCCACCATCCCTGTGCTGTGCTCATTATGAGGGGCCGACTGCCATATTTTTTACTTTTTAAATTCATCATAGCGAACGTTCGTAATTGTTACGAAAAGTTAACGAACCTAACAAACATTCGTATTTCGTACAAATCCAAATTGAATTTCGGACACGAAATACGAATTAACGGCTAATACGAAACGGAACTTAACGAAACGAAACACATTTATTGACGGGGCACATGTCTACACCATACATGATGATACTACTGAACATCAACCATTTACTGTATATCCTTATGCTTTCTTGTTATAATGCTATAATGTTGTTAGCTCTCAAATATAGGTGTGTGTTATTATTAACTTGTATTCTCTCATGACACACTATACAGGCCACTGAAAGAGTGAAAGATGTACAAAAATACATACTTTCATTTTCTTCTAGGTCAGGGGTGTCAAACTCAATTTTATTACAGGCCGCATCAGCAGTATGGTTTCCCTCAAAGAGCCAGTTGTACCTGGGGTGCTCTATGTATAGAGTGCAGAGTTCAGGAGTGCGCTATGCACAGAGTGCAGGGTTCAGGGGTGCGCTATGTACAGAGTGCAGGGTTCAGGGGTGCGCTATGTACAGAGTGCAGGGTTCAGGGGTGCGCTATGTACAGAGTGCAGGGTTCAGGGGTGCGCTATGTACAGAGTGCAGGGTTCAGGGGTGCGCTATGTACAGAGTGCAGGGTTCAGGGGTGCGCTATGTACAGAGTGCAGGGTTCAGGGGTGCGCTATGTACAGAGTGCAGGGTTCAGGGGTGCGCTATGTACAGAGTGCAGGGTTCAGGGGTGCGCTATGTACAGAGTGCAGGGTTCAGGGGTGCGCTATGTACAGGGTTCAGGGGTGCGCTATGTACAGAGTGCAGGGTTCAGGGGTGCATTAGGTTCAGAGTGCAGTTTTCAGGTGTGTGCTGTGTACAGAGTGCAGGGTTTGGTGGGTGCACTGTGCACAGTGTGGAACCCCAACCCCCCCCCCCCAAAAGCCTCTGTCATGGATATGCATTAATGTCTGTCTGCCATCTTACCTTTCCTCCTCATGTGTTCATCTTAGAGACCAGACCCCCCTTCACCTGGCTTCCTTTATAATCTCCTCCCAGCCAGACTCCACCCCAGGCCCTATCACAGAACACTATATTAACCTGTGCACTGCAAGCCTGCTTCGCTGATCAACGTGTTTGTTAGGCATTGTGTGTTTGGGTTCCTGCCTGCCGTGTGCTACGTCTGTCTCTCTGTTACGTTATTGGCTTGTCCCCGACTATCCCTGTCTGCTCGTGACCCTTGACCTTCGGCTTGTCTTTCGTTATCCTTGTCTGCTTGTGGCCCTTGACCTTCAGCTTGTTATTCGTTACTCTTATATCCTGTGCTGCTGCTTCCCCTCTTGTCCCCTTATCCTACGGGGCGTGAGCTAGGAGACTCTAGGGGCCGCGACCTGGACCCAGCCTGCAGCATAACATCCTCACCACTAGAGGCTCTGGAGAAGACCTGCTGGGTCTTAGACTCCGCGCCCTGGGGAATCTTGGCTCTAGCTTCCTATAGGATCCCGGTTGTGCTCCTCTGGTTCCGCTTTCCACAACCACCCAGTTTCCTATCTGCAGCAGTCAGCCATAGGGTTCACTACCTTGCGGTGCACTCCTGTCCCCCTACGGTGTGCATCTGTCACCTGGCCGTAGGTGACCTGACAGTTTGATCAGCCATGGACCCGGCTGACAGGCCGCTCCCCGCGGATGATCCATTACAGGGCATAGTCCGTATACTTGAGACCCAGGAATCAGATCAGACTCAGGTGATGCGATTCCTCCAGGATCTGGCTTCTCGCTTCAAGCAGCTTCAGACCTCCTTGGGAACCCCAAATCTGCAACCTCAAGTACAACCAGCGGCTGCGCCTTTCGCATCAGTCGCAGCCACACACTCACTAGAACTGCTAGCTCCATTCCATTTCTCTGGGGACTCCAAGGCCTGCAGGGGGTTTCTCAGCCAATGTACGATCCATTTTGAGCTTCAGCCTCAAAACTTCCTGTCTGATCGGGCTAGGGTAGCCTATATCATCTCCCTCCTCTCCGGTGAAGCTTTAGCCTGGGCTGCCCCCCTGTGGGAAAGGAATGATTCAGTGGTTTCCATCCTGTCCGACTTCTTGGAGCTCTTTCGAAACATCTTCGAGGAGCCGGCTCGGGCTTCTTTAGCGCCTAGTGCTGTCTTACGTCTTCGCCAAGAAGCTAGTTCAGTGGGACAATACGCTCTTCAGTTCCATATCCACACAGCTGAATTGAGCTGGAATAATGAGGCCCTGGTCGCTACCTTTTTACATGGCCTCTCTGACCGAGTGAAAGACGAATTAGCGGGAAGAGCCATTCCCGTCGGTCTGGACGATGTAATTTCTTTGTGCAACCAGATCGACATTCGTTTTCAGGAGAGGTCGCTAGAAAAAAGACGCCAGCACTCTCTGGGTCCTAGCCAGTCTGAGCTCCCCTCCCTTCATCCCGTGGAGCATCTTCTGCCTGCTGAGGGACCTATGCAGCTGGGCCGGACCAGACTAACCCCCGAAGAACGTGCTAGGCGCAGAACTCTGGGCTTGTGCCTCTATTGTGGGGGCAAGGGTCATTTTCGTGACTTTTGCTCGCTTCTGTCCGGGAAACGCTCGGGCCTAATACATTTGGAAGGTGGAGTATTGGACCCTGAAACATCACCTTCTCGCCTTCTCCTGCCGGTGTTCCTTCATGTAGGCACTTCTCCTCAATCAACCCTTGCATATCTGGATTCAGGGGCAGCCGGCAATTTTATGGATTGGGGAACTGCTTCTTCTATGAAGCTTACCCTTTCACCTCTCGCTACCCCATTGGTAGTCTCGGCAATTGATGGCACTGTTCTCCCAGGGGGCCCTATTCGCTTCCAGACGCTACCCATTAGGATGTCGGTAGGGATTCTCCACCAGGAGTGGATATCCTTTCTCATTCTACCCAAGGCCTCTACCCCCATTGTATTGGGCCTTCCTTGGCTGCAGCTCCACTCTCCACATGTGGACTGGGCCTCTGGGCAGGTCCTGGCTTGGGGTCCCTCATGTTTCTCGTCATGTCTTCTCAAGGTGGCCCCCAAAGAGAGACTTCCGGTTGCTACCACTTCTGTTTCTTCTGATCTTCCCGCTGCATACAGCGATTACCGGGATGTGTTCTGTAAGAAATCAGCTGAGGTGCTTCCTCCCCACAGGTCTTTTGACTGTGCTATTGATCTTGTCCCCGGAGCAACTCTGCCCAGGGGTCGTACCTACCCTCTGTCCATCCCAGAGACCCAGGCCATGTCTGAGTATGTTGCAGAGAATCTGGAGAGAGGGTTCATCCGGAAATCTGCATCACCTGCAGGGGCAGGGTTCTTTTTCGTTGCCAAAAAGGATGGTACCCCAAGACCCTGTATCGACTATCGAGGTTTAAACGCGGATACTATTAAAAATCGATACCCCTTACCCTTAATATCTGAACTATTCGATAGGTTGAAGGGTGCCTCCATTTTCACTAAGTTGGATCTCAGAGGCACGTACAATCTCATTCGAATACGGGAGGGTGACGAATGGAAGACTGCATTCAAACACTAGAGACGGGCATTACGAATACCTGGTGATGCCTTTTGGTTTGTGTAATGCCCCAGCTGTGTTTCAAAACTTCATCAATGAAATCTTCAGAGATCTGCTGTACCAGTTTGTTGTCATCTATCTGGATGACATTCTGATCTTTTCTGAAAATCTGCTCATCCACAGAAACCATGTCCGCACTGTACTTCAGCGTCTTAGAGAGAACAATCTCTATGCCAAGCTGGAGAAATGTTCCTATGAATGTTCTGAGGTCCTGTTTTTGGGGCGCTTTGTCTCATGTTCGGGTCTTCGTATGGATCCTGCGAAGGTCTTGGCTATTACCAACTGGCCTCTTCCTGCTAGCCTCAAGGCCACACAGCGCTTTCTTGGCTTCACAAATTATTATAGGCAGTTCATAAGGAATTACTCTTCCATTGCTGCGCCTATTATCGCTTTAACCAAGAATAGGGATGAGCTCGGTGTTCGAGTCGAACATACGTTCGACTCGAACATCGGCTGTTCGATCGTTCGCCGAACAACGAACGATTTGGGCCTAATTCGCGGCCCACAATGCACTACGCCATCGCAGTGTCATCCAGGCGCTGTGATTGGCCAAGCATGCACTGTGACCCCGCATGCTTGGCCAATCACAGCGCCGGCAGTGAGGAGAGCAATGATTGGCCACAGGCAGGATGCCTGTGGCCAATTATTGCTGAGGGTGTTTAGTACACGCCCCACACTATAAAAGGCCGCCAGCACGGCGGCCTAGTGTAGTGTGTTCTGGAGCAGGGAAAGAGAAGCATAGGCAGGGACAGTGACATTTTTTTTTCTTGCTTAACCTGGATTCCTTTAGTTTAGGGAAAGAGAAGGATAGATAGGGAGAGTGTCAGTGTGTTTTACTGTGCTAAACCTTGTTTGTAGGGACAGGGAAGGACAGTGAGGGAAATTCTCATTGTGCTATACTGTGCTAAAGCATTCCTCATCAACCATCTTTAAAAAAATTTTTTTTATAGGGACAGAAAACTATAGGTAGGGAGAGTGTCAGTGTGTTTTACTGTGCTAAACCTTGTTTGTAGGGACAGGGAAGGACAGTTAGGGAAATTCTCATTGTGCTATACTGTGCTAAAGCATTCCTCATCAACCATCTTTAAAAAAAAAAAAATTATAGGGACAGAAAACTATAGGTAGGGAGAGTGTCAGTGTGTTTTACTGTGCTAAACCTTGTTTGTAGGGACAGGGAAGGACAGTGAGGGAAATTCTCATTGTGCTATACTGTGCTAAAGCATTCCTCATCAACCATCTTTGAAATCCTTGTTTTTTGGACAGTCAGGGAAATTGTCATTGTGCTATTCTGTGCGAAAGCAATCATCCTCAACCATATTTAGAAATCCTTAAGTAAAGGGACAGAGAAGGACACCTGAAGGTAGCCCTTATTGCTTTTTTTTCCCATCTCCCTGCAGGCCATCCATTAGAATGTATGGAAGGCAAACAAGGAGAGGCAGACAGTCAGGAGGCAATAAAAGAGGGCAAGCAGGCTCTGTGTCTGGGGGCAACAGTGCTGGTCGTGGACGCGGTGCATTGTCATCAGCACATGGCCATGGGACACGCTTGTCCTTTTCGGCAGCTGGACATGTTGAGCCACATCATGCCGAAGACTTGGTAGAGTGGATGACCAAGCCCTCCTCCTCCTCCTCATCCTCTCTCACCCAGGCTCAGGGTACTGGCAAAGCAGCTGCCAAAGCGTCCTCTTCCCTGGTATCAATGTCAGACTCATCATCAGTCACTCCTTCCCTAGACCCACCATGTCCTCCTCCTGAGGAGTCCCCCGAACTGTTTGAGCACAGTGTTGGGTACATGCTCCAGGAGGATGCCCAGCGTTTCGAAGGGTCTGATGATGAAACCCAGCTAGAGGAAGGCAGTAGCGTGAGAGCAGACAGAGGGGATGCTCAAGAAGGACACCAATCTGGCAGTCATGTTCCAGCAGCTGCAGCATACTGCCAGATTGGCTCCAGTGATGAGGAGGGAGGGGATGATGAGGTCACTGACTCCACGTGGGTGCCTAATAGGAGAGAGGAGGAGGAGGATGAGGAGGAGGCACATCTCCAACGAGGCAGGATGCCCTTTGGTGGCTAGCGTAAGGGCAGTACACCGACGGAATCACACCGCAGAGCTCCGCCTGTGCAGGGCGCTGCCTCTGCCCGTCATTCAAAAAGTTCTTTGGTGTGGGCCTTTTTTGAGGCTAGTGCATCAGATCGCACAGCTGCTGTTTGCAACATATGTCTCAAGCGTATATCGCGTGGCCAAAACATCAGCCGCTTGGGTACCACATGCCTGACCAGACATATGTTGACCTGCCATGCAGCTCGTTGGCAAGCCTACCTCAAAGACCCACACCAAAGAACAAAGCGGACCTCTCCTTGCACCGCATCAGCTGGGATCTCCAACCCCACTATAACTTCAGTCCTCTCTGAAACATGCACTGAGAGGAATGAAGGTGTATAATTAGGTGTGTCACAGCCAAGTACTTGCGGCCACTCTGCTAGCAGTACACCGACGTCCGATTCTAGCAGGCAAATTTCCCTGCCCCAGCTGCTGGACCGCCGAAAGAAGTTCACTCCCAGCCATCCACATGCCCAGCGGTTGAATGCTAGCTTGGCTAAATTGCTAGCGCTTCAACTGCTGCCTTTTCAGTTGGTAGACTCGGCCCCCTTCCGTGAGTTTGTGCAATGTGCGGTTCCTCAGTGGCAGGTTCCCAAACGCCACTTTTTCTCACGGAAGGCTATTCCGGCTCTCTACCGGCATGTGGAAGGCAATGTCTTGGCCTCGCTGGACAGGGCGGTCAGTGGTAAGGTGCATATTACCGCTGACTCATGGTCCAGCAGGCATGGTCAGGGACGTTACCTTTCTTTCACGGCCCATTGGGTCACTCTTTTGGCAGCTGGGAAGGATGCAGGACAAGGTGCAGTAGTGTTGGAGGTTGTTCCACCGCCACGCCTCCAAAATGCTACTACTGGTTGTGACACACCTCTCTCCTCCACCCCCTCCTCTTCTTCTTCCTCCATGGCCTCTTCCTGTGCTTTGTCCTCTGAACCAGCGGTGCTCCGTAGGCGTTCAAGGGGCTACGCAAGTACGCAGGCAAAAAGATGCCATGCCGTGCTTGCGCTGGTGTGTTTGGGGGACAGAAGCCACACTGGGGCAGAGGTCCTGTCTGCTCTGCAGGGCCAGGCCGAGAGGTGGTTGACGCCACGCCAGCTTAAGCCAGGAATGGTGGTTTGTGACAATGGCACCAACCTCCTCTCCGCCCTCCGACAGGGACGACTGACCCATGTGCCCTGTGTGGCTCACGTCCTTAACCTAGTGGTGCAGCGGTTCTTGGGCAGGTACCCGGGCTTACAGGATGTCCTGAGGCAGGCCAGGAAAGTCTGTGTGCATTTCCGCAGATCTTATAATGCCAGTGCTCGCCTGGCTGAGCTGCAAAAGGAGTTGAACCTGCCCAAGAACCGCCTTATATGTGACATGCCCACCAGGTGGAACTCAACGTTGGCCATGCTGCAGCGGCTGCACACGCAGCAGAGGGCCATCAATGAGTACCTGTGCGACTACGGCACCAGGACAGGGTCAGGGGAGCTTGGTTTTTTTTCTCCACGCCAGTGGGGCATGATCAGGGATGCATGCACTGTCCTGGCACCATTTGAGGAGGCCACAAGGATGGTGAGCAGTGACAGTGCATGCATCAGTGACACTGTACCTCTTGTCCACCTGTTGGAGCACACGCTGCATGGAATAATGGACAGGGCACTTGAGGCAGAACAGAGGCAGGAAGAGGAGGACTTCCTTGCCTCTCAAGGCCCCCTTTACCCAGACAGTGTTCCTTCTGTCCCACCCATCGCACAGGAAGAGGACGAGGAGGAGGAGGAGGATTGTGTCAGCATGGAGGTGGAGCCTGGCACTCAGCAGCATCAACAGCAGCAGTCTTTTAGGGATGATTTACAGTCCCAAGAAACCCGTGGACTTGTACGTGGCTGGGAGGAGGTGGCTGCGGATCATGTCGTCCTTAGTGACCCAGAGGACTCCGGACCGAATGCCTCAGCTAACCTACGCTGCATGGCCTCCCTGATCCTGCAAAGTCTGCGGAAGGATCCTCGTATTCTTCGGATCAAGGAGAGGGACCATTACCAACTGGCCACTCTCCTTGATCCACGGTACAAGGGTAAGGTTGCGGACCTTATGTTACCGTCGCAGAGGGATCAGAGGATGAGACAACTCCGGGAGGCCTTGCAGAAAGGTCTGTGCAACGCGTTCCCAGAGACTGGGAGGTTACAAACTCCTGGTCCTGGACAACGAGTTGCTGAGGCTTCGGCCAGTCAAAGAAGGAGCGGTGGGGAAGGTGGCCGTCTGACCGATGCGTTCAGACAGATCTTTAGTCCGCAGCCCCAAAGTATGATCGGTTAGAGCAACCATCGCCAGCGTCTGATAAACATGGTGCAGGAATATCTAGGGGCAAGGTCAGACTTGGACACCTTCCCCACCGAAAATCCTCTGGCTTACTGGGTCTTGAGGATGGATCACTGGCCAGAGCTTGCACAGTATGCAATTGAGCTACTGGCCTGTCCTGCATCCAGCGTTCTTTCGGAACGCACATTCAGTGCTGCTGGAGGATTTGTCACGGATCACGGGGTGCGCCTGTCCACCGACTCGGTTGAGCGACTGACTCATCAAGATGAACCAGTCTTGGATCACCACCAGCTACCACACACCTGATGCTGATATAACAGACTAATTGATTTTAACATGTCACATCCCTTCAAGACTGATGCTGATGCTGAGTGCCTGTGCTGTTATGTTGACTGGCTATCCTCCTCCTCCGAGTCCTCAATGATACGATTGATGATGATAGCTTGGAAGATCATTTTTGTTTATGGGTGCCGCCACCAGTGCCTAACGCCCAATTTTTCAGCCCCTGTTTAACAGGGGCGTGTAATTACAATTTTTGAAGCAATACTTTGCAACAGGGCTCATTGCTGTGCTCCAAGTACAGTATCTGTGAGGGGTTGCAGTGTTGTGCCACCAGTGCCTAAGGCCCAATTTTTCAGCCCCTGTTCAACAGGGGCATGCAATTACAATTCTTGATCTAATAATTCACAGCAGGGCCCATTGCTGCACCCACCAAGAGTAACTGTCAGGGCTTACAGTGTTGTGGCACCGGCACCACCAGAAAAGGCCCAATTTTTACTACCACTGTTCAACAATTATATGTAATTACAATTCCTGATATAATAGTTGACAGCAGGGCGTTCCAGCACCAACCAAGAGTAACTGTGAGTGCTTACAGTGTTGTGCCAACACCAACAACTAAGGGGCCTATTTCTGCAGAGTATATACGGCAGGTCCCTACTTTCAAACATCCAACTTACAAACGACTCCTACTTGCAAACGCAAGAAGACAACAGGAAGTGAGAGGAAATCTACCCCTAGGAAGGAAAATTCTCTCCTGTAAGAATTAATATGGGAGAAAGGTGTCTCCTCTGTACTGATGCTTTATCACCAATCCTTGTTTCAAGAAAAACACCACATTTCAAAAACAGTTGTCATTGGGACGGAAAGTGAGGTGAAATGTTCTGAACAGGGGCACAGACAGCAAAACAAATGTTACAGGGGTGATAACCCTTACCTATGTTTTCCAAAAAGTTTAAAAATAGATTTTTGGGCTGGAGCTACACTTAAACAATGTACCTGTTCAAAATTACAAACAGATTCTACATAAGAACAAACCTACAGTCCCTGTCTTGTATGCACCGCCTGTATACGGCTGTTCAGAGTATATAGGGCCTTTTTTATTTTATGTGCGGGGTTCCCCTTAATATCCATACAAGACCCAAATGGGCTGGTAATGGGCTGGGGTAGGGGGGGGGGGGTCATGGGGTAGCTATGCCATTTTTCTTAAAGATTTTCATCCATATTACCAGGACCAGACATTACATTAAAGCCGCAAGCAGTTTTAAATGGCTTTTTTTTCCTTTAGAAGTGTCATTTTGTGCAGGGACAGTTCTAAACACGGGAAACACGTCACAGGCATACTTTAGACACCCCCCAGGTACGATATTTAAAGGAATATTTGACTTTTTTTTTTTCACTTTATGCATCATTAAAATGACTGCTCCCGAAAACGACCGTTTTTAAAACTTCTTTTTGCATTGATACATGTCCCCTGGTGCAGAACCCGGGTTCCCAAACCCTTTTTAGGACAATAACATGCATAATAGTCGTTATAATTAGCACTTTAGAATTCGAACGTTCGCATCCATTGTATTTAATAGGGTTCTAATGTTCGTACGAACTTTCGGTCCGTTCGCGAGTTCTGGTGCGAACCGAACCCGGGGGTGTTCGGCTCATCACTAACCAAGAAGGGTGCGAATGCCAAAGACTGGCCTCCCGAAGCTGTCTCTGCATTTCACGACCTGAAACGACCTGGGGATGCATTTTTTATTGAAGTGGACGCTTCCTCAATGGGGGTGGGAGCTGTGCTTCTTCAATTCTTTGAGAAGAGACGTCAACCATGTGCGTTCTTCTACAAAAAAAATTCTCAGGCAGAGAGGAATTATGCCATCGGTGATCGGGAACTTCTCGCGACTAAATTGGCGTTAGAGGAGTGGCGTCATCTCTTGGAGGGTTCCCCTCACTCCATAACGATCTTTACTGACCACAAGAATTTACAGTATCTACAGAATGCTAAACGTCTGAATCCTAGACAGGCCAGGTGGAGTCTCTTCTTTGCCCATTTTAATTTCACAATTACTTACAAACCTGGTTCCTGCAACGGTCGGGCTGATGCGCTCTCTAGGTCATTTGACACTTTTGACGAGGAGTCCGCCCCTGAACCTGAGCCGATCATTCCAACCTCGTGCATTGCTGCCCACTCTACCACCCTGAAGTCAAAGATTCCGCCTGGTAAGACCTTTGTCCCCACTGAGCTAAGAGCTAAGATCCTTCGTTGGGGACATGATTCCAAGGTGGCAGGTCATTCTGGATTCCTCCGATCCTTCTTACTCATTAGTCGTCACTACTGGTGGCCTAATCTCCGCTCAGATGTCAAAGACTACGTTAAGGCTTGTCATGTCTGTGCTCAGTCTAAATCCTCCACACAAGCTCCTGCTGGTCTCCTCATGCCCTTGCCCATCCCTAAGGAGCCCTGGGCTCATATTGCCATGGATTTTATCACCGACCTCCCACTGTCTGAGAATAATACAGTCATTTGGGTGGTAATCGATCGGTTCTCCAAGATGGCTCATTTTGTTCCTCTTCCTGGTCTTCCTTCTGCTCCTGCCTTGGTTCCCATTTTTATTCGAGAAATTTTCCGCCTCCATGGGGTTCCTTCTCATATTGTTTCCGACAGGGGAGTCCAATTTACGTCTCGTTTTTGGAGAGCCTTTTGCAAATCCCTCAATATTGTCTTGGATTTTTCCTCTTCCTACCACCCTCAATCCAATGGACAGACTGAGAGGGTTAATCAGGAGTTAGAGGTCTTTCTTCGCACCTTTGTGTCTTCTCATCATGACGATTGGTCCTCTCTACTCCCGTGGGCAGAATTCTCCCATAACAATCATGTGAATACCAGCTCGCAGAAGACACCCTTTTTCACGGTTTATGGAAAACACCCTCAACTTCCTCTTCCCATGACCTGTTCTCCAGATATTCCAGCTTTGGCTTCGGTTCAGGAGTCTCTCAATTCTGTTTGGGGTGACGTTCATGATTCCCTCCGGGCAGCTGCTGAAAAATTCAAAGGCTTTGCCGACCGCCGCAGGCGTAAACCGCCTTCTCTTCAGCCAGGGGACAAAGTCTGGCTCTCCACCAGGAACATCAAGCTCCGAGTTCCTTCTCTGAAGTTTGCTCCACGATTCATTGGTCCATACACTGTAACTGCTAAACTGAATCCAGTTTGTTTCAAACTCCAGATTCCTAAGAACCTTAAAATCACTAACTCCTTCCATGTTGCCCTTCTGAAGCCTTTAGTCCTCAATAAATTCTCTCGTCCTCTCCCTACCGTGGCGCTTGTCTCTGAGGATAATCAGGAGTACGAGGTCAGTCAAATTCTAGACTCCCGACTTTGTAAAGGCGTTCTTCAGTACCTCGTTCATTGGAAGGGGTTTGGTCCTGAGGAGAGGTCTTGGATCACTGCATCAGAGGTCTTTGCACCTTGTCTGTTAAGGGAGTTTCATCTGAAGTTTCCCTCCAAACCTGGGCCCAGGCGGGGAAGGGGGAGGCCTCGTAAGAGGGAGGGTACTGTCATGGATATGCATTAATGTCTGTCTGCCATCTTACCTTTCCTCCTCATGTGTTCATCTTAGAGACCAGACCCCCTTCACCTGGCTTCCTTTATAATCTCCTCCCAGCCAGACGACTCCACCCCAGGCCCTATCACAGAACACTATATTAACCTGTGCACTGCAAGCCTGCTTCGCTGATCAACGTGTTTGTTAGGCATTGTGTGTTTGGGTTCCTGCCTGCCGTGTGCTACGTCTGTCTCTCTGTTACGTTATTGGCTTGTCCCCGACTATCCCTGTCTGCTTGTGACCCTTGACCTTCGGCTTGTCTTTCGTTATCCTTGTCTGCTTGTGGCCCTTGACCTTCAGCTTGTTATTCGTTACTCTTATATCCTGTGCTGCTGCTTCCCCTCTTGTCCCCTTATCCTACGGGGCGTGAGCTAGGAGACTCTAGGGGCAGCGACCTGGACCCAGCCTGCAGCATAACATCCTCACCACTAGAGGCTCTGGAGAAGACCTGCTGGGTCTTAGACTCCGCGCCCTGGGGAATCTTGGCTCTAGCTTCCTATAGGATCCCGGTTGTGCTCCTCTGGTCCCGTTTTCCACAACCACCCAGTTTCCTATCCGCAGCAGTCAGCAATAGGGTTCACTACCTTGCGGTGCACTCCTGTCCCCCTACGGTGTGCATCTGTCACCTGGCCGTAGGTGACCTGACAGCCTCATCGAATCTCTCTCTCTTACCTGACTCTACTACCGTAACCTCCCTATGTAGGCCACTCTGCCTCAACTTGCAGGGAGATATTTCTGTTTCTCAGATTCTGGAGCTTTGTCCCTACCAAACCAAACTTGGCACACATGTAGCCCCACTCTTCCTCTACAAGGTTTGTTGTTCGGGGGACCTACGGCCGGGGAGCACCGATTTTTCAAAGCCAGGCACCCCTTCCATAGACTCCAATGTTAAACGGTAATTTCTCTGGTGATTTTGGGAACCCGGTACCAGCTGGTCGCAGGTCCCCTGGACACGACACTTGGCACACAAGTAGCCCCATTTCTCCTATATAAGTCCGCTAAGTTTGTTGTCTGAGGAACCTACGGCCGGGGAGCACCGATTTTTCAAACCTAGGCACCCCTTCTATAGACTCCCATGTTAAACGTCAGTCTAGTCATGGACACAGTGAGGCATGCACATGGACACAGTGAGGCATGCACATGGACACAGTGAGGAAAAGTGAGGCACCGTGAAGCATGCAGATGGACACCCTAGGCTTATACTCGAGTCAATAAGTTTTCCCAGTTTTTTGTGGTAAAATTAGGTGCCTCGGCTTATATTCAGGCCGGCTTATACTCAAGTATATATGGTAGGTACAATTTATGTGGGAGGTTTAATCTTTGTATATCACCTAAGGCTAGTCACTCCACTGGGTATATGTAAGGGTTTACAACCACTTAAAGCGGAGGTGCCGCGGAAAAAAAAAATATTAAAAGCCAGCAGCTGTAAATACAGCAGCTGCTGACTTTTAACCACTTAACGACCGCCCACTGTAAATATACGTCAGCAGAATGGCACCGACAGGCAGAATCACGTATATGTACGTGATTGCCTTTGTATAGTTGGGGGTCCGATCAGACCCCCCTTCTTTACAGTGAGCGGTCGTTTTACCTTCGGGAGCGATCCGGCATGAGGGGACGGCCGTTCGATTCCAGCCACCCCCTCTCGATCGCTCCCGGCGAATGAGAGAGCTTCCCCTGCCTGCCAGGAAGGAGGAAGTGATGTCATCTCTCCTGGGGCGCTCACATATACCGAGCGCCGTACAGGAGAAGATGCCAGGTTAGTACACAAAACAGCACACTGACACCAGGACACATAGGCACATAAATCGCCCCCCCAGACACCCCCAGATCACCCCCCAGCCCCCCCCAGCCCCCAGTCACAGTGTCACTGATTGCAGTGACCATTTATTTAGTGATCACTGCAATCAGTGACATTTGTGACTGTAAAAGTGTCACTACATTTAGTTTTAGGTCCAGTGTAGCCCCCTAACCCCCCCCTAATAAAGGTTTAACCCCCTGATCACCCCCCAGATAACCCTTTCACCCCCTATCACCACTGTCACTAAGCAATCATTTTTCTGATCGATGTCTTAGCGTCGGCGATGCTGATCGGTAGCCAGTAATTTTTTTTAGGTTCGCCGCAGGTTTTTATAGCGTCGGGTACCCCCATATATTACCTAATAAAGGTGTAACCCCCTTGATCACCCCCCAGGTAACCCTTTCACCCCCTAGCACCGCCGTCACTATGCGATCATTTTTCTGATCGATGTCTTAGCGTCGGTGATGCTGATCGGTAGCCAGTAAATTTTTTTAGGTTTGCCGCAGGTTTTTATAGCGTCAGGTACCCCCATATATTATCTAATAAAGGTTTAACCCCCTGACCGCCCCCCAGGTAACCCTTTCACCCCCTATCACCACTGTCGCTAAGCAATCGTTTTTATGATCGTTGTCTTAGTGTCGGTGATGCCGATAGGTAGCCAGTAATTTTTTTTTAGGTTCGCCGTCAGGTTTTTATATAGCGTCAGGTACCCCCATATATTACCTAATAAAGGTTTTAACCCCCTAATTGCCCCTAGTTAACCCTTTCACCAGTGATCATCATATAAGTGTTACGGGTGACGCTGGTTAGTTAGTTTGCTTTTTATAGTGTCAGGGCACCCGCCGTATATAACCCAATAAAGGTTTAACCCCCTGATCGCCCGGCGGGTGATATCAGTTAGGTTTTAGCGTCAGAGAGGGTCTGCGTCACACCCCAGGCAGCGTCAGGTTAGTGCCAGTAGCGCTAACACCCACACGTGAAGCATACACCCCCCTTAGTGGTATAGTATCTGATCAGCTCAATATCTGATCTGATCAGATCTATACTAGCGTCCCCAGCAGTTTAGGGTTCCCAAAAACGCAGTGTTAGCGGGATCAGCCCAGATACCTGCTAGCACCTGCGTTTTGCCCCTCCGTCCAGCCCAGGCCACCGAAGTGCAGTATCGATCGATCACTGTCACTTGCAAAACACAACACACATAACTGCAGCGTTCGCAGAGACAGGCCTGATCCCTGCGACTCCAGTGCTGTAGGAGGTAATTTCACCACCACAGTTAAAAAAAAAAAAAAAGCATATATGCCGAAGCATTGGGGCAGCAGGAGCGGAGGAGCGATTTTGCTCCTAATGCCGCGTACATACGGTCGAAATTCCGACGGAGGCTTGCCCGTGGAAAAGTCTGACCATGTGTACGCGGCATAACTTTTGCGAGAAGATGCCCCCATGCTTCGGCATATATAAATGGTGCATGTATGCCCATCATTAGAAGTGGGTGGATGAAGGGCGGTATTCTAATGGTGGGCATACCCACCGATCAATCTTTTTTTTTCGTTCAGCCAACAGGCTGCATGAAAAAAAAGATTACAATACATGTCCAACAAGGACCAGCAACGTACTGGTATGTTGCTGGACTTTGAATGTTTATACCAGAATGATGCCTGCGGGTTTAGGTATCATCTTGGTATCATTCTTTTCAGCCAGCGGCCGGCTTTCATGTAAAAGCAATCCTAGTGGCTAATTAGCCTCTGGACTGCTTTTACAAGCAGTGGGAGGGAATGTCCCCCCCCCCGGATATAAAAAGCGCCATTGGGAAATTGGGAAAGCATTTTATCACACCGATCTTGGTGTGGTCAGATGCTTTGAGGGCAGAGGAAAGATCTAGGGTCCAATAGACCCCAGTTTTTTCAAAAAAGAGTACCTGTCATTACCTATTGCTATCATAGGGGATATTTACATTCCCTGAGATAACAATAAAAGTGATAAAAATAAATAAATATGGAAGCAACAGTGTAAAAATAAAATAAAAAAGCAAAATTAATAATAAAAAAAAAAAAAAAAAAAAAAAAAAGCACCCCTGTCCTGCCCTGCTCTTGCCCAATGGCGAACGCAAGCGTCGGTCTGGCGTCATATGTAAACAGCAATTGCACCATGCATGTGAGGTATCACCGCGAAGGTCAGATCGAAGGCAGTAATTTTAGCAGTAGACCTCCTCTGTAAATCTAACGGGGTAACCTGTAAATGCTTTTAAAGGCTTTTAAAAATGTATGTAGTTTGTCGCCAATGCGCGTTTGTGCGAAATTTTAAAGCATGTCGTGTTTGGTATCTATGTACTCGGCCTAAGATAATCTTTTTTATTTCATCAAACATTTGGGCAATATAGTGTGTTTTAGTGCATTAAAATTAAAAAAAGTGTATTTTTTCCCCAAAAAATGCGTTTGAAAAATCGCTGCGCAAATACTGTGTAGAAAAAAAAATGCAACACCCACCATTTTATTCTGTAGGGCCTTTGCTTTAAAAATATATATAATGTTTGGGGGTTCAACATAATTTTCTTGCAAAAAAAAATATGTTTTCATGTAAACAAAAAGTGTCAAAAAGGGCTTTGTCTTCAAGTGGTTAGAAGAGTGGATGTAAGCTTCCTAATGTTGTGTATAAAATGCCAGAACAGTTCAAAACCCCCCCAAATGACCCCATTTTGGAAAGTAGACACCCCAAGCTATATACTGAGAGGCATGTCGAGTCCATGGAATATTTTATATGTTGACACAAGTTGCGGAAAAAATATTTTTTTATTTTTTTTGCACAAAGTTGTCACTAAATGATATATTGCTCAAACATGCCATGGGCATATGTGGAATTACACCCCAAAATACATTCTGTTGCTTCTCCTGAGTACGGGGATACCACATGTGTGAGACTTTTTGGGAGCCTAGCCGCGTACGGGACCCCAAAAACCAAGCACCGCCTTCAGGCTTTCTAAGGGTGTCAATTTTTGATTTCACTTCTCACTGCCTATCACAGTTTCGGAGGCCATGGAATGCCCAGATGGCACAAAACCCCCCCAAATGACCCCATTTTGGAAAGTAGACACCCCAAGCTATTTGCTGAGAGGTATTGTGAGTATTTTGCAGATCTCGCTTTTTGTCAAAGTTTTGAAAATTAAAAAAAAAGAAAAAAAAAAAAAAATGTTCTTTCTTCATTTTCAAAAACAAATGAGAGCTGTAAAATACTCACCATGCCTCTCAGCAAACAGCTTGGGGTGTCTACTTTCCAAAATGGGGTCATTTGGGGGGGTTTTGTGCCATTTTGGCATTTTATGGCCTTCAAAACTGTGATAGGTAGTGAGGAGTGAAATCAAAAATTTGCGCCCTTAGAAATCCTGGAGGCGGTGCTTGGTTTCCGGGGTCCCGTACGTGGCTAGGCTCCTAAAAAGTCCCACACATGTGGTATCCCCGTACTCAGGAGAAGCAGCAGAATGTATTTTGGGGTGCAATTCCACATATAACCATGGCATGTGTGAGCAATATATCATTTAGTGACAACTTTTTGTAATTTTTTTTTTTTTTTTTGTCATTATTCAATCACTTGGGACAAAAAAAAAAATATTCAATGGGCTCAACATGCCTCTCAGCAATTTCCTTGGGGTGTCTACTTTCTAAAATGGGGTCATTTGGGGGGGGGGGGGGGGTTTGTACTGCCCTGTCATTTTAGCACCTCAAGAAATGAGATAGGCAGTCATAAATTAAAAGCTGTGTAAATTCCAGAAAATGTACCCTAGTTTGTAAACGCTATAACTTTTGCGCAAACCGATAAATATACGCTTATTGACATTTTTTTTACTAAAGACATGTGGCTGAATACATTTTGGCCTAAATGTATGACTAAAATTGAGTTTATTCGATTTTTCTTATAACAAAAAGTAGAAAATATCATTTTTTTTCAAAATTTTCGGTATTTTTCCGTTTATATCGCAAAAAATAAAAATCGCAGAGGCAATCAAATACCATTAAAAGAAAGCTCTATTTGTGGGAAGAAAAGGACGCAAATTTCGTTTGGGTACAACATTGCATGTCCGCACAATTTACAGTTAAAGCAGCGCAGTGCAAAATTCTGAATTCACCTCTGGTCCTTTAGCTACCAAATGGTCCGGGGCTTAAGTGGTTAATACATGGATACTTACCTGTCCTGGAGTCCAGCGACGTCCACAGCAGAGGACGAGAAATCGCTCGTCACTCTGCTGCCCCCACCGCCATCCTCGGTGAGGGAACCAGGAAGTGAAGCCTTGCGGCTTCATGCCCGGTTCCCTACGGCGCATGCGCGAGTCGCGCTGCGCCATTCTGAATGGTCCCCTGTGTTCTGGGAGCCGAGTGTCTCCCAGAACACAACGGGGAATCTGCGGGAAGTGACGTGCTTCCCGCAGATTTCCCGCAGAGAGGACTCCCGGAAGTGGGTGCAAATACCTGTCTTAGACAGGTATCTGCACCCCCCCCCCTGAAAGGTGTCAATTGTGACACCGGAGGGGGGGAGGGTTCCGATCAGCGGAAGTTCCACTTTAGGGTGGAGCTCCACTTTAAAGTGCAGTAATCAATAGTCTTCAATCAGAGTTTACTGCTGAAGTCAGACCAGTGCAAAAAGGATTCTGGCTGGTTGTTAGTGATTAATAAACTTCAGGGTTAGCAGATTCTAGAACCCCTAATTAAGACTGAAAGTTCTTTTCACTATCTGATGTATTTGTCATTTACCTATTTTTGAAAGTTTTACACTTTTATGGTAGCAAATTTGCTCAATTCTAATTTTTTATTTTTTTTTGTAGTTTATTAATCTAAAACTCTCCTCACTGTTAGTTTTTCATGTCGTTTATACTAATCTGTGTGTAACTTGCAGCCAATAAAAGATGCCAACTCTATTGCCAGTCCAAACAAACAGGAGATATTGCATCAATGAAGCAACTTGCACATGATGGGACTCGCTGTTCCTACAAAGACCCATATAGCATTTGTGTGAGAGGAGAGTGTGTTGTAAGTATTGCTGCATTCATTTATTTACACTGGACTTGTAATATAACATTCAGAAAGCTGTCCCTGGCATTACTTTGATCTGCAGTTACTGTTAAATGAATTCTGTTATTCTACTGTAAATTCCATTCCATGTGTATGAAATGTTGTGTTAGCCATGCATGTCAGAGGTATTTTGTCAGCCTTGGTTGGTCCATTTTCATCGAATATGATATTTTATTGTTTAAATAACATAAGGGAAAATATGTACCTCTTGTACCAAATTGTAATGTAATTGTAATGTCTGCCTTCATTTTGTTAAGCGCTGCACAAACTGTTGGCGCGATGTAAATCCTGTATAAGAATTAGGGTTGTCCCGATACCAAGCATTTGTTTGTACTCGCGCAAATGCTCCCGATGCCCAGTCCGATACTTTTTTTTTTTCAGAGCGGACGCAGAGAGGGGGTGGAGAGTGGGGGGAGGCGGAGAGCAGGGCGGAGAGCGTGGCGGGGGGCGGAGAGCGGGACGGAGAGTGTGCGGCGGGGGGCGGATACCAGGGCAGAGACCAGAGCGGAGAGCAGAGCGAGTCTTCAGGCGGGTAAGTAAAATGAATCTGATCTGATCCAATTGCCTTGCCTGTCTTGCCTTTCTGCTGCTCAAATGCTCCCGGAGCCCTAGATAGTAGATACTATGAGAGAGCGGTTGGAGAGGGGGCAGAGAGTGGGGCGGGGGGTGGAGAGCGTGGTGACTGGTGACAGTGACATGATTGACATGCACAATTGCACACAGACTTCCTTTCTTCTTTTCCCTCCTCCCTCCCTTGTTGTTATGATCCGATGGTTGCCTTTCTGCCAGAAAGTTTCTGGTCACCCTTGTATTTTGCTCTCTTCAGGAGGGCAGGATGTGAGCTCACCTTGAAGGGGGGGGCTGGGGGGGTGTCCGCCTTCTTCCCTGGAAAGTATCGGTAATCGGTATCGGCGAGTACATGAAAAAAAGTTTCGGTACTTGTACTCGGTCCTAAAAAAGTGGTATCGGGACAACCCTAATAATAATAATGTCTTGAAGTCCAGAACAGCCATATGGATGTTGGTTCACCAACTTTTATATAGTTGACAAATATCTGTTCCATTTTAGTGAATAGCTTACTAAAAGTGAGATGTGGATGTGATGCAGTAAGCAGCCCAAAGGACCTATTCCCAAATTATATTACAACTGGCGGACTGGTGAACAGGCAGTCTTGGGAATCATTTTGGATTGGCTCATTAATGTTTGTGACTATCGAAAACCAAGTGGTTATTATGTGGTGCATACTGGAAAACTCTTGAACTGACAGCCAAATTTTTCATACATTTTAGGCCGGGTTCACACTGCTGTACGAAGCGGCTCACGTCAGGTGGTCTGGTGTGTCCCCGTTCACCGTTTCAGGTCCGATTTCGGTCAGAATTTTTGGCTGTTTTCGGATCTGAAATGAACCAGAAGACACACAGGTGCAATTTGCTCCAGAGCCGCTCCGGAGATGCGTGAAACAGCTCCATAGAGAACCGATCACAATCTCCTGACATGCGAATTGGATGTGGGGAAACACACATCCAATTCGCAATAGTGTGAACCCAGCCTTATTGTTTTTTTCTCTCTCCCAATCTTTGTCTGCCTGACCATCTAAATTATTATTACTATTATTATTATTATTATTATTATTATGATTATTATTATCAAATCACTGGCAGAATTTACTGCCTTGATGACAACTAACAAATGTTAACAAAAAGTTGATGATGGTGAAAGGTGATATAAACAAAACAATCGTTGCATCTATTTCAAAGGTGGTAAACCAAACTTTTGGATTTGTAAATGAGTGAAGATGCCTTCATACATTCCAGTTTATCATGAATTATTAGCAATTCTGCTTTGTTCACTCTTTTTCTATATTGCAGAAAGTTGGCTGTGACAAAGAAATTGGATCCAATAAAATAGAGGATAAGTGTGGGGTGTGTGGAGGAGATAACTCTCACTGCAGAACTGTGAAAGGAACATTTACAAGAACACCAAAAAAGACAGGTACATTGCAGACTTGTATAACGTTTAGTATATTGTTAATATGTTTTCTGGCTGATATGATAGCTCTGTTGGCTATAAAAAAAAAAAAAACAAAAAAAAAAAAAACAACAAAGGTTACTTCTGCATTTACAGCAGAGAAAGTAATTTTTTTGTATTTTAACATTCAACATAATTCTAAAAGGGGCTGTATTTGCATCATATGCCAGTCATTAATTCTTATTTTGATAGAGATTGGTAAAATGACACAAAAAGGCCACTAATTGGATACCAAGACCTGTTAATGCCATTTGAGCTCCCTATCAGCCTGCATTTGATTTGTGCTTTACCATGGTCGGAGCAAGGTGTGCGCCCAAGATTGGTTGTGACGATTGGTGGAAAAGAAGCAAGGTAGAGAGACTTATACACAGGTCATGCTGATGTCACTCCCCCGGAGAAACTCTGAATAAGTATTGATCTTTTTCCTGTTATCTAAGCTACTTTATTTATCAGTTATATTTTTGGTCATATTTATTGTTTTAAAAGTTACAGTGGATATAAAAAGTCTACACACACCCCTGTTAAAATGTAAGGTTTCTGTGATGTAAAAAAAATTAGACAAAGATAAATCATTTCAGAACTTTTTCCACTTTTAATGTGACCTATAAACTGTACAACTCAATTGAACAACAAACTGAAATCTTTTAGGTGGAGGGAAGTAAAAAATAAAAAGCTAAAATAATGTGGTTGCATCACATTCAAACTCATGTTAAATAGGAGTCAGTACACACCTGCCATCATTTAAAGTGCCTCAGCTTAACCCCAAATAAAGTTTAGCTGTTCTAGTAGGTCTTTCCTGACATTTTCATAGTCGCATCCTACAGCAAAAGCCATGGTCTGCAGAGAGCTTCCAAAGTATCAGAGGGATCTTTTAGTTAAAAGGTATCAGTCAGGAGAAGGGTACAAAAGAATTTTCAAGACATTAGCTATACCACGAAAAACAGTGAACACAGTCATCATCAAGTGGGGAAAATATGGCATAACAGGGACATTACCAAGAACTGGACGTCACTCCAAAATTGATGAAAAGACGAGAAGAAAATTGGTCAGGGAGGCTGCCAAGAGGCCTACAGCAACATTAAATGAGCTGCAGGAATAGCTGGCAAGTACTGTCTGTGTAGTACATGTAACAACAATCTCTCGTATTCTTCATATGTCTGGGCTATGGGGTAGAGTGGCAAGATAGAAGCCTTTTCTTATGAAGAAAAACATCCAAGCCTGGCTAAATTTTACAAAAACACATCTGAAGTCTCCCAAAAGCATGTGGGAAAATGTGATATGGTCTGACTTTTTGGTCATAATTCCAAAATATATGATTGATGCAAAAACAACACTGCACATCACCAAAATAACACCATACCCACAGTGAAGCATGGTGGTGGCAGCATTATGCTTTGGGGCTTTTGTTCTTTAGCTGGAACAGGGGCCTTAGTTAAGATAGAGGGAATTATGAACAGTTCCAATTACCAGTCACTATTTGCACAAAACCTTCAGGCTTCTGCTAGAAAGCTGAACATGAAGAGAACTTCATCTTTCAGCATGACAACGACCCAAAGCATACATCCAAATCAACAAAGGAATGGCTTCACCAAACGAAGATTAAAGTTTTGGAATAGCCCAGCCAGGGCCCAGACCTGAATCCCATTGAAAATCTGTGGGGTGATCTGAAGAGGGCTGTGCACAGGAGATGCCCTCGCAATCTGACAGATTTGGAGTGTTTTGCAAAGAAGAGTAGGAAAATATTGCCAAGTCAAGATGTGCCATGCTGATAGACTCATACCCAAAACGACTGAGTGCTGTAATAAAATCAAAAGGTGCTTCAACAAAGTATTAGTTTAAGGGTGTGCACACTTATGTAACCATATTTTTTTTTTTTTAGAGTTGTACAGTTTATAGGTCACATGAAAGGTGGAAAAAGTTCTGAAATGATTTATCTTTGTCTCATTTTTTTATATCACAGAAACCTGACATTTTAACAGGGGTGTGTGTCTGGACAAAATAAAAACATAATCAATATATCTGTGTGATACATATATTTTTCCTGATGTTTTGTCTGTCTTAAAATGGTGTAAGTACAGAAAACTACCTATTGATCTACCTGAAATCCAGGGAGCCCCTAGGCTCCTATAATGAGCAGACAACTCTGCCTCTGCTGCACTGAAATCACAGTCAGTGTTGTCACAGCTCAGCTTGAATTCTCACTGGATTTCTGACAGGATGAAAAGGTGTTTTTTTAGCATTTATAAAGAGACAACACATAGGGAAAGGTGCATGTATTGCAGATATGTACAGGATATGTTTTTATTTTATTTTACCCAGACATTCACTTTAAGCCCTGGTTCACATTGATGCTACTTTGAAATTGTGCTACTTAAAGTGAAGTAGCACGATTTCAAAGTAGCAGGTCAACTGGATTTCTAGTGCTACTTGGCTGACATCTTCATTCACAGATGTCTATGCAAGTTGCACCTGAAATCCCCAAAAATAGTGCAGGAACCTTTTTTTCAAATCGGTGCGGCACTGCAAAGTCGGAGTCGCACCGATTTGATCGGTTCCATTGCAGACAATAGGGTGTGGACGGGGGCTTGATCTTGTCATCTTTAATGTCATTTTGATGTTGCCATCTAATAACATTATTATACCCCTGTGAATCCATAAAGTTTCAGACTATATCTGTACTGGCAATACAGTCATTAAACAGTTGGCCTCTTTCAACAGGGAAACAATTAAGCAAGCGGTGCCAAAAAGAAATCAAGTTACTGGAAAATGAAATTTGCAAGTATCCTCTAATCACTTACATTATTTCATTGACTATTACTTACTATTAAAAACACGGATTAGTCCTAAATACATTTGTAATGGTTCTATTCAAACATGCTAAAGGCATTTAGAATGCTTGGTAATGCATTCAAAATGCCATGGGGATATGTATCAAATTATGGAGCTTGGGCTAATTTAGGAATTAGTGGTTTTCAATGCTATGTTCACTATTTTAAATGTAGGTTCTAGATATAGTGTGGTCAGAAATCAGTTCTGAGTTTGGATGCTGTGGGTGGAATGTGCTACTTGCTTAGAGTCTGTCATCTTTTTCAGTTGAAATGGACCTTGCATCTATTGAACAATGCCACCTTGCTCACAGTTTTGAAAGCGCAGCTTTAAATCTGCACAAATATAATGTCTGAAAAGGAAAACATTCTTCTGCCGAGTATTCAACTAATATGTCTGCTCCCCTGACTGCCAGCAGCTGTTCAGAAACACAAGTGGACTGTAATGCACAAATGAGACGTTGATATCTGCCTCACATTACAGCTGCCTTAGTATAAGGCTGAACTTGATGTGCCTTTCATTGATGCAATAGCAATCAGTGCCAGACAATCAGTGCTGGTGGTTTTTGGCAGCTTGTTCTAAGGCCAGTCTCACAATAATCCTCACCATAATACTATCACTAACCCTAACCCTCACTGTAAACATTAACCCTAATGCCACGTACACACGACCGTTATTCATGTCATGCAAATAAACAAAGTTTTTCTCGTCGTGATTCCTCTCAAGCCTGCCTTGCATACACACGTTCATAAAAAAAAAACGCTCGAGCAAAGCGCGGTGAAGTTCCATTCGAATGGCGCCACCCTTTGGGCTGCATTTGCTGATCCTCGTGTTAGTAAAGTTTGGTGAGAGACGATTTGCGCTTTTCAGCCTCATGCTCTTCAGTCCGTTACAGCGTGACGAATGTGCTATCTCCATTCTGAACGCTAGTTTTACCAGAACGAGCGCTCCCGTCTCATACTTGATTCTGAGCATGCGCGTTTTTTTTCCCCCTCATAAAAGCGTACACATGACCGTTTTTCACGACGTGAAAAAGAATGACGTGAAAAACGACGAGAAAAAATGGAGCAGGTTCTAATTTTTTTCAGGCAGTTTTCTCATCGCGAAAAATGCTATGGAGCATACACACGACCGTTTTTCACGACCAATCTAAAAAATTGAATTTTTCTCGTCATGAAAAACGGTCGTGTACACGCAGCATAACAATTACACTACCCATAACCCCAACACTAGCCCCTCACTGTAATCCTAACACTAACCCTCACAACAACCCTAACACCAACTCTCCATTGTATCCTGAACGCTAACATTCCCTGTAACTCTAAACACTAACTCACATTCTAATCCTCCTTGTAACCCAAATGCCATGTACAGGCGATCGGAAATTCCGACAGCAAAACCGTGGAATTTTTTCCGACGCATGTTGGTGCAAACTTATCTTGCATACACAAGGTCACACAAATGTTGTCGGAAATTCCGAACGCCAAGAATGCGGTGACGTACAAGATGTATGACGGCACTATTAAAGGGAAGTTCAATACCAGTCGTGTTAGTAGAAGTTTGGTGAGAGACGATTCGTGCTTTTCAGTCCATTACAGCGTGACGAATGTGCTAACTCCATTACGAATGCTAGTTTTACCAGACCGAGCGCTTCCGTCTCGTACTTGATTCAGAGCATGTGTGGAATTTTGTGCGTCGGAACTGTCCACACACGATCGGAATTTACGAGAACGGATAATGTTGTCGGAAAATTTGAGAACCAGCTCTCAAATTTTTGTTGTCAGAAATTCCGACAGCAAATGTCCGATGGAGCCTAGACACGGTCGGAATTTCCGACAAAAAGCTCCCATCGAACATTTGTTGTCGGAAATTCGGACCGTGTGTACGCGGCATTACACTAAGCTTTCCTTGTGACTCTATCGCTAACACTTCATTGTAACTCTAATGCTGCGTACACATGATCGGACATTCTGACAACAAAACCGTGGATTTTTTTACAACGGATGTTGGCTCAAACTTGTCTTGCATACACACGGTCGCACAAATGTTGTTGGAAATTCCGCCAAGAACGCGGTTACGTACAACACGTACGACGGCGCTATAAAAAGGGAAGTTCAATACCAAGTGCACCACCCTTTTGGCTCCTTCTGCTAATCTCGTGTTAGTAGAAGTTTGGTGAGAGACAATTCGCCCTTTTCAGCCTCGTGCTTTTCAGTCCGTTACTGCTCTTCAGCTTGTCAGAACTCTGTGTGAATATCAGCAGCAAAACAACTTCATTATTCTAGCATTATAAAGAAAAAGAGTACGCGCTGCATTAAAAGATGAAAAAATTTGCAGCGTGACGAATGTGCTATCTCCATCACAAACGCTAGTTTTACCAGACCGATCGCTTCCGTCTCCTACTTGATTCAGAGCATGCGTGGAATTTTGTGCATCGGAAATTTCTACACATGCTCGGAATTTACGAGAACGGATTTTGTTGTCGGAAATTTTTGTTGTCGGAAATTCCGACAGCAAATGTCCAATGGAGCCTACACACGGTCGGAATTTCCGACAACAAGCTCCCATCGAACATTTGTTGTTGGAAACTGAGCATGTGTATGCGGCATAACATTAACCCTCCCTGTAACTCTAACACTAACTCACATTCTAATCCTCCCTGTAACCTTAACACTTACCCTCACAATTACACTACCTGTAACTCCAAAAATAGCTTTCCCTGAAATCCTAACACTAATCCTCACATTAACCCTTCCTTGTAACCGCTACACCAATGCTCCTTGTAATCCTAACACCAAGCTTCCCTTGTCACTCTGTCATTACCACTTCACTGTAACTCTAATGCCCCGTACATACGGTCGGACTATTCTCCAGCCAAAAGCACATCGGAATTTCATTGGAGTAAAATAGAACATGTTCTATATTTAAACTCCGATGGAATTCATCGGAATTTCTCCGATGGGGCACACACATGGTAGGAATTTCAGATGGGAAAAGTCCGTCAGACTTTTTCTATCGGAAATTCCTGTCGTGTGTACAAGGCATAACACTAACGCTCCCTGTAACTCTAAAGTCTCATTTACACTTGCTTCGGCTTCAACACACATTAACGGCTAGTTTACACTTGCTTCAAAACAAGGCTTCGGACACGCTTTGTTAAAGATCTCTGAACGCCAGTCAAAGCCCCTGTCACTAAATAAAATGGTTAGCTTACAGTCCTGTTTACACCTTGCTTTTGCTTTGCTTCAAAAATTATACCCAATGTCGCTTTAGTTGTGCTTCAAAGCGTCTTCAAAGCCCCCATAGAAGTCTATGGCAAAGCTCGCTTGAAGCTTCACTGAAGCCCCACAAAGCCTCACCAAAGCCTCATATCGAAGCCCCACCAAAGGCTCATCGAAGCTCCACCAAAGCCTCATCGAAGCACCAAGAAAAAGCAAGGTGTAAACAGGACTATAAGCTAACCATCTTATTTAGTGGCAGGAGCTTTAACAAAAGGGTGTCCAAAGCCATGTTTTGAAGCAAGTGTAAACTAGCCCTAACTCACATACCAATCCACCCTGTAATCCCTACACTATCTTTCCCTGTAGCCCTAACCTAAGTCTTACTATAACACTACCTGCAACCCTAACACTACCTAGCCCTGTAACCCTAAACCTAGCACTGACCCTCACAACAACCTATATTCTCAACACTACCTCTGCCTGGAAGTCTTACACTAACTTTCCCCAATATTTACATTGGTACAATAAAAGTGAATATGCAAACAAAGTCCAATATACCTATGGTGAAAAATATTATATATAGAGTTAAAATTTACTACTTAGGCCCTTTGCAAGTTTTGTAAGCAATGCACCAGATTCAAGCATGGTTTATGGAAATTGGGTGAGGATTGGACCATGTTAGGATTTCCTTAGAAAAGATGATAAATCCTTCTGACCATTTCAGCTTGCTGGAATCTCCCTGTGCAGGCAGAAACATATCTAACTAGAAAAAGGAAGCAATTTGCTCACTTTGCACCACCAAAACAGACAAGTCATGGGGGTTAATTTACTAAAACTGGGGAGTGCAAAATCTGGTGCATCTCTGCATAGAAACCAATCAGCTTACATTTTTTTTTTTTTTTTTTATCAAAGCTTAATTGAACAAGCTGAAGTTAGAAGGTGATTGGCTGTCATTCACAGCTATACCAGATTTTGCACTCTCCAGTTTTAGGCTGGGTTCACATATATGTGAATTGGATGTGTTTTGAACTGCATCCAATTTGCATGACGTGTGAACTGGCAGCCTTCTCCATGGAGCCGATACACATATCTGCAGGCCGGCCATGGTGCATTTTTTAGTCTCGTTCAAATGTGATTTCAAGTAAGAATTCACACCTGAATCGCACCTGAACCGGTAAACAAAAAAACACACAAGACTCCTTTCGAAAATCGCGCTGAAACCACGGCCAGACATGCGTGAACGGAGCCTTAGTAAATCAACCCCAATATGTTGTATCCTGTTGCATATCCTGTTGCTCTAAGTAAGACATTTGCCTGTCTGTGGCTACAGTACTGAGAAATCTGTGAAGCTGATTAGATGGCCTCTTATTTAGGAGCCAGCCAATATCTCAATGCAGGGGCCTTGCCAGGGGGGTGCTGTGCAGTTTAAACAGCTGTGAGCTTTGAAACTTTTTTCTTTTTTTGGCCATCTTTGGGTTTGTGTACTAGACTCTGAAGCAAGTCAAAGCACTTTCACATACTTTCAGAGAAATGTAGCTTGGTTTTTAGATTAGTTTGAATTTCTATATATATTGTTATTACTTTTTTTTTTTTTTTTTTGCATTTACTTTCATTTATATGGGGAAATAACTCAGATGCAGAATAGGACATTAGCAGTTACCCAAAAGCAAAGCAAATGTACATAGCAAAATAAGAGCCAGTTAAAAAAAATAAAAATTCTAACTTTGAATTCCCAATACTCTAAACTAGTTTTAGATTTAAGTATTACCCAATTAATGATCAGAGGGTACCAGTGCCACATAAAAACAGCATGTCTTTTTATTTATTTTTTCAAACTCCAGGCTTTTGTCTGTGACAAACGCAGACTTTTGCCAATTTTCATTTACCGGTAATCAGGTTTTTCACCAGACTTTGCTGCTTGCAAAGACTCATTTTTAATAATTTGTTATCCATACATGTAAATATAAATAGAATTAAAAAAAATATCCTGTTTGTGGCCAGAATGAGAATAAATTAGAATTAACCACTTCAGCCCCAGAAGGATTTACCCCCTTCCTGACCAGAGCACTTTTTGCGATACGGCACTGCGTCGCTTTAACTGACAATTGCGTGGTCGTGCGACGTGGCACCCAAACAAAATTGATGTCCTTTTTTTCCACAAATAGAGCTTTCTTTTGGTGGTATTTGATCACCCCTGCGGTTTAAATTTTTTGTGCCATAAACAAAAAAAGAGCGAACATTTTGAAAATAAAAAGCAATATTTTTCACTTTTTGCTATAATAAATATCCCAAAAAATATATATATAAAATGTTTTTTTTCCTCAGTTTAGGCCGATATGTATTCTTCTACATATTTTTGGTAAAAAATATCGCAATAAGCGTATATTGATTGGTTTGCGCAAACGTTATAGCGTCTACAAAATAGGGGATAGATCTATGGCATTTTTATTATTATTTTTTTATTAGTAATGGCGGCGATCTGTGATTTTTATTGTGACTGCGACATTGCGGCAGACACATCGGACACTTTTGACACTATTTTGGGACCATTGTCATTTATACAGCGATCAGTGCTATAAAAATGCACTGATTACTGTGTAAATGACACTGGCAGGGAAGGGGTTAACACTAGGGGGCGACCAAGGGGTTAAGTGTGTCCTAGGAAGTGATTCTAACTGTGGGGGGGTGGTCTCACAACAACATGACAGAGATAGATCACTGCTCCCGATGACCTGGAGCAGTAGATCCCTGTCATGTTGCTAGGCAGAACAGGGAAATGCCTTGTTTACATAGGCATCTCCCCATTCTGCCGCTCCGTGACGCGTTCACGGGACAGTAGCGGACATCAAGTCCGCGGGATCCGCGGGCACGGTCACGCAGTACGTGGCGGGCGCGTGCGCGCCCGCTAGCCCGCAAATTAAAGGGGACATACAGGTACGGCCATTTGCCCACCGCTGCCATTCTGCCGACGTATATCGGCGTGCAGAGGTCAGCAAGTGGTTAAATCAATATGTATAGAAGAGAATTAAATGGATTAGATATTGGATTGATTGAGTGGAGAAGAGTGGGCATTACTGAGATTCACTTAGATGTGCAAACACTCTCTATAAATTTACACTGCCCTGTATTCAAAACCTTCTTTCACATTCATCCCTAAATATTTGCAGTACATATAATTCAATCCCAAAGAATAGAATATAGTTGGTATCTAATGCATTTAAACATTTTGTCTTTAGCACCCAGTGTATGGTTGCCCAGAGGTCGTCCTTTAGTTTAACTGCAATTATAGGCTCTTGCACAGAGGTCACTGAGCTCATTTAGCATAATTCCTGGCTCAGGTAGCCCAAATGCAGTATACACCCCATTCTTAACATAAATAGTTGTACGCTTCTGTACTTGTGTATATGTATGTTGCTATCATAAACACGTGTACAGTGAACATGCGTATGCAAAAAATAGAAAATCTTTTATTTTTTGCATACGCTTGTATGCTTCACTAGGTTTTGTGATAGCACCACCATATGCATGACTATAGTGGCACACAGCCTTTCATGTTATTGACAGGCTTTATGCTGCACCTAGGCTAACTGAGTATAGTAAATACACCAGGAATTATGCTGAATGGGCCCAGTAACCTGTGTTCAAGCTCTAAAAAAAAAAAATCTATCTTTCTTCTGTGGTGTAATAAGACAGTAGAACAGGGTTTGATCAATAAACTTTACAGCCTTTTGCACTCTCACAGTAAAAAAAAAAATCCTCCATCTCCACATGGCTGTAGCAGGTTAATCTTAGTATATTAACCTTGAGCTGCTACCTACTGTGCCTGAATAATCCGAGGTAAAAGCCCGCAAGGATTGCCAACAGTAAAATGCCCTACAGATCCTAATCTTTTATAACCATGCCAGGATAAGAGCCCATTCACACAGGGGCGACTTTGGATCCGACTTGAAGTCGCCCCAAGTCGCCCCAAGTCACGTGGCATGAGAAAATAAATGTAAGTGAATGAGAGCCATCTTAATGCACACTACTTAAGTCGCTCCGACTTCAAAAAAGGTTCCTGTACTACTTCAATCCAACTTCTAGGGGACTTGTAGGCAACTTGTACCCATTGATTTCAATGGAAGTTGCCTCCAAGTCGGATCCCCTGTCTTAACTGAAGCAACTTTCCAGGAAGTAAAAATAGTTTTCCAGGCAAACCCCTCCCTCCCCCCTTCCTCCCACAGAGCTGATTATTGTTTGATTGGCCACTGGAATGTCTCCTGTCCTGGAGGCAACTTGAAGTTGCCTTGTAAGTTGCTTGGAGTCGCGCTGTGATTCATGCTCAAGTCGTGTCCAAGTTGCCTCCCAAAGTCGCGCTGGAAGTCGTGTTGCCCCTGTGTGAATGGGCTCTTAGGGTTAATCCATATTGTGAAAGCTGTATATACCCTGCTGAGGTGTAAATCTCATGCCGCGTACACACGATCGATTTTCTCGACGGTGAAAACACCGTTGAGAAAATTGACGGGAAAAACGAGGAACGGCTTGGTCCCCTACACACGGCCGTTTTTCCCGTAATTTTTTCTTTTGGTCGAGAAAAACGACCGTGTGTAGGCTCCCCGGCAGTGTTTCCCTATGGGAAAACTGCCGCGGAAAAAAAATGCAGTGAATCACGACGAGAAAAATTAGAGCATGTTCAAATTTTTCTTGTCGTGATTAATGCCGTTTTTCTCGCCGGGAAAAATGACCAAAAGCCCACACACGGTCGTTTTTCTCGTCAAAGAGAATTTTTTTTATTTTTCCCGACGAGAAAAATGGTCGTGTGTACGTGGCATCGCCCCTCTGCATTCAAAATAGAATGTCTTGGGTAGGACTAAGCTGCACCTAAAGAAAATTCATACTGTTTCTTTTTGTAACTTGCCTGATTGTTCACCTGTATGAAAGAGCCTTTGATGAGCACAAAAAAAAAAGTCTGAGATTTGATACATATCCCCATATATGTACAAAGCCTTCTAGCATTTGTGACATTATTTCATCAATTTTAGAGTAGTCAATGAAAAAAGTGTGTTTTTTAGTGAACTAATTAAAAATGATCTATTTAGGGAAAACAAGAGGAGCATTCACATTACCTAAGGGAGCTCGAAACATCTCCCTTACTGAATCAAGAGGGTCAAAAAATACAGTGGGTAAGTGGCATCACAGACTGCAGGAAGTCTGTGATGATGACTGTATATGCCAGTAGGTTCTAGCAGGCTTCTCTGTAGGGAAGACAAAGCCCTTTGTTTAATAAGGCAAAGAGCAAACTGCAGTACCGAGATCAGCCAATCAAAGACCATCTTTCATTGGTCACTAATACTATTGTAATCTGATTGGTACATGTAACTGCACATTATTGCTGTTTGTAAAATTCCTATTAAATAAAGGCCAAAATGTTCTTTTTTTTTTTCTTATGTCCATGATAGCTTTCAAAGCACTATAACTTAAATACTGTATATTGATCTGGAATGATCAGCAACTTCTAAAATGTAACCATCATAACATAAGAAAAATGAATGTTTTGTCTCTTGCTGTTATTTTTCTGTGTAATCATGGAAAAATACAGACACCCTAATTTTTTCTTTAAGGGAAAAATTAAGCCGTTAACACTTATTATATGCAATTATGCAACTAATTATAATTTATTCTTTCAGCTCCAGGAGGGTCCAGTTGATGCCGCTTTTTTTTACATAAGGCTATACTAACCTTTGCTGTTTTTGTTTTGTTTCCCTCTGCTTGAACACAACGCATGTGTAGGATATCTTAAGATGTTTGACATCCCTCCTGGTGCTAGACATGTGTTTATCCAAGAAGACGAGGCTTCCCCTCATATTCTTGGTAAGTGTTTTACTTGGGGAGCTTGGCCCAGTTCCTGAAAATGTAGAGGGGAAACTGCTTATGAAAATGCTACACAAAGCTGACAGAGCATTTTAGGTCAACCTGCTTGGCAGCAACCATGAAGTCATTTGACACATAGCCCTGCTTTGCACAGATTGGTAGCAAATGTATTTCTATGCATTTGCATATTCTTGCTAAACATTTAATGCTTGAGCTGCTGAAGAAAATAACTTAGTAATTTATGTGACAGCAGTTAATTGCCAAGTTTAGAAAACTGTTTTTAATTGGTAACTACAATGAAAGCTTTAAGCTATGGACAAAGCCTAAAAGTTTGCTGGTTTTCTATCTCTTTGTGACTTATTTAGCAAATACATAAGGGGTCCATTGGTGCTGAGTTATTCACTTTACGGTTATCACAGAGGACTAGGGGGCACGCTTTACGTCTAGAGGAAAAGAGATTTCATCTCCAAATACGGAAAGGTTTCTTCACAGTAAGAGCTGTGAAAAAGTGGAATAGACTCCCTGCAGAGGTGGTTCTGGCCAGCTCAGTAGGTTGCTTTAAAAAGGACTGGATTCTTTCTTAAATGTACATAATTTCCCCTGCTGGAGCAAATTGGATCATGCTTTGCTGGGTTTTTTCGTCTTAAAGGGGTTGTAAAGGTTTGTTTTTTATTTTCTAAATAGGTTCCTTTAAGCTAGTGCATTGTTGGTTCACTTAACTTTTCCTTCGATTTCCCTTCTAAAATTTTTTTTCTTTGTTTTCTTTATCTGAATTTCTCACTTCCTGTTCCTCCTCAGTAAGCTGTTCAGTAAGCTGTTCTGGCTGACTCCACACCACTCGGATGATGGTGTGAAGTTTACTGAGGAGAAACAGGAAGTGAGAAATTCAGACAAAGAAAAAAAACATTTAGAAGGGAAATCGAAGGAAAAGGTAAGTGAACCAACAATGCACTAGCTTAAAGGAACCTATTTAGAAAATAAAAAACAAACCTTCACAACCCCTTTAAGCCTCGTACACACGGGCGAGAATCCCGTCGAAAAAAAAACTTTGGTTTTCTCGACGGGATTCCTGGCAAGCTTTTCTTGCCAAGCCCTGTGTACACACGCACATTCAAAAGAACCGCAGTTCTTTTGAATGGCAAGAACGCGGTGACGTCATCGACTACAACGAGCATGCGCTCATCACATTCTATGCCATCGCCGCCATCTTGCTTCACCCTACACTACCCTTGTAAGCTACCGCGCATGCGTCAAAGTCTCATTGAGCATGCGCGGGCTTACCTGGGGACAGGTAAGCATGTAGCCTTGTGCACACGCACGGTTTTCTCGTTGGGAAACAGGCCGACGAGAAGATAGAGAGCTGGTTCTCTATTTTTCTCGTCGAGATTCCCGGCAGTTTTCCCGACGAGAAACCATACACACGAATGGTTTTCTCGGCAAAAAGCTCTGCCAGCAGTTTTCTTGTCGAGAAAACCGGTCGTGTGTACGAGGCTTCACTCTGGATCAACTGTGGGTATAGGATTGTGTATATGGGATTGTATGGTGGTTGTTTTTTTTTTATTATTGGTTGAACTAGATGGACTTGTGTCTTTTTTCAGCCTGACTAACTATGCAACTACTATGTAAGATCATTCCAGAAGAGGTTCCACCTGCTCTTACCTTACTACATAGACTCTCTCTGTCTGCAGCAGCTGGAGGCATCTCATTCCTTTTATCTCATTCTTCATAGTCTAAAAATAAAATCAATAGCTTTGAAAGTCAAACACTCAGACATGGGAACTTAGGTAGAAGCATCTTTATTGAAGTTTTAAGGAGTTTTAATGTTGGGGTGTTTTAAATTACCCAACATCTTCTCAGAGCAGAAAGATACCATTTAGGTTGAAGACCCCATTAAAAACAGAACTGCAAGATTCTTAAAGTGGTTCTAAGGGCAGAAGGCTTTTTACCTTAATACATTCTATGCATTATGCCTCGTGCACACGCTCAGGATTTCCGACGGGAAAAAGTCTGTTGGGAATCCCGACAGGAAAAAAAGAGAGGAAGTTCTCTTTTTTTTGCCAGCGGTTTTTGGCAGTTTTCCCGTCTGAAAAACTGCGAGGGAGCATACACACGGCCGGGATTCCCAGCCAAAAGCTCTCATCGCAGTTTTCCCGTCGGAAATCCTGGCAGTGTGTACGAGGCATCAAAGTAAAAAAACCTTCTCCACATCTAATTTGCATGACAGGAGACTGTGACCGTCTCTCAATGGAGCTGGTTCACACATCTCTGGGCTGGCTGTGGAACGCACTGTGTTTGGCCCGATTTTAGGTCCAAATTTAGCCAAAAATTCAGACCTAATTTGCACCTGAAACGGAGAACAGGGACGCACCAGACCCCCTGCTGCGAGCCGCGGCCGCAGCTAGTGTGAAGTTATGGTAAATCTCTTCAACAGCGTCCTGGATAGCAATAAAAACCTGATAAGGGTTTGTTATCCTTTCCAATTTTATCCAAAACTGAAAAAAAAAAAATGGACATACATTTTAATTAGTAGGGCGAAGGTATTAGGTTTAACACGGAATTAAACCTCTAAAACGTTTTCTTGAGGCCACAGGAGCTTTTAGCCATAATGTGCTAGCATGCTTCATGGCAGACTTACCTGGCAAGTAAGTGGCTCAAAAAATCTGAGGCCACATGCACACGTGTATGCATGTGTTCTAGCATGTGATTTCTTGTGAGGGACTGAGCTGTATGTGCAATGCCATTCTTTTCTAACGGCACTCCTACTTGAATGGACGGAGAAATCAACCAAATATGAACCACAGCACAGAAAGAAATATAGCTGAATTAAACCTTCCTGTTCTTTACACAAGGAAGCTGCCATCTTTGCCTCTTTGATCAGTTAGGACACCAGCCATTTGACAGGTATCATTCATGGCATGCCTTGAATAGAACTGTTTTTGAAAACAGGTAAAGTGGTTGCATGCCCTGAAAAAAAAACAAAAAAAAACCTGTAGACAAAGGCATAGTGAGCTAGTATGCACCACATACTAGCTCATTATGAACTACTTACCTTAGAATGAAGCGCCCGCACCGCCTCCTGGTCACCCCTGAGGGAGCTGACATGTTTCCTCTGCATTTTTTCCGGGTTCTGGCGCTGTGAGTGGCAGAAGCCGCGATGACGTTGTATCCGTCGGACTTTCAGAGCGCATGCGCTGCTGATGTCAGCAGCTGCATGCAAGGTGAATGTCTCCTAAACCATACAGGTTTAGGAGATATTAATTTTACCTACAGGTAAGCCATATTATAGGCTTACCTGTAGGTAAAAATGTGTAAGCGGGGTATACAACCGCTTTAAATCAATGAGTTTAGCTCTGCTTTAAGGTGGAACTAAATCCATCAATTTGTCCCAAAACAGTTACTATCAAGGGATGGTGTGAACTATAAATGTTACAGTTGCCAGCATGCTTATGTTAGCTCTCAAATGAACTGTCCAGCCCTCGAATGGCTGGTGTCATAGCTGATCACATGGCAGCAGCACCATGGCAGTTGCAGATCAAACAAAGGCCAAGATAGCAGCTTTGTTGGTTGTAATGCATAGTTTGCATAGTATAGCTTCTAGATTGTATTATCAAAGCTTAATTGAACAAGCAGAAGTTAGAAGCTGATTGGTTACTCTGCACAGCTGCATCAGATTCTGTGTACACCAGTTTAGGCTGGGTTCACACTTGTCCGACAAACGCTCCGACATTGGGAGCTCATGTCGCATGACGTATGAAAATCAATGTTTCCCTATGGGAGCCGTCTTAACTGGTCCGACACAAGTCGGTCTGACTTTGAAAATGCTCTCTGCACTACTTTGGTCCGACTTTGATCCTACTTCAGCCCACTGAATAGCATTGAAGTCGGATCAAAGTCGGAACGCCGTCTTGCCTGATCCGACTTTGGCTTGTGACTTGTGCTCTGATGATCTTGAGGGGGAACTCCACGCCCAATTAAAAAAAATTGGCATGGGTTCCCCCTCCAGGAGCATACCAGGCCCTTCGGTCTGGTATGCATTTTAAGAGGAACCCCCTACCCCAGTAAAATGGAGTGGGGGTCCCCCCAAAATCCATACCAGATCCTTATCCGAGCACGCAGCCCGGCCAGTCAGGAAAGGGGGTGGGGACGAGCGAGTGCCCCCCTGAACCGTACCAGGCCACATGCCCTCAACATGGGGGGGTGGGTGCTTTGTTGCAGGGTGGCACCCTGCAGCCCCCCCCCCACACCAAAGCACCCTGTCCCCATGTTGATGAGGACAAGGGCCTCTTCCCGACAACCCTGGTCGTTGGTTGTCGGGGTCTGCGGGCGGGGGGGCTTATCGGAATCTGGGAGCCCCCTTTAATAAGGGGGCCCCCAGATCCTGGCCACCACCCTATGTGAATGAGTATGGGGTACATCGTATCCCTACCCATTCACCTGGGGGAAAAAAGTGTCAATAAAAAAAACAAACACACTACAAAGGTTTTTTAAAGTCATTTATTAGGCAGCTCCGGGGGTCTCTTCTGACTTTGGGAGTCTCTCCGGCCTCTTCTCCGCACTCTCTGTTTCTTCTCCTGCTGTCCGGTGTCTTCTGCAGGGCTCCTCTGCTATCTTCTGCTCTTTTGCAAGCTCTTGCCCGGTCTTCACCGGCGTCTTCTTCCCTCTGCTCTTCTTCCGATGTTGACTCAATGCTCTATCCCGCTGTAATGTCGCGTGCGCAGCGACTTATATAGGCATGGGACGGAGTCACCAGGTGATGTCATCCGGTGACCCGTCCCTTATGACGTCACATTCCCATCATGCCCCAGGTGATGTCATAAGGGGCAGGGTCACAGGTGACATCAGCCGGTGACCCCCCCATGCCTATATAAGTCGTACAGTGGGAGAAGAACCGGAGAGCGCGGAGAAGAGGCCGGAGAGAGCGGAGAAGTCGGAAGAGACCCCTGGAGCTGCCTAATAAATTACTTTAAGAACCTCTGTAGTGTGTTTTTTTTTTATTGACACTTCCCCCCCCCCCCCCAGGTGAATGGGTACGATGTACCCCATACTCATTCACATATTGTGGGGGGCCGGGATCTGGGGGTCCCCTTATTAACCTCCCTGGTGGTATGATTCTGTCAGATTTTAGGTGCTGAAAGCGGTACAATTATTTTGCATGGAAATTTGGCATTTTATATTGTAGGCCTGCAAGAGTCTAGTAGACATCCTGGGTATGCCAAAAGTTTGAAACACAAAATCATAAATAATATAATAAATAACTATAAAAAATTATATAACAAATAATAATATAATAATAATAAAAATTATTCAATAATGTAATCAAATCAAAAACACTGAAATTTGCACAGTTGCAGAATTGTCGCTGTCATTAGATTTAGTGTTTGATGACAAATTTCCCCACAAACCGCTATCGCTCAATTCTGCAAGTGATTCTAATTTATCATCACAGATTTCTAGCTGGTCTAAAACCACTTTTGACATAAAGGGACACTTTTTGGTTGCTATGGACAATCTCCAATTTCCAGGCAGAAAGAACAGTATTTATAATATAAAAGTGCATGCAGGGCACTGGACAGACCACTAGGGACAAAGGGGATGTGTAATTTGTTTATACAGTACTGTAATCTGTAAGATTACAGTGTACTGTATGTGTATTGTGTTTTTACTTTTTTGATTTTGGCGCCGGTCTCTGCCCCCGTGCGCCGCAACGTCGCAGGGAACGAAGCTTGGGGGCACTCGGGCACTGTGTGAATCAAGCGAGGAGACAGCTCGCACACACAGCGGGGAGACATCACAGGATCCAGGGGACAAGGTAAGTAACTCTCCCTGTATCCTGCGATGTAGCCCGAGTCTGGCTCGGGGTTACCGCTAATGGTACTGAAATCTTACCCCGAGCCAGACTCGGGAATACCGTCAGGGAGGTTAAAGGGGCTCTCAGATTCCGATAAGCCCCCCGCCCGCAGACTCCGACAACCAACGGCCAGGGTTGTCGGGAAGAGGCCCTTGTCCTCATCAACACGGGGACAGGGTGCCCTCCTGCCCCAAAGCACCCACCCCCCCATGTTGAGGGCATGCGGCCTGGTACGGTTCAGGAGGGGGGCGCTTGCTCGTCCCCACCCCCTTTCCTGACTGCGTGCTCAGATAAGGGTCTGGTATGGGTTTTGGGGGGACCCCCACGCAGTTTTTTCGACGTAGAGGGTTCCCCTTAAAATCAATACCAGACCGAAGGGCCTGGTATGCTCTTGGAGGGGGAACCCATGCCGTTTTTTTTTTTTATTTGGCGTGGAGTTCCCCCTCAAGATTCATACCAGACACAGTGCCTGGTAATGTCGGAGATCGAAGTCGGATCCCTGTTCATTGAAGTCCTACGCATGTCGGACTTCAAGTCGCAGGGCAAAGTCAGATCCAAAGTAGTACGACTGTCGTGTCGTACCAGTGTGAACCCAGCCTAAAGCCCAACTTTGGAAGCACATGTTGCATGACATGTGTAAATCAATGGTTTCCTATGAGAGCTGTCTTAACTGGTCCGACACAAGTCAGTCTGACTTTGAAAAAGGTTCCTGCACTACTTTGGTCCAACTTTGGTCCTACTTCAGCCCATTGACTATCATTGAAGTCGGATCAAAGTATGATCCTGTTCATTCAAGTGGATGTAGGACTGATGTAGGACTGGTGTTGCAGAGCGAAGTAGGATGACAGTCATATGACTGTCGTGTAGTATCAGTGTGAGGCTGGGTTCACACTGGTTCGACACGACAGCCGTCCTACTTTGGATCCAACTTTGCCCTGCGTCTTGAACCTGACATACGTCCAACTTTCAATGAACGGGGATCCGACTTGGATCCCCGCCAATACCAGGCACTGTGTTTGGTATGAATCTTGAGGGGGAACTCCACGCCAAATTTTAAATAAAAAAACGGCATGGTTCCCCCTTCAGGAGCATACCAGGCCCTTCGGTCTGGTATGGATATAAAGGGGAACCCCCTACGCCAAAAAAACGGCGTGGGGGTCCCCCCAAAATCCATACCAGGCCCTTATCTGAGCACGCAGCCCGGCCGGTCAGGAAAGGGGGTGGGGACGAGTGAGCTCCCCCCCTCCTGAACCTTGCCGGCCACATGCCTTCGACATGGGGGGTGCTTTGGGGCAGGGGGGCACCCTGCGGCCCCCCTCCCCAAAGCACCCTGTCCCCATGTTGATAAGGACAAGGGCCTCTTCCCAACAACCCTGGCCGTTGGTTGTCGGGGTCTGCGGGCGGGGGGCTTATCAGAATCTGGGAGCCCCCACGCTATGTGAATGAGTATGGGGTACATCGTACCCCTACCCATTCGCCTGGGGGGAAAAAAAAAAAAAAAAATGTAAAAAAACCACACTAGACAGGTTTTTAAAGTAATTTATTAGGCAGCTCCGGGGGTCGTCTTCCGACTTCGGGGGTCTCTTCCGACTTTCCAACCTCTTCTCCAGCTCTCCGGTGCCTTCTCCGCGCTCTCCGGTTCGGTTCTTCTCCCGCTCTCTGGTGCTTTCTGCCTTCTGCCGGGCACCACCGCTATCTTCTGTTAGCTCTTTTGCTAGCGGTGGCCCTGTCTTCCCCGTCATCTTCTTCCCTCTTCTCTTGTCCCGATGTTGACACGCCGCTCTCTCCCGCTATAATGCCGTGTGCGCGGCGCGCAACGACTTATATAGGCATGGGGCGTGGTCAGTGGTACAGTCCACACTCGACCCAGGCACCCCCACATCCTGTCACAGCTTGCCTCTCCCTGGCCTGCGCTCGCCACTAACATCCATTGCCGCTGCACTGCCTGAGACCCGCCGCGCTGTCACCGCTTCACTTATGGGGTAGGACGGTGGGGGTGCCGGCCTGACACCCCCCCAGTGTGTTGCACCTGGGGCGGACCGCCCCCCCCCGGCCCCCTGTATGTGCGCCACTGGGTAGTACAAAAGGGAATAGCTGCAGGGGATGATCTAATGGCGGTGACTCTGGCGCAGTTCTTAGGTGGAGGTGGGGTAGGCTTCCCTGAATAAGTGAGTTTTCAAGGATCTTAGCTCAGTACCAATGATTTTCTGATGGAATGATATCTTGATGTTTTGTTTTGAAATTACTGGAATAAAAATGTCCAGAGGATTAAAAAAAAAATCCTAAACTAAATCCAGATGGAACCAGATATTACTATACATTTTGTTACAATGTAAGTAACTGTTATTGCGAAATGTAAAAAAAAAAAAAAATTCAGTATCCCAGACTAGCATGTACTATGGCTTTTTTCAAATAGACATCAGGTTCCCATGCAAGGTCTAATGTGCTCACATGTGTCTCAAAAGAACAGCATGATGAGATTTATGAGTACAGGACAGAAAGTGAACATGCTGCCCAAAGAAGCCAAATAACAAAGTCTGCTCTCCAGTGCAGGGCAGAAAAAGGTAGATGATTCCTATGGGCAACAGATGTGTTTCTCTTCGTTTGTGATGCAATGAATAAACATACAGCATATGTTCTGTATGAAACTCACTGGAGATCTATTTTTTAAATGAAACAGTTACTTTGGAAATATGTTGTGTTTCCAATACTGATCTCTTCTGAAGCTGCTAATTGCCTGGATGTCTTACAGATCCAGTGGCTTTTAGTTCTTTCAGGGTAATTAACTTGAAACATATAATTTTTATAAGAATAATATATGCATATTGTAACAAGATGAATTTGTGTTAGTTTTTTCAATAATTGTGTTTTTATTAGGGCTGCAACTAACGATTATTTTCATAATCGATTAAACGAAACGATAATCGGCCAACTAATCGGTTAATAACCGTAGAAAAAAAAAAAAAAAATAATGTTATTTTGCTGCATTTTTACTTTTTTTTTGGCCAATTTGTTGTTGGGCAGACTAAAAAACACAAATTGCCGCAAAAACACATTATTACATGCTTTTCTGCAGCTTCTCTATTGAAGTATATTGAACCAAAAAAAACAAAATCGCACTGTTTTGCGTTAAAAAAAGTACTTGCCCTTTCCAAATACGCAGCAGCTGAAAAAATCATGGATGTGAACATGTCTCATAGGAAACCATGTAAATGACCTGTAGTGTGTTTCTGCAAAAAACACCAAAAAAACAGAGGTGTCATCCAGGCCTGAGATGTTTAGTAACATAATGGTGTTAAAAAAACTAAAATTAGTACAAAAAGAGCAAATAATCGCTGCAAGGGGTTCATTTTTTACTGTGGGACAGTGAAAGTAATATTTACAGTAGCGATTTGCTCTTTTTGTACTGTAAAGGGCTCATTTTAGTTTTTTTTAACCCCATTATGTTACTGGCCGATTAATCGATTATGAAAATAGTAATCGATTAATTTCATAATCGATTAGTTGTCGATCGATTAGTTGTTTCAGCCCTAGTTTTTATTGAAATTTTTCAAACAATAAAACAATGCAGGGAAGTACAGAAAAGAAAGTAGAACTTTGACTTTTGTTGACAAAATGTAATAGATTATACATCATATACATAGTAAAGTAAAAGATGCAAAACTAAAAAGGTTTCCAGTCAGTAAATGAAAAGACTAAACAGAGCACAAGATTCAGAGGTGGCCCCCTCCATTAGGGGTGCCCGAGTGAAGCCCACCCTATCCTCGCCACCCCTATATGCAATGGATTGATTCATTGGGTTCACCAAGTACCCGGCCACCTAGCGGTTGAAGAGAAAAGTGCAACAAGGCCAAACTTAGGGAGAAATCAATAGATCGCTATCAGTTAACCAGGATAACTACCCCTGGCAAGTAAATTTGTGAGGAGCTCCCTGCCTAAACTACAGGGTGCTACATCAGAATTTTGCAGTCAACTACTGACCGTGCATTGGAGAATGATAGAGATTATTTTACTGGTCTGTTCCCCCTTCTGACAGAGACCACATCACTTCTTGTGTCCATACAGCTACTTGACTGTATGTGTGGTCTTGTGTATTTCTCAGAGATGATAGGCATTGGTCCCATGTTATCATTACTGAGCCTGGGAACAACTCTTATCTATGACTGAAGTCAGGTCTTATCCCTCTCTAAAGCATCTGCACCTATTACACTCTTAGGTTTATGATAAGTCAAGGAAGAAATTTTAAAAATAAAATTCCACATAACTTCAGTGCATCTGACACAAACATGTTGAATATTCCCCTTAATACCTGATTCTTTCTCTTCCTTTCCCTGTCTCTACATTTCTTATCTCACTTTTAAGTGTCATATTACTTTATACGGAAGATAGCAAAGGTGATGATTTTTGTGACAGCTAGCTTAGTACTGACCAGACTTGCTGGGTACACCCTAAGTTCAGGAATACATTTTAGATGAGCTTACCTTTTGAACTGTTACATAATTTAAAAAAAGATACAACATGAGTTCAGCATCAATAGAGGAAGGCTGCCAGGAGGCAGTTGAGCCACAGTTTTACCATCCACCTAAAGCGTACCGTACTGCTGCAAGGGGCTGTTTACATGCTTCAGGCATTGTGGCCACGGTAAATTTAACAGGACATGTTAAATTGGAAAAAAAGCACTACCTGTCAAACTCACCCATTCAAGTCAATGGGGTAATGCCGCCACTGCAAGCCAGATTGCCTGATTCATGGTTGTGACTAGGGATGAGCCGAACACCCTCCGGTTCGCATCCAGAACATGCGAACGGACCGAAAGTTTGCGCAAACTTTCGAACACCGTTAAAGTCCATGGGACTCGAACGTGAGAAATCAAAAGTGCGAATTTTAAAGGCTAATATGCAAGTTATTGTCCTAAAAAGGGTTTGGGGACCCGGTCCTGCCCCAGGGTATATGTATCAATGCAAAAAAAAGTTTTAAAAACGGCCGTTTTTTTCAGGAGCAGTGATTTTAATGATGCTTAAAGTGAACAAAACAAAAGTGAAATATTAATTTAACCACTTAACGACCGCTCACTGTATATATACACGTCGGCAGAATGGCACCGACAGGCACAATCACGTACAGTGTACGTGATTGCCTTTGTATAGTTGGGGGTCCAATCGGACCCCCCTTCTATACAGTGAGCGGTCGTTATCCGTTGGGGAGCGATCCGGGATGAGGGGACGGCCATTCGATTCCGGCCACCCCCCCCGCGCGATCGCTCCCAGCGAATGAGAAAGTTTCCTCTGCTGTGTAATGTTTACACAGGCAGAGGAAGTGATGTCATCTCTCATGCGGCGCTCACATATACCGAGCGCCGTACAAGAGAAGACACACAGGTTAGTGCACAAACAGTACACTGACACCAGGACACATAGGAACATAAATTGCCCCCCCAGATCACCCCCCAGTCACAGTGTCACTGATTGCAGTGACCATTTATTTACTGATCACTGCAATCAGTGACATTTGTGACTGTAAAAGTGTCACTACAGTTAGTTTAGGTCCAGTGTAGCCCCCCTAATAAAGGTTTAACCCCCTGATCGCCCCCAGGTAACCCTTTCACCCCCTATCACCACTGTCGCTAAGCGATTGTTTTTCTGATCGCTGTCTTATTGTCGGTGATGCCAATAGGTAGCCAGTTATTTTTTTTAGGTTCGCCACAGGTTTTTATAGCGTCAGCTACCCCCATATATTACCTAATAAAGGTTTAACCCCTTGATCGCCCCCCCCCCCAGGTAACCCTTTCACCCCCTTTTGCCAGTGTCACTAAGCAATCGTTTTTCTGATCGCTGTATTACTTATGCTGGTGCCGATAGATAGCCAGTTATTTTTTTTTAGGTTCGCCGCAGGTTTTTATAGCTTCAGGTACCCCCATATATTATCTAATAAAGGTTTTAACCCCCTAATTGCCCCTAGTTAACCCTGCGTCACACCCCAGGCAGCGTCAGGTTAGTGCCAGTAACGCTAACACCCACGCGTGAAGCATACACCTCCCTTAGTGGTATAGTATCTGAACAGATCAATATCTGATCAGATCTACACTAGCGTCCCCAGCAGTTTAGGGTTCCCAAAAACGCAGTGTTAGCGGGATCAGCCCAGATACCTGCTAGCACCTGCGTTTTGCCCCTCCGTCGAGCCCAGGCCACCCAAGAGCAGTATTGATCGATCACTGTCACTTACAAAACACAACACACATAACTGCAGCATTCGCAGAGACAGGCCTGATCCCTGCGACTCCAGTGCTGTAGGAGGTGATTTCACCACCACAGTTAAAAAAAAAAAAAAAAGCATATATGCCGAAGCATTGGGGCAGCATGGGCGGAGGAGCGATTTTGCTCCTAATGCCACATACATACGGTCGAAATTCCGACGGAGGCTTGCCCGTGGAAAAGTCCGACCATGTGTGTGCGGCATAATTTTTGCGGGAGGATGCCCCAATGCTTCGGCATATATAAATGGTGCATGTATGCCCATCATTAGAAGTGGGTGGATAAATGGCGGTATTCTAATGGTGGGCATACCCACCGATCAATTTCTTTTTTTTGTTCAGCCAACAGGCTGCATGAAAAAAAAGATTACAATACATGTCCAACAAGGACCAGCAACGTACTGGTATGTTGCTGGACTTTGAATGGTTATACCAGATTGATGCCTGCGGGTTTAGGTATCATTCTTTTCAGCCAGCAGCCGGCTTTCATGTAAAAGCAATCCTAGCAGCTAATTAGCCTCTGGACTGCTTTTACAAGCAGTGGGAGGGAATGCCCCCCCCCCCGGATATAAAAAGCGCCATTGGGAAAGATGCTTTGAGGGCAGAGGAAAGATCTAGGGTCTAATAGACCCCAGTTTTTTCAAAAAAAAAAAAAAAAGAGTACCTGTCACTACCTATTGCTATCATAGGGGATATTTACATTCCCTGAGATAACAATAAAAATGCCAAAAAAAAAAAAAAAAAAGGAACAGTTTAAAAATAAAATAGCAAAAATGAATAAATACTAAAAAAAAAAAATTTAAAAAAAAAAAAAAAGCACCCGTCCTGCCCTGCTCTTGCGCAATGGCGAACGCAAGCGTCGGTCTCGCGTCATATGTAAACAGCAATTGCACCATGCATGTGAGGTATCACCGCGAAGGTCAGATCGAGGGCAGTAATTTTAGCAGTAGACCTTCTCTGTAAATCTAACGGGGTAACCTGTAAAGGCTTTTAAAAATGTATGTAGTTTGTCGCCAATGCGCGTTTGTGCGAAATTTTAAAGCATGTCGTGTTTGGTATCAATGTACTCGGCCTAAGATCATCTTTTTTATTTCATCAAACATTTGGGCAATATAGTGCGTTTTAGAGCATTAAAATTAAAAAAAAAGTGTATTTTTTCCCCAAAAAATGCGTTTGAAAAATCGTTGCTCAAATACTGTGTGGGAAAAAAAAATACAACACCCACCATTTTAATCTGTAGGGCCTTTGCTTTAAAAAATATATATAATGTTTGTGGGTTAAACATAATTTTCTTGCAAAAAAAAAAAGTTTTCATGTAAACAAAAAGTGTCAGAAAGGGCTTTGTCTTCAAGTGGTTAGAAGAGTGGATGCAAGCTTCCTAATGTTGTGTATAAAATGCCATAACACTTCAAAACACCCCCAAATGACCCCATTTTGGAAAGTAGACACCCCAAGCTATATACTGAGAGGCATGTCGAGTCCATGGAATATTTTATATGTTGACACAAGTTGCGGAAAAAAGACAATTTAATTTTTTTGCACAAAGTTGTTACTAAATGATATATTGCTCAAACATGCCATGGGCATATGTGGAATTACACCCCAAAATACATTCTGTTGCTTCTCCCGAGTACAGGGATATCACATGTGTGAGACTTTTTGGGAGCCTAGCCGTGTACGGGACCCCAAAATCCAAGCACCGCCTTCAGGCTAAGGGTGTAAATTTTTGATTTCACTTCTCACTGCCTATCAGTTTCGGAGGCCATGGAATGCCCAGATGGCACAAACCCCCCCCCCCCCAAATGACCCCATTTTGGAAAGTAGACACCCCAAGCTATTTGCTGGGAGGTATGGCGAGTATGTTGCAGATCTCACTTTTTGTCACAAAGTTTTGAAAAATTGAAAAAAAATATATATTTTCTTTCTTCATTTTCAAAAACAAATGAGAGCTGTAAAATACTCAACATGCCTCTCAGCAATTTCCTTGGGGTGTCTACTTTCTAAAATGGGGTCATTTGGGGGGGGGGGGGGTTGTGCTATTTTGGCATTTTATGGCCTTCGAAACTGTGATAGGTAGTGAGGAGTGAAATCAAAAATTTGCGCCCTTAGAAATCCTGAAGGCGGTGCTTGGTTTTCGGGGGCCCGTACGCGGCTAGGCTCTCAAAAAGTCCCACACATGTGGTATCCCCGTACTCAGAAGCAGAATTTTTTTTTTTGGGGTGCAATTCCACATATAACCATGGCATGTGTGAGCAATATATAATTTAGTGACAACTTTTTGTAATTTTATTTTTTTGTCATTATTCAATCACTTGAGACAAAAAAAAAAAAATATTCAATGGGCTCAACATGCCTCTCAGCAATTTCCTTGGGATGTCTACTTTCCAAAATGGGGTCATTTGGGGGGGGGGGGTTGTACTGCCCTGCCATTTTAGCACCTCAAGAATTGAGATAGGCAGTCATAAATTAAAAGCTGTGTAAATTCCAGAAAATGTACCCTAGTTTGTAGACGCTATAACTTTTGCGCAAACCAATAAATATACGCTTGACATTTTTTTTTTACTAAAGACATGTGGCTGAATACATTTTGGCCTAAATGTATGACTAAAATTGAGTTTTTTCGATTTTTCTTAAAACAAAAAAGTAGAAAATATGTTTTTTTTCAAAATTTTCAGTCTTTTTCCGTTTATATCGCAAAAAATAAAAATCAAAAATACCATTAAAAGAAAGCTCCGTTTGTGGGAAGAAAAGGACGCAAATTTTGTTTGGGTACAACATTGCATGTCCGCACAATTTACAGTTAAAGCAGCGCAGTGCAAAATTCTGAAAACACCTCTGGTCCTTTAACTACAAAATGGTCCGGGGCTTAAGTGGTTAAATATCGTGCCTGGGGGGTGTCTATAGTATGCCTGTTAAGTGGCACGCGTTTCCCGTGTTTAGAACTGTCCCTGCACAAAATGACATTTCTAAAGGAATAAAAGTCATTTAAAACTTGCAGCTTTAATGTAATGTCTGGCACCGGCAATATGGATGAAAATCATTGAGAAAAACGGCAAGGGTAACCCCCCCCCCCAGCCCATTTGAGTCTTGTATGGATATTAAGGGGAACCTCACACCCAAATTAAAAAAAGGAAAGGCGTGGGGCCCCCCAGGCCCTATACAGGTGATACTCGAAAAATTTGAATATCGTGCAAAAGTTCATTTATTTGGATGAAGCTACACTTTAAAAATGTACCAGTTCAAAATTACAAACAGATTCTACTTAAGAACAAACCTACAGTCCCTGTCTTGTTTGCACCACCTGTATACTGCTGTTCAGAGTACACAGGTGATACTCGAAAAATTTGAATATTGTGCGAAAGTTCATTTATTTCACTAATGCAACTTAAAAGGTGAAACTAATATATGAGATGAACTATCTTACTTTGCATGTAATGAGTCTAAGCCGTGATTTGTCATAATTGTGATGATTATGGCTTACAGCTCATGAAAACACCAAATCCACAATCTCAGAAAATTTGAATATTACAATATACAATCAATAAAACAAGGATTGTACATAGAACAATATCGGACCTCTGAAAAGTATAAGCATGCATATGAACTCAGTACTTGATTTGGGCCCATTTTGCAGCAATTACTGCCTCAATGCGGCGTGGCATGGAAGCTATCAGCCTGTGTCACTGCTGAGGTGTTATGGAAGACCAGGATGCTTCAATAGCGGCCTTCAGCTCCTCTGCATTGTTCGGTCTCATGTCTCGGATCTTTCTCTTAGCAATGCCCCACAGATTCTCTATGGGGTTCAGGTCAGGCGAGTTTGCTGGCCAAATTAAGTACAGTAATCCCACAGTCATTGAACCAGGTTTTGGTGCTTTTGGCAGTGTGGGCAGGTGCCAAGTCCTGCTGGAAAATGAAGTCAGCCTCCCCATAGAGCTCATCTGCGAAAGGAAGCATGAAGTGCTTCAAAATCTCCTGGTAGATGGTTGCGTTGACCCTGGACTTAATGAAGCACAGTGGACCAACACCAGCAGATGACATGGCTCCCCAAATCTACACAGACTGTGGAAACTTCACACTGGACTTCAAGCATCTTACAGTGTGTGTCTCTCCATTCTTCCTCCATACTCTGGGTCCTTGGTTTCCAAATGAGATGCAAAATTTGCTCTCATCAGAAAAGAGGACTTTGGACCACTGAGTAACAGACCAGGTCTTTAACCCAGGTAAGACGCTTCTGACGTTGTTTGTTGTTCAGGAGTGGCTTGACAAGAGGAATACAACATTTGAAGCCCATGTCCAGGATCAATCTGTGTGTGGTGGCTCTTGATGCACTGACTCCAGCCTCAGTCCACTCCTTGTGAAAGTCCTACACCTTTGAATGGCCTTTTCCTGACAATCCTCTCCAGGCTGCGGTCATCCCTGCTGTTGTGCACCTTTTTCTTCCAGATTTTTCCCTTCCACTTAACTTTCTAATAATGTGCTTTGATACAGCACTTTGGGAACATCCAACTTCTTTTGCAATTACCTTTTAAGGCTTTCCCTCCTTATGGAGGGTGTCAATGATGGTTTTCTGCACAACTGTCAGGTCAGCAGTCTTTCCCATGATTGGGATTCCTACTAAACCAGACTGAGAGACCATTTAAAGGCTCAGGAACCCTTTGCAGGTGTTATGGCTTAATTAGATGATTAGAGTGGGACACTTTGAGCCTAGAATATTGCACCTTTTAACAATATTCTAATTTCTGAAATTGTGGATTTGGGGTTTTCATGAGCTGTAAGCCATAATCACCACAATTAAGACATATCACGGCTTGAACTATCTTGCTTTGCATGTAATAAGTCTATCTCATATATTAGTTTCACCTTTTAAGTTGCATTAGTGAAATAAATGAACTTTCGCACGATATTCAAATTTTTTGAGTATCACCTGTGTACTCTGAACAGCAGTATACAGGTGGTGCAAACAAGACAGGGACTGTAGGTTTGTTCTTAAGTAGAATCTGTTTGTAATTTTGAACTGGTACATTTTTAAAGTGTAGCTTCATCCAAAAAATCTATTTTTAAGCTTTTTGGAAAACATAGGGAAGGGTTATCACCCCTGTAACATTTGTTTTGCTGTCTGTGCACCTGTTCAGAAGATTTCACCTCACTTTCTGTCCCAATGACAATTGGATTTGGAAAATTTGGGTTTTTTAGGGAAACAAGGATTGGTGATAAAGCATCAGTGGAAAGAAGACACCTTTTTCCCCCATGTTAACGCTTACAGGAGAGAATTTCCCTTCCTAGTGGTAGATTTCCTCTCACTTCCTGTTGTCTCCCTCCGTTTGTAAGTAGGAGTCGTTTGAAAGTTGGATGTTTGAAAGTAGGGGCCTGCCCTATGTACTCTGCAGAAATTTGGGCCTTAGGTGTTGGTGTTGCCACAACCCCATAAGTCCTCACAGTTACTCTTGGTGGGCGCTGGAAGGCCCTGCTGTGAACTATATCAAGAATTGTAATTACATTTCACTGTTGAACAGTGGCAAAAAAATTGGGCCTTTGGTGGTGGTGGTGGTGTTGCCACAACACTGTAAGTCCTCACAGTTACTCTTGGTTGGTGCTGGAACGGGCCCTGCTGTGAAATATTAGATCAAGAATTGTAATTACATGTACCTGTTGAACAGGGGCAGAAAAATTGGGCCTTAGTCACTGGTGCCACAACAGTGCAACCCCTCACATATACTCTAGTTGGAGCACAGGAATGAGCCCTGCTGCATAGTATTGCAGCAAAAATTGTAATTACATGCCCCTGCTAAACAGGGGCAGAAAAATTGGGCTCAGAACCAAAAATGTTCTTACAAGCTACCAACATGAACATTGAGGAGGAAGAGGATAGTCACTCAGCATAACAGGATAGTCACTCAGCATCTGCATAGGCAGTCTTGAAGGGATCTCACATTCAAAAAAAAAATATTCAGTTACATCAGCATCAGGTGCTTGGTAGCTGGTGATCCAAGACTGATTCATTTTTATGAAGGTCAGCCGATCGACCGAGTCGGTGGACAGGCGCACCCTGTGATCGGTTACAAAGCCTCCAGCAGCACTGAATGTGCGTTCCGAAAGAATGCTGGATGCAGGACAGGCCAGTAGCTCTATTGCATACTGTGCAAGCTCTGGCCAGTGATCCGTCCTCAAGACCCAGTAACCCAGAGGATTTACAGTGGGAAAGGTGTCCAAGTCTGATCTTGCCCCTAGGTATTCCTGCACCATGTGAATCAGACGCTGGTGATGGATGCTGGAACCGATCATACCTTGGGGCTGCGGACTAAAAAAATTGTCTGAACGCATCGGTCAGACGGCCACCTTCTCCACCACTTCTTCTGCGACTGACCGAAGCCTCTGCAACATTTTGTCCAAGACCAGGAATTTGTAACCACCCAGGCTCTGGAAACGCGTTGCACAAACCTTTCTGCAAGGCCTCCCGAAGATGTTTCATACTCTGCTCCCTCTGCGACGGCTGGATAAGGTCTGCAACCTTACCCTTGTAACGTGGATCAAGGAGTGTTGCCAGACAGTAATGATCCCTCTCCTTGATACCACAAATACGAGGATCCTTTCGCAGGCTTTGCAGGATCAGGGAGGCCATGCAGCATAGGTTTGCAGAGACATTCGGCCTGGAGTCCTCTGGGTCACTAAGGACAACATGATCTGCAGCCACCTCCTCCCAGCCACGTACAAGTCCATGGGTTTCTGGGGACTGTAAATGATCCCTTGAAGGCTGATGCTGAGTGCTAGGCTCCACCTCCATGCTGACACAATCCTCCTCCTTGTCCTCTGCCTGTGTGATCGGCGGGCCCGCAGGAACACTGTCTGGATAAAGGGGGCCTTGAGAGGTAAGGAAGTCCTCCTCTTCCTCCCTCTGTTCTGCCTCAAGTGCCCTGTCCATTATTCCACACAGCGTGTGCTCCAACAGGGGGACAAGAGGGACAGTATCACTGATGCATGCACTGTCACTGCTCACCATCCTCATGGCCTCCTCAAATGGTGACAGGACAGTGCATGCATCCCTGATCATGACCCACTGGCGTGGCAAAAAAAACAAACAAGTTCCCCTGACCCTGTCCTGGTGCCATAGTCACACAGGTACTCATTGATGGCCCTCTGCTGCAGCATGGCCAACGTTGAGTTCCACCTGGTGGGCATGTCACAGATTAGGCGGTTCTTGGGCAGGTTAAATTCCGTTTGGAGGTCAGGCAGCCAAGCACTGGCATTATATGACCAGCGGAAATGCACACAGACTTTCCTGGCCTGCCTCAGGACATCCTGTAAGCCCGGGTACCTGCCCAAGAACCGCTGCACCACCAAGTTCAGGACGTGAGCTAAACAGGGCACATGGGTCAGCTGTCCCTGTCAGAGGGCAGAGAGGAGGTTGGTGCCATTGTCGCAAACCACCATTCCTGGCTTAAGCTGGTGTGGCGTCAACCACCTCTGAGCCTGCCCCTGCAGAGCTGACAGAATCTCTGCCCCAGTGTGGCTCCTGTCCCCCAAGCACACCAGTTCAAGCACTGCATAGCATCTTTTTGCCTGCGTACTTGCGTAGCCCCTTGAATGCCTACGGAGCACCGCTGGTTCCGAGGACAAATCAGCAGATGAAGAGGCCATGGAGGAAGATGAAAAGGAGGGGGTGGAGGAGAGAGGTGTGTCGTAATCACCACTAGTAGCATTTTGGAGGTGTGGTGGCGGAACAACCTCCAACACTACTGCACCCTGTCCTGCATCCTTCCCAGCTGCCAGCAGAGTCACCCAGTGCGCCATGAAAGATAGGCAATGTCCCTGTCCATGCCTGCTGGACCATGAGTCAGCGGTAATATGCACCTTACCGCTGACCACCCTGTCCAGCGAGACCAAGACATTGCCTTCCACATGCCGGTAGAGAGCCGGAATCGCCTTCCGTGAAAAAAAGTGGCGTTTGGGAACCTGCCACTGAGGTACCGCACATTCCACAAACTCACGGAAGGGGGCAGAGTCTACCCACTGAAAAGGCAGCAGTTGAAGTGCTAGCAATTTAGCCAAGCTAACATTCAACCGCTGGGCATGGGGAAGGCTGGGAGTGAATTTCTTTTGCCAGTGTAGCAACTGGGGCAGGGAAATTTGCCTGGTACAATCGGACGTTGGTGGCAAATGGCCGCAAGTACTTGGCAGTGGCACACCTAATTCTACACCTTCATGCCTCTCAGTGCAGGTTTCTGAGAGGACTGACGGTATAGTGGGGTTGAAGATCCCAGCTGATGAGGAGAAAGGAGAGGTCCGCTTTGTTCTTTGGTTTGGGTCTTTTATGTACGCTTGCCAACAGACTGTATGGCAGGTCGACATATGTCTAGTCAAGCATGTGGTGCCCAAGCGGCTGCTGTTTTGGCCACGCTTGATACGCTTCAGACATATGTTGCAAATAGCAACGGTGCGATCTGCTGCACACATCTGAAAAAAGGCCCAAACCAAAGAACTTTTGGAAAAACACGCAGATTCAGCAGCGCCCTGCACATGCGGAGCTCTGCGGTGTGATGCATTCGGTTGGCTGCCCTTAAGCTGGCCCCTGGAGGGCATCCTGCCTTGTTGGAGATGTGACTTATCCTCCTCCTCCTCCCCCTCTCTCCTATCAGGCACCCATGTAGAGTCAGTGACCTCATCATCCCCTCCCTCCTCGTCACTGGAGCAAACCTGGCAGTATGCTGCAGCTGGGGGAACATGACTGCCAGTTTGTTGTCCTTCTTGGGCACCCTCTCTCTCTGGGCTCACGTTACTGCCTTCCTCAAGCTGGGTACCATCATCAGAGCCTTCAAAACGCTGCGCATCCTCCTGCAGCATGTACCCGACACTGTGGTCGAACAGTTCGGGGGACTCCTCCGTGCATGATGGTGGGGCTAGGGAAGGAGTAACTGATGATGACCTCGACCCGATGGGATAGGCCGCTTTGGCAGCCAAGGTAGCCTGGGTGACAGAGGATGAGGAGGATGACGGCTTGGTCATCCACTCTACCAACTCTTCTGCATGTTCCGGCTCAACACGGCCAGCTGCCGGCAAAAAGGGCAAGCGTGCCCCACGGCCACGTGCTGATGAGGATGCACCGTGTCCATGACCAGCACTGTTGCCTCTAGACACAGAGCCTGCTTGCCTTCTTTTATTAGCCTGTGAGTGTCTGCCTCTCCTTGTTGGCCTTCCAGACATACTGCATTTGATGTATTGGAATAGGTACACAATGAATTGCCTGCAGTGAGATGTAGGTGCACAAAGCTGGGATGTATATATATACTGATTATACTGCAGCTAACTGAATCAACTGCCTTCCTATAGTATATTAGCAAAAGAACAGGGATGGTCTGCAGTCAGCTTTACCTGCACACTGTGCCCAGTATACAGTACACTGACTTAATATACTGCAGCGAGAATAACAGGAACACTCTGCAGTAAGATCTAGCTAAACTGTATACAATATATATATATATATATATATATATATATATACATACACACACATATACACATACACATACACACACTAAATATACTGATCTAACTAGCTGAATCAACTGCCTGCTCAATCTAGTTAACTGAAATAAAATGACAATCTCTCTCTGAACGCCGCCGGAACACACTACACAAGGCCGACGCGCAGGCCGTCTTATATAGTGTGGGGCGTGTACCTACTCCCCTGAGCCATGATTGCCCAAAGGCACCCTGACTTTGGCCAATTATGGCTCTCTGTGCTGACGGCGCTGTGATTGGCCAAAGTATGCGGGTCATAGTGCATGCTTGGCCAATCATCAGCCAGCAATGCACTGCGATAACGCAGTGAATTATGGGCCGTGACGCGCCACTCGAATTTGGCGCGAACGGCCCATAATGTTCGAAATTTGGCGAACGATCGAACAGCCAATGTTCGAGTCTAACTCATGTCCGACTCGAACTCGAAGTTCATCCCAAGTTGTGACTACTGATAAGCCAAACTGCCTTGGGTTTGGTTTGAGCAGAACGTAAAAAAAAAAAAAATCAGACGCTGAACCTGAATTTAAATCAACAGGAGTCAAATCTGTTCAAATTAAAAATGCACATTTTCTGGGCTAATAGGCAAAAGAATGTGAAAAAATAGCATGGGGGTGGGCACTTACCTGGGGAACATGTACCAATGCAAAAAAAATCCATTCAGCCAGGAGCAGTGATTTTTTAAATGCTTAAAGTCAAATGTTAAAAAAATGTCCAATCTAAATAATATGCCTGGGGTGGGGGTCATAATCCTGCCTATGAAGGGGCATATCTCTGTAATGTACAAAAAGTCTTGCAGCACCACTGTCGTTTACAAAGGAACATTTTTATTTTTTATTGACAGGAAATGACATGCTATTGACAGCTTCTTTAGTTAAAAAAAAAAAAAACACTACACATAGACCACTCCAAGATTCTGCAATGTATTTTGGAGGTGTGCTGTTTTTTTTTTTTTTTTCTTAATAAGCCAGCATTATTGTAATTTGCCAGCAGTTTAAACTGTATCAGACTGGTCTGATTTTTAAGGGGGGGGGGGGGGCTTGCAAAGCATGCTGATGAGGACAGGCTGGTGGTTGTGGGGTTCTGCAGGCAGGGGGCTTGTCAGTATCTGAAAGCCCTCTTTAAAAATATGGGGACTCTCAGATACCACCCCTCTACATAGTTCCATTACTTATTCACAAAAAAAAATCATAACATAGAAATAAGGACACCAAACGTTTTATAAAAATAAAAATCCAGACTAAATGTTCATTGTAAATACATCCTAAGGCTCCATGTACACAGAAGCTGATAAACTGCAGTTAATGGGCGTTTTTTTTAAAAGCCCATTAACTGCACTCTATGTTAGCCTATGTGTTCATGTACACATAACGTTTTTTAGCTTTAATGAGCAGTGGAGTTAATGGGCTTTTTTCTGAACGCAGGAAATTTGCGTTCAAAGTGCCGTTTTTCGGCAGAAAAAAAAAAACGCAAAAAAACGCAAAACGCCAAAAAACGCTCATAAACGCTCAAAAACGCTGGCCGCGAGCGTTTTTTAGGCCATTGAATTTTTTTTTTTTTTTTTTTTTTTTAAAGCTAAAAAAAGCTACACTGAAAAACGCTAATAAAAGCTAGTAAAAAAAACGCTGATAAAAGCTAGCTTTTTCTGCTGCTTTAAAAACGGCCGTTTTTGAGCTTCTGTGTACATGGAGCCAAGATGTCTGCCACCCACTGACTTGCTAAAAAACAAACAAAAAAAAACAAACGACCCAGTGTGGTACCCTAGCTGATTGACAGCTTTCTCAGCTGTCATCAGCTATATAAGGGAATATGCCATTGGCCATGTTTGGGCAGTGATGTCACTGCTATCCCAGCAACTTTGCTTAATAGTGGCAGGGATTTCGCATGACATCAATGGTTTCTAGGGATAACATGGGTACATGCACCCATGGCTTCCTTAGGAATCAGTGACATCGGTAAGCTGTCATATAAAGAAGAGGCAGAAATACCACTTCTATATTTGATTTTTGGCTCCCTTCGAACAAGGAGGTCTGAACAAACTGAACACCCGGTTAGCCAAAGTTCGGTCGGCACCTAGGTTTGGACCAGACCGTCAGCTAACCTAATAATAAGTTACATAATAGCTTAGATGGCAGTGGTGTTGTTGTCACTTAAAGTAAATAGATTTAGCTTCACTGCCAAGAACTAGTGTAGCGCACCCACCTATCCCCCTCCTGCATTAAACTCGGCTCCGCGAAGGGGGAGACAGGCACACCGCACCACAAGCCCGTACCCTCCTGTGTTAAGAGGTTAGGCAGTGTTGTTTTTGGGCCTTGTCTTTAGTCGGAGTCTAAAGTCCTCCTGAGTATGATTCTCACCTCTACAGTGGGTAGATGCAAGTCCTTAACTTCCCCAGGAACATGAATGTCCACACCAGCTGAAAGTCCAACTCAATATTTATTTTCACTTGCACAACACATAGTCTCTTGGATAGAAGAAAGGTTGGAGCAAAGACACAGGACAGCTTAAGGTGTGGAGGAGGTCCAGGCACAAACGTAGCTCAACTTTTCTGACTGTTCAGGTTTCTCAAACAGTTTTGGGCGCATGGTCTCTGCCACAGACCTTGCGAACAAGGTCACTGCCACAGACCTTGCGAACAAGGTCACTGCCACTGACCTTGCGAACAAGGTCACTGCCACTGACCTTGCGAACAAGGTCACTGCCACTGACCTTGCGAACCTTGGTTTCTTCCTAGGACATAGCCCCTTTCAGGGAGAAGACGTCCCCCCAGAGAGTCAACAGACCCCTTCCTTCACCGTGTCCACAGCACCGGTCCCTCAGAACAGATCCTCCCTTCTCTTAGGGTGCGGGTCCCCTCGCAAGGCGGCACCCTGGACTCCTCGATCCCTAGTGGACCCCAGCCGAAGGTTGCTGGGCCCGGGCCGTTGCTGCAGCTCCTGGGTCTCCATACCCAGGCAGTAAGAAACGGTGAGGTAGTACCTCACCCCAGGCTAAAGGTGCCTGAGGTGGAACTGGAACAAGGCCTCCGGGCCTAGGGCACCCGGAGATCACACACACCCCACACACACCCCCCACACACACACAGGCTGAAGGTGCCTGGGCGTCGACCACACACACCCAGGCTGAAGGTGCCTGGGTGTGGACGAACCCTTCTCAGAAGATGTCTGCCCCTTTTTATATCCTCTTCCTGCATGCACAGCAGGTTCCCCACCCCACTGTACGGCTGCCGAGGGGGGACACAAAAGGCACAGCACTGCGCTCGCGGTTCAACCCTGGCCCAGAATGGCAGCGCCATCCACAGGGAACACATCACCAGCATTAACCCCTGAGATAAAAACATGGTCCAGAACTCCTAACAATTCAAGGTGTCTGAGCCTGGTTACCACTCAGACACTTCCCCTAAATTGAACACCCCGCTTCACTAGTATTTGACTGAGGGGGGTCTGAGAATAGCAGCTTCCATTTTTGCCTTCTCACACAAATATTTTGGTCTTTGATGGAATCGCTTTAAAACTGATAAATTTGTTTACTAAGCTAATAATAGTAAATTTGACTTTCAAAGCAGTGAGATGATTGTGACAGGCTTCCAGGAAAAGCGTACAACGTACGTTCTAATTAGTAAACCTAGCTTATTGATTTATGGTTATTAACAACTATTTTATTTTGTGAAACTCATGGTGATTGACTAAAATTGCTTTTTTAGTTCAATATCTGTTATTACAAATTTGCTCCTGCAAGTGATTGTAAAACTAGCATATGGTACTTGTTAAATGTGCATATATTTGTGTAATTCTGGGAATAATAGTCTTGGGGCTTTAATAATTCCTGGTAGCGCTGCAGGGTACACTAACTATTACTGTTTCAGTAAATAGATCATTGCTTTGCTCTTTCTTGTTCTATATTCTGTTTGTCAGTGGCAGGAGAAATACTTGCATAAATGTTAATAGTTAAAACCACACCCACAATGCAGTTATTGTTGAAAGCCTTGCTGTGAAGTGGTCATTCATGGTAAACAATGCTTTTTTTCCTATTCTGACCAAAGTTAGTTCAAAAAAGTAGTTTTACTATAAAAAAAAAAAAAAAAAAAAAAAAAAAAAAAAGGATACATGTTATTATTATTACAACCAGTGGCGGAATTTTCAGGGTCGCAGCAGTCGCAGCTGCGACTGGGCCCTGTAGTTCCGTGAAGTCCGGGGGGCCCGCCCGCCGCCCGTGTGAGGGGCCCGCCCGCCGCCCGCCAGTATGAGGAGCCGTTCCGCCGCAGGGATCGGGTGCTGACAAGGCAGTGGATGCAGGGGCGGCACCGCGGCAACCCCCCCAAGACTCCCAAGCCATCTCCCCTGCCTGCACCTCTGGCTGACCGTTTAGAGTGCAGTGGGGAGATGTGGGAGGAGGTGGAAGGCGGCGATCGGCAGCTCTATGGTGCCTGTGTGGGCAGCAAGATCTCCCTGGGGCTTGTAGTACTCGAGTGTCAGTGTGTATACAGAGGAGAGGGGAGGGGAGGGGCCTCTGACCCGGGCAGGTATTAGTTTCACTTTCACTCTGCCATAGTTGCCAACATTGCAAAAAAAAAACATCTGGGACACTTTTTTTGTATTGAGGCGGAGCCTTGCTATAATCAGGGGGCGGGGCATTCGTTTGTAGGCGTGTCATGCTGGAGTGAAAAATACGCCGCGGCGAAGAATGGGCGTGGTTTACGCACGATAGTAGGTGTGGTTTAAATGGGCGTGGTTCAAAGGGGTGTGGCTAGAGTCCGAGGTGAGAGAAAGAGAGAAAGAAATAGAAAGAAAGAAGCCAGATCCTACACCACAATAGTAATGTGTAACAAAATTGGCAGATAAGGATACTCCAAAACACCTGTTGGCGCTTCAATCATCCCGGCACCATGGTTGTTACGGTGTCAGGATGATTGAAGTGCATTATTTCTATTTTTACATTGTAATATAAAATGAAATCATTCAACTCACCATAATGCCGAATCAGTGGAAGCCCTGAGCGTGTTACCTGCCACGTCGCCTGCCACCAGATGGCCTCCCCAGCGGTCCGTCCTTGCATCAGGTGCCTCCCCAGCAGTCCGTCCTTGCATCAGGTGCCTCCCCAGCAGTCCGTCCTTGCATCAGGTGCCTCCCCAGCAGTCCGTCCTTGCATCAGGTGCCTCCCCAGCAGTCCGTCCTTGCATCAGGTGCCTCCCCAGCAGTCCGTCCTTGCATCAGGTGCCTCCCCAGCAGAGCCCCCTCCACACTTGTGGACAAGGGTCCAAAAATCATGATTGTCCTGGGAAATTCGGGACTGTTTGGCACCTATGCACTACACTGATTACCCCGCCACCCACTACACAGATTACCCCCGCCACCCACTACACAGATTACCCCCGCCACCCACTACACAGATTACCCCCGCCACCCACTACACAGATTACCCCCGCCACCCACTACACAGATTACCCCGCCACCCACTACACAGATTACCCCGCCACCCACTACACAGATTACCCCGCCACCCACTAACACTACACTACACTGATTACCCCACCACACTAATTTCTACACTACACAGCATTCCAGGCAACATACATTGCAGGACTATCGAGTGAGCGATCTGCAGCCAGATGTGCGATGAACTGCTGCTGGACTTACTTTGTGCTGTGGTGGTGTGCTTGTGTGGGATCCTCCTCTCCTAACCTGAGCTCATTCCACTTTGAGGACATCCGACACAGGCGGCAAGGTAAAGGCAGCCATGGCGAGCGGGTGCAGCGCAGGCATTGCTAGCTAGTTATGTTTAGAGTAAGAGGGAGGGGAAGAAGAGCCAGAAACAACTTTTACATCCTGATCGGTCACCTCCCAGCAATCGGCGGCAGCGGCGGGATAAGGATCACTCTGTGTGAAGGGAGGGGCCACCGAAAGAGAGAGAGACGCGATTGGCTGCCCCTCTCCTCACACTAGAGGTCAGTGAAGATAACACTTGTGGCGGCGACGGCGGCCATTTTGGTGTAGCCGCCGCCGTTTTAAGCCCTAAACATTCCCGAATTTACCGGGACAAAAAGAATTGGGCTTGTCCCGAATCGGGACAAGCCCAATTCGGGACAAGAGTCCAAAAATCGTGCTTGTCCCGGGAAATTCGGGACTGTTGGCAACTATGCTCTGCTTGCACAATGTTGCTGATGCCCGGGTCAGAGGCCCCTCCCCCTCACATGGTTCGGATATAGAACTACTAGCCCCAGCAAGACCCCCCTGCCTGTGGACACCATAGAGCTGCCAATCGCCACCTCCACCAGCCAGGTACAGGGGAACCCCTGCAAGGGGGGAGTCAGCTGTTTGGGGACCCTGATGTAAGAGGGGGGGTTTTCTGGGGACACTAATGTAAGGAAGGGGGCTCTCTGGGGACCCTGGTGTAAGGGGGAGGCTCTCTGGGGACCCTGGTGTAAGGGGGAGGCTCTCTGGGGACCCTGGTGTAATGTAAGAGGGGAGGCTCTCTGGGGACACTAATGTAAGGGAGGCTCTCTGGGGACCCTGGTGTAAGTAGGGAGGCTCTCTGGGGACCCTGGTGTAAGTAGGGAGGCTCTCTGGGGACCCTGGTGTAAGTAGGGAGGCTCTCTGGGGACCCTGGTGTAAGTAGGGAGGCTCTCTGGGGACCCTGGTGTAAGTAGGGAGGCTCTCTGGGGACCCTGGTGTAAGTAGGGAGGCTCTCTGGGGACCCTGGTGTAAGTAGGGAGGCTCTCTGGGGACCCTGGTGTAAGTAGGGAGGCTCTCTGGGGACCCTGGTGTAAGTAGGGAGGCTCTCTGGGGACCCTGGTGTAAGTGGGGAGGCTCTCTGGGGACCCTGGTGTAAGTGGGGAGGCTCTCTGGGGACCCTGGTGTAAGTGGGGAGGCTCTCTGGGGACCCTGGTGTAAGGGGGAGGCTCTCTGGGGACCCTGGTGTAAGGGGGAGGCTCTCTGGGGACCCTGGTGTAAGTAGGGAGGCTCTCTGGGGACCCTGGTGTAAGAAGGGTCTCTCTGGGGACACTAATGTAATGTAAGAGGGGAGGCTCTCTGGGGACACTAATGTAAGGGAGGCTCTCTGGGGACCCTGGTGTAAGTAGGGAGGCTCTCTGGGGACCCTGGTGTAAGTAGGGAGGCTCTCTGGGGACCCTGGTGTAAGTAGGGAGGCTCTCTGGGGACCCTGGTGTAAGTAGGGAGGCTCTCTGGGGACCCTGGTGTAAGTAGGGAGGCTCTCTGGGGACCCTGGTGTAAGTAGGGTCTCTCTGGGGACACTAATGTAATGTAAGAGGGGAGGCTCTCTGGGGACACTAATGTAAGGGAGGCTCTCTGGGGACCCTGGTGTAAGTAGGGAGGCTCTCTGGGGACCCTGGTGTAAGTAGGGAGGCTCTCTGGGGACCCTGGTGTAAGTAGGGAGGCTCTCTGGGGACCCTGGTGTAAGTAGGGAGGCTCTCTGGGGACCCTGGTGTAAGTAGGGAGGCTCTCTGGGGACCCTGGTGTAAGTAGGGAGGCTCTCTGGGGACCCTGGTGTAAGTAGGGAGGCTCTCTGGGGACCCTGGTGTAAGTAGGGAGGCTCTCTGGGGACCCTGGTGTAAGTAGGGAGGCTCTCTGGGGACCCCGGTGTAAGTAGGGAGGCTCTCTGGGGACCCCGGTGTAAGTAGGGAGGCTCTCTGGGGACCCCGGTGTAAGGGGAGGCTCTCTGGGGACCCCGGTGTAAGGGGAGGCTCTCTGGGGACCCCGGTGTAAGGGGAGGCTCTCTGGGGACCCCGGTGTAAGGGGAGGCTCTCTGGGGACCCCGGTGTAAGGGGAGGCTCTCTGGGGACCCTAATGTAGGAAGGGAGGCTCTCTGGGGACCCTAATGTAGGAAGGGAGGCTCTCTGGGGACCCTAATGTAGGAGGAGGCTCTCTAGGGACCCTGATGTAAGGGGGGCTCTCTGGGGAGTCCCCCTATGTGATGGTGTGTGGGGGGGGCGGTATTGAAGGACCTGGCCTTGGGGCGGAAAAGGGAGTAAATCTGGGCCTGGGCAGAGGCAGCAATGAGACTGGGGGCAGACACTGAAAAATTAAGTCAGCAGACCTGCTGACACCAATGAGAGAAGGCGAGGGAGGAGCTTTCCTCTCTGCGTGGAATACCTATACGGTCTACCCATGAGGCAAGAAGGCATCCTGGCGGGAGATTAGAAGGCACGGTGACCGATCGAACGGAATTCCCGGGGAATCGATTGATTGACGGTAAGTGACATTTTGCAGAGCTAAGCAATCGATGCCAACCTCCACCACCTGTGCCTCTTACTGATCCCATCCCCCCACCACTCATCTCATCCCTATCCCCCCATTACTTCTACAACAGAGGTGATGGGGGGGATAGGGATGAGATCAGTGGTGGGAGGATGGGATCAGTAAGAGGCACAGGTGGTGGTGGGAGAGGATGGCACTGCCACTGCAGCCACCCCCCTCAAGTACCACCACTGCCACCCCCCTCAAGTACCACAGCTGCCATCCCCCCTCAACTACCGCCGTTGAAACCCCCCTCAAAAAAAAAAGTATCAAAATCATGCTTTTTTGAGGGGGGCCCTTTGTGATTTCTTGCACCGGGGCCCAGAGGTTTCTAGTTACGCCTCTGATTACAACCACACAACCATGTGGCATCCAGGAAGTGGGATTTAATCCTGGCTGCCGCATACTTAGGCTAGGTTCACACTTGTGGGGGCCATGCAGCCCCCGTTTGCCCAAGCGTGACAGCTCATTCATTTCAATGGACTGCCTTGCCCTGTGAAATGCAAGAAAGAAGTCCCTGCACTACTTTGTAAATCTCAGCCCGCATGGGAACTGCAAGTACAGAGCGATTCCCAGTGCAGGTACAATTTCCGGTGCCAGCAGCGAACCAACTGGGGGGGTGGTCCGCCCCGGGTGCCACACATTGGGGGGGTGTCAGGCCGGCTATCAGAGCCAGGACAAGGCAGTGGCGGGTGCAAGAGGTGCTCTGTAGCTGTGCTGGCTCTCGTTCATGTGAGTCGGCTGCTCTGTCATTGAGCTCACATCGAGGTCTGTACTGCCACCTCTGGCTGCTTCATGTATGTGCACCCCTCGTGTGTGCTGTACAGTAATGTATTTTCACAGGGACACGTGGAATCAAGATCTGGGACAAGGAAGACAACCTTACAAGTGGGGGCTGCGAGTACAAGGGAGGTGGCTGTTTGTGTACGGGGGGGGGGGGGGAGCTGTGTATGTGTTTACAGATGTGTGTGCGTGGGGGGGGGGGCTGCTGAGTGTGTACAGGTATGAGGGGGGAGGCAGCCAAGTGTGTACAGGTGTAATGGGGGGGCAGCTGAGTGTCTACAGGTATGTGTGTGTGGGGGGCAGCTGAGTGTGTACAGGTATGAGGTGGGGAGGCAGCTAAGTGTGTACAGGTATGAGGGGGGGGGCAGCTGAGTGTCTACGTGTGTGTGTGTGTGGGGGGGGGCAGCTGAGTGTGTACAGGTGTGAGGAGGGCAGCTGTGTGTGTGTGTGTGTGTGTGTGTGTGTGTGTGTGTGTGGGGGGGGGGGGGGCAACTGAGTGTGCACAGGTGTGAGGAGGGCAGGTGTGTGTGTGTGTGTGTGGGGGGCAGCTGAGTGTGTACAGGTATGAGGTGGGCAGGCAGCTGAGTGTGTACAGGTGTTAGGGGGGGCAACTTAGTGTGTACACGTGTGTGTGTGTGTGTGGGGGGCAGCTGAGTGTGTACAGGTGTGGGGGAGGCAGCTGAGTGTGTACACGCGTGTGTATGTGGGGGGCAGCTGAGTGTGTACACGTGTGAGGGGGGGCAGCTGAGTGTGTACACGTGTGAGGGGGGGCAGCTGAGTGTGTACACGTGTGAGGGGGGGCAGCTGAGTGTGTACACGTGTGAGGGGGGCAGCTGAGTGTGTACACGTGTGAGGGGGGCAGCTGAGTGTGTACACGTGTGAGGGGGGCAGCTGAGTGTGTACACATGTGAGGTGGGCAGGCAGCTGAGTGTGTACAGGTGTAAGGGGGGGCAGCTGAGTGTCTACAGGTGTGTGTGTGTTTGGGGGGGGCAGCTGAGTGTGTACAGGTGTGAGGGGGGCAACTGAGTGTGTACAGGTGTGAGGGGGGCAACTGAGTGTGTACAGGTGTGTGGGGGGCAGCTGAGTGTGTACAGGTGTGTGGGGGGCAGCTGAGTGTGTACAGGTGTGTGGGGGGCAGCTGAGTGTGTACACGTGTGTGTATGTGTGGGGGGGCAGCTGAGTGTGTACACGTGTGAGGGGGGGCAGCTGAGTGTGTGTGTGTGTGTGTGTGTGTGGGCAGCTGAGTGTGTACAGGTGTAAGGGGGGCAGCTAAGTGTGCACAGGTGTGTGTGGGGGGCAGCTGAGTATCTACAGGTGTGAGGGGGGCAGCTGAGTGCGTACAGGTATGAGGGGGGCTGAGTTCATACAGGTGTGTGGGTGGGCTGAGTGCGTACAGGCATAATCAGTGATGGGGGGTGCTAGATGGGGGGCTGCCAGATATAGGATCTGCCCTGGGTGCCAAATGCTCTAGGTACGCCCCTGCCGGCAGCAAGCCATTAGGATTAATGGCATCCACCCACGGTTGCACGTTTCATTGTACAAGTAGTTGCAGTTGCGGAAATTTGTGTAGGTCCTACAGCAGTGTGAACCTAGCTTTATGTGTCCCTGTGTTTGTGCTGGAAGTGCCCCCCCCATCCAGCACTAAGACCAAGTAGTCAATGAAAGCTCTAGGTCTTATACTAATAATCAGTAACCAGGGAACCTGCTCTTGATCACATGATCATTCACTCTATAGCCTGTCTGTCGTTTCTCCTCAGTGAAGAGGAGAAACAACAGACTTCTCCTCTATGGAGGAGGAAAAGATACATTTTATCTTTCCCTCCTTGCTAGGGGAGAAGTCTGTACAAAAAAACGTCTGTTAAAAAATGTAAGGAAAATAAATAAAGAATAACTAGATCAGGACTTGATCTAGTTTAGCTAGTGTCAGTGTAATTGTCAGTTTGTTGCAGTGCCAGTATCACGTACCTGGTGATGACTGGAATGTTGTGGAGGCCTCTCTTGCACCACTTGCCTAACACTCCTGAAGGTGGAGACAGAGAGTGTGAGGGCACAGAGTGGCACTGTAACGTACCTTAGGTGTGAGCCTGACGTGCGGAGAGGGACCTCCCGTACAACCCCGGCTCGGAGACCACTGGAGTGGGGACAGTGGTGGTAAGAGCACGGTGAGGTAAGGGTGCCTGTCTGATCCTCACTGCTTGGAGTGGTGGAGGCGAGTGGAGGCTGGAACGGCTGGTTCTGGAAGCAGCGGATGCAGGTGCAGCTTGCAGGTCAGCAGGTGCCGGTTTGCAGAGCAGGGATGCAGGTCAGCAGAGCAGGGATGCAGGTCAGCAGGTGCCGGTTTGCAGAGCAGGGATGCAGGTCAGCAGAGCAGGGATGCAGGTCAACAGGTGCCGGTTTGCAGAGCAGGGATGCAGGTCAACAGGTGCAGGTCAGCAGAGCAGGGATGCAGGTCAGCAGAGCAGGGATGCAGGTCAGCAGGTGCAGGTTTGCAGAGCAGGGATGCAGATCAGCAGAGCAGGGATGCAGGTCAGCAGAGCAGGGATGCAGGTCAGCAGAGCAGGGATGCAGGTCAGCAGAGCAGGGATGCAGGTCAGCAGGTGCAGGTTTGCATTGCAAAGGATGCAGGTCAGCGTGTGCAGCTCGCAGAGCAGAGGATGCAGGTCAGCTGGTGCAGGTTTGCAGAGTCAGACAAGCCGGGTCATACACATCAAGGTAAACATCACAAGTGGCAGGCAGAGAGTAGTCAAAGTCCAGGCCAAATCTTGGCAACAGGCAGACTGGCAGATAACTGAGCAGGGTCAAACGAGCCAAGGTCAGGACTGGAGACAGAAGCGTGGTCAGGAAGCCAGGTCAAACACAGGAACAGGATGCACACACAGAATCAGGCACTCAGGGAACAGAAGCAGATCAAACCACAAGGGGCAACATCTCTGGAACGTCTTTTATAGGAAGTTCATTGGAGGAGCAAGGGGTTCAGAGTTCAACAGTAATCAGACACCAAGCAGAGTAGTCTAATGGATCAGATAGGTTATCCAGCAGATCAGGCAAGGAACTGTCCAGCATCTCAGATAGCTCCGCTGGAAGAGTCAATGCCAGACACCGACGAGGTCCCAGGTTCAAGCCCAGCATGTCCCTGATAGGCACAAGTGCCGGAGTAGCTGGCTGGTGAAGTGTGCACTTAGGTGGATGGAGCTGGGAATTGCAGCACAATATCGTATGACCACACAATTGTCAGTTTAAGTAACGCAGTGCCTTATCACAAAAAAAATGGCCTGGTCAAGAAGGGGGCAATCTTCCAGATGTCAAGTGGTTAAGGTTTATTTTGACTTTGGTCATGAAGCGGTTGATACAACTGCCAATAACATCATGTTTCTGGTACACAGCATGGCAAAGTTCTGGTTCTTTTTAATTTTGAAAAAATTGTGTGTGACACTGATTAAAAAACTAAATAAATGAAAAAATTAAGGAATATTATAATGGTTAGAAAAGAAGGGAAAAAAATAGAAAGAAAAATATTAGCTATGGGGAAGAAGGAGTTAATTAGGGCTGATTAGGGTTAACTAAGTGTTACTAGGGGTTAAACTGGAATACTTTTTAATTACAAAAGATTTTCTTTTAGTTGTAAGCAGTGTTGATTTTGGCAGCAAGTTTCGATTTTGTTTTAGTCATAGTCTTAACTAAAATGCCATTTTAGTTGAAGTCGTATTTTAGTCTTTTGACTAAAATGCCATTTTAGTTTTAGTTGTATTTTAGTAATCTGAATTCTTTTCGTTTTAGTCATATTTTAGTCTACTAAAATCTCATACCTTTTAGTCAACTAAAATCGAATGGGTTTAGGTAAACGTAATGCATTATTTAAACATTCCTCTTGAATTTCCAAACTCATATACTCCTGGAGTAAAAATCGAATAACGTTATTTATGGTATTAAGGTTTGAACATGCACTACAGACACGGATTTAGCCATTGTGATATATAACAGCTTTATAAATAAAACCATGTTTCATAAACAAACAAAAATATTGCTTTTTGACAAACAGAAGTTCAACTTTAAATTACAAAAAAAAAACAAAAAAAAAATGTAAACTCCATTGCACATATTACCTGAATATATTACCAACATTAAATATTAAGAAAAAAATATAAGAAAAGCATTTTTTATAAATTTTTTCTCTTTCAGCAGCTTAGTCGACGCCCCTTACTTATCCTTATGCGGTAGTGCAATACATGTGTAAACTTTAATATGCTATTATCATAGGTTCTGGATGGAATTGTGTTGCCGATTTAAAAATGGCCAGCAGAGTAGTGTTAATATTTATGTAAATTTTCGATTTAGTTTTATTCATAGTCTTTTGACTAAAATGCCATTTAAGTTTTAGTCGTATTTTAGCCTTATGACTAAAATGCTATTTTAGTTTTAGTAGTATTTTAGTCATCTGAATTGTTTTAGATTTAGTCGTATTTTAGTCGACTAAAATAGTGTTAAGCCCCGTACACACGATCGGTTTGACTGATGAAAACCGTCCGATGGATGGTTTTCATCAGACCAACCGATCGTGTATGGTACCCATCGGTCTTTTTTCCATCGGTTTTAAAAAATAGAACTTGTTTTAAAATTTTCCGATGGATAAAAACCGATGGTAATTTCCGATCGTCTATGGGCAAGTCCATCGGATCAAAAACCCACGCATGCTCAGAATCAAGTCGACGCATGCTCAGAAGCATTAAACTTCATTTTTCTCGGCTCATCGGAGTGTTTTACGTCACCGCGTTTGGAACGGTCGGTTTTTTGACTGATGGTGTGTGGGCAAGACTGATGGAAAACAGTTTCATCGGATATCCGATGGACAAATCCATCGGACTAGAATCCATAGGAAATCTGATCGTGTGTACAGGGCTTTAATTAATATTTTAGTTGACAAAATTAACACTGGTTGTAAGATTTCTTCAAAGTATTAACCGCTTCCGGACCACCCACCATACATATACTGCGGCAGGACAGCCCAGCTGCGTGAAATCACGTACCTGTACGTGATTTTGTGCACGTCGATCATTTACAGGAGACACAGAGCAGCGGTGTGCCTATGTAAACAAGGCACACCGCTGATCTGTCAGTGAGGAAAAGAGAGGTCTTCTGTTTCAGCTAAGCTAAAACCGGATCTCTATTTTCCTCCAGTGTAACACCCCCCCCCTCACAGTTGGAAAACACCTCCCTAGGACACACTTAACCCCTTGATCGCCCCCTAGTGTTAACCCCTTCCCTACCAGTGTCATTTATACAGTGGCAGTGCATTTTTTTTTAGCACTGATCACTGTATTGGTGTCATTGGTTCCAAAAAAAAGTGTCAGATTTGTCCGCCACAATGTCGCAATCCTGCTAAAAATCGCCATTACTAGTAAAAAAAAAAAAATATACAAAAAATGCCATAAATTGAACCCATAGTTTGTAGACGCTATAGCGTTTGCGCAAACCAATCAAAATAGGCTTATTGGGATATTTTTTTTTTTTTACCAAAAATATGTAGCAAAATACATATTGACCTAAACTGATCAAGAAATTCGATTTTTTTATTTTTTTGATTGGCAATGTCTTATAGCAAAACATAAAAACTGCAGAGGTGATCCAATACCACCAATAGAAAGCTCTACTTGTGGGGAAAAAAAAGCACATCAATTTTATTTGGGTACAGCATCGCACGACCACACAATTGTCAGTTAAAGCGACACAGTGCTGTATCGCAAAAAAATGGCCTGGTCAGGAAGTGGGTAGAACCTTCGGGGGCTGAAGTGGTTAATTCAGTTTTTATGAAAAAAAGAAAAGGTGAACTAACAATGTACCCCCGTCCCCCCACCACCTGTGCTCCACTGTACTTATCTCCCCGGGTCAGTACCCGCGCAGCTCATGTAGCAGTCCAGGGATTTGAAATACCCGCCATTTTTCCTCTTCCCTGTGCATAGCTTCTGGGACATACCTAACATTTTTTTTTTTTAGTAGCAGCTGCCAATAAAGTTTTGGAGCTCCAAGATATTATTGTGATACTGATAAAAGTATAGTCAATTGCACAGACAAAGTAAACACCATGGGTGTTTCTTTTAAATGGAATGTGTGTGAGAAGGCTCAGATGGAAGTTTCCATTGTCTGACATTTGGCCTTGATACTAGTTCATGGGAACACTTGCAGTAGAAGCTGAATAGCTTTTGGTCCAGATAATGAAAAAGTAGCAACTAGTCTGCTACATCTATATTATTGTGTCCCGATTCACAGTTATTGAGTAGGATAATCTTAAAATATTATGCATCAGCATTATAAAAAAGCAGAACATCTCATACATTGCGTGGCATTATCCTAATACGTGCTATTAAAATATGTAAACAAGATCCTGTCAAAAAGTACAATAATGATTCAGTCCTAATGCATGTGGCTAACAGGTCAATTTTTAAGTTCCGTGACTCTTTTAGCTCTAATGTTTCTGAGGCATCTGAGGACACATCACTCTGTTGCCAGCTTACTTTGACTGCAACTTTCCTAGTTACAGAAATGGTAGCCAAAGTACAGCTTGTTAAACTGACTGACTCTTTTGCTGATCTGTAAAAGAAATAAAGAGATAATTGTGAAAATACTCTGCTGCCCTCTAAAGGCACTCATAGGAACCATCACAGGACCATTTGAATCTAAACCCAGAGTATTTTATATCATTAATGTATTACTAAAGGAAAAGCATTTTTTTTATTTATTTTTTATTTAAATAAAGTGGTACACACGCACACACAACATTTGGGCTAATAAAGGTTCACATTTTATAATCCTATAATATTCACTTGCCGACCGCCCACAGTATATAAACTTCATTACTTTGACGTTTAATCCTGGGGTTATGGCAGCAGTTAGCTGCCATAACCCTGGTATCATTTTTTAGACCGCTTTCACACTGGGGCACTTTTCAGGCATTTTAGCGCTAAAAATAGCGCCTTTAAAGTGCCTGAAAAGCACCTCTCAAGCTAACCCAGTGTGAAAGCCTGAGTGCTTTCACACTGGGATGGTGCGCTTCCAGGACGGGAGAAAAAGTCCCGCAAGCAGCATCTTTGGGGCGGTGCGGTGTATACACTGCCCCTGCCCAGCAGCGGGTGGTGCTCAAATTTTTTTTTGGGGGGGACGCAAACAAACTGAAAAAAAAAAAAACACATCAATTGCAGCCACTGTGCTCATCAAACTCAGCTATTGTGTCCATCAATTGCCGCAACTGTGCCATCAAATGCAGCCACTGTGCTCATCAAACGCAGCCAGTGTGCCCATCAAAATCTGCCACTGTGCCCATCAAACGCAGCCAGTGTGCCCATCAAACGCAGCCAGTGTGCCCCTCAAACGCAGCCAGTGTGCCCCTCAAACGCAGCTATTGTGCCATCAAACGCAGCCACTGTGCCATCAAACGCAGCCACTGTGCCATCAAACGCAGCCACTGTGCCCATCAAATGCTGCCACTGTGCCCATCAAACGCTGCCACTGTGCCCATCAAACGCTGCCACTGTGTCCATCAAACGCTGCCACTGTGCCCATTAAACGCAGCCACTGTGCCATCAAACGCAGCCACTGTGCCCATCAAACGCAGCCAAAAAAATATATAATAATCCTATACTTCTCTTTTAACCCCTGAACTCCAGGATGCATTACAACAAATATTTGTGAGGTTGGGGGACTATACAAAATATTTGCCAACATCCCTAAACTTGGAAAACCTTAGGCACGAAGTGCAGAAAAATACCCCTCTGGGACTTTTAAGCTAGAAAAAGAAAAAGGATATATATTTTGCTAAACGGAAAGTGCCAATTTTTATTTGGAAATTTTGCATAAATCCAGACAGCAGTCCAATAAAATTTTAATTTGTGACGCACAATATTTATGAAAAACAAAAAAAGGATAACAAAATCATTTCAATACATCAATACCTTAGTACATCAAGGTCTGACCCAACAAAATTGTCAGCATTATACTAGGTCAACTTGGGAGGAAACTTCTTGAGTAAATCCCGACATGTTTCGGAAGATTTCCTTCTTCAAGGAATTTGTTGGGTATGACACATATCTAAAATGACAATGTGTTATAATTATTATAAGGATATATGCAGGGCAATACTGAAGATCAGATGAGTATAGAAACCAGGGCTGATTTTTATTTTTAGTCTGTGCTAAACACAGCCACATTTGTATATGCCCAAGCAAAAATTGGAGGTTTAAGGCAGTTTTCTATTTATTTATAGACCAAATTTAATTTAACCACTTAAGACCCGGACCATTATGCAGCTTAAAGACCTGGCCACTTTTTTCGATTCGGCACTGCGTCGCTTTAACTGACAATTGCGCGGTCGTGCGACGTGGCTCCCAAACAAAATTGGCGTCCTTTTTTCCCCACAAATAGAGCTTTCTTTTGGTGGCATTTGATCACCTCTATGATTTTTTTTTTTTGCGCTATAAACAAAAATAGTGCGACAATTTTGAAAAAAAAATGCAATATTTTTTACTTTTTGCTATAATAAATATCCCCCAAAAATCTATAAACATTTTTTTTTTCCTCAGTTTAGGCCGATACCTATTCTTCTACATATTTTTGGTAAAAAAAAAATCGCAATAAGCGTTTATTGATTGGTTTGCGCAAAATTTATAGCGTCTACCAAATAGGGCAGGGATATGCAATTAGCGGACCTCCAGCTGTCACAGAACTACAAATCCCATGAGGCATAGCAAGTCTCTGACAGCCACAAGCATGACACCCAGAGGCAGAGGCATGATGGGACTTGTAGTTTGGCAACAGCTGGAGGTCCACTAATTGCATATCCCTGAAATAGGGGATAGTTTTATTGCATTTTTATTAATATTTTTTTTTTCTAGTAATGGTGGCGATCAGCGATTTTTATAGTGACTGCGACATTATGGCGGACACATCGGACACTTTTGACACTATTTTGGGACCATTGTCATTTTTACACCGAACAGTGCTATAAAAATGCACTGATTATTGTAAAAATGACACTGGCAATGAAGGGGTTAACCAGGAGGAGGCACTGTAGGGGTTAAGTGTGCCCTGATGTGTGTTTCTTACTGTGGGGGGGGGCGTGGCTTAGGGTGTGACGTCACTGATCGTCATTCCCTAGACAGGGAACAGACATTCAGTGACAGGCTCACTAGGAAGCACGGGGAGAGGTTTGTTTACACTTACCTCTCCCCGTTCTTCCTCTCTGTTACCTCGATCGTGGGACACAGGCGACGATCGGGTGCCGCTGTTCCCGCGGGGACGGTCATGGAGAAGAGGACCGGGTCGCGACCTACGGCTGGGATCTTAAAGGGGACGTACCTGTACGCCCTTGTGCCCAGCCGTGCCATTCTGCCGACGTACATCGCCGTGCAGCGGTCCTTAAGCGGTTAATATAATTTAAATAATAATTTAATAAGCCTTTATACATTAAGGTGTATGTATAGGGAAATAGTGTTACCCTTTGTCATGATTTTATTGATGTCTCTGTCTTCCCTGTTTCACACCATTGTTTGTTTTGGAAAGCATCATTACTGAGACAGAAAATTAGGGGAAATCCAAAAGTTTTGAGTTGTTACTAAGGGGATACCTATACTCTTTACAGCTCTCTAAAATGGAAATTACATTTACTTTGAAGAGATTTCCTCCTATTTCTTGTTGCATATCTGGGACAGAAAGTAAAGAGGAAGCACCCCAGTAAAACACAGGCATCTATAGGGGTTTTAACACTTCTCTAAAAAAACATTAAAAAAAGTTTGCCTTTACATACACTCTAACCTATTTATAAGCCATTTATAACTATGATATAGCATGCTCTCAGGGGTCTCCAAACTGTAGCCCCTCCAGTTGTTCAAGAACTACAATTCCCATCATGCCTAGTCATGTCTGTGAATGTCAGAGTTTTACAATGCTTCATGGGATGTGTAGTTCAGCAACAGCTGGAGGGCAGTAGTTTGGAGATTCCCTGCTCTATGTGATGGCAGTGTAGAGGGTATTTGGATAAGGCTAGGTAAGGCTTATGGGCCTCAAAGAAGTCAAGAAAGCGGCTGAAGCTGGATGGAGCTGAGCAAGGCACTCTAGGTCCATTTAGGGCAGTATGCACCTAGGGATGAATATTGGAATGCAGACTGCTTGCGTTCTGGCCATTCGTTTCTCAGCGCACACTGACCTAAAAGTACATAACTCTAGGTGCACCACATAACCCCATCCAGCTGTAGCGGCTGTTAAGCCCTGTACACACAATCGGTTTTACCGATGAAAACAGTCCGATAGACTTTTTTAATCGGATAAACCGATCGTGTATGGGCCCCATCGGTCTTTTTTCCATCGTGATTAAAAAAAGAACATGTTTTAAATTTATCCGATGGAAAAAAAAACTATAGCAAATTCCGATCGTCTGTGTGGAACTCCATCGGAGAAAAAACCCACGCATGCTCAGAAATAAAGTCGACGCATGCTCAGAAGCATTGAACTTCATTTTTCTCGGCTCGTCAAAGTGTTTTACGTCACGGCGTTTGGGACGGTCGGATTTTCGACTGATGGTGTGTGGGCAAGACTGATGGAAGTCAGTTTCATCGGATTTCCGATGGAAAAATCCATCGAATTAGAATCCATAGGAAATCCGATCGTGTGTACAGGGCTTAAGACTCTCATAGAGTTTGGCAGGGTGTCATCAGTGGGGTCCGATAGTTTGCCGATGCCCTCCAGGTGCAGCTAAATGCTGGCACCTCATGCACTGGGGTTTAATGCCCACAGAGGATGAGTCCTTAAAGGAGCACTAAAGCTTCCCTTTTTTTTGCCCAAAAATAACAAACATGTTATACTTACCTCCACTGTGCAGCTCGTTTTGCACACAGTGGCCCCGATCCTGGTCTTCTGGGGTCCCTCGGCGGCTGTCTTGGCTCCTCCCCGCAAGGACTCCACACCATAATGCGAGTGAGCTCGCATGGTGTGGAGTGATTGCGGGCGCGCTCCCGTGATACAGCGGCGGCCATAGCCGCCGACTGTATCACTCGGCCCCGCGCGCCGCGTCATTGGATGTGATTGACAGCAGCGCCAGCCAATGGCTGCGCTGCTTTCAATCCATCCAGTGTAGCCAATCGGCGGCCAGGCTGAAAAACGAAGAGGATGACGGGGACGAGCGCGGGACTTTCGAGGGGCCAGGTAAGAAAAACGGGGGCTCGGGGGGGGGGGGGGGGCGGTATTGTCGAATGTTTTTTCACCTTAATGCATAGGATGCATTAAGGTGAAAAAACATGTACCTTTACTACTCCTTTAAGGGTATCTAAAGCCCAAACTATTTTTTGGCTTGCTATCTGTAATCTGATTAGGAATTATTCTCACTATTTTTCCTAGTGACCACTGTCACCAGAACTAAAAATTTTGAGTTGTCACCATAACAAGACTAGAGAGGACTTTCAATGGGAACACATGTATTAGAAACAATTTATATTGACAGAATTGATGGGTGATTAACTGGCACCACATCCCCAGTAGTGTACAGGTAGAGAAAAATGCATATATGTGGGAATTTCAATGTGCAAAAAAAAGCCTCACATATATATGCATTTTCATCAACTCATTAGGGACAACTGTCAAAGGGTCATTGCAAACATTTCAATCTACTTGTGCAATCTTTGTAAATATCTCTTTAACCTCTTAAGGTCCGCCCTATAGCAATTTTACTGCTACAGGGCGACACCTCTGTGCTGGATCACGTATATATATATATATATATATATATATATATATATATATGTGTGTATGTGATCCGACCCTGCCGGCAGCTCGTTCCTGCTGTGTTTACACACAGCAGGAGCTGATCAGCGGGTACCACAGACTTAATGTCTGCCAGTACCCCCCGAACATCAGGCAGAGAGACAGAACAGCGATCTGCGTATGTAAACAAGATTGTTCTGACAGGGGGTAAGGGATGAAATTTGTAACCCTGAATAAAGTCCATCTCTACCCTAGTAAAAGCACCTCCCACAGTACACATGGACACTGGCTAGGCACACAGTTAACCTTTTGATTGCCCCTGCTGTTAACCCCTTCCCAGCCAGTGTCATTAGTATAGTGACAGTGCATATTTTTAGCACTGATCACTGTATTAGTATCACTGGTCCCCAAAAAGTGTCAGTTAGTGTCCTGACTGTTTGCCGCAATATCGCAGTACCACTAGAAGTTGCGGATCACTGCCATTACTAGTAAAAAAATAAAAAAAATAAAAATCTCATAGTTTGTAGACGCTATAACTTTTGCACAAACCAGTCAATATACGCTTATTGACATTTTCTTTTACCAAAAATATTTAGCAGAATACATATTGGCCTAAATTGATGAAGAAATTACATTTTACATTTTTTTTATTGGTTAGGTTTTATAGCAGAAAGTAAAAAAAATATATTTTTTTTACATTTAAATTTTTTGATCAAATACCACCAAAAAGATCTCTATTTGTGGTAAAAAAAAAGGACATAAATTTTGTTTGCGTACAGCGTTGCATGACTGCGCAATTGTCAGTTAAAGTAACGCAGTGCCGTATCACAAAAAATGGCCTGGTCATGAAGGGGGTAAATCTTCCGGAAGTCAAGTGGTCAAGAGCTTTCTGTGGACTTCGGTTTCATCATATTGCAGGATATAAAATATATTTTTCTAAGCGAGATAAATAAATATACATTTTCTATTTACATAATAAACGTGTATACTGGTAACAAAACTATAGTGTATAGCAAAAAGAAAAGCAAATTACGCCTTCTTTATCTAAAGTGTACTTGTTCTCTCCATATAAGTAACTTATAAATACTTTGTCCCGAGCCATCAGAATACCTAGCCATTAGCCAGTTTTGTCTCTGATACAGGGCTTAGAAGGATCACTTTCAATAGAGTCAACCACTACAAAGTATCTTTTGTAGAAAATATTCACTGACAGTTGTCAGCTTATGTGCAGCATATTCAAAATAATGTACCATATTTTTCGCTCCATAAGTCGCACCTGACCATAAGACGCACCTAGGTTTTAGAGGAGGAAAACAGGGGAAAAAATATACTGAACCAAATGTGTGCACTAAAATATTTACCAGTGCCCATGAAATGCAGCCTGACCAGTGCCAATTAAATGCAGCATTACCAGTGCCATATAAATGAAGCCGCTCCAGTACCCATGAAATGTAGCCTTACCAGTGCCAATTAAATGCAGCCGTACCAGTGCCCATGAAATGCAGCCTGACCAGTGCCAATTAAATGCAGCCGTACCAGTGCCAATTAAATGCATCCTTACCAGTGCCAATTAAATGCAGCCGTACCAGTACCCATGAAATGCAGCCTGACCAGTGTCAATTACATGCAGCCTTATCAGTGGCAATTAGCCACTTGCCAACTGGCTCACACCGATATACAGCGGCAAAGTGGTTCGTTCACGCAAATCGCCGTATGGGTATGTCTGTATCTTTAAGGGCGATAGCAGGCACACCCGTGCCGCCGGAGGGCTGTATCGCAAAAAATGGCCTGGTCATTGAGCAGCAAAATTGTCCGCTCTGTAAGTGGTTAAGTGCAGCCTTACCAGCGCCTATTAAATGCAGCCTGACTTGTGCCAGAGAAATGCAGCCTTACCAGTCCCATGAAATGCAGCCTGACCTGTGCCAGAGAAATGCAGCCTTACCAGTCCAATGAAATGCAGCCTGACCTGTGCTAATGAAATGCAGCCTTACCACACACAGCTCTGTCATGGAATATCCCTGCGCCCACTGTAACAAATTCCCACCTTCTATGATACACGTCACACTGATCCGTCTATCACTCAGATAGAAGACAGAGCAGCCCGAGCGACCACCGTTGCCGTACTCCATTCGGCCGCCCGAGCTGCTCTGTCTTCTGTCTATGGCTGAGTGACAGGCTCAGCTGGGAGATCGCCCGGCGCATGCAGGAGACTTGTGATGTCTGTCCTCTCTCCTGCTGGTGTTGTAACATGGCGGTAGCCGTGACGGAGGGTGGGGAAGCCTGTCAATAGTCTCTCCATAAGACGCACATTTCTCCCACATTTTTTGGGTGGAAAAAGTGTGTCTTATGGAGTGAAAAAGTATGGTAGTTCATGTAAAGATCAGTGGTATCCAACGCTGTATCCTGGCCTAGACCAACAAGGCCCAGGCCTAGGGCAACATTTTGAAGAGGGGCAGCACGAAAAGAGTCCCCGCCGACTTGCGCTACACTGTTAGGCAAATTAGTCTAGCGCCCCTATAAAGCGGACGCACTGCTTCCGGTATGCGGCCGACCGGCATTCCGCAACTGTGGGGTGCGCGCTTCTAATTTTGACTGTCCTATCATCCTGGACCACAAACCTTCCTCCCTGTGCTATATGTTTCTGCTGCACCATCTACTTAAAGTAGAACTATAGGCAACACTTTTTTTTTTCATTTTGGATAGAGTAAGGGAGGGTTAAAATCGCTGTCAGTTTATTTTTTACCATCCCTGTCCTATTGCGGAGATTTCCCTTCACTTCCTGCCCCATAGCCAAACAGGAAGTGAGAGGAAATTTATTCAAATTAAGGGAATTCATTGCCCCCCCCAGGCCCTCAGAACTAGTGTCCCCACTCGAAAATTTCAGGGCGGGTTAAACAACAAGGGGTGTGGCCTTGACAGGAAGGGGTGGGCCATATTTAAATTAGGGGGTGCACAAGTTTAGTCAGGCCTAGGGCAGAACAAAACCTAAATACACTACTGGTGGTATCACCATACCAATGCTTAATAAAGCATAGCAGTGTGTTTTAAAAATGTGCGTAAGGCTCTGAAAAATGCAGACAATGGCGTGGAGTAGAATTATTAACTGTCTGTTACAAATAAGTACAATGTAATGCTAATGAGCTGTCAACACTCAGTAGAAGAGAGATTTAATTGCCCATTCAACTCTAACTGTACAGGGATTTCTTCGCCTCTCTATCCAAAACGAATACCAAAAAAAAACAAAAAAACTTAAGAGTGGAGTTGTATTTGTTTAAAAAAGCCATAAATGAAAGGAAAGCCATGAAAAGCTAGACTCACTTCTAGTCATCAGTGAAAATTTATATAAAAGAATAGTTTCAATATTATAGTATGTCATTAACAGGGTGTAACATTAATTCTATTTTTCTTTTCGTTTTGTGTAAGCCATTAAAAATCAGGCTACAGGACATTACATTCTGAATGGAAAAGGTGAAGAAGCGAAGTCGCGATCCTTTATAGATCTTGGTGTGGAATGGGAGTACATTATTGAAGATGATATTGAAACCATACACACAGATGGACCTTTGCATGATGCTATTGTAGTTTTGGTAAGGAATTTTAGCATTTCACGATGCTTTATAGTATGTACAAACCCATAACCAGCAGTCTATCATTTGTCAGAAATTGCTGCTGTTCACATGCAGGGCTTTAATTAAAGCAGAATTCCAGGATGTATGCTAACAAAGCCACTTGGTTCATCCGCCCACCATCTTTCCGCTTATATTTTTAACTTGTGTTGCTTCTAAGTACATGTAAATCTGTGAATAAAATATATTGTGATAAATCGCGCTCCCTAGCTAATTCCTTTGTTTAAAGTGCATACAGTGCAATAATACAGTGAGGTATATAATCACTGGAATCGCTCCAATGGAAAAACATTAAGTGATTAAAACACTAAATCATAAACACAAATGTAAACTGTGATCAAAATTATGAATACATTGGCTCAACAATGAACCTAAAAGCATTAAAGTGGTTGTAAACCCTCGGGAAAAAAAAACAAGCAAAATAAAACCCTGCAAGACAAAGGCATAATGAGCTAGTATGCATAGCATACTAGCTCATTATGAATTACTTAACTTACATCGAAGCCCCCGCAGCGGTCCTCGTACCCCCTTCCGGCCGGCGACATCTCTCCCGGGGGTTACTTCCAGGTATTGCGGCTCCGGCGCTGTGATTGGCCAGAGCCGCGATGACGTCACTCCCACGCATGTGCATGGGAGCTGCTGGTAACGACAAACTCACTGAAGCAAGGGCACATACGTGCCCTTGCTTCAGTTTGCCCCAGTGCGCATGTGCCGATGAGATTGGCACATGCAGGGGACAGGGGATATCTCCTAAACTGTACAGGTTTAAGAGATATCCTGGGTAGCTACAGCTAAGCCTTGTTATAGGCTTACCTGTAGCAAAAAGTGGTCTGTAAGGGTTTACAACCACTTTAATGTCCAAAATTCCAAGGATAAGTGAATCATTTAAGTCCAAAAAATTCCATCAAACATTTTCCAGTGAAGCAGTGATTTCATTAGTCCAATGAATGGGTGACTGACTATAGGAATCCTCCACCAACACCAATCACTCAGCCTACTCACCAGTTGGAGATGACCCCTATTACAGAGATCATAGCAGCATTGGAATAAGATATTCTAAAGATCCTTCTCAGCAAACCCAATGGTACCTCCAATTGATCGTTTGGGGGGGATGGTCACACGAGTCTGGATCAAACATAAAACGAGGAACAATCTCCCATGGTGAAGTATATCAAAAATGTATTAAAAAATTTCTCTTTAAAAGCAATCCAACAAGGATAAAGTAAAAAAATTACCAAATGGACGCGGGGACGCTGTTTGCTCTCCACCTGCGTTCCACTATGGGCGGAAGTGACGTATCACGCTCGACCACACCCTTCACTGGAAAATGTTTGATGGAATTTTTTGTACTTAAATTATTCACTTATCCTTGGAGTTTTGGACATTAATGATTTGAGGTTCATTATCAAGCCAATGTATTCATAATTTTGATCAGTTTACATTTGTGTTTATGATTTAGTGTTTTAATCACTTAATGTTTTTCCATTGGAGCGATTCCAGTGGTTATATACCTCATTGTATTATTGCACTGTATGCACTTTAAACTAAGGAATTAACTATAGGGAGCGCGGTTTATCACATTATATTTTATTCACTGGTTTTTCACAACTTTATAACGAGCATCTCCACCAGATTATTATTATTAATTGTATTTCTACCACTCATCTGCGCAGGTAGGGAATAATATTAATTATTTCGCTATTAACACATGTAAATCTGTACTACCCCCAAATAGTATTGCTTCTGCCTCAGTGGTTGGGTGTGTGGAAGTGGTGTGTATGTGTACAAAAGCATAACAAAGCATGGTCTGTCTTTCTGATTGATGCCCCTGGCTTAGCTCCAACACACTACTGGTAGCCAAGGCAAAGTGTTGATAAAACCGACTGTATTTCAGAGGACCATAAATGTTATTTTGTACAGTCTGACTGGTTGGATGAAGCAAGTTATCGTGCATCCCTGAAGTTAAAGCCCAATTGACCTCTGTTTAAATTTGCTAAATACATTCCAAGTGCATAAAAAAGTGTTACAAATCTTACAGTTTGTTTTCTTTAGGAAACGGCCAGAGCCTGAGTGGGAATGCCTGCTCCCTGCCAGCATGGTGCAGAGTGGGAGCTTGGCCCTCGGTAGGGAGGTAGTGATCTTTTTGCAGGGGTCCAACACATATCAGAGCTCTTCAATCGGCGGCGAGTATGAGTTCTACTGATTGCAAAGCTATAGGTCTGATTCAGTAGGGGGTGTGTCGGAACCCCTGTAATGAGACCACTGCTTTCCCACAGAAAGCAAGAGCCCCACTTTGAAGCTGCTGGCAGAGGACATGCTTTTCTACTCAGGCAGTGGCTGCTTTGGAGAGAAAAGAAACTATAAGACACTGAACTCCTTTTATTTTGATGCATCTGGAAAGATTTTAACAGATTTTTAACTGAGGGTACAATTATGCTTGAGGCCGGGTTCACACTGGGGCGACAAACGCTCCGACATTGGGAGCTCATGTCGCATGACGTGTGAAAATCAATGTTTCCCTATGGGAGCCGTCTTAACTGGTCCGACACAAGTCGGTCCGACTTTGAAAATGCTCCCTGTACTACTTTGGTCCGACTTTGATCCTACTTCAGCCCTCTGACTATCATTGAAGTCGGATCAAAGTCGGACCGCAGTCTTGCATGATCCGACTTTGGCATGCGACCTGTGCTCTGCTGATCTTGAGGGGGAACTCCACGCCAAATTTTAAATAAAAAACCGGCATGGGTTCCCCCTCCAAGAGCATACCAGGCCCTTCCATCTGGTATGGATTTTAAGGGGAACCCCTACGCCGAAAAAACGGCGTGGGGGTCCCCCTCAAAATCCAAACCAGACCCTTATCCGAGCACGCAACCTGGCAGGCCGCAGGAGAAGAGGGGGGGAGAGAGAGCGGCCCCCCTCCCTCCTGAACCGTACCATGCCCTCAACATGGGGGTTTGGTGCTTTGGGGCAGGGGGGCGACATGCGGCCCCCTACCCCAAAGCACCCTGCCCCCATGTTAATGAGGACAGGGCCTCTTCCCGACAACCCTGGCCGTTGGTTGTCGGGGTCTGCGGGCGGGGGCTTATCAGAATCCGGGAGCCCCCCTTTAATAAGGGGGCCCCCAGATCCCGGCCCCCCACTCTATGTGAATGAGTATGGGGTACATTGTACCCCTACCCATTCACCTGGTGGAAAAAAATGTCAATAAAAAAAACACACACAGCTTTTTAAAGTAATTTATTACACAGCTCCGGGGGTCTTCTTCTGACTTCGGGGATCTCCGGTGTCGTCTCCGCGCTCTCCGGTTCTTTCTTCCTTCTGCCGGGCCTCCACTATCTTCTTCCAGCTATTTTGCTAGCGGGGCCCGGTCTTCTCCGTCGCCTTCTTCCCTCTTCTCCTCTCCGGTTCTTTCTTCCTTCTGCCGGGCCTCCGCTATCTTCTTCCAGCTCTTTTGCTAGCGGGGCCCGGTCTTCTCCGTCACCTTCTTCCCTCTTCTCCTCTTCGATTTTGACACGTCGCTTCCTCCCGCGGTAATGCTGGCTGTGCGGTGCGCTCCAATTTATATAGGCCTCTCGTGACGTCACATTCACATGCTCTGGGTGGCCACATGCTCCCATGACGTCACAGTCACATGCTCCGGGGCCACCCGGAGCATGTGACTGTGATGTCACGAGAGGCCTATATAAATTGGCTGTGCGGTGCGCTCCAATTTATATAGGCCTCTCGTGACGTCACATTCACATGCTCTGGGTGGCCACATGCTCCCATGACGTCACAGTCACATGCTCCGGGGCCACCCGGAGCATGTGACTGTGATGTCACGAGAGGCCTATATAAATTGGAGCGCACCGCACAGCCAGCATTACCGCGGGAGGAAGCGACGTGTCAAAATCGAAGAGGAGAAGAGGGAAGAAGGCGACGGAGAAGACCGGGCCCCGCTAGCAAAAGAGCTGGAAGAAGATAGCGGAGGCCCGGCAGAAGGAAGAAAGAACCGGAGAGGAGAAGAGGGAAGAAGGCGACGGAGAAGACCGGGCCCCGCTAGCAAAAGAGCTGGAAGAAGATAGCGGAGGCCCGGCAGAAGGAAGAAAGAACCGGAGACAGCGGAGACGACACCGGAGATCCCCGAAGTCGGAAGAAGACCCCCGGAGCTGTGTAATAAATTACTTTAAAAAGCTGTGTGTGTTTTTTTAATTGACATTTTTTTCCACCAGGTGAATGGGTAGGGGTACGATGTACCCCATACTCATTCACATAGGGTGGGGGGCCGGGATCTGGGGCCCCCTTATTAAAGGGGGCTCCCGGATTCCGATAAGCCCCCGCCTGCAGACCCCGACAACCAACGGCCAGGGTTGTCAGGAAGAGGCCCTGTCCTCATCAACATGGGGGCAGGGTGCTTTAGGGTGGGGGACTGCAGGTCATCCCCTGCCCCAAAGCACCAAACCCCCCATGTTGAGGGCATGCAGCCTGGTACAGTTCAGGAGGGAGGGAGGCCTCTCTCGTCCCCCCTCTTCTCCTGCGGCCTGCCAGGTTGCGTGCTCAGATAAGGGTCTGGTTTGGATTTTGGGGGGACCCCCACGCCGTTTTTTCGGCGTTGCAGGTTCCCCTTAAAATCCATACCAGACCGAAGGGCCTGGTATGCTCCTGGAGGGGATACCCATACCGGTTTTTTATTTAAATTTGGCGTGGAGTTCCCTCTCAAGATTCATACCAAACACAGTGCCTGGTATTGGCGGGGATCCAAGTCGGATCCCCGTTCATTGAAAGTCGGACATATGTCGGCTTCATGTCGCAGGGCAAAGTCGGATCCAAAGTAGGACGGCTATCGTGTCGCACCAGTGTGAACCCAGCCTTAATCAGCACCCACTGAAATTCAGAGGAGGTTGAAGGTAAGTAATTGGGAGAAAGAAGTTTATTGTGCTGAAGGAATGCTATTATAAAAAACAAAGGGCTTGCTTAGGGTGAAATATTTTACAGACCACGGCAGAAGTGTACATAAGGTCACTGGTCTTCCTGTAGGGGACCCGGGCACATAACGGGCCCGGATGAAGGGAGGAGGGATCAGTGTGGCGGGACGAAGGTTAATTACAGAAACAATGCCCTGTGCGGCTGTCTGCAGCAGCCCCCCTTCTCCCTCCCGTCGACTTTCAGCTGCTGGAGGGAGAGACACACAGGGCATGATTTTTATAATAACCCCGCCACCCTGCAGAACTGATCCCTCTCCCTGTCCTGCCTACATCAGATTCCCTCCTGTGTGAATGCTCCTCCCCCCTCTCCGCAGCTCTGCTGTCTTCCCTGAATGAATGAACATAGTGTGCGATTGGTACTGATCACTCCTGTGTCCATTGATAACTGAGCATAAAAAAAGTGTTTACTATGCTTCAGTTTATGAATGAACAGACGCCTCTGTCTCCTGTTCATTCATCTGTAGTGCAGCTGAGGCTACAGAGAAAGGAATTGAAGAATGTGTCCTCAATTCCTTTACTGTTTCAAAGGTTAGATATCAGGGGTCTGTTTAGACCAGCAGCTTTGTAAAAAAAAAAAATTATTTTTGAAAATGTAAAAAATTTAATTGTAAAAAATATGTTTTAACCACTTAAGAACCGAGCCTCTTTCTGAGATTTGGTGTTTACAAGTTAAAAACATTTTTTTTTTGCTAGAAAATTACTTAGAACCCCCAAACATTATATATATTTTTTTCTAGCACGGTTGTTGCAATACTTTTTGTCACACAGTATTTGCGCAGCGGTCTTACAAGCGCACTTTTTTGGTAAAAAATTCATTTTTTGGAATTAAAAAACAAGAAAACAGTAAAGTTAGCCCAATATGTTTTAAAATGTGAAAGATAATGTTACGCCGAGTAAATTGATACCCAACATGTCATGCATTAAAGTTGCGCCCGCTTGTGGAATGGCGACAAACTTTTACCCTTAAAAATCTCCATAGGTGAAGTTTAAAAAATTCTACAGGTTGAATGTTTTGAGTTAAAGAGGAGTTAAAGAGGAGGTCTAGGGCTAGAATTATTGCTATTGATCTAACGATCCCGGCGATACCTCACATGTGTGGTTTGAACACCGTTTTCATATGCGTGCGCTACTCACGTATGCGTTCGCTTCTGCACGCAAGCTCGGCGGGACGGGACACGTTTAAATTTTTTTACATTTTTACACTGTTCTCTTTAAAAAAAATTGTGTCTCTTTTATTCCTATTACAAGGAATGTAAACATCCCTTGTAATTAAAAAAAAGCATGACAGGACCTCTTAAATATGAGATCTGGGGGTCAAAAAGACCTCAGATCTCATATTTACACTAAAATGCAATAAAAAACTAAAATAACATTTTATGTCATTTAAAAAAAATGAGGCGGAAGTGATGTTTTGACGTTGCTTCTGCCCTGCAATGATGTGGAGACGGGTGGGGGCTATCTTCCCCTCATTCGTCTCCATGTCAGCCTAGGGAGAGGACGCAATCGCCTCCGCTGCTACCGACGGCTCCGGTAAGCGGCGGAGGGCACCGGAGAGTGGCGGAAGGGGGGCCCTCTCCCGCCAGCGATAAAAGTGATCTGCCGCAGATACCACTTTTATCTTGAAGCGGACCGCCCGCTCTTGAAGAGGGTACTGGGGTTATGGTAGCTAGCTGCTACCATAACAACGGTATTTCTCTTCAAAGTAGTGACGTAAAACGACGGCGCGCCATCCGAAAGTGGTTAAACATTGTAAAAAATAATTTTTAAAAAAATTGTAAAAAATAAATAAAAAATGTAAGGGCTTATTCACACAAGTTCTCTGGCCCATACATTGTGAATGAGTGGTTTGCTGGAGCCACCTATTTCTCTATGAGGATGCAACGGCTGTATAAACACAGTCACATGTCCTAATCTGATAAGTGTGCAGGTGTGGGTGAGTGCCCCCAAATGCAAACTGTCTGTGTTTGGGGCCATACACTTGCATCCCCACACCTGTCAAATTACATCCTGCGGCTGTGTTCGTACACCTGTTGCGTCCCCATAGCGTAACATAGGCTGCCTGCACACAGCAATAGCCACATTTAAAAAAAAACTGATTTACACTGTACAGGCCACAGCACCTATGTGAATGAGCATGAGAAGGACATGGAATGGGGAGATGAGACTGGAAGAGGAGGACGTGTGATGGGGGAAATGGGACTGGAGGAGGAGGTGGACGTGGGATGGAGGAGATGGGATTGGAAAAGTAGGAGATGGGACTGGAGGAGGAGGACATGAGACTAGAGGAGGTGGAGGACATGGTATGGAGAAGGAGTAGGACATGGGATGGAGGAGATAAGACTGGAGGAGGTGGACGTAGGGTGGAGGAGATGGGATCGGAAGAGGAGGACATGGGATGGAGGATATATTACGTTTTAAGTGTTAAAATAAAAGTGAGTGCACTAAAGGACTCGGTCGGATGGCCGGTTGGTGGATTCGGTGGGACAGCCAGTGGGCGGGCCCTGGGGAATGCTGGTGGTCAGGGCCCTGGCCTAAAGCTGTGTAAGGGGCCCCAACATTTCTGATGGCTGCCCTGGGTGTACCTAGTATATCTGGTACATGGGACAGATAATTTTTTCAGCTACCCCCCCCCCCCTACACATCAATTATTATTTTTAGTAATAATCTTGAATTTTATAGAGAGAGAAACTAAATTTAGCATATCAATCTTCCCAACATGCGGGAGCTCAGAGATGCTATCATCTGCATAGTTACCAACATGGAGAAATAGAAGCAACACCTTAAAGTGACAAAAAGAAATGGGGGGTGTTACTTGTATGGCTTGTAAAAACAAAGGTACTAATGCGCTACCAAGAGTGTTCAACAAAAATTAAGATAATAATAATAAAGTGCTAAAGTGCGGGCGTAAACAGCAGCTGACTTCTGTTGTGTGTCCAGCACCCAGAAAAATTTGAAGTATATTGAAGTAGCGCTGGATACTTAATTAACAAAGTGCTATGTGAATAAAATTAGTGCAACAAAAATCAAGTGATAAAATTTATCACAACAGTGTATTAATATAAAGTCCATAAAGATATAAAGTCCATAAAAATATTATAGTATATTAAACTAAAACCAAGTCCATATGAAAAGTGCTTATAAATAGTGCATCCACAGAAAATCTGGTCATCCAGGGAGCAAATCAGTCCTTATAGCAGCAGGATGATTTCATAGATGAGCAAGATGAAGAGAGGGGGAAAGGGACGGGCAAGGGAGTCCAAGTCTGGTATGTATGTAGATTATAACGACAGATTCCTCATATCCTCCCCTGGTGGTAAAAGCCTCTTACCTTATAAATAGACCCCACTGGGTCTAATGGTGCATTGAACGATAGCCAACGGTAATTGCTCCTTCCTCCTCAGTGTATTTTGAACAGGACACCACTGCAGTACTGCCTCCAATCTCAACGCAGGTTTCCTGGAAGGTGTATCTCTGGATCGGAGGGTTTAAAAGCAAGAAAAAAGGATCTCCATAGTGTACTAAGTTAAAAGGCACAACAGTCTATTTATTAAAATTGGTACTAAACAATATAAAAGGCAAAAAACCCCATACAGATAAAAACAGCGTTGGCCAGAAGTGACGTCACCTAAGCTCCTCCCGACGCGTTGCGTCACTGTCACATGACTTTATCAAGAGTGTAGGAGCTAGGTGACCGTGGTAAACTTAAATAGACATGGTAATTAAAAGGGCGTCAAAATTGAGACAAAAATTTACATATGCAAATAGAGTGATGAGAGCATGGACATCTGGGAGTTCAAAAGATCACTCTTGCTCTTACTAACTGCAAGACAATAACAGAAATAATGACATAAAAGGGAGCCTGGATAATAACATGAATGGTGATAATAAACATAGCAAAAAATAATAAACAAAGTAAGATAAACAAAAGGAACTGGAAAAGAAGAAAAAAAAGTGAAAAAGAAGAAGAGAAAAATGGAAAAAGAAGAAGAGAAAGATGAAAAAAGAAAGATCTTTCTTTTTTCTCTTCTTCCATTTTTCTCTTCTTCTTTTTCTTTCTTTTTGCTCTTCTCTTCTTTTCCTTCTTTCTTCTTTCCTCTTTTTTTCTTTGGTTTCTCTTTTTCCTTTTTTCTCCTTTCTTTTTTCTTCTTTTTTAATCTCTTTTTTTTTAGTTCCTTTTGTTTATCTTACCTTATTTATTATTTTTTGCTATGTTTATTATCACCTTTCATGTTATTATCCAGGCTCCCTTATGCCATTATTTCTGTTATTGTCTTGCAGTTAGTGAGAGCAAGAGTGATCTTTTGCACTCCCAGATGTCCATGCTCTCATCACTCTATTTGCATATGTCAATTTTTGTCTCAATTTTGACGCCGTTTAAATTACCATGTCTATTTAAGTTTACCACGGTCACCTAGCTCCTACACCCTTGATAAAGTCACGTGACAGTAACGGAATGTGTCGGCAGGAGCTTAGGTGACGTCACTTCCGGTCAACGGCCGTGACCAGAAGTCCCTGTATTTTTTACGCTGTTTTTATCTGTATGGCGTTTTTTGCCTTTTATATTGTTTATTACCGATTTTAATAAATAGATTGTTGTGCCTTTTAACTTACTACACTACGGAGTTCCTTTTTTCTTGCTTTTAAAACCTCGGATCCGGAGATACACCTTCCAGGAAACCTGCGTTGAGATTGGAGGCAGTACTGCAGTGGTGTCCTGTTCAAAATACACTGAGGAGAAAGGAGAAATTACCATTGGCTATCGTTCAATGCACCATTAGACCCAGTGGGGTCTATCTATAAGGTAAGAGGCTATTACCACCGGGGGAGGAAATGAGGAATCTGTCGTTATAATCTACATACATACCAGACTTGGACTCCCTTGCCTGTCCTTTTCCCCTTCTCTTCATCTTGCTCATCTATGAAATCATCCTGCTGCTATAAGGACTGATTTGCTCCCTGGATGACCAGATTTTCTGTGGATGCACTATTTATAAGCACTTTTCATATGGACTTGGTTTTAGTTTAATATACTATAATATTTTTATGGACTTTATATCTTTATGGACTTTATATTAATACACTGTTGTGATATATTTTATCACTAGATATTTGTTGCACTAATTTTGTTAATTAAGTATCTAGTGCTACTTCAATATACTTCTAACTTGTATGGCTTGTAGTGCGAAAGAAAAAAAGCCCCGTCATCTGTGGCAGTAATAGTAACTGCCAACATTGGAGTCATTTGCAGCAATAATAAGCCCTAGCAGTGGTCTAAGTGGCCAAAACAATCCCTTCTTAATTGGTGGCCATTGATATTAACATTAATTCCCTGATATTGGTGGTCAGTGTCAGGCTGTAATAAAACCCCCTAACACATTTTTGGGGAGCCTAGTTCTACTTAATCCTCTGCACACTGTTATACACCCTTACCCAATTCTAGAACACTTTTGCATAAAAACAGGGATAGTTGTTTTACATATTTTGCAATATACAGTATATTCAAGCTAGCCATTTCCCTCAAAAGAATCCCTTTCTGGCCAGTCCATACTCTACTTCGAACAGTACCAAATAAATACTTGCATATAGCATATCTCATTGGACATACAGTACCAATATGAAGCAAACTGGCACATGTGCTAAATATGGGTATCACTTGAGAAAGCCCAGTGTGGAACGCTGCATGTCTAAGCATTAGACTCTCTCAGTTTTCTGATGCCAAATGAGAGAGTATAGGAGAAAGAGGTGACCTGCAAGGAGCGATACTGTGAAGAAGCAAAGCGGTTTAAAGCAGGCTGGAAAAGGAGAGAATAAGTAGAAAAATACACATGATAGTAGATCAGCTGTGTATGGAGAAAAGGAAAGCAGCTTAGCTGTGCAAGACAGAGCAAGACCTCCCTATAGAGATAAGCAAAGCAGCAGAACATGAACATAAAAAATATTTAAAAAAAAGCAGTGTTGTATATAAAGACTGATAAAACAGTTAACAGAGTTAAAGTGTAGAGGCACCATAGTAAAGTAACATGAAAAAGTCAAGTCAGCAGAAGACAGCACATAGTCATATCTGGGATTATTCCTAATCTACATTTAATATGTCATAAATTACAGGGGCAGCTTGGGAAGAGCAAATTAAAAGGTGGCCTATTTTTGCATACACATGTGAAGGTTAGTTTATAAAAAATAATAATAAGTGCAATGCTAATCTAGTGTAAATAAATATACCGGGACCCTATCGAAAGGGTACACCTGAAATTCGGATAATTGTTATCTACAAATTCATGTGTCAAAACAAAATCATAATAATAAAATATTAAGATACAGTGCAGACAGATGTGCAGAAATATAAAGGCAAATCTGTGTGTCAATATTGAATATTGGGGACACACGTAGAAAAATCAATACTGATATCACTAATATCATATATCAACACAATAAACAAAATATAATGCTTAAATCATATTAAAGTGAATATCCCCTAAACACAACATTTATTGTGATTAAGGAGTAGTGCAGTCCAGTAGTTATAAGAAAAGGGGGAGCCGTGCAAAAATTAACCAGCAAGTGTAATAAAACAGGTGATCAGGATGATGATCCAAGGATTAGGGACTTCTTTGCATGGTTCCCCCTTTTGTAAACACAGAACCCGGCAGAGTAAGAGCCCATTCACACAGGGACGACTTTGAATCCGATTCAAGTCGCCCCAAGTCGCCTCCAGCCGCCTCAAGTCGCGCTGCATAAGAAAATCAATGTAAGTGAATGGAGCAGTCTTAATGCACACTACTGCAGCCGCTCCGACTTCAAAAAAGGTTCCTGTACTACTTCAATCCGACTTCTAGGCGACTTGTACCCATTGATTTCAATGGAAGTCGCCTCAGAAGTCGGATCACTGTCTTAACAGAAGCAACTTTCCAGGAGGAGAACATACATTTCTCAGGCAAACCCCTCCCTCCCCCAGAGCTGATTCTTGTTTGATTGGCCACTGGAAAGCCTCCTGTCCTGGAGGCGAATTTAGTCGTGTTGTAAGTCGCCCCAAGTCGCGCTGAAGTCACCCCAAGTTGCGCTGTGATTCAAACTCAAGTCGTGTCCAAGTTGCCTCCCAAAGTCACGCTGGAAGTCATGTTGCCCCTGTGTGAATGGGGTCTAAGTCTTCCTCTTCTTTCTTCCTCTGCCGCACTCTACACTAGAAGTAATTTTTCAGAGCCACAAATGAAGTGAGTAGTGAAAGACTTTCTCTGCTGGCTTCTGTGTTAATCATTGAACGCAGAGATTGGGTTACCTGTCAATCCTGTGTGGATCCTGTGCTGATAGAAGTTAGGTTGGGGTTGGGCAGCCCAGTGTGACATATTAAATCATATATTGTAACTTTGGAGAAAAAGGGATATGGAGTTATTGTATGTCCATAAGCTGCTTTATAATCACCAAGGATACATTTAGAAAATACAGAAAGTATACAATGCGCTAAAGAAATTTGCTAAAGGGGTTGTAAATCTTTGTTTTTTTATTAAAATAATAAAAAATAAGATAACAGGGTTATACTTACCTGCTCTGTGCAATGGTATTGCACAGAGTGGCCCCGATTCTCTTCTTCTGGTGTACCACCCCAGTGCTCCAGGCTCTTCCTCTTCTTTGTGTGCGAGCATGCTCCCAAGGCCTACTATATGCATCCATGGACACACACAGCGTGGCTCAGGCCCATACTCCTGCTCTCTGCTCACAGGATTTGATTGACAGAAGCAAGAGCCAATGGCTCCTGCTGCTGCCTCTCTGTCCTGTGAGAGAGGAGAAAGTGTAGAGAGCCTGTGCAGATGGGCACAGCGCTGGATTGGTTGAGGACTCAGGTAAGTATTTAAGGGGTGAAGGGATGGTACAAACACATGAACATTTTTTACCCCAATGTAGAGAATGCATTAACCACTTGGGCTCCGGAAGATTTCACCCCATTCATGACCAGGCCATTTTTTAGGCTATTTAGCACTGCGCTATTTTAACTGGTAATTGTGCAGTCATGCAACGCTGTACGCAAACAAAATGTATATAATCTTTTCACACAAATATAGCTTTCTTTTGTTGGTATTTTTTATTTTTTTTGCGATATGAACGGAAAAAGACCTAAAATTTTGAAGAAAATTATTTCTACTTCTTCTTCAGTATTGTCTACTTTCTGCTATAAAACATATCCAACAAAAAAAAAAATATGTCTTCATAAATTTTGCCCAAAATTCCGCTATATGTCTTTGGTAAGAAAAAAAATAAATCACAATAACTTTATATTGATTGGTTTGCGTGAAAGTTATAGCGTCTTCAAACTATGGTATAGATACTGGAATTTTTATTTATTTATTTATTTTTATACTAGTAATGGCGGTGATCAACGACTTATAGTGGGACTGCGATAGTGTAGGGGGGCAATCTGATGCTGGGTGGGGGACTGACTAACTGCCACTGACATCACCAGTGACACTAATATCGTGATCCATGTTAAAAATATACACTGTCTCTGTACTAATGACACTGGCTGGGAAGCGGTTATCATCTAGGGCAATCAAGGGTTAAATGTGTGCTCAACAATGTTTAGTGTGTGTAATATGTTCTGTTTTACTAAGTGATGTGCCAGTTTTTACTCCCTGCATTGCGGGGAGAAAAAAAAACTGCACATCGCTGCTGTCTGAAGAGAGCTCTGTGCTGTTTACCAACACAGGGCTCTCTTCTGTCATTTGCTCAGCCGATCAGCGAGCCCCGGCCGTAAATCATTGTCCGGAACCAGCTGACTTGCACGAGCAGACCCAGAAGAAAGCCATGGCGTACAGGTATGTGATTGTGCCGGTACGAGCCGACCTGCCGCAGTAAATGTGTCAGCAAGCAGTTAATGTAAAAAATAACTTTTCCCTTTATGTACACACGATCGGTTTTACCGATGAAAACAGTCCGATGGACTTTTCTCATCGGACAAACCGATCGTGTGTGGGCCCCATCGGTCTTTTTTCCATCGGTGAAAAAAAATAGAACATGTTTTAAATTTATCCGATGGGAAAAAAAATACAATAGCAAATTCCGATGGTCTGTGTGGAACTCCATCGGACAAAAAACCCACGCATGCTCAGAATCAAGTCGACGCATGCTCAGAAGCATTGAACTTAATTTTTCTCGGCTCATCGGAGTGTTTTACGTCACAGCGTTTGGGACGGTCGGATTTTTGACTGATGGTGTGTAGGCAAGACTGATAGAAGTCAGATTCATCGGATTTCCGATGAAAAAATCCATCGGATTAGAATCCATAGGAAATCCGATCGTCTGTACAGGGCTTTAGAACTACTTTAAATTACATACATCAAGAAGTATGACATAACCAAAGAAAATAACGCATAGATTCTTTGACTCAAGGCCCAATATTCTTAAACAATGACACAGATAATACCACAAAACCTGTGCCTTTTACTCGCTGAATAGGGAATAAAAAAAAATGCTTAACCTTTAGAACCGCTTTAAAAAAAAAAAACATATATCAATAAGTATGGCATAACTGAAGAAAACAATAAAAAAAAAACATGAATGCTTTAACGCAAGGCCTAATATTCTTAAACAATGACACAGACGATACAGTAAATGCAACAAGTGTGTACTTTTTACTCGCTATGTACAGAATGCATTCAAAGGCTTCCCAGCTACTGTATGCTAAGTGCGTTGTGCGTTAGACATTTTGCACCTTCTACCCTTAAGAGCGTGTATCATCTGTTTGACTTTACCAAGAACAGCTTTGTGCTTTGAGTGGATCATCTTCTCTTATATCACTTCGCATCACTAAGCGCCAAGCTGTAATTACTCCAGCAAGGCTTCCACTAAAGCGAAAAGCAGATGATTATTATACTTTTTTGTTTTTGTTGTACGTACAAGAGAAGCAATACAGTGAGACAAATAAATCCACATATGAAACAAAACACCATCTGGTACTAGTCTCCAGATTTATTTTACTTTTATTGACTGCCTCCTCTGTCTGAGAAACAAATTAAAAGGAAGGATCTAATGAACTCTTTCTTGGAGCTCATTAGTGGCCAACAGCATATAAGTTTCAGCACCACAAAAAAAAAAAAAAACCCACTAGGAATTTTCATGGAAAAATGTTGGTTTTGGCTGCCAGGATCATTTGGAGGCAGGAGTGTTTTGTATTCTTCTAGCAGAATGTCCTGATTTCCACGTACTGTCAGAATACAGTATTTCAAAATCTTATGAGACGTTAACTTAACACTTGCTCTGTGTTGTGGTTTGTGAAGGTTATACCCCAGGAGAACGACACAAAGTCCAGCTTATCCTACAAATACATCATTCACGAAGACTCCTTGCCATCCATAAATAATAACAACGTACTGCAGGAAGAACTTGATACTTATGAGTGGGCTTTAAAGACTTGGTCTCAGTGCTCAAAACCATGTGGAGGAGGTGAGAATTTTACTGAATGCTTGAGATGGTTGCCATCTGAAAATGTTAACTAAACTATCTGGTGCAGAAACAAAAAGTTGATTTGAGGGAGCCTGTTTTTTTACAATCTGTTTAAAGTATCATTTTTTAACTATTTTGTCTATTAATATTGTTTTTTTTTTTTTTTTTATAGGAGTTTTGTGTTTATATATACTTATAAAATAAACTGATATTTCATATTACTCAATGTGATTTTTTTTTCTATAAAATATCTATAGTATTTTACAAATAAGCATCTAACACAAAATATCGTATATCCTTAACACGGTTTGCAAATTTTTTTCACCACTGCCTGCATGCTTGTTGGCGAGCTGTGTAAATTGACTAACCCAGACAATCCTATTTCTGCCAGCAGAGGGAATAAAGGATGTACAGTACAGTAAAACCTTGGATTGTGAGCATAATACATTTCGGATTACCCAAAGCACTTGTATATCAAAGCGAATTTCCCCATAAGAAATAATGGAAACTCAGATGATTAGTTCCACAGTCATTTATTCATGGGTCTTTCGGTTTATAGTCCATATAAAAAGATTATAGCAATGTAATAAGTTGTGTAACCATAAAATGTCCATTCACAAATGGCAGCCTCCATATAGGGGATTAGAAGCAAAATCCATAAGGAGCTACAGAGTATAAAAGAGAAGAGAGGCGCCTCTAAGTGTAGAAATATGGTTACATTTAATGACGATACAACATTTAGAAACTCACATGGTTGATGATTAAAACAGGCACATCTAAGTATGCAGGCATCCGGGGTAAAGCTGTCCACATAGACCGTTCTCCGCACCGCTGGCTCTCACTGCTGTCAGTCTGCAATCGTGATCGGGAAGACTACCATGCAATAGAGCCATCTGAAAGCGAGGCTTGAAGTGCTCGTGGAGCGCAGTGTGGAAGGGATGACATCAGTGGCGGTGAGGAGGATGGTCTAAGCGGACAGCTTTACCCCGGATGCCTGCATACTTAGACGTGCCTGTTTTAATCATCAACCATGTGAGTTGCTAAATGTTGTACCGTCATTAAATGTAACCATATTGCTACACTTATGCCGTGTACACACGATCGGTTTTACAGATGAAAACAGTCTGATGGACTTTTCTCATCGGACAAACCGATCGTGTATGGGCCCCATCGGTCTTTTTTCCATCGGTGAGAAAAAATAGAACATGTTTTAAATTTATCCGATGGGAAAAAAAAAACGATAGCAAATTCCGATCGTCTGTGTGGAACTCCATCGGAGAAAAAACCCACGCATGCTCAGAATCAAGTTGACGCATGCTCAGAAGCATTGAACTTAATTTTTCTCGGCTCGTCGGAGTGTTTTACGTCACGGCGTTTGGGACGGTCGGATTTTTGACTGATGGTGTGTAGGCAAGACTGATGGAAGTCAGCTTCATCAGATTTCCGATGGAAAAATCCATCGGATTAGAATCCATAGGAAATCCGACCGTGTGTACAGGGCTTTAGAGGCGCCTCTCGTCTCTTTTATACTCAGTTGTAACATGATGCTACTTGTATATCAAGACATCGCTTGTATATCAAGTAAATATTTATGAACACATTTTGCTTGTCTTGCAAAACGCTCTCAAACCAAGTTACTCTCAAACCAAGGTTTTACTGTATTTCACAAATAAGCATTTAATACAAAATATAGTATATCCTTAACACAGTTTGCAACGTTTTTTTCACCGCTGCCTGCATGCTTGTTGGTGAGCTGTGTAAATTGACTAATCCAGACAATCCTATTTCTGCCAGCAGAGAGAAAAAATTAATGTTTCCCTTGTCTAAATCATTTAGCTGTGTGTCTATATTTTAACTTTTCCTGCTGTCTATTCTCAACATAGGCATGTACAGGCATGGCATCCAAAAAAATGTGTAGTTTCTCAGATCTTGTCACCTGCTGGCTGCAAGTTATAAATAATAAATATTCATTTGTAGTGTATATTTATCTGAAATTAAAAAAAACATATACAAATACATTTTTAGTTGGGATCATAACAAATAAAACATAGTCCATGATGAAAATTGAATGAGGTGAGACAACATACCATCTGGGCCATAATCTTGGTACCCAAATGCTTCTTTCTTCAACCCAACAATCCCTGCCTTCCTAACCCTCATTCCTCTATCAGACTGAAGTTGAGACAAGACTTGGAGCATTGCTGGATGGTAGCAGGGGCATTTCTTTTAGAACAGGTTCACTCTTGATAATTATGGAGTACCAAAAACACACAATCTACAATCAATGCACATGTCATACTTTACAAATGAGAGCTTTAGCCTAAGATCCTCATTTGGATATGCTGACTGCTTTCCACACCCAGTGCGATAAATCGTATAACTACTGACAATTGTTGGGTTTAATTCTGGCAAATGTGTGTGAATCCAGGCATGGTGATGTGCAGATACCATTTACTAATTATAGATCAGTCATTTCAATAGGTGAAAACAGATTTTTTTTTGCTTCCTAGCGGCAGTCTAATCTTCTTCCATAATTATTCACACGTATTCTCCATATTATACGATTTTTTTTAAATATTTATTGATAATATTGGAGTTGGTACAATCGTGGTACTGGATTTAGCATAGCCTTCGTTAGCATGTGCATGCTCTCTTTGTTTGGTGAAATAAAGTTTTAGCTATAGCAAGAAAGGGATTCTTCTTTGGAAATTGCAAATAAGTATTTTCATTTTATGTTTCAAAGGTTTCCAGTATACAAAATATGGTTGCCGTAGGAAAAGCGATAACAAAATGGTTCACCGTAGCTTCTGTGAAGCCAACAGGAAGCCAAAACCTATCCGTCGAATGTGCAATCTACAGGAGTGTACACAGCCAGTGTGAGTGATCCTTTTGTCTAGCTTTTGCAAGCATTCGTTTTTATTCACGTGTTTCCTGTAGTGCAGAACTATGAAGGAGGAAAACCTTATTGGATTTATTTAAATAAACCTAAATCTGTTGTAGCAGTGCTGAAAGTAAGAAATACATAAGCAAGGTTAACTAATACCTAATATCCATAATACAAAATGATTTATTGTAAAAATGCATAGTGACATAATAACAAGATACAGTTGGAGTGAATGTCCTGCTGAGAAAAGCTTAAAGTCAAGAGAAAATGAAACTATAGCCATGCATGAAGAAGTTGAAAATATACAAAACACCCATTATTGCAGTTGGGTATTTTCTATTTTTATTGTTTTTATTATTTCTAAATACAGATAATGTAATGCTGGCCAAATACCTAATGATAAGTGAAAAATCTAATTTTCATATTGTTCAACAATTGGTAATTGATTTAAATAACTGTTTAGTTGAATTGATTCAATATACAAAACACCCATTATTGCAGTTGGGTATTTTCTATTTTTATTGTTTTTATTATTTCTAAATACAGATAATGTAATGTAATGCTGGCCAAATACCTAATGATAAGTGAAAAATCTAATTTTCATATTGTTCAACAATTGGTAATTGATTTAAATAACTGTTTAGTTGAATTGATTCATAAATTTGATTATAATTCAATCATCCAAATGATTGTAAGTTGAAGAGTCATATTGTTATATATTTTATATGGCCAGTATAAGTTCCTTTAACTTGCCCTAATACCCAGCCACCCTAGAGACCATGTAGATGAGCATCAAACTCAGAAGGAAGGCAAATATAGTACTATACACTTTCAAATGCTTGTGAGTTGCTCGGACATGCGTTTGGGTTGCCTTCATTTTCCTTTCATTTGGTCAGGTTGTTTGCCAGGTTCTGGCTGCTTCTGAGTAGCATCAACCTGCTCTTACATTCACATTGACTCGCATAAGTAAAATAGCTGCTCAGATGGAGGCACATACCCTGCACATGTGTCCTTAGTCTTTGGCCTTAGTAATCCTGTATACAGCAACACTATGATTGGAAGAGGGAGGGCATGCACTGGTAACCAATCCAACACTATTTTAAAGCACATGTGGTGACAGGAGAAGGTGGTTGGGTGATTCACCATCTAATCAGTAGGCTGGGGGTGTGTTGTAGACCAAGGTTGTTCTGACAAATAGGCAAATCTCCAATTCCAGATGAAGCTTGCTTACCTCTTCCTACCTTGCAGCAACTTTGAGTTTTGTTCCCCATTGCAGAGCCTCATAAGTAATAACTAAATATATATGATTTCACATCCACAATTTTCATATGAAATATGTCAGGTGGAGCTGTATTTGAATTTGCTAATGATCATATTAGATCTGCCTGTGATGCTACAACATATAAAACATACCTGAGACCAGTGCCGGGACAAGGTCATCTAGAGCCCAGGGAAAACATGCCAAACTACATCCCCCCCCCAATATGTATGAGCATTATGTGTCAGCAAAAATCCCCCTCCCAACACAAATCTTTGCCCCCAAAAATTACCCTCCTAGCAAAAATCCTCTACACCTCAAATCCCCCCCCCAAGTACACATCCTCTCCCCCACTCCAAATCCCCCATTCCAGCACAAATACCCCCATCCCTCCTCCTAGCACAAATCTTCCCCCCCTACACATTGCCCCTCCTAGCACAAATACTCCTCAATCATCCCTACCAGAACAAATCCCCCCCCCCAAAAAAAATTCTCCTCCTAGCACAATTCTTCTCCCCCTCTACCATATCACCTCTTCTAGCACAAATCCCCCATCCTAGCACAAATCATCTTGCCTTATCCCCCTTCCCAACACATATACCCCTAAATCACTACTCCTAACACCCTCCCCCAAATTCACCCTCCTAGAACAATTCTTACCCCCTGCCCCCCAGGGGTCCGCCATTGCACCGCCACCCCCCACCCCCCCTCACATGATACCGCAGTGCCCAGGGCAGCCGCCCTTCCTGCCCACCCCTTGTCCCAGCCCTGCCTGAAACAATTACAACTAAGCTAAGCTTAGAAGGAATTAGAAAGCAAAGCATGCATTTTTCAATAAATTTTAATTTAAATCTAGGAATAAAGTTCCTAAAACAGAAAGTGCTAATAAGGTTAAAGCAGTATGACTGTATACAAAATCTTTATTAGTAACTAGAATATTAGACAATCAATAGACAAATAGAAAAGACAAAAAATTCCAGCGGGCAATTAACACCAACCCACAGCATTAAAAGAATAAACAACGTTGTCAAATACATTTCAAAAACAACACCTTGTTGAAAAGCCTCTTCAATAAAATATACCGTATTCATCCAGTGGGATCCTTGCAATAGGATAAACCTATTTCAGTGTCGCACTGAACTCAGTGGATGAAACCTCATCAATGGGGATAGACAAACTTCAAAGCAGCAGCTAGTTATTAGCGTAAGTAGCAAGATATTGGCAGTAATGTAGCATTCATTTAAACCGTAGGATAACAAGAATGGTCAGTTTGTAAATCTACAGGAAAAATGAAATGTATCTTCTCTTATCCACATTAAATAACAATAGTCTTAATGTGTCTCTCATAGCTGGGTAGCTGACGACTGGGAACACTGTACAAAAAGCTGTGGGAGTTCTGGCTATCAGATTCGTGTCGTACGGTGCATTCAGCCCCTTCATGACGGTACAAATCGCTCAGTTCACAGCAAGTATTGTAGTGGAGAGCGTCCAGAGAGCAGACGAGCATGCAACAGGAATCCCTGCCCTGCACAATGGAAGACTGGTGCCTGGTCTGAGGTCAGTGATACATGTCCACATCATTTGTTATATAAATTCTACATTGATCACATTTATTACAACAGGTAGCTAAGCAGAGTATCTCTGTAGAGAAGATGTCCCAACAATGCTTCTTAACTAAAAAAAACTCTTAACAAAAATGAGCAATATCCTCATACTGCGCGAACAAGATAATAAACATTAAAACATACAATAACAGAATTGTTGTCAGTATGTGAAAGTGCAAAACAACATAAATGACATACCTCTCCAAATCCCTATTGGAACCAACCTAGGTGTGAGGTTTGCAAAGAACCCTAATGCCGCGTACAGACGATCGGAAATTCCGACAACAAAACCGTGGATTTTTTTCAGACGGATGTTGGCTCTAACTTGTCTTGCATACACACGGTCGCACAAATGTTGTCGTAAATTCCGAACGCCAAGAACACGGTGACCTACAAGACGTACGACAGCACTATTAAAGGGAAGTTCAATACCAGTCGTGTTAGTGGAAGTTTTGTGAGAGACGATTCGCGCTTTTCAGCCTCATGCTTTTCAGTCCGTTACAGAGTGACGAATGTGCTATCTCCATTACGAACGCTAGTTTTACCAGACCGATCGCTTTCGTCTCGTACTTGATTCAGAGCATGCATGGAATTTTGTGCGTCGGAATTGTCCACACACAATCGGAATTTCCAAGAACGTTTTATTTGGTGGAAAATTTGAGAACCAGCTCTCAAATTTTTGTTGTCGGAAATTTCGGCAGTAAATGTCCGATGGAGCCTACACACGGTCGGAATTTGCGACAACAAGCTCCCATCGAACATTTGTTGTCGGAAATTCCGATCGTCTGTACGCGGCATTAGCCCCAAAGCAAATTTGATCTACGCTGTCATTTCCATTTATCCAATAAAGAGGTCTAGGTGTCCTGGTGGAAATCTTAAAAAAATGCACTGGTGGAGATCTTCAAAAAATATTATGAACTCATGCTGTGAATAATGGTAATTGAAGCTTCAGAAGAATTTGTGGGATTTCAGATGCAGGATTATTTCTATATCTTCATGAAACTGTGTCAATGGCGGAAGACAGCAAAAGTATAATTTTTTTTTTTTGTATGATATCACTTCTCTTTAGATAGGAGTTATTTTATAGAGGAACATTCCCATATTCGTATATATTCAATATGTTGTATTTAACATTAGCAATGTATAGGTGTCAATTGTTATTATATTGCTCACAGCTGTTTACATTGTAAATATAACAGCTTTTTTCAGTATCTGCTAAAATTCCATATCTACCAAGGGTAATGCAGGGGAAAATAGCCTCGATCCTTCAGGGTGCCTACAAAGCTGTAACTTTTGGAACTGACCAGGTGTTACTCAATGAAGGAGCCAGTTTTGACTGTGCTGCCTGGGAGTATTTGTGACTATCTATAAAATCTGGCCTTTTACCAACCACTGAGGCTGAAAGTTATGCAGACCTGCAGACTGATTAAATATAAAGCAGAGGCACACAATAATTTTTTCCATTTTCCGTCTTCAGCTAAACTTGTTTATATTTACCAAAAGAAGAATTACTCTAGGAATGCTTTTCTATTGAATTGTGCTAATACAATATATTATTAACCAATGAATAAAAAATGAAAATAATCCTTAAATGGAACACTGAACAAACAACCAAAGATGAAAATGTAGCACCAATCATGGAATTTCACTTTATTTTCCTGATTAATGCCATATTTTTTAACGTAGAGGTTAGGTTTGCCAGCAAGCGTAAAGTACATTCTATTACACTTACTGCACTGTGCTATTATTGGATAAGTTATTCATGAACTATTTGTTACTAAATCATTGGACCATCAGATATAAACTGGTTGGGAAGAACAGTATGTAGTCACATAATAAACTACACAGTATCTAAAGCCAAAAGTTTTTTTTTAAGCAAGGTAGAGGACTTTAACCACTTCAGCCCCAGAAGGATTTGCCCCCTTAATGACCAGGCCCTTTTTTTGCGATACGGCACTGCGCCGCTTTAACTGACAATTGGGCACTCGTGCGACACTGTACCCAAACAAAATGTATGTCATTTTTTTTTCACAGATATAGCTTTCTTTTGGTGGTATTTGATCACCTCTGAGGTTTTCATTTTTTGCGCTATAAACAAAAAAAGACCAACAATTTTGAAAAAAAAAATATATATATATTTTTTACTTTTTGCTATAATAAATATGCCCAAATTTTTTAAAAAAATTACACATTGCTTCATCAGTTTAGGCCAATATGTATTATGTATATAAGTTATAGCCTCTACAAAATAGGGAATAGATTTATGGCATTTTTATTATTATTTTTTTTTTTACTAGTAATGGCAGCGATCTGCGATTTTTAGCATTACTGCGACATTGCGGCAGACAGATCGGACACTTTTGACACTTTTTTGGGACCAGTGACATTTATACAGCAATCAGAGCTAAAAATAGCCACTGATTACTATATAAATGTCACTGGCAGGGAAGGGGTTAACATCAAGGGGTTAAGTGTGTTCCCTGGGTGTGTTCTTACTGTAGGGGAGGTGGGCTACCTAGGACATGACAGAGATGGCTGTTCCTGATGACTGGGAACAGAAGATCTCTGACATGTCACTATGCAGAACGGGGCATTGCCTAGTTTACATAAGTAGTTCCCCATCCTGCCTCTGTACACTGCAATTGTGGTTCGCTGGCTGACATTGAGTCTGCGGGACCCGTGTGGAACACTCCTGTGGCACGCGCCCGCTAGCCTTCCTGCACAGACCGACGTACAGCTTCAGCAGTTTGCGCAGGAGAGCCAGCCTGCCACAGTATAATGACGGCAGCCGGTCGGCAAAAGGTTAACACTGTCTTTTTTTGTTTTATGCCATCTGTGTCGGTTTCCCTTCACTTCCTGCCCAGTAGATTCAACATGAAGTGAGAGGTTATCTTTCCAATGTGAAGGAAATCCCCATTTAGTTGTCAGCCAATATGTATACTTATTGGAAGGGTCTTGTTCTGGTGGCAGCTCAAAACTTTGAAATTAGCCGTACTTACATTTCCAGTGACATTGGTGATCAGTATAACTAGTGAGCGTTTAAGCTCCCAGCCGTCAACCCAGACTGCAACAGATAGCGGGGTAGAGGTTCTAACCTCTCACCATTCTATCCAAATCTAAAAATGCTCGGAAAAGGGTCTAGTATGGATTTTTTAGGAGGACTCCCTTTTTTTTTTTACTTGTTTATTCTCAGGAGGTTTCACCTTACAATTCATACAAGATCCTAATCTAGTATAAGGCTCTGGTATGTATTATTAGGGGCAAACCCTAATTTGTGTGAGGTCCCTCACTAACAGCTATGTGGGATAAAGGTCCTGGTATAGATATTATCAAAATTGCTAATCCCGCAATATAAAATTATTTTTAATATTTTAATTTTTTTGCTTTGGTACATATTCCCGCTAAAGGTCACTGATTGCCGCCATTACTAGTATGTTTTTTTTTTATATTCCATAGCTTGTAGACTCTATGACATTCACATAAACCAATTAATTTACGCTTATTGGGATTTTTACCAAAAATCGTAGAAGAATACATATTGGCCTAAATTTATGAAGAAATTCGATTTTTTTACATTTGTTTATTGGATGTGTTTTAAAGGAGAAAGTAAAAAAATATTGTTTTGTTTTTTTCAAAATTGTCTGTCTTTTTTTTGTTTATAGCGCCACAAATAAAAAAATGCAGTGGTTATCAAATACCACCAAAAGAAAGCACTATTTGTAGAAAAAAATGACATGGATTTTATTTGTGTACAGTGTTTCACGACTGCGCAATTGTCAGTTAAAGTAACACAGTGCCGTATCACAAAAAAATGGCCTGGTCATGAAGGGGATTAAATCTTCCGAAGGTCATGTCGTTAATTTAGACATCATGCAGGCCTAGCCACACCTGGATGATTACAGCCATTTTGTTTCATGCAATTATATTAATAAACACTACAGAAAAAAAATCAAAATTTTTCTGCCTAGAAACTTCCCTACAAGTTAGCCAAAGAGGTTGATTTACTTAAATAGACTGTGCACTTTGTAAAGTGCAGTTGCACTCTGCAAGAGCAGTTGCTCCAGAACTTAGAAAATGCTTTTCACTTTGTAAAGAATACCCAATCATGTGCAAGGATTATAGAAAAAAATGAATTTTTGCTTGCACATGATTGGATGATGGAAGTCAGCAGAGCTTCTGCTCATTTACTAAGCTCTGGAGCAACTGCTCTTGCAGGTCTATTTTACTTTAGTAAATCAACCACAATGTGTCTTTTTCAGGAGTTTACAGGCATGTGCTCTTACAGGCAGAGAAAAACCCCCACCAAACTCGCGTTTTTGTGAGGAGCTTTCGAGCAGAAAAGACGCTTAAGTGCCCAAAAAGTGCAAAAAAGCTCAAAAAACCTTGCAAATGAACATAAAAATAGGAAACAACAGCTGAGCGGGGAGTTTGAGGGTTTGTGAAAAAAAACCTTATGCTCAAAAAAGCTCAAAGAAGCTCAATAAAAATGTGCAAAAGAGCACAAAAAGCATAAGCTTCTTCAAGCTGAAATAAAAGCTCAAATGCTTGTAAACGCAGCTTTTTTTGAACTTTAGTGTGCATGAGCCCTTATTGTCACAGTCTAAAAAAAAACCCCACCTCCAACACAAAGGCATAATGAGCTAGCATGCATAGCATATTAGCTCATTATGAAATACTCACCTTAGATCAAAGCCCCCGCAGCGGTCCCAGTACACAGTTCCGGTCGGCAACATCGCTCCCAGAGTTACTTCCGGGTATCGCGGGGCTCCGGCGCTGCGATTGGCCTGAGCGGCGATTACGTCACTCATGCGCGCATGGTAACGGCACACTAACTGAAGCAATGGCACAAGCCGCCGGTAACGGCACACTAACTAAAGCAATGGCACGTGCCATTGCTTCAGTGCACATGTGCCGAAGACGTTGGCACATGCAGATATAGGGGATATCTCCTAAACCGTGCAGGTTTAGGAGATATCTGGGGTAGCTACAGGTAAGCCTTATTATAGGCTTACCTGAAGTCAAAAGTGGATTGTAAGGGTTTACAATCACTTTAATTTTCACTGTACAAAAAATCCCCCAAAAAAACAAGAGATTTGTTTTTGAAATGTACTTTGTCTTCTTACTCCTCTTAGCCTAATGCTGAGCAACTATAAAATCAAGCTACAGCCCTACTGCAAGGGGTAATTTCTGGTTTAGGTCTAAGGGACACAGAAAAGCAGATTTACATACCCTTTCCTTCACAGCTAGACCTATCTATGCAGTGTCTTCTCCCCTATGCTCTACTGGTCTAAGGTCCTGGCATAATCAAGACCAGCCCAGGGTCCATGGCCCTGCTCCGGACGTGAGGACGCTAAGGGAAAGTCCACTTGAAGCATGTGGGAGTACAGTCTGCTGGGGGAGCAGAGGATCAGATAATTAAAAACGTTTCTCCTCTCCCCTAGACAAAATAAGCAGCTAAAGTGGATTTAAACCCAAACATTCTTTTTAAATTAAGACTCATATCTGTTACAGCAGAGGTTGTCATTTCATCTGTGCCCAGTCTTGCCACGAAGAGTTAATCCAGCTCTGAGCAATCCTCTTATGTTTCTTCAGCAAGATAAAAACAGATACACAGAGAAATAGGAGTCTGTTCTTCCCCGCTTGCTGTGAGTGACAGGTGATTTTCCCTATCTCATGTATGAGTGTGAGAGAGGCATTCTGTGTACTTCACATCCCCCTCCTTTCTTCACCAGCTCTCCCAGGATTGGCTGCTCCACACCTCAGCATGATTGGGCATGCTGAAGTCATGTGGTGACTTTCCTAGGTTTTGACTGGATGTTAGTGATCATGGGGCATAATCCACGAGACCAGCAGAAGTTCAGTGTAAGAAATATTGATGCCTGGCCAAGGGGAGTGTAGAGGTGGGTGGGGAGTCTACTGACATCATGACTCCACCCACCGAGCCACCCACAGCATCCAGAGTATTGCAGGGCTCCAAACAGCTAAAGGGGAGATATTTGACAGGTAAGGATACATGCAGGAGGCATATACAGGTATATCCTTATAGATCAGCACTTTGGCAGTAATTTAGAAATGATGAGTAGGTTTACATCCAGTTTAACACTTGAAGTGAAAGTGATAATTTTATAGTTTCCAGGAGTTGGGTTTTAACATCACCTGCACATACATTCTCATATAATGTTTTCACTGAATTAAGCACAAGCTGCACAAATGAGAGTAACAAGTGTAGCTTTAGGTTTCATGCACAGTGGGCATTTAGCCCCGTTGCATGAGATCCCAGCATTTTGGTGCGGGCGAGAGGCATAGGCGCATCATCCAGCCCCGTTGATAGCATCCTGTAAAACTCTTGTGAGTGGCCAAAAGCTGCTGCGACTGGACAAGGATGGACTGTGCACAAAGTGGTGCTAACATTTAGGCAGTGTGCACCCAAGGAAGAATGTGCAGTTCAGTTTATGTCAGAATATCACAGTCATTGGCTATCTGGACAATATACAAAGCTAAGGGTTTGACATACAGTCCAGCTTGCTGTTAAATAAAAAATATTTATTAGAGAAAAAGGAAATATCTGCTTAAAAGACATCTATTCAGGGTAAATCAGCAGTGAAGCAAACTTGGTGGCCCAGGTGGTAGTACTTTTCTTTTGTTTAATTTGTGTGAACTCTGTAAAATAACAGTCATTCATGTTATGTACAACATGGACTGGCTGGGTTTCAAACAAATAAAGAATTGTGAAGCAGATAAGAGATATATTGCAGGAACAAAGAGAAAACAAGGCAGAATAATACCGCCTTACAGTCGTACAGAGATGAGGTTCACTGTTTATTACTGTTTGTTTGTTGCTGATCTCAGCTCTGATCTTTTATTTCCGATGCAGTGCTCTGTAACCTGTGGTGAAGGTATTGAAGTGAGACAAGTCCTATGTCGTTCAGGTGATCAATGCGATGGAGAGAAACCAGAATCTGTAAGGGAATGCAAGCTAGCGCCTTGTAATGGTATGTATTGCTCTTCACAGTTCAACACTCTCTTTTCAAGAACCAAATTAATAAAGTTGGCAAGCAGAATCACAAAGCTTGTAAAGCCAAGAGCTCAGGGTACATTTTTCTTTCAGTTCTAATGAAGCATTTTTGATGTTTTTTTTTTTTTCCTTTGTCCCCTTTGTTAGGAATAGTACAAGTGTATTTTATTAAGGTGTTCTGGTTGACAGATAGGAACTAAAACAGCGTCCAAAAACAATGTGATACAGATGACTGCTACTTAAACTGAATTGTACTAAAAAAACTATAGAACTACAGTATAGGGAAATCTATATTGCTATAAATTAAACCCCACAAAGATGCAAATGTGCAAACACTCTCATAAGGTTAGGGTAGTTTCCACAAATCTTCCACCAAATATGGCAGGAAGAGATAGGCCCACATATCCTGGCATGAAAAGCATGTTCCTGAGACCTGATGCAGTCTGTTTCCCTAATGCAGACATTGTTTGTGGTGCATATGTACCAAATGGATTATTTCTATGGGCTATTAAACATGTTTGTATATGGGGCTTATGGCCCTACAGAGCAAAATATGCCTGTTTTTTCCGTGTCTAGGAACCACAGCTACTGTGTAATTCTACCCATACACATACTATATATTAGGGGTGCGGAATTTAATCGGTGCATCGTGATTCGGGCATCCCCTATGCGACACCGATGCAGGGAAACCTAATAATCGATTATCCCCGATGTCTAGCCCCGCCCCTTCCTTCCCGGGAGAGCCGTTTCCTCATTTGTTATTTTTTTCCTATGACGCGCTCATGTGACTGCCCGGCCCGCCTCTCTGCTTTCACGTCTCACGTACGCCAGGAGAGACGTTAAAGCAGAGAGGAGAGAGGGCAGTCACATGAGCGCGTCATATACACACACTGTTCCCCCTAGCTCTCGGCTCCTATTGGAACTCCGCCCCCCCCCAGCCCTGTACATTGCCGCTCCCTCCTCCTACGAATGCTAATGCTCCTAATACCGCCCCGCCTCTCCAGCCCTCTGCTTACGCCTACTGTTTAACGAATGCTAATGAGCAGAGGGCTGGAGAGGTGGGGCGGGGCGGTATTAGGAGCATTAGCATTCGTAGGAGGAGGGAGCGGCAATGTACAGGGCTGGGGGGGCGGAGTTCCGATAGTAGCCGAGAGCCAGGGGAACAGAATCCGGCGGGGGGAACCATTCTCGGCACAACAGGAAAGTTCTCACTACTGCAGAAAAGGTTAGTTTGGAATTAGGAATTAGGTTAGGGATTAGAATAGGGTAAAGAAGTGTGAATAAAGTTCATTAAAGTGCCAGTATTATTTTTTCTTTAAAGTAAAACGGATATTATACTTACCTACTGATCTTCTGTAGCATGTCCGCAGTCACCGACCATCTCCTGTAGCATGTCCGCAGTCTCTCTGACCATCTCCTGTAGCATGTCCGCAGTCTCTCTGACCATCTCCTGTAGCATGTCCGCAGTCTCTCTGACCATCTCCTGTAGCATGTCCGCAGTCTCTCTGACCATCTCCTGTAGCATGTCCACAGTCACCGACCATCTCCTGTAGCATGTCCGCAGTCTCTCTGACCATCTCCTGTAGCATGTCCGCAGTTTCTCTGACCATCTCCTGTAGCATGTCCGCAGTCACTGACCATCTTCTGTAGCATAAAAATAGATAGTGCAGCGCTTTAAATGTCCATATGTCAAAGATGGAAAAACAGCACAGTGAATCAATGAATAATCCCCGTGATCTTCATAGGTGACACATGAACTCTTGATTGCATGCAGGTGGTAACAAACACACACAGTGAGAGACCTCCACCAACAGATAAATTGGCCGCTCACCTCCAAACATGGACCCTTTGATTATAGAGGGTCACTGAAAACCTTCCCTTGCGGGTGAATCCAAGACAGATATATATGTAAAATTCCCCAGATGAGTGAGGATCATCACTCCCGTATGAGATCAGAATCATTCAAGGACTTCAAGGTATCTGGTTCATAAGACTCTCCTCCATGTGTCAAAAGCAGGACACATGGAGGAGAGTCTTATGAACCGGATACCTTGAAGTCCTTGAATGATTCTGATCTCATACGGGATTGATGATCCTCACTCATCTAGGGAATTTTACATATATATCTGTCTTGGATTCACCCGCAAGGGAAGGTTTTCAGTGACCCTCTTTAACCACTTCTCTACTGTGCACGAAAACCCCCTTCCTGCCCAAGCCATTTTTCAGCTTTCAGCGCTGTCACACTTTGAATGACAATTACGCGGTCGTGCGACGTGGCTCCCAAACGAAATTTGCGTCCTTTTTTTCCCACAAATAGAGCTTTCTTTTGGTGGTATTTGATCACCTCTGCGGTTTTTATTTTTTTGCGCTATAAACAAAAGAAGAGCGTCCAGTTTGGAAAAAAACACTATTTTTTACTTTTTGGTATAATAAATACCCATTTTATTTTTTAAATAAAATTTTCCGCATTTTAGGCCGATACGTATTCTTCTACATATTTTTGGTATAAAAAAAAAATCGCAATAAGCGCGTATTGATTGGTGTGCGCAAAAAAAGTTATAGCGTCTACAAAATAGGGGATAGATTTATAGCATTTTTTTTTTTTTTTTTTTTGTAATGGCGGAGATCTGCGATTTTTTTATTGTGACTGCGATATTGCGACGGACACATCGGACACTTTTGACACATTTTTGGGACCATTCACATTTATACAGCGATCCCTGCTATAAAAATGCATTGATTACTGTATAAATGTGATTGGCAGGGAAGGGGTTAACCACTAGGGGGCGGGAAGGGGTTAAATATGTTCCCTCAAAGTGTTCTTACTGTGGGGGGAGGGGACTGACTGGGGGAGGTGACCGATGGTTGTCCCTATGTACAAGGGACACACCATCGGTCCCCTCTCCCTCACAGGACGTGGATCTCTGTGTTTACACACAGAGATCCACTTTCCTGCTCGTTTCCCGGGCAATCGCGGCCGCCGGGCACGCGCATCGGGGCCTTGTGAACGCGGCGGGCGCGCGTGCGCTTCCTAGCTCGTTTTAAAGGGAGGACGTCATATGACGTCCTCCCAGAACGAGAGTATCCTCCGCCCGCCGTCTATTGACAGTGGGCGGGGGACAAGTGGATAATCAAAGGGTCCATGTTTGGAGGTGAGCGGCCAATTTATCTGTTGGTGGATGTCTCTCACTGTGTGTGTTTGTTACCACCTGCATGCAATCAAGAGTTCATGTGTCACCTATGAAGATCACGGGGATTATTCATTGATTCACTGTGCTGTTTTTCCATCTTTGACATATGGACATTTAAAGCGCTGCACTATCTATTTTTATGTTTATTTCAGGGATTTTGACTATTTGACCCTTAGTGTTCAGCTGCTCAGTATCATATTGTATCACAGTTTATTGCGCGGATTTGTTTCTTTTTATATATCTCCTGTAGCATGTTCGCAGTCACCGACCATCTCCTGTAGCATGTCCGCAGTCTCTCTGACCATCTCCTGTAGCATGTCCGCAGTCTCTCTGACCATCTTCTGTAGCATGTCCACAGTCTCTCTGACCATCTCCTGTAGCATGTCCGCAGTCTCTCTGACCATCTCCTGTAGCATGTCCGCAGTCTCCCTGACCATCTCCTGTAGCATGTCCGCAGTCTCTCACCATCTCCTGTAGCATGTCCGCAGTCACCGACCATCTCCTGTAGCATGTCCGCAGTCACCGACCATCTCCTGTAGCATGTCCGCAGTCACCGACCATCTCCTGTAGCATGTCCGCAGTCACCGACCATCTCCTGTAGCATGTCCGCAGTCTCTCTGACCATCTCCTGTAGCATGTCCGCAGTCTCTGGCCATCTCCTGTAGCATGTCCGCAGTCACTGACCATCTCCTGCAGCATGTCCGCAGTCACTGACCATCTCCTGTAGCATGTCCGCAGTCTCTCTGACCATCTCCTGTACTATGTACAAGTTGTTGTCTGCTTTGTTTAGACTTTGCTACATGCAGGGAGTGTTGTCTTTTTTTAAAAAGAACAGATATAATTAAAAAAATGGAGATCTCCTGACTGCTTGAATTTTTTTGATGAAAACCATGCGCACTTGCGCTGTAATCGTGATGCATCGTGATGCATCGCGGAATCTAATCGAATCGAATCGTTGACCTGATAATCGTAATCGAATCGAATCGTGAGGCCAGTGAAGATGCGCACCTCTATACTGTATGTGTGTATAGCCAAGTGCAATGTACTTTGTAATGAATGTCTATTGGTTGAATTACGTAGAAGCTGTGGCTCCAGGATGCAGCCAATACACCACACATCCATATATATGCCTGTGAATTTTTTCTTATACCCAGATTTTACGTGTGCTGATGGCCTTAAGTTACCCTAACTCAAATATGGCATGATTATTGCCATAAGTACTTGTAGCGCTACCCCCAGTTAAGAGAGCCGCTGATATTGATTTGGGCCCTGTAGTGCACTGCTGTCAACCCCTGGCAATCGGCTCTAACCTCCCGTGGCACAGCTGGTGATAGAGGGATAGGACCGCGTGACCGCAACTGTTGGTGATGCAGTCCTATAACAAACATACACAGAATATACTTTAAAACTCCTATTAAAGTAAGCGGAACTGACACCAAATGTACTTTACCCAGATATTTTACTGAGGCTAATGGGCAAGTAATAAACAACAGTATAACAAGTTGCAGATCCCTGCAATAAACAGTAATAAAGATAAACAGAGTAATCAGAATAATTAAGTATTGCTATGCAACTCTAGCGCTGCCCTTTTACAGCTACTTCCCCTCATGGGTAGACTAACACCCAGCAATGTCTACCTATGCAGTCAGGCCTGACTGATCTAAATGGAAGTTCAGTGAAACAATATTTGCTAGCAATCTCTCGGTGGTGCACTTGAAGAACAACTTTGTAATCCCAACGAATAGTAAAGATAAAGTATCTGTCTTTAAACAGCTCTCACCACCTGGACAAGTCCAAGTCCCTTTCCTCCATCGATTCGTCTAGGAACAGGAATCCACCGACATCCAAGTCTTCAATCCTTCTGGTGTACTGCAGCAAGGAGGATTAGATGTCTCTAAGGCTCTGCTAGGCTGGCAGAGGGCTCTTTGGAAAGGAGCACACGGCCCGGGCTTCAGGCCTTGTGCACACAGCAGTTCAGCACAGACATCCTCTTGCTAGGAGAGGGGGGTCCAAAGAGGCCGACCAAAACTCCGCCTCCCCTTTATAAAGTCTGCCCCAGCAGTCTCTGTTCTGGAGCAATGCACCCTGGGTGCTGCAAGATGTACTGGGAGATGTAGTCTCTCTCTCCTCTGCTTTCACTTCCATAATGTCTCTTTACTTCCTACCGACTCACCTCTCACCTGGAACTTCTTGTCTCTCTGCATTAAAGGGGAACACCCCGCTACACACTCCCCCCACTTGAACTCTTTGGTCCCCAAAGATAAACTTCAACAAATACTGTTTACCATTTTGGACAATGTCGAGCATGATGTTGGCATAGGGAATTCCCACCAAAACTTTGGGATGGAACTCTCTTGCCCACAGGTCACACTACCATGAGTGGCCTGCCTAACTGTGCCAGAGAGTGAGCTGGGGTTGCCCTCCACCAAATGGACGGTGGAAGGATCAGGTTGTTCAACACTTCTCCTAGCCGTTACAACAGAGTCCTCTGAGCTCGTCCCCATTTGGGGGTAAGTTAGTTTCTTGGGAGGCCTGATGACTCTGCGAGCCCTCTGCTCTCTTGGTGCTTCTGACTCTGGCACCACAGGCTCTTCTTCAGGAGTAAGTTCAGGTAACATTGCTGGTTCTGGAACCTCTGATTCAGAAGTCAACTGACGTATGGAATCTCTAGAGTCCTCCTCTGCGCAAGTGTCAGGAACATCTTCCCAGTAATCAGCTGAGGGACTGAAGGGTATGAATTCAGTAGCCTCCGGATTCAGCGTTGCATCTGGGGTATCCCCTCCATTTGGGAGATCTATGGCGGACGTTCCCAGAGTCGAGGGAGGCCACAGCCAGTCCAGTTCTCCACCTTCTTCTGTACTCAATTGGGAGGCCTCCCCATCTTTGGCTCGAGAGGTCTGGGACCGAGTGTTCGGTCTAGGAATATCCAGGATAGAGGCCGGTTCAGGGGAGTCTCTCACGGGAGGTATTCTGACTGCCTCAGCAAGTGGGAGCAGGTGGTTCCGATGCCACGTCTTCAGTGGACCCACCTTTCCTTCTGGCTTTAGTTTGTAGACAGGCAAACCGGGCAACTTCCTACAGACAACATAGGGCTCAGATCTCCACCTGTCGGCAAGCTTGTGTTTTCCAGGGACCCCCAGATTGCGTAGCAGTACTCGGTCCCCGGGCTGCAGATCTTGCACTCGAACCTTCAGATCAAAATTTCTCTTGTTGCGAGCCCCCCTTTGATCCGAAGCCGCCTGGGCTTGTTCATAGGCCACCTGCAAGCTACGTCTAAGTCTGTCCACGTATCCCTTGTGGGATGTAGCTGAGGTATTGTCTATAGAAGTGCCAAAGGCCAGGTCCACAGGTAGCCTTGCTTCTCTCCCAAACATAAGTCGATAAGGGGAGTAGCCAGTGGCGTCACTTGTGGTACAGTTATAGGCATGTACTAGGGCTGATATGTGCTGACTCCAGTGTTGCTTCTTCTCTGTTTCTAAGGTTCCCAACATGTTGAGCAGGGTCCGGTTAAATCTCTCCGGCTGAGCATCTCCTTGTGGGTGGTAAGGCGTGGTTCTGGTCTTCTTTATTCCTAATGAATCCAAAAGTCTTCGGATCAACCGACTCTCAAAGTCCCTTCCTTGATCTGAGTGGAGTCTCTGTGGTAGTCCGTAATGGACAAAATACTTCTCCATAAGTATCTTGGCCACGGTGGATGCCTTCTGGTCTTTGGTTGGGAAAGCTTGAGCATAGCGGGTGAAATGGTCGGTTATTACCAGAACATTCCCCAATCCACTCAGGTCGGGTTCGAGACAGAGAAAGTCAATGCATACCAGATCCATTGGGCCTTGACTCTGTAAATGGCCCATTGGGGCAGCTTGATGGGGTAGGGTCTTTCTCTGAATGCATCGTGCACAGGAATGGCAATACTCCTCTACTTCTGCCCTCATGCAGGGCCAATAGAACCGATTTCTGACAAGCTGGAAGGTCCTTTCTGCCCCTAGGTGACCATGATGGTCATGCAGGGCAATTAGTACAGTCTCTCGGTGCTTCTCTGGAAGAAATAACTGCCACTTATCTTCTGAGTCATCAGAGGGGCCCCTTCGGTAGACCACTCCCTGATGTACCTGTAGCCTGTCCAATTCCTTCCTCAACAGGCGAGCCTCCTTTGAGGGGTGATGTAGGAATTTGTTGGGATCCTGATTCTCCAGGGCTTCGAGGACCAATCTCCCCATGGGGTCTTCCAATTGGTCACACCTCAACTCCTTCTTGGACAGTCTCGGTAGGTTGTCTTCCTCCAGTTGAGTTACCCCACAATAGTGTTTGGGGACTCCTACCATGGTAACCCCTATTTCTTCTGCTCTGGAGCCTCCTCTGGCTTGGAATTCAGCCCCTTGACAAAGGGCCCGCACCCCATCCGGTGCCACTTGGGTCCAATCTTCCCAGTCATTTGTCGTGGCATGAGACCTCCGGGACAGGGCATCTGCATCCCTATTTCCGGCTCCTGGTCTGTACTTCAGACTGAAGTTGAATCCAGACAATGCGGCCAACCACCTGTGTCCGGTGGCATCTAGTTTCGCGGTGGTGAAGAGGTAGGTCAGGGGGTTGTTGTCTGTCTTCACAGTAAACTCTGCCCCATACAAGTAGTCTTTTAGCTTGTCTACTACCGCCCATTTGAGGGCCAGGAATTCCAGCTTATGAGTGGGGTAATTCTTTTCTGAGGGGGTCAGGCTCCTGCTCACATAGGCCACTGGTCGCAGTTGTCCTTCATGTTCTTGGTAGAGTACACCACCTAGACCCTCATGGCTGGCATCCACATGTAATTCATAAGGTCTGGTAGGGTCGGCGTAGGCCAGAACTGGGGCAGTGGTTAAGCTCCTCTTCAGAGCATGAAAGGCCTCTTCACACCTTGGGTTCCACTGATCTTGAACTGACTCACCAGGCCTCCTGGGCCCTGAGTCATCCTCTTCCCCTTCTGCCTTTAGCAATTCATTCAACGGGCGGGCAATCCGAGCAAACCCCTCCACAAACCTCCTATAATAGGAGCAGAACCCCAGGAAGGATCTGAGCTCTGTTACTGTGGTGGGTCGTGGCCAGGAAGTGACTGCTTCCAACTTCTCAGGATCTGTGGCCACCCCTTCTTCAGACACTATGTGCCCCAGATAGTTCACAGAAGACTGGTAGAACCGACACTTCTCGGGGGAAAGCTTAAGTCCCTCTTCGCTGAGTCTTCTCAATACTTTCTCCAACCTGGCTTCATGTTCTTCCAAGGTTCTTCCAAAGACAATGACATCGTCCAAGTACACAAGGACTTCTATAAGATTCATGTCTCCAACAGTCTTCTCCATAAGGCGTTGAAAGGTAGCAGGAGCTCCAGACAGACCCTGAGGCATCCTATTGAATTCGAAGAATCCCACCGGGGTTATGAAGGCTGTCTTCTCCCTGTCTTCTGGGTGCATAGGGATTTGATAGTACCCACTCTTGAGGTCCATCACACTGAACCATTTGGCTCCAGACAAACTTTGTAGGGCATCTTCTATCCTTGGCGTGGTGTATTGGTCAGGGATGGTTCTCCTGTTGAGAGTCCTGTAATCGATACAAAGCCTCAACGACCCATTCTTCTTTCTGACCACCACGATTGGGGAGGCATAGGGACTTCTAGACTCCCGGATCACACCAGTCTTCTTTAGTTCTACAAGTTGTTCCCTCAGATCCTCCAGATCTGCCAGGGGGACCCGCCTGACCCTCTCTTGGAAGGGCTTATCTTCTTGGAGGCGGATCCGATGGGTGGCACTTCTTGCACACCCCACATCGAATTCATCTTCGGAAAAGATCTTCTCCCACCTGGACAGCTGGGCCTTGGCTCTTTCTTTCCAAGCCCTGGGTAGGTTCGGGTTTTCCACGGACAGTTTCTCCCAAACATCTCCTCCGTCACCCGTCCCCTTGACTTCGGACCAAGTGACCGGGGCAGCAGGGCTCACCTGACCAAGCAACACTCTGGCAGGGATCTCCATGGGTCCTCCCGTAGTGTTCCTAACACTCACCGGAACTCTGCCATGGGCCTTCTTCAGGGCCTTGAACGGAATCACTTCTGGTATCACTTCCAGGCCTGAGGACTCTTCCCTTGGGTCTGATTCCAGCATGACAAAGGGGCCAGGTTGTTCCCACGAAAGCTTCACAGTGGCCCTAAGACAGGTTACTTCTCCGGGCTGTAGCACTACTCCTTCTCTGCCAAGTCTCCACACCTTCCCTATCCCCTCTCCCGGGGTCTTCTGCTCTAAGACCAGTCGTTGGTAGGCCGTCTTTAGCATGGGATGGATTTTGGTGGCTGAATGGTTTCTCTCTTTCACTAGAGGGGTCAGGAGTCTCCTGACTAGATCCGTGTTTGTCCCAATGATCAGGGAAATCTTGCTGGCTCCAGGCGGCCGGGGACACACAACTGCCAGGGTGTCAAACACTTCAGCCTTCCCAGCCACGGATGGGTCGAAAGTCATCTTTATGGGCAGGTACCCATCATAAGGGAAACTCTGGGTTCCAAGTCCCCATATCTCCAGCTCTTCTATCTTCTGGATAGGCAGATGACTCAAGTGCCTATCATAGAAGTCCCGGTATAGTAAAGTCACCTGTGCTCCGGTGTCCAAAAGAGCTTTAGTATAGACTCCTTCCACTTGAATGGGCACAGTAGGAGACGGGCCCACCAGTTCCTTTGGGTATGGCCGGACTGGGGTCACATCTTTTTTTTGGCTTTCGACCCTTGCCCTGCTCCTTTTGGACTTTAATTTTTCCTGAGCCTGGCATGCATTGACTTTCTCCCTCTCAATGGGGGCACAAACCCGCTGAGGGATGTTATTGTTCCTTTTAGGTGGATGTTCCTTCTTTGGGGTGCTGTACTTCCACTGAGGGGTCTTGCCCCCTCCCTCTGGGGTACATCTTGGTGGGGGTGTACTATACCTCCTCCTAGGAGTTTTGTCTCCTCCATTCTTGGCCTTTTTTTTTAGTTTGGAGCGCACTGAAGATGATGGGCACCCGGTTGACTCCTTCACCGGGGCCCTTTGGAGTTTCCCGCCGGCTTGCAATTATCTGTTCTCTTCTTCTTTGGGCTGGAGCATACGTTTGCAAAGTGGCCACTCCCTCCGCAGTTATAGCAAATCACCTCTTCTCGGTCCTGTAGGGAGGCCGGTGCTGAGGTGTTCGGGAACAACTCCTTTCTTGGGCTTGGTTTCTCTCGTCTTCTCTGATCTTTCTCCATCAAAGAGGTCAGCATCTCCAACACTTGGGCCATTTGCGATTTCAGAGTGTCAACCTCCGCTTCTCTTTCTGGGCTCTTGACCGAATGTACCAACACTGGTACAGGTGTGACATTCGCCTTGGCCACCTGCTGATCTTCCTCCAGCGCCTCTTCGTCCCTAATAATTTTTATTAGATCAGAGTAGGTTAGTGACATTTCTCCTCCTGAGGTTTTCAGGTGCAGCCAGACCGGGTCTGAGCGCCGCGCTCCCCTCATGATCTGCTTCATGCGTGCTTCATCTGCATCTTTGGGCAGCATTCCCTTCTTCAGTACAATCTTGCATAACTGCCTGTTCAGCCTTCTAACATATTCTGACAGTTTCTCATTCGGCTGCTGGAGAGTGTGTTCAATTTGATAAATCATCTCTGACACCTTCTCCAGCTGACCAAACTCTTCCTGCAGCATGGCCAGGCAATCTTGAGCTGTACAGTTTTCATTTCCAAACCGGAAGCTCTTCACCGATTCTGCCGCGGCACCTTTCAGACTTTCTAAGACTCGCTGTCTCTTCTGTGCCTCAGGCACCTCCCATGCTTCTACTGCCTGCAATGCCTGTTCCACCCAAGTGTCAAAATCTTCCTCCCCCGCAGGGACGGGGAGCTTCCCTGAGAAGGTGCTAAGCTTCTGGTAACCGGCCTCCACATGCACCGTACTGCTTTTCAGGCACTTAATTACAAGGTCTCCTAGAGCATTCAACAATTCAGGCCCTATAGCGGCCAGCGGTGATCCCGGGCTTAATAGTTCCTTAAGCTTTTCTGCTTTAGGGGATAGTGGTGGAGATAATTGTGGGAGTGATGGCTTTGGTGTCTGAAACCATTCTTCCTTCACTGGCAGCGTATGTATCAAGTGATAGATCTGATTATCTATGGCTTGTATACTCTGACTTTTAAAATGCTCTGGGATTTCGTTTTTCCATTCTACCAGTGCGTATGTAAACGAGATCACTGGATCTGGCCTAAAATCCATCACCCATGCTTTGTGGCTCGGAGACAGTAACAATACGAGCTGTTTTATCTCCTCTTCCTTCCATCTTACCCCCGGGAGTACAATGACTACCGCCGCGGTTGGATCGGCGCCAATCGCTGCGCACCACTGTGACATTGCCAGCGGGTCCATGCTGGTACTTCTGACCGGCTTGATTGCAGCGTGCAACGTACAAGGATCCCGGACTCGAGCCCCCACGTGTAGCGCTACCCCCAGTTAAGAAAGCCGCTGATATTGATTTGGGCCCTGTAGTGCACTGCTGTCAACCCCTGGCAATCGGCTCTAACCTCCCGTGGCACAGCTGGTGATAGAGGGATAGGACCGCGTGACCGCAACTGTTGGTGACGCAGTCCTATAACAAACATACACAGAATATACTTTAAAACTCCTATTAAAGTAAGCGGAACTGACACCAAATGTACTTTACCCAGATATTTTACTGAGGCTAATGGGCAAGTAATAAACAACAGTATAACAAGTTGCAGATCCCTGCAATAAACAGTAATAAAGATAAACAGAGTAATCAGAATAATTAAGTATTGCTATGCAACTCTAGCGCTGCCCTTTTACAGCTACTTCCCCTCATGGGTAGACTAACACCCAGCAATGTCTACCTATGCAGTCAGGCCTGACTGATCTAAATGGAAGTTCAGTGAAACAATATTTGCTAGCAATCTCTCGGTGGTGCACTTGAAGAACAACTTTGTAATCCCAACGAATAGTAAAGATAAAGTATCTGTCTTTAAACAGCTCTCACCACCTGGACAAGTCCAAGTCCCTTTCCTCCATCGATTCGTCTAGGAACAGGAATCCACCGACATCCAAGTCTTCAATCCTTCTGGTGTACTGCAGCAAGGAGGATTAGATGTCTCTAAGGCTCTGCTAGGCTGGCAGAGGGCTCTTTGGAAAGGAGCACACGGCCCGGGCTTCAGGCCTTGTGCACACAGCAGTTCAGCACAGACATCCTCTTGCTAGGAGAGGGGGGTCCAAAGAGGCCGACCAAAACTCCGCCTCCCCTTTATAAAGTCTGCCCCAGCAGTCTCTGTTCTGGAGCAATGCACCCTGGGTGCTGCAAGATGTACTGGGAGATGTAGTCTCTCTCTCCTCTGCTTTCACTTCCATAATGTCTCTTTACTTCCTCCCGACTCACCTCTCACCTGGAACTTCTTGTCTCTCTGCATTAAAGGGGAACACCCCGCTACATACTGCTCGGTTTTTTACGTTTAATCGAGTCTCTAAATAAACTCTAGGCACATATCAATAAACATACTTTGATCTCGCTGTGTGCTCGTCCAAACAATATTAAATGTATTTCAAATTGTAGTAGCATAATTACAAACACTCTGTATCTGTATTATTATCCCCAAATTTACACCATACCAGATCTAAGGTTGAAAGTAGGTTTGCCAGCACTGAGGAAATCTTTAATGTTATGACATCACTATGAGAAAATGAAGCTCCAGTGCATTGCACAGTACTGTTACCCTAAGGACTTGTATGTGAACTGGCTTTTGTTCCTTTCATGCAGGGTTTTGCATAAGTCTATGAGAATACAAAACACACTTAAAGCAAGTTAGACGTAGATCTACTGTGGGTCAAATACATCTGTCAAGGACTTCCAAATGATCTCAGAGACATCTCAGACTCATGTCAAACTGGTGTCTTCAACATAAGCCCAAGGGCCATCAACCCAAACCCTAATACGATTAGGGATCTTGAAGTTGGAGTGAGAGGTGTTAAATTAGATGGTTTGTAGGGGACAGAGAAAGGAGGACCTCAGCAGTATAGTGATTCTCATTTATGCTAAAGGCAGAGAGGTAACTCAGGGAGGATTTTGTAATTTTTCTGGTTGTACCATGTAACAGGAATGGCCAAATCAGAAGTCGTGAGCAAAGAATGGTAAGCAAGATCAGCAGGGATGTCCAGGCTGCCTGTGGGTGGCCTTAGTGAGAATCATACATGGTTCTTGACCATCATTTTTAATGGCAACCCCAAGGATCCTGCAGTAGACTTTCCTTAATCGCCAACCTCCAGACCTCACCCACTGGCCGATGATTGGAGAAGGGGAATGGGGACATGGACCGCCTATTTAACTCCCTCTGCAGAGAGGACTAATATGGTGTGTGTGTCTTGGTATGTGTTAGCCCCAGCTGTATGATCATTTCACACTGGAGGCGTTTTTTAGGCGCTAATGGGCTCAAATCAGCGTATGTAAAGCGCCTGAAAAATGCCTCTCCAGCAGCCCCAGTGTGAAAGCCTGAGTGCTTTCACACTGGAGCGGTGCGCTTGCAGGACTTTAGAAAAAGTCCTGCAAGCAGCGTCTTTGGAGCGGTTTAGGAGCAGAGTATACACCGCTCCTCCACCACCCCTGCCCATTGAAATCAATGGGCACCGCTGCCAATGCGCCTGCAAAGTGCTTTGGTAGCGGCGCTTTTCGTGCGCATGTAAACCTTTCTTCGGCGGCTAGCAGGGGTTAAAAGCATCCTGCTAGGGGCCGAAAAGCGCAGCTAAAATGACCTCAAAGCGCCGCTAAAACTATCTGCGCTTTACCGCTAACGTGGCTGCGCTGTGAGGGGGGTCTAACAGAACTTGACTCTCCTTCTGGAGCCCATGGAGTGCTGTATGTAGCATACAGTGTGATTGGGTGTGTGATGAATGAGCCATCCCATTCAGGGACATAGATACAATGTAGGATAAAGGGGCAAAACCCTCCAGAGTGGAGGGGGTAAGAGGGTCCACCCCATCCTTGATTGTCTGTGCATGGGTTTCGCTAGTGCCAGGCACCTGCTCTGCATCTTTTGCCTGGGCCCTGTGTACATTACATACTCCTGACCCCTGCACCATGTACATTATACACACCTATCCCAAGCACTCTGTATGTTTTCTACTTCTAACCCCAGCACGCTGTACATTACATACTTCTGACCCCTGCACTGCGTACTTAGGCTCAGTTTTGAGGCCCCCTCACACCTGTTAGCACAATCTTTCTACACCAAAAACTCGCTTTTGTAGGCCACCTCATTTTTCCCCTTAAGAGTCCCTCTAAATTCTCCCCCCCGGTGGGGGATTGCTGGGCAGGAAGGCTATACAAATTAAATTAGAAACAGCAGCACAGCAGTTGATATAGCAAGATCACATGTCTACATGAACATGAATTTCCACTCACATAATGATCACAATCCCTTAACCAATCTAGCTGAGTGTACACATATTCAGAATGCTCAGTACAGTCCTACTAGTACTTTGCTGTGCATGTCGAACATCCAGTTATTGGTGCCTTTTGCTCTGATAAAATGCACAGCGACCATTTACAAAAAAACTTACAAAGACAGCACAAAGTATTTATATTTGCATTCTCTTTTCCATGCAGCCCATATAGGGATCTCATGCGTTGGCTAGTGCTTGAAGTTTTGCATATGTGCACAAAGATATGCATAAGTGCAGCACAATAAATACAATGTATTGTTTTAACAAATTAGCTTTTTTTACAGTCTATCCTAGTGATAGCCATGCACACTTTATGTGGTTTTATTCCTACATGGTGTACACATTTAAACATGCTAACATAATTAGAAAGACCTCAAAACATTAGCTAGCCTGGACTTAGCTGGTACCTGATCAGATGTGGGAGTGTACATTACATAGCAAACAACACTTGTTAGTAAATTCAATGTGTACATGTTGTAGCCTGAGTGGGCATATCCGTGTGCATTGCAGGCACCTAGTAAATTCCATGAACATAAGACTTGTTGGTTTACCCATGATTGATGTCCTGGGGTGTACAAATATCCTTTAGTAAATAAGTCCAGAACATGTTAAAAATGAAACCTAATTTAAGCCTACTTCTGTGCTATACTTATAATGAACACTAGATGGCAAACTCTTCTCACTATCTAAGGCATCTGTAAATTCATGGCATGGTTGAAGAACATGAGGATTTCAATTTAGTTTGGTACATTTTCCCCCAAATACTGTAGAAACCATTTATTGGTGTTTTTAAGAGTAAAAGGTGAAGTCTGGCAAAAGATGATACTTAAGCTTTGCTCACACCTGTGCGTTGCAGGAACATGTGCAAAATCAATCGCTTCCCTGCAACGCACAAAAATCCACTGCCCTTTTGCGGACGCGCGGTAGTGACAACCCACACATCTTACTAATGCGCAACTGTTTGCAGCAGTACCATAGGTTTTGGTGTGGTACTCTTTTTTAATTGAATCAGGAAGTGTTGTTCTTGCGCATAGGGCAGCTCATTGATAATACTTGCCTGCCTATGAAACACTATGTGCGGAAAAAAAACACACATTTTGTCGCACCTGCAAAGTTTGAATGGAGCCTTAGGTTAGCTCCTAAGCCTAACTGGATGACAGTTACTTTGCTAAAGCCCAAATTGCCATGTTTTTTCAAAAATATTATTAATATTATTTAAAATAATGTTTTTACTTTTCTTTCTTTCTTTTTTTTTGCATCTAAGTGCTGCTGATCTTCTGCAGCCCTTTTCAGACACTAAAAGCTCCAATGACTGCTGCATATCATTGCTCTGGAATGGCTTGCTGATAGGGAAAATGGGGGAAATGGTGGGCCATGCCTGTACAAAGTCTGTTGGATCAACCTCTTGTAGTCCTAACCAAGGTGACAACTGACAATGCAGGGGTGACAATGCAGCGGTACAATATGGAGAAAGTTGTCACCCTTTAAGAGGAAGTGCCTGAACAACTTCATGGTAGATGATTTTTTTTATATAAGTGGCATGTTAAAAAATATTAAAAACAGCTTTCATTTACTTGTTAAACATATATGAGATTTAAGAGATTGGGTTTGGTTTTACTTTAAAGTGAACCTTTTCCAACCTGCAAACATGATAAAAATAGTTAAAAAATGGGACAGCTGATGAGCTTGGTCCTGCACTCACATAACTGCCACAACAGTAAGCATATACGATACGGTCAGATACAGGATGGCTCCACAGGTCCTGGTTCCTGGTTCTTGTCATTGGGCTCCTCCCTACGCGTTACGTCACTGGTTACGTGACTTTTTCAAGGTATCAAGGTTCAAGGTTGAAAAAGTCACGTGACGTAACGCGTAGGGAGGAGCCCAGTGACGAGAACCAGGAACCAGGACCTGTGGAGCCATCCTGTATCTGACCGTATCGTATATGCTTACTGTCGTGGCGGTTATGTGAGTGCAGGACCAAGCTCATCAGCTGTCCCATTTTTTAACATATCACGCTATGATCTTTCTTTCTCCTTTGTTTTGAGAGCCTTACATACGGAGGTTTACCTATCTGGCATCGTTAGTTCTTTGCTCTGAAGCACAGGGCGGGTGAGCCTACAGCCAGCAGTAACTGTTTCAGCTGTCATCAGGCTTTGTGTCAATTTGAAACACTGAGCGTGGGAATACTGTGAGGAGCTGTTAGCAGTGATTGTGCTCGTTATCGGTCTCACCCTGAAGTTATATTATGAGGACTTATTTTTTTGTTTTTACCTTTTCGCACTGACACTTTATATTTAATTAGACTGTTATGTTTTTTATAGGTTGATATTAGCGCATTTTTACCTTTATTATTGATTTTCACGGTGAATGGAACACGATTTTTTATGCAGCTTTTATCATTTAGTTATCTATTATTCTGTACAGTTATTTATAGAATTTTACATCACTGATGGTTTATAATAAATAATACCAGCGCTTTAATCACTTTCCTATACATGATAAAAATAGTAGTACATTTTTTATTTGCTCCATCTGTCGTTTTACCTGCAATCTTCCATTCTGCAAAAGTTGCAGTATAACCTGTCAAAACAGCCTTGTTACTGATATACAAAATGTAACTGCCAAAAATAAGCAGCAGCTAAGCCTTCATTTCCATGTTTGTCTGCTGACATCTGCTCAGAGCACTGACAAGTGGTTGTCAGAGGAAGGGCAGAGGTGACTTTAAGGCCTGATTCACACCTATGCGTTTTTAGTGCTTTTTGCATATTGCAGATTTGCACTATAGTCCATGTAACATGGTTTCCTATGGAACACGTTCTGTAGTGCAAATCTGCAAAATGCAAAAAACACAAAAAATGCATAGGTGTGAATCCAGCCAAAGGGGCAATATACCAGCACCCAGCTGGAGTAATTGGATCTCAAGGAAAGACAGAGAAGAGTTTTTGTTCTGTGGTTATTCCCCGGTGACTTGTAAATGAGCTAAATTGTTCATATTTGGCAGCACTTTCTGTAAACATCAATAAAATAACAAGCAATAAAAGTGTGCCCTGCAAAGAGCGTAAATACCTCTCTCTCTCTCTCTGCCTTCACCGCCGAATACTTTTATAATATAGAGAAATCGAAGGTCCTTAGAAACCATTTCTTGTCCCCTTCTGTGCTTGGTTGTACCTCTTGCTGATCCCCTACAGTACTACTGTTTGCTGCAGTGACATAGAGGTTAATAAAAGGAATTGCTAACAACAGTGGCGGATCAGGAGAATGACAATCCTGGAAGTCTCAGTTTGAGGCCTTCATTACTTTTTCATTACAGTGATGCTCATCAGCAAGTGAGGTAAGTATATACTATCTTCTCAGTATGGAACATTTTTATTCACAGTTTGATTTCAGCAACTCTACAGTAAACTAGATGCAGACCAGGTTGTGGCTGGATTGCAATTCTCCATCTTACAATGATGACAGTTAGAATGTATTTAAGCTGATAAAAAGAGAGTAAATATATTATCAGTTTTTTTTTCACAACATGTTATGTGAAAAAAAAAAAAACAATAATCGAATTTGACAAGAAAAAGGGACCAATTCCATTTTCATGGCTCAGTGTTTACTTTGGTAGTGGACCTATTAAAACATTGTTTGAACAAGATCAACTCCCGTAATACATTTGTGAGCCAGGAATCAAGAAAAGAACAACTGAGCAAATGTAAATTATACATTTGGGCAGGTCAGCTTTATGTCCCTAGGCAGAACCTATAGCTATCTAATCTAGGTATTAATGTAATCAAATGGAGTAGCGCTAAATGAATAAAATGATATAACTTCAATAAATTTACATAGTTAGTTAGGTTGAAAAAAGAGACAAGTCCATCCAGTTCAACCATAAAAAAAAATAATAATAATATCATACTATCCCATATACCCAATACTATACCCACAGTTGATCCAGAGGAAGGCGAAAAACCCCAGCAGAGCAGGATCCAATTTGCTACAGCAGGGGAAAAAATTCCTTCCTGATCCCCAGAGAGGCAATCTCCTTAATGTCCTCCTAAAGGAGGGTGCAGGAGCGCCGCCCCCTCTCTCCTGCACCGCTCTATTACCATAGATAGATTCATGCATTGCATGAATCTTTCTATGGTCGCCGCTGACACCCCCTATTCAGGTGTCCGGCCCCTTTTTGGGCGCCGGGCACCTGAATAACACACAGGCAGGGGTGTTTTTTGGACGCACCTGTTTAGAGCCATGAGCTCTAATTGGTGCCCAAAACAGTGATCAGCGGGCGCCATGCTGGGCTTTCGCTGATCACTCAGCTGTGTGTTAGCAAAGCAAAGGAATTTGCTTTGCTAACACTGAATCCGCCTCTCAGCCGATCAGGTTCCGGGTCTGTTACCGGTCACCTGATTGGCTGAAACGTCAGGCAATGTGATTGGACGCCTGAGAGAGGATGGAAGAAGACACTGAGGACGTGCAGGAGACAGTGCAGGCAGCATCTGACGGGGTACACTTGCGGCATCTCATGGGGCACACTGGCGGCATCTGATGGGGCACACTGGCAGCATCTAATGGGGCACAGTAGCGGCAATTGATCGGCACACTGGCGGCATCTGATGGGGCACACTGGCGGCATCTGATGTGGGACACTGGCGACATCTGATGGTGCACACTGGCAGCATCTAATGGGGCACAGTAGCGGCGATTGATAGGCACACTGGCAGCATCTAATGGGGCACAGTAGCTTCAATTGATGGGCACACTGGCAGCATTTGATGGGGCACAGTGTCAGCAATTGATGGGCATAGTGGCTGCGTTTGATGGGCACAGTGGCTGTGTTTGATGGGCACAGTGGCTGTGTTTGATGGGCACAGTGGTTGCAATTTATGGGTACAGTGGCTGCGTTTGATGGCACAGTGGCAGTGTTTGATGGGCACAGTGGCTGCGTTTGATGGGCACAGTGGCTGCGTTTGATGGCACAGTGGCTGCGTTTGATGGGCACAGTGGCTGCAATTGATGGGTTTTTTTTCAGTTTGTTTACGCCCCCCCAAAATTTTGAGCACCATCCGCCACTGTCAATATCACAACAATAATTCATAAGGAGCATAATAATCAATAAAGTGTAAATGCAATAAAATTAAAGTGAATTCATAGAAAAGAAAATACAGGCGGTCCCCGGGTTACAAACAAGATAGGGACCGTAGGTTTGTTTTTAAGTTGAATCTGTTTGTAAGTCGGAACAGGTACATTTTTTAAGTGTAGCTCCAGCTAAAAAAACGATTTTTACGTTTTTTGGATAGCGTGGGGAAGGGTTATCACCCCTGTAATGTTTGTTTTGCTGTCTGTGTCCCTGTTCAGAAGATTCCACCTCTCTTTCTGTCCCAATGACAATTGGATTTTGAAAATGTTGGGTTGTTGTGGAAACAAGCCTTGGTGATAAAGCTTCAGTGGAGGTCCCTATTTCCCATAATAGCTCTTACAGGAGAGAATTTCCCTTCCTAGGGGTAGATTTCCTCTCACTTCCTGTTGTCTCCCTCCGTTTGTAAGTAGGAGTCATTTGTAAGTCGGATGTTTGTACTAGGGAACCGCCTGTAGTCCAATTGATTCAGTGCAAAAAACAGTATGATGGGAAAACAAATGAAAAAATAGTCTCTCCAAGATGTGCAAAAAAAGGAATAAAAAGGGGGGGGGGGGTGTCCAAGTGCAAAGAGATTAGGATGTAAACATCATCAAAATAGTAGACCCCTAATTTTTTTGCACATCTTGGAGAGACAATTTTTTCATTTATTTTCATCATACTGTTTTTTGTACTGAATAAATTGGACTATTGTTTTTTCTTTGAATTCACTTTAATATTATTGCATTTGCTGATTCCGCGAGAGGCAACCGGATATTCCCTGGATCAACTTTACCTATAAATATTAGTATCCAGTAGGGATGAGCCAAACACCCCCGGGTTCGCACCAGAACCCGCGAACGGACCGAAAGTTCGCACGAACGTTAGAACCCTATTAAATACAATGGATGCGAACGTTCGAAATCTAAAGTGCTAATTATAACGACTAATATGCATGTTATTGTCCTAAAAAGGGTTTGGGAACCAGGGGACATGTATCAATGCAAAACTAAGTTTTAAAAACGGCAGTTTTTCGGGAGCAGTCATTTTAATGATGCATAAAGTGAAAAAAAAAAGTCAAATATTCCTTTAAATATCGTACCTGGGGGGTGTCTAAAGTATGCCTGTGAAGTGCCACATGTTTCCCGTGTTTAGAACTGTCCCTGCACAAAATGACATTTCTAAAGGAAAAAAAAGCCATTTAAAACTGCTTGTGGCTTTAATGTAATGTCTGGTCCCGGTAATATGGATGAAAATCTTTGAGAAAAATGGCATAGCTACCCCATCACCCCCACCCCCCCCCACCCCAGCCCATTACCAGCCCCTTTGGGTCTTCTATGGATATTAAGGGGAACCCCGCACACAAAATAAAAAAGGCCCTATATACTCTGAACAGCCGTATACAGGCGGTGCATACAAGACAGGGACTGTAGGTTTCTTCTTATGTAGAATCTGTTTGTAATTTTGAACAGGTACATTGTTTAAGTGTAGCTCCAGCCAAAAAATCTATTTTTAAGCTTTTTGGAAAACATAGGGAAGGGTTATCACCCCTGTAACATTTGTTTTGCTGTCTGTGCCCCTGTTCAGAACATTTCACCTCACTTTCCGTCCCAATGACAAATGTTTTTGAAAAGTGGGGTTTTTATTGAAACAAGGATTGGTGATAAAGCATCAGTAGAGAGGAGACACCTTTTTCCCATATTAACTCTTACAGGAGAGAATTTCCCTTCCTAGGGTTAGATTTCCTCTCACTTCCTGTTGTCTCCCGTTTACAAGTAGGAGTCGTTTGTAAGTTGGATGTTTGAAAGTAGGGGCCTGCCGTATATACTCTGCTGAAATTTGCCCCTTACATGTTGGTGTTGCCACAACACTGTAAGCCCTCACAGTTACTCTTGGTGGGCGCATGAATGGGCCCTGCTGTGAATTATTAGATCAAGAATTGTAATTACATGCCCCTGTTAAACAGGGGCAGAAAAATTGGGCCTTAGGCACTGGTGCCACAACACTGAAACCCCTCAGATACTGTACTTGGAGCACAGCAATGAGCCCTGTTGCAAAGTATTGCATCAAAAATTGTAATTACACGCCCCTGTTAAACAGGGGCTGAAAAATTGGGCCTTAGGCACTGGTGCTGGTCCCTCGACACTGCAACCTCTCCCAGATACTCTAGTTGGAGTGCAGGAATGAGCCCTGCTGCAAAGCATTGCATAAAAAAATAGTAATTACATGCCCCTGTTAAACAGGGGCTGAAAAATTGGGCCTTAGGCACTGGTGCTGGTGCCACGACACTGCAACCTCTCCCAGATACTCTAGTTGGAGTGCAGGAATGAGCCCTGCTGCAAAGTATTGCATAAAAAATTGTAATTACATGCTCCTGTTAAACAGGGGCTGAAAAATTGGGCCTTAAGCACTGGTGGCGGCACCCAGAAACAAAAATGTTCTTCCAAGCTATCATCATCAATCGGATCATTGAGGAGGAGGAGGATAGTCAGTCAACATAACAGGACAGTCACTCAGCATCAGCATCAGTCTTGAAGGGATGTGACATTTGAAAATAAATTAGTCTGTTATATCAGCTTCAGGTGTTTGGTAGCTGGTGGTGATCCAAGATTCATCTTTATGAAGGTCAGTCGATCAACCGAGTCGGTGGACAGGCGCACCCTGTGATCCGTGACAAATCCTCCAGCAGCACTGAAAGAACGCTGGATGCAGGACAGGCCAGTAGCTCAATTGCATACTGTGCAAGCTCTGGCCAGTGATCCATCCTCAAGACCCAGTAAGCCAGAGGATTTTCGGTGGGGAAGGTGTTCAAGTCTGACCTTGCCCCTAGGTATTCCTGCACCATGTATATCAGACGCTGGCGATGGTTGCTGGAACTGATCATACCTTGGGGCTGCGGACTAAAGAATTGTCTGAACGCATCGGTCAGACGGCCACCTTCCCCACCGCTCCTTCTTTGACTGATCGAAGCCTCAGCAACTCGTTGTCCAGGACCAGGAGTTTGTAACCTCCCAGTCTCTGGGAACGTGTTGCACAGACCTTTCTGCAAGGCCTCCCGGAGTTGTCTCATCCTCTGCTCCCTCTGCGACGGTAAGATAAGGTCCGCAACCTTACCCTTGTACCGTGGATCAAGGAGAGTGGCCAGCCAGTAATGGTCCCTCTCCTTGATCCGAAGAATATGAGGATCCTTCCGCAGACTTTGCAGGATCAGGGAGGCCATGCAGCGTAGAGCGTAGGTTAGCTGAGGCATTCGGTCCGGAGTCCTCTGGGTCACTAAGGACGACATGATCCGCAGCCACCTCCTCCCAGCCACGTACAAGTCCACGGGTTTCTTGGGACTGTAAATCATCCCTAAAAGACTGCTGGTGATGATGCTGAGTGCCAGGCTCCACCTCCATGCTGACACAATCCTCCTCCTCCTCCTCTTCCTGTGCGATGGGTGGGACAGAAGGAACACTGTCTGGGTAAAGGGGGCCTTGAGAGGCAAGGAAGTCCTCCTCTTCCTGCCTCTGTTCTGCCTCAAGTGCCCTGTCCATTATTCCACGCAGCGTATGTTCCAACAGGTGGACAAGAGGTACAGTGTCACTGATGCATGCACTGTCACTGCTCACCATCCTCGTGGCCTCCTCAAATGGTGCCAAGACAGTGCATGCATCCCTGATCATGCCCCACTGGCGTGGTGAAAAAAACCCGAGCTCCCCATACCCTGTCCTGGTGCCGTAGTCGCACAGGTACTCATTGATGGCCCTCTGCTGCGTGTGCAGCCGCTGCAGCATGGCCAATGTTGAGTTCCACCTGGTGGGCATGTCACATATAAGGCGGTTCCTGGGCAGGTTCAACTCCTTTTGCAGCTCGGCCAGGCGAGCACTGGCATTATAAGATCTGCAGAATTGCACACAGACTTTCCTGGCCTGCCTCAGAACATCCTGTAAGCCCGGGTACCTGCCCAAGAACCGCTGCACCACCAGGTTAAGGACGTGAGCCACACAGGGCACATGGGTCAGTTGTCCCTGTCGGAGGGCGGAGAGGAGATTGGTGCCATTGTCGCAAACCACCATTCCTGGCTTAAGCTGGCGTGGCGTCAACCACCTCTAGGCCTGCCCCTGCAGAGCAGACAGAACCTCTGCCCCAGTGTGGCGCCTGTCCCCCAAACACACCAGCGCAAGCACGGCATGGCATCTTTTTGCCTGCGTACTTGCGTAGCCCCTTGAACGCCTACGGAGCACCGCTGGTTCCGAGGACAAAGCACAGGAAGAGGCCATGGAGGAAGAATAAGAGGAGGGGGTGGAGGAGAGAGGTGTGTCACAACCAGTAGTAGCATTTTGGAGGCATGGCGGCGGAACAACCTCCAACACTACTGCACCTTGTCCTGCATCCTTCCCAGCTGCCAAAAGAGCGACCCAATGGGCCGTGAAAGAAAGGTAACGTCCCTGTCCATGCCTGCTGGACCATGAGTCAGCGGTAATATGCACCTTACCGCTGACCGCTCTGTCCAGCGAGGCCAAGACATTGCCTTCCACATGTCGGTAGAGAGCCGGAATCACCTTCCGTGAGAAAAAGTGGCGTTTGGGAACCTGCCACTGAGGAACCGCACATTGCACAATCTCACGGAAGGGGGCCGAGTCTACCAACTGAAAAGGCAGCAGTTGAAGCGCTAGCAATTTAGCCAAGCTAGCATTCAACTGCTGGGCATGTGGATGGCTGGGAGTGAACTTCTTTCGACGGTCCAGCAGCTGGGGCAGGGAAATTTGCCTGCTAGAATCGGATGTCGGTGTACTGCTAGCAGTGTGCCTGCAAGTACTTGGCTGTGACACACCTAATTCTACACCTTCATTCCTCTCAGTGCAGGTTTCAGAGAGGACTGAAGGTATAGTGGGGTTGGAGATCCCAGCTGATGCGGTGCAAGGAGAGGTCCGCTTTGTTCTTTGGTGTGGGTCTTTAAGGTAGGCTTGCCAACGAGCTGCATGGCAGGTCAACATATGTCTGGTCAAGCATGTGGTGCCCAAGCGGCTGATGTTTTGGCCACGCGATATACGCTTGAGACATATGTTGCAAACAGCAGCTGTGCGATCTGATGCACTCGACTCAAAAAAGGCCCACACCAAAGAACTTTTTGAATAACGGACAGAGGCAGTGCCCTGCACAGGCGGAGCTCTGCGGTGTGATTCAGTCGGTTTGCTGCCCTTACGCTGGCCCCCCGAGGGCATCCTGCCTCTTTGGAGATGTGCCTCCTCCTCATCCTCCTCCTCTCTCCTATTAGGCACCCACGTGGAGTCAGTGACCTCATCACCCCCTCCCTCCTCATCACTGGAGCCAATCTGGCAGTATGCTGCAGCTGCTGGAACATGACTGCCAGATTGGTGTCCTTCTTGAGCATCCCCTCTTTCTGCTCTCACGCTACTGCCTTCCTCTAGCTGGGTATCATCATCAGACCCTTCGAAACGCTGGGCATCCTCCTGGAGCATGTACCCAACACTGTGCTCAAACAGTTCGGGGGACTCCTCAGGAGTAGTGTTGAGCGAACCCGAACTGTAAAGTTCGGGTCCGTACCGAACTTTAGCTTTTTCCCGAACCCGAACCCGGACTTTGCGCAAAAGTCCGGGTTCGGGTTCGGCAATCTAATTACGCATTTAGAAATGCTTCAGGGGCCAGCCAATCACCTTTTGATTAGCTGGTGTGCCCTTAGAGGCCATCATAGCCATTCCTACTAATGGCATGGCTGTGATTGGTCAGTGCAACATGTGACCCAGCTTCTATATAAGCTAGAGGCACACAGCACACACGTCACTCTGCTTCAGAATAGATAGGGAGAGGATCTTGGCTGCTGCTGTTGCTAATAGGGAGAGATTGTAAAATACATGAGGTAGTCCTGATTCTGCAATCTGAGGGAAAAGATAGAGAGATAGTGTAGTGTAGGGCCAGGTTCCTGTTGGTGCTTTCAGGGAGAGAGAATATTATATAGGAGTCCAGATTCAGAGATTAAAATCAGCGATCTGCATAGGTTTACCTGTTTGTGTTGCAGTGCAGTATTCTTACACTGCCATGAGCCCAGTGTCAGAGAAAATCTAACTTTTAGGGGAAAAAAAAAAGGCACTTTATTGTGCTCTTTTCCAAAAGACCCACAGGGCAAAAAAAAATAAAAAATTTGCATTTTATTTTGCTCGTGCAAAAAAAGACCCGTTTAGGGCAAAAAAAAAAAAAAAAAAAATTGCACTTTAACCACTTAAGCCCCGGACCATTTCGGGCCATTAGGACCAGGCCTGTTTTTGGGATTTGGCACTGCGCTGCTTTAACTGTAAATTGTGCGGACATGCAATGTTGTACCCAAATGAAATTTGCGTCCTTTTCTTCCCACAAATAGAGCTTTCTTTTAATGGTATTTGATTGCCTCTGCGATTTTTATTTTTTGCGATATAAACAGAAAAAGACCGAAAATTTTGAAAAAAAATGATATTTTCTACTTTTTGTTATAAGAAAAATCGAATAAACTCAATTTTAGTCATACATTTAGGCCAAAATGTATTCAGCCACATGTCTTTAGTAAAAAAAATGTCAATAAGCGTATATTTATTGGTTTGCGCAAAAGTTATAGCGTTTACAAACTAGGGTACATTTTCTGAAATTTACACAGCTTTAAATTTATGACTGCCTATCTCAATTCTTGAGGTGCTAAAATGGCAGGGCAGTACAAAACCCCCCCAAATGACCCCATTTTGGAAAGTAGACACCCCAAGGAAATTGCTGAGAGGCATGTTGAGCCCATTGAATATTTTTTTTTTTGTCCCAAGTGATTGAATAATGACAAAAAAAAAAAAAAAAAATTACAAAAAGTTGTCACTAAATGATATATTGCTCACACATGCCATGGTTATATGTGGAATTGCACCCCAAAATACATTCTGCTGCTTCTCCTGAGTACGGGGATACCACATGTGTGGGACTTTTTAGGAGCCTAGCCACGTACGGGACCCCGGAAACCAAGCACCGCCTTCAGGATTTCTAAGGGCGCAAATTTTTGATTTCACTCCTCACTACCTATCACAGTTTCGAAGGCCATAAAATGCCAAAATAGCACAAAACCCCCCCAAATGACCCCATTTTGGAAAGTAGACACCCCAAGCTATTTACTGAGAGGCATGTTCAGTCCATGGAATATTTTATATTTTGCCACAAGTTGCGGGAATATGACAAACTTTTTTTTTTTTGCACAAAGTTGTCACTAAATGATATATTGCTCACACATGCCATGGGCATATGTGAAATTACACCCCAAAATACATTCTGCTGCTTCTCCTGAGTACGGGGATACCACATGTGTGGGACTTTTTGGGAGCCTAGCCGCGTACGGGACCCCAAAAACCAAGCACCGCCTTCAAGGTTTCTAAGGGCATAAATTTTTGATTTCACTCCTCACTACCTATCACAGTTTTGAAGGCCATAAAATGTCAAGATGGCACAAAACCCCCCCAAATGACCCCATTTTGGAAAGTAGACACCCCAAGATATTTGCTGAGAGGCATGTTGACCCCATTGAATATTTTTTTTTTGTCCCAAATGATTGAATAATGACAAAAAGAAAAAAAAAATTTACAAAAAGTTGTCACTAAATGATATATTGCTCACACATGCCATGGTTATATGTGAAATTACACCCCAAAATACATTCTGCTGCTTCTCCTGAGTACGGGGATACCACATGTGTGGGACTTTTTAGGAGCCTAGCCACGTACGGGACCCCGGAAACCAAGCACCGCCTTCAGGATTTCTAAGGGCGCAAATTTTTGATTTCACTCCTCACTACCTATCACAGTTTTGAAGGCCATAAAATGCCAAAATAGCACAAACCCCCCCCAAATGACCCCATTTTAGAAAGTAGACACCCCAAGGAAATTGCTGAGAGGCCTGTTGAGCCCATTGAATATTTTATTTTTTTGTCCCAAATAATGACAAAAAAAAAAAAAATTACAAAAAGTTGTCACTAAATGATATATTGCTCACACATGCCATGGTTATATGTGGAATTGCACCCCAAAATACATTTTGCTGCTTCTCCTGAGTACGGGGATACCACATGTGTGGGACTTTTTAGGAACCTAGCCGCGTACGGGACCCCGAAAACCAATCACCGCCTTCAGGATTTCTAGGCACAAATTTTTGATTTCACTCCTCACTACCTATCACAGTTTCGAAGGCCATAAAATGCCAAAATAGCACAAAACCCCCCCCAAATGACCCCATTTTGGAAAGTAGACACCCCAAGCTGTTTGCTGAGAGGCATGGTGAGTATTTTACAGCTCTCATTTGTTTTTGAAAATGAAGAAAGACATTTTTTTTTTCTTTTTTTTTTTCAATTTTCAAAACTTTGTGACAAAAAGCGAGATCTGCAAAATACTCACAATACCTCTCAGCAAATAGCTTGGGGTGTCTACTTTCCAAAATGGGGTCATTTGGGGGGGTTTTGTGCCATCTGGGCATTCCATGGCCTCCGAAACTGTGATAGGCAGTGAGAAGTGAAATCAAAAATTTACACCCTTAGAAAGCCTGAAGGCGGTGATTGGTTTTTGGGGTCCCGTACGCGGCTAGGCTCCCAAAAAGTCTCACACATGTGGTATCCCCGTACTCAGGAGAAGCAACCGAATGTATTTTGGGGTGTAATTCCACATATGCCCATGGCATGTTTGAGCAATATATCATTTAGTGACAACTTTGTGCAAAAAAAAAATAAAAAAATAAAAAAATTGTCTTTTTTCCGCAACTTGTGTCAACATATAAAATATTCCATGGACTCGACATGCCTCTCAGTATATAGCTTGGGGTGTCTACTTTCCAAAATGGGGTCATTTGGGGGGGTTTTGAACTGTTCTGCCATTTTATACACAACATTAGGAAGCTTACATCCACTCTTCTAACCACTTGAAGACAAAGCCCTTTTTGACACTTTTTGTTTACATGAAAACATATTTTTTTTTGCAGGAAAATTATTTTGAACCCCCAAACATTATATATATTTTTAAAGCAAAGGCCCTACAGAATGAAATGGTGGGTGTTTCATTTTTTTTCTACACAGTATTTGCGCAGCGATTTTTCAAACGCATTTTTTGGGGAAAAAATACACTTTTTTCAATTTTAATGCACTAAAACACACTATATTGCCCAAATGTTTGATGAAATAAAAAAGATGATCTTAGGCCGAGTACATAGATACCAAACACGACATGCTTTAAAATTTCGCACAAACGCGCATTGGCGACAAACTACATACATTTTTAAAAGCCTTTAAAAGCCTTTACAGGTTACCCCGTTAGATTTACAGAGGAGGTCTACTGCTAAAATTACTGCCCTCGATCTGACCTTCGCGGTGATACCTCACATGCATGGTGCAATTGCTGTTTACATATGACGCCAGACCGACGCTTGCGTTCGCCATTGGGCAAGAGCAGGGCAGGACAGGGGTGCTTTTTTTTTTTTTTTTTTTTTTTTATTATTAATTTTGCTTTTTTATTTTATTTTTAAATTGTTCCTTCCATATATTTTTTTTTTTTTTATCATTTTTATTGTTATCTCAGGGAATGTAAATATCCCCTATGATAGTAATAGGTAGTGACAGGTACTCTTTTTTTGAAAAAACTGGGGTCTAGATCCTAGATCTTTTCTCTGCCCTCAAAGCATCTGACCACACCAAGATCGGTGTGATAAAATGCTTTCCCAATTTCCCAATGGCGCTTTTTATATCCGGGGGGGGGCTAATTAGCCACTAGGATTGCTTTTACATTAAAGCCGGCCGCTGGCTGAAAAGAATGATACCAAGATGATACCTAAACCCGCAGGCATCATTCTGGTATAACCATTCAAAGTCCAGCAACATACCAGTACGTTGCTGGTCCTTGTTGGACATGTATTGTAATCTTTTTTTTTCATGCAGCCAGGTGGCTGAACGAAAAAAGAGATTGATCGGTGGGTATGCCCACCATTAGAATACCGCCCTTCATCCACCCACTTCTAATGATGGGCATACATGCACCATTTATATATGCCGAAGCATGGGGGCATCCTCCCGCAAAAAAGTTATGCCGCACACACATGGTCGGACTTTTCCACGGGCAAGCCTACGTCGGAATTTCGACCGTATGTACGCGGCATTAGGAGCAAAATCGCTCCTCCGCTCCTGCTGCCCCAATGCTTCGGCATATTTGCTTTTTTTTTTAACTGTGGTGGTGAAATCACCTCCTACAGCACTGGAGTCGCAGGGATCAGGCCTGTCTCTGCGAACGCTGCAGTTATGTGTGTTTTTGTTTTGTAAGTGACAGTGATCGATCGATACTGCACTTGGGTGGACTGGGCTGGACGGAGGGCAAAACGCAGGTGCTAGCAGGTATCTGGGCTGATCCCGCTAACACTGCGTTTTTGGGAACCCTAAACTGTTGGGGACGCTAGTATAGATCTGATCAGATCAGATATTGATCTGTTCAGATACTATACCACTAAGGGATGTGTATGCTTCACGCGTGGGTGTTAGCGTTACTGGCACTAACCTGACGCTGCCTGGGGTGTGACGCAGACCCTCTCTGACGCTAAAACCTAATTGATATCACCCGCCGGGCGATCAGGGGGTTAAACCTTTATTGGGTTATATATACGGCGGGTGCCCTGACACTATAAAAAGCAAACTAACTAACCAGCGTCACCCATAACACTTATATGATGATTACTGGTGAAAGGGTTAACTAGGGGCAATTAGGGGGTTAAAACCTTTATTAGATAATATATGGGGGTACCTGACGCTATAAAAACCTGCGGCGAACCTAAAAAAATTTACTGGCTACCTATCTGCATCACCGACGCTAAGACAGCGATCAGAAAAATGATCGCTTAGCGACAGTGGTGATAGGGGGTGAAAGGGTTACCTGGGGGGCGATCAAGGGGGTTAAACCTTTATTAGATAATTTATGGGGGTACCCGACGCTATAAAAACCTGCGGCGAACCTAAAAAAAAAATACTGGCTACCGATCTGCATCACCGACGCTAAGACATCGATCAGAAAAATGATCGCTTAGCGACAGTGGTGATAGGGGGTGAAAGGGTTACCTGGGGGGCGATCAAGGGGGTTAAACCTTTATTAGATATTTTATGGGGGTACCCAACGCTATAAAAACCTGCGGCGAACCTAAAAAAAATTACTGGGTACCGATCTGCATCACCAACGCTAAGACAGCGATCAGAAAAATGATCGCTTAGCGACGGCGGTGCTAGGGGGTGAAAGGGTTACCTGGGGGGCGATCAAGGGGGTTAAACCTTTATTAGATAATTTATGGGGGTACCCGACGCTATAAAAACCTGCGGCGAACCTAAAAAAAAAATACTGGCTACCGATCTGCATCACCGACGCTAAGACATCGATCAGAAAAATTATTGCTTAGCGACAGTGGTGATAGGGGGTGAAAGGGTTACCTGGGGGGCGATCAAGGGGGTTAAACCTTTATTAGATAATTTATGGGGGTACCCGACGCTATAAAAACCTGCGGCGAACCTAAAAAAAATGACTGGGTACCGATCTGCATCACCGACGCCAAGACAGCGATCAGAAAAATGATCGCCAAGCGACGGCGGTGCTAGGGGGTGAAAGGGTTATCTGGGGGTGATCAAGGGGTTAAACCTTTATTAGGGGGGGTTAGGGGGCTACACTGAACCTAAAACTAAATGTAGTGACACTTTTACAGTCACAAATGTCACTGATTGCAGTGATCAGTAAATAAATGGTCACTGCAATCAGTGACACTGTTACTGGGGGCTGGGGGGTGATCTGGGGGGGCGATTTATGTGCCTATGTGTGCTGGTGTTAGTGTAGTGTTAGTGCACTGACCTGTGTGTCTTCTCTTGTACGACGCTCGGTATATGTGAGCGCCGCACAGGAGATGACATCACTTCCTCCTGCTTTCTCTGTCTGTGTAAACATTACACAGACAGAGGGGGCATTTCTATTCGCCGGGAGCGATCGCGGGGGGGTGGCCGGAATTGAACGGCCGCCCCCCCATCTCGGAACGCTCCCAGACGAATTCCGACCGCTCACTGTACAGAAGGGGGGTCCGATTGGACCCCCCAACTGTACAAAGGCAATCACGTACACTCTACGTGATTGTGCCTGTCGGTGCCATTGTGCCGACGTATATATACAGTGAGCGGTCGTTAAGTGGTTAATGTACGCTTGCAAAAAGAGCCATTCAGGGCCACAAAAAATAGTTTGCAGTGTGTTATACATATGTGGAGGTGTGTGAAATAAACAATTTCTATATAGTTTTCTCCTACTGTGCTATACTAAAAAAAAACATTTTTTTTGAATAGCATTTTCTGCAGTTCTGTAGCTGTGCGATTCAGCGGTTACGTACTGTGGGTGTGTTCTGCTCTTCCAAAAAACGCAGTTTAGGGGCACAAAAAATAGTTTGCAGTGTGTTATACATATTTGGAGGTGTGTGAAATAAACAATTTCTAAATAGTTTTCTTCTACTGTGCTATACTAAAAAAAAACATTTTTTTTGAATAGCATTTTCTGCAGTTCTGTAGCTGTGCGATTCAGCGGTTACGTACTGTGGGTGTGTTCTGCTCTTCCAAAAAACGCTGTTTAGGGGCACAAAAAATAGTTTGCAGTGTGTTATACATATTTGGAGGTGTGTGAAATAAACAATTTCTAAATAGTTTTCTTCTACTGTGCTATACTAAAAAAAAAAAACATTTTTTTTGAATAGCATTTTCTGCAGTTCTGTAGCTGTGCGATTCAGCGGTTACGTACTGTGGGTGTGTTCTGCTCTTCCAAAAAACGCAGTTTAGGGGCACAAAAAATAGTTTGCAGTGTGTTATACATATTTGGAGGTGTGTGAAATAAACAATTTCTAAATAGTTTTCTTCTACTGTGCTATACTAAAAAAAAAAACATTTTTTTTGAATAGCATTTTCTGCAGTTCTGTAGCTGTGCGATTCAGCGGTTACATACTGTGGGTGTGTTCTGCTCTTCCAAAAAACACAGTTTAGGGGCACAAAAAATAGTTTGCAGGGTGTTATACATATTTGGAGGTGTGTGAAATAAACAATTTCTATATAGTTTTCTCCTACTGTGCTATACTAAAAAAACAACATTTTTTTTGAATAGCATTTTCTGCAGTTCTGTAGCTGTGCGATTCAGCGGTTACGTACTGTGGGTGTGTTCTGCTCTTCCAAAAAACGCCGTTTAGGGGCACAAAAAATAGTTTGCAGTGTGTTATACATATTTGGAGGTGTGTGAAATAAACAATTTCTATATAGTTTTCTCCTACTGTGCTATACTAAAAAAACAACATTTTTTTGAATAGCATTTTCTGCAGTTCTGTAGCTGTGCGATTCAGCGGTTACGTACTGTGGGTGTGTTCTGCTCTTCCAAAAACACCCATTTAGGGCAACATCCTAAATTTGGAAAATATGAGGAGAAGGTCAAAGGGACGTGGTGGCCCCGGTCGTGGTGCTGCTGGTGGAGCTCCTGTTGCAGGGAGAGGACGTGGTGGATCTGTGCCAGATACACGCACAAGTGAAACACCTTCCTCAGGTGCGAGTAGGCGACCGAGCCTGCGGCGGTATTTTGTCGTGCCTAATGAGGCTGTACGAATGTTTAGGCCAGGACAAGTACAGGCGATAGTAGATTGGGTTTCTGACAGTGCCTAGGGTTCCTTCACATTGTCTCCCACCCACTCTTCTGATGAAAGATCAGAGTTGGCACCTGAAACCCATGTCCATCAGTCTTTCACCTCACCCCCTTGCAAATCAGCCAAGCAGTCTGAGCCCCAAATCATGCAGCAGTCTCTTCTGCTTTTCGATGACTCTGTTAGCAGGGTTTCCCAGGGCCATCCACCTAGCCCTGCCCCAGAAGTGGAAGAGATTGAGTGCACCGATGCCCAACCACTTATGTTTCATGATGAGTACATGGGAGGACAATCGCAGTACGTCTCGGATGATGACGAAACACAGGTGCCAACTGCTGCTGCTTTCGCAATTGTGCAGACAGACAAGGAGGGCAGGGGTGAAGACTGGGTGGAAGATGATGTGGAGGACGATGAGGTCCTCGACCCCACATGGAATAAACGTTATGCAGGTGACCAGTGTAGTTTGGAGGAAGAGGCGGTGGTCGCACAGAGCCACCAGCACAGCAGAAGAGGGAGCAGGGTGCAAAAGCGGAGCGTCCGTCCCCTAGACAGTATGTCTGCTACTGCCCAACGCAGCAAGGGACCGAGCACACCAAAGCCAGGTCCAAGGAGTTCCCTAGCGTGGCAGTTCTTCACGCAATGTGCTGATGACAAGACACGAGTGGTTTGCAGGCTGTGCAATCAGAGGCTGAAGCGAGGCATAAACGTTCTCAACCTGAGCACAACCTGCATGACCAGGCATCTAAGTGCAAAGCACGAGCTGCAGTGGAGTAGACACCTCAAAAACCAAGAAAGGTCTCTGGCTCCTCCTGCTTCCTCTTCTGCTGCAGTCTCGGCCTCTTCATCCACCTCTGTAGTGACAGTGGCACCTGCCACCCCGCAAACAGAGGATCTGCCAGCAACACTACCACCTGGGTCACCAACCATCTCCACAATGTCCCATGGAAGCGTTCAGCTCTCTATCTCCCAAACATTGGAGTGGAAGAGGAAGTACCCCCTAGCCACCCGCGATCCCTGGCCCTGAATGCCAGCATTTCAAAACTCCTGGCCTTTGAAATGCTGTCATTCCGTATGGTGGAGACGCAGAGTTTTAAAAGCCTGATGGCATTGGCTGTCCCACAGTACGTCGTGCCCAGCCGCCACTATTTTTCCAGGCGAGCCATCCCTTCCCTGCACAACCAAGTGGGGGACAAAATCAGGTGTGCACTGCGCAACGCCATCAGTGGCAAGGTCCACCTAACTACGGATGCGTGGACCAGTAAGCACGGTCAGGGACGTTATATCTCCCTAACAGCACACTGGGTAAATGCAGTGGCGGCTGGGCCTGAGGCAGATAGCAGTTTGGCGCATGTCCTTCCACCACCGAGGATTGCAGGGCGCTTCAGTTTGCCTCCTGTTGCTAACTCCTCCTACTCCGCTTCCTCATCCTCTACCGCCTCCTCATCCGGTCAGCGTAACACCTTCACCACCAACTTCAGCACAGCCAGGGGTAAACGACAGCAGGCAGTTTTAAAACTTTCCTGTTTGGGGGAAAAACCCCACACCGCGCAGGAGTTGTGGAGGGACATGGAACAACAGACCAATGAGTGGTTGCTGTCAGTGAGCCTCAAGCCCGGCCTGGTGGTGTGCGATAATGGGCGAAATCTCGTAGCAGCTCTGGGCCTAGCCGGTTTGACGCACATCCCTTGCCTGGCGCATGTGCTGAACTTGGTGGTCCAGAGGTTCCTTAAAAATTACCCCAATATGCCAGAGCTGCTGCAGAAAGTGCGGGCTGTGTGTGCGCACTTTCGGCGTTCTCACCCTGCTGCTGCTCGCCTGTCAGCGCTGCAGCGTAACTTCGGCCTTCCCGCTCACCGCCTCATATGTGACGTGCCCACAAGGTGGAACTCCACCTTGCACATGCTGGCCAGACTGTGCGAGCAGCAGCAGGCGATAGTGGAGTTTCAGCTGCAGCAATCACGCGTGAGTCGCCCTGCGGAACAGCACCACTTCACCACCAATAACTGGGCCTCCATGCGAGACCTGTGTGCCTTGTTGCGCTGTTTCGAGTACTCCACCAACATGTCCAGTGCCAATGACGCCGTTCTTAGCGTTACTATCCCAGTTCTATGCCTCCTTGAAAAAACGCTTCGGGCGATGATGGAAGAGGATGTGGCACAGGAGGATGAGGAGGAGGAGGAGGAAGCGGGATCATTTCAAAGGCTTTCAGGGCAGTCTTTCACAAGTGGCTACGAGGGTGGGTTCCTGCACCAACAAACGCCAGGTACACAATTGTCCGGCAGAAAGGGCACAGTTCTGGAGGATGACGAAGTGGAGGAGGAGATGGAGGAGGAGGAGGAGCCATTTTCACACCAGGGTGGCACCCAGACCAGCTCGTGGCCATCACTGGTGCGTGGCTGGGGGGATACAGAGGACACAGACGATACACCTCCCACAGAGGACAGCTTTTCTTTGCCTCTGGGCAGCCTGGCACACATGAGCGATTATATGCTGCAGTGTTTCCGCAATGACCGCCGAGTTGCCCACATTTTAACTGGTGCTGATTACTGGGTGGCCACCCTGCTGGATCCCCGTTACAAGGACAACGTACCGTCCTTAATTCCCTCACTGGAGCGGGATCGTAAGATGCGCGAGTACAAGTGCACGCTGGTAGACGCGCTGCTGGTGGCATTCCCACCTGACAGCGGGCGTACGGTGGAAGCACAAGGCGAAGGCAGAGGAGGAGGAAGAGGTCGCCAACACAGCCGGGGCACCGGCAGCACCTCAGAAGGCAGGGTTAGCATGGCTGAAATGTGGAAAAGCTTTGTCAGCACGCCACAACAACCAGCACCACCAGCTGAGATGGAACGTCTTAGCAGGAGGCAGCATTTCACCAACATGGTTGAGCAGTATGTGTCCACAGGCCTACACGTACTGGATGACGGGTCTGCCCCCTTTAACTTCTGGGTCTCCAAATTGGGCACATGGCCTGAGCTTGCCCTTTATGCCTTGGAGGTGCTGGCCTGCCCTGCAGCCAGTGTATTATCTGAACGTGTATTTAGCACGGCAGGGGGCGTTATCACAGACAAGCGCAGCCGCCTGTCCAGAGCCAATGTGGTCAAGCTCACGTTCATTAAAATGAACCAGGCATGGATCCCACAGGACTTGTCCGTACCTTGTGCAGAATAGACATGTATACCGGTGTTGTGACAAAAACTGTCCGGCCATCGGATTGTGTCCGGCCCATACTGCGAAGGCGCAGCGCTTGCGCAGTACAGAGGACAAGGAGATTCACAAAATCTCCGAAGATGAACGGCGCCTGCGCTGTGAGTGCAGGTTCAAGCCCCACCATCCAAGTAGACATACGGTAGCACATAGTAACAGGGCCCCTCACGGGCTCGGTTCGATCGCCACGCTTCGGGCACGGCCTCACTTGGCTCGGCTTGAACCACGGATGTTGTGGCCTTCACCTGAACTCACCACGCAGGCGCCGTTCGTCTTGGGAGATTTTCAAAATCCCCTTGTCCTACATACTGAGCAAGCGCAGTACAGGGTGGACACTATTTGACGGGGGACAGAATTCGACACATCACCGGCCTTACCCAGCCATTGTTGTATTTTTGAACCAGTGTTGGCTACCTCGTCCTCCTCCACCGCCGCTTCCACCTACACAGCCACATCCACCGCCACCTCAACCTCCTACTCCATATGGACCTCGTCCTCCTAGGTCAAGATTATAATTTTTATTTTATTTTTTTGTAGCGCACAGATCCTTTCCCCCTTACCTGCCTTTATGTTGTTGGCTCCTTGCAGGAGGGAGAAAGGCACACCGCACTACCAGCCCGTACCCTCCTATATAAAGAGGTTGAGCGGTGTACTTGACGGGCCGTGTCCACAGCCGGAGTCAAAACTCCTCCAGAGGATGATTCTCACCTCTACTGTAGGTAGAGGCAAGTCCTTTAATTCCCAGTAAAGTCAATGTCCACACCAGCTGAAATTACAACTCTTATTCTCTCATGGCAAAATAAACTCTACTCGGATAGAAAAGGTTAGAGCAAAGAAACAGGACAGCTTAAGGTGTGGAGGAGGTCCAGGCACAAACGTAGCACATTCACTTCACTGCTTAGGTTTCTCAAACAGTTTTAGGTGCACGGTCTCTGCCACAGACCTTGAGGTTGGTCTCTGCCACAGACCGGGTGTACAAGGCCCCTGCCACGGACCTGGAGAACTTTGGTCTCTGCCACAGACCAGGGTGTATAAGGCCCCTGCCACGGGCCGGGTGAATAAGGCCTCTGATACAGTCAAGATGACCTTGAGCTTCTCCTTCTACGAACCTAGCCCATATCAAGGGGAAGACATCTCTCCAGGGAGTCAACAGACCCTTCTTTCACCGTGACTCCCGCATCGGTCCATCAGAATGATCCTCCCTTCCCTGGAACATGGTCCCCTACACGAGGCGGCACCCTAAGACTCCTCGACCCTTAGCGGACTCCAGACGAAGGCTCTGGACTCCAGGCTTTACTCCCGCACCTAGGCCTCCATACCCAGGGCAGCAGGAACTCCAGGATAGTACCTCACCCCGGGCTAAAGGTACCCGAGATGGAACAGGAACACATGCACCCAGGCCGAAGGCACCTGGGCGTGGACCCCACTGGACATCAGCCCCCAGGCCAAAGGTCTGCCCCTTTTATATGCTCTCCCGGCATGCACAGCAGGTTCCCCGCCCCGCTGTACTACTGCCAAGAGGGGACACAAAAGGCACAGCACTGTATCGGCGGTTCAACCCTAGCCTACCATGGCAGCGCCACCTGTAGGCCGCAGGGAACTGCACACCAATACTGTCCCCCGAGGACAAAATGGTCCATGAATCCTACAGAATTAGGGTGTTTGAGCCTATTTACCACTCAAACACTTCCCTTAAATTTAGCACCCCGCTACATTTTTATTTCAAAGTATTTTATTTTCCCACTAGCTTATCCATTAAATTTAATAATTTATTCCAGAAAGGGCGTATTCTGGGGCATTCCCACCATATGTGTGGCATCGTGCCGTTGAGTTTCTGAGGTTCTTAATGACTTCCCGCAGTGGCGTCACTAGGGTTGGTGTCACCCGGTGCAAAAAAAAATGGTGTCACCCCCCAACAACTATAGTCCCCCCTCAGTACAGACCCCCCTCCACTAACTACAGACCCCCCTCCCACAGTATAGATCCCCTCCCTCAGTACAAACCCGCTCCACTAAGTACAGACTCCCCGCCATCAATATAGACCCGCCTCCCTCAGTATGAACCTCCCCCTCAGTACAGACACCCCCACCTCAGTGCAGACTGCTCCATAAGTACAGACACCCCCACCTCAGTGCAGACCGCTCCATCAGTACAGACACCCCCACCTCAGTGCAGACCCCCTCAGTTACAGACACCCCCTCAGTTACAGACCCCCCTCGTACAGACACCCCCCTCAGTACAGACACCCCCCTCAGTAACAGACCCCCCTCAGTAACAGACACCCCCTCAGTTACAGATCCCCCCTCAGTTACATACCCCCCTCAGTTACAGACCCCCCCCTCAGTACCAGACCCCCCCTCAGTACAGACACCCCCCTCAGTACAGACACCCCCCTCAGTACAGACACCCCCTCAGTACAGACACCCCCCTCAGTACAGACACCTCCCTCAGTAACAGACCCCCCTCAGTAACAGACACCCCCTCAGTTACAGATCCCCCTCAGTTACAGATCCCCCCTCAGTTACAGATCCCCCCTCAGTTACAGACCCCCCCTCAGTACCAGACCCCCCTCAGTACCAGACCCCCCCCTCAGTACCAGACCCCCCCTCAGTACAGACACCCCCCTCAGTACCAGACCCCCCCTCAGTACCAGACCCCCCCCCTCAGTACAGACACCCCCCTCAGTACCAGACCCCCCTCAGTACAGACACCCCCTCAGTACAGATACCCCCCTCAGTACAGACACCCCCCTCAGTACCAGACCCCCCTCAGTACAGACACCCCCCTCAGTACAGACACCCCCCTCAGTACCAGACCCCCCTCAGTACAGACACCCCCCTCAGTTACAGCCCCCCCTGGTGCAAACTCCCTCTTGTGCAGACCCCAGCAGTACAGACACCCCCTCCCCCCATCAGTAAAGATGCCCCCCTTACCTTTCAGACCTCAGAACAGAGCGGCAGATACACACAGCGGTGTGTCTCTCGAGCGCGGGCTCCTCCTCCTCCTCTGTGGATGTAAACATAGAGGAGGCAGAGGGGGCGGCGGCTTCCTTCCGCTCCGCTGAGGGACACAGCCGCAGCGTGAGCCTAAGGCACAGGGCAGCGGGCGGGCGATGTCAGTGTGGCCGCTGCGCTACCCACGGGTGTCACCCCTCTGGTGGGTGTCACCCGGGTGCGGCCCGCCCCCCCGCACCTGGCTAGCGACGCTAGTGACTTCCCGTACCTCTTCTGCTGAAAAGGGGGCCTCCAGCATATTTTTTAATTTTTTTTATGTTATTTTAAGTTATTTCCCTATCCACATTTGTTTGCAGAGCACTTGCCATGCTCTTAACAACATTTTGCTGCCATTTGCAGCCCTCTAGCCCTTTCCATTACTTTTTTAGAGCCTTTTTAGTCCTTAGAAGTCTGGGTCCCCATTGACTTCAATGGGGTTCGGGTTGGGGTCTGGGTTCGGGTTAAAGTTCGGTCCCGAACCCGAACTTTTTTCCGAAGTTCGGCCGAACCCGTCGAACCCGAACATCCAGGTGTCCGCTCAACTCTACTCAGGAGGACATGGTGGGTCTAGGGAAGGAGTGACTGATGATGACATTGATACCAGGGCAGCTGCTTTGCCAGTCCCCTTAGCCTGGGTGAGAGAGGATGAGGAGGATGAGGAGGGCTTGGTCATCAACTCTACCAAGTCTTCGGCATGATGCGGCTCAACACGTCCAGCTGCCGAAAAGAAGGACAAGCGTGTCCCATGGCCATGTGCTGATGACAATGCACCGCGTCCATGACCAGCACTGTTGCCCCCAGACACAGAGCCTGCTTGCCCTCTTTTATTGGCTCCTGACTGTCTGCCTCTCTTTGTTGGCCTTCCAGACATAGCAATGGCCTGCAGGGAGATGGGAAAAAGAGCAATAAGGGGTAGCTTCAGGTGTATATTTTGCAGGAAGCACACAACGCCCGCTGTAAGTGCTGCAGATGACTGCCTGTGTTACACAACAGGAAAAAACAGCAATAAGGGCTAGCTTCAGGTGTTTATTTTGCAGGAAGCACACTCCGCCCGCTGTAAGTGCTGCAAATGCCTGTTAGTGTAACACAAAAGAAAAAAAGCTCGAGCAATAAGGGCTAGCTTCAGGTGTATAATATGCAGGAGGCACTCTCCGCCCGCTGTAAGTGCTGCAAATGCCTGTTAGTGTAACGCACCAGGAAAACACAACAATACGGGCTAGCTTCAGGTGTATAATGTGCAGGAGGCACACTCCGCCCGCTGTAAGTGCTGCAAATGCCTGTTAGTGTAACACACCAGGAAAACACAGCAATACGGGCTAGCTTCAGGTGTATATTTAGCAGGAAGCACACTCCGCCCGCTGTAAGTGCTGCAAATGCCTGTTAGTGTAACACACCAGGAAAACACAGCAATACGGGCTAGCTTCAGGTGTATAATAAGCAGGAGGCACACTCCGCCCGCTGTAAGTGCTGCAAATGCCTGTTAGTGTAACACACCAGGAAAACACAGCAATACGGGCTAGCTTCAGGTGTATATTTAGCAGGAGGCACACTCCGCCCGCTGTAAGTGCTGCAAATGCCTGTTAGTGTAACACACCAGGAAAACACAGCAATACGGGCTAGCTTCAGGTGTATATTTAGCAGGAAGCACACTCCGCCCGCTGTAAGTGCTGCAAATGCCTGTTAGTGTAACACACCAGGAAAACACAGCAATACGGGCTAGCTTCAGGTGTATCATGTGCAGGAGGCACACTCCGCCCGCTGTAAGTGCTGCAAATGCCTGTTAGTGTAACACACCAGGAAAACACAGCAATACGGGCTAGCTTCAGGTGTATATTTAGCAGGAAGCACACTCCGCCCGCTGTAAGTGCTGCAAATGCCTGTTAGTGTAACACACCAGGAAAACACAGCAATACGGGCTAGCTTCAGGTGTATATTTAGCAGGAAGCACACTCCGCCCGCTGTAAGTGCTGCAAATGCCTGTTAGTGTAACACACCAGGAAAACACAGCAATACGGGCTAGCTTCAGGTGTATATTTAGCAGGAAGCACACTCCGCCCGCTGTAAGTGCTGCAAATGCCTGTTAGTGTAACACACCAGGAAAACACAGCAATACGGGCTAGCTTCAGGTGTATCATGTGCAGGAGTCACACTCCGCCCCCTGTAAGTGCTGAAAATGCCTGTTAGTGTAACACACCAGGAAAACACAGCAATACGGGCTAGCTTCAGGTGTATATTTAGCAGGAAGCACACTCCGGCCGCTGTAAGTGCTGCAAATGCCTGTTAGTGTAACACACCAGGAAAACACAGCAATACGGGCTAGCTTCAGGTGGATATTTAGCAGGAAGCACACTCCGCCCGCTGCAAGTGCTGCAAATGCCTGTTAGTGTAACACACCAGGAAAACACAGCAATACGGGCTAGCTTCAGGTGTATAATAAGCAGGAGGCACACTCCGCCCGCTGTAAGTGCTGCAAATGCCTGTTAGTGTAACACACCAGGAAAACACAGCAATACGGGCTAGCTTCAGGTGTATATTTAGCAGGAAGCACACTCCGCCCGCTGTAAGTGCTGCAAATGCCTGTTAGTGTAACACACCAGGCAAACACAGCAATACGGGCTAGCTTCAGGTGTATAATGTGCAGGAGGCACACTCCGCCCGCTGTAAGTGCTGCAAATGCCTGTTAGTGTAACACACCAGGAAAACACAGCAATACGGGCTAGCTTTAGGTGTATATTTAGCAGGAAGCACACTCCGGCCGCTGTAAGTGCTGCAAATGCCTGTTAGTGTAACACACCAGGAAAACACAGCAATACGGGCTAGCTTCAGGTGTATATTTAGCAGGAAGCACACTCCGCCCGCTGTAAGTGCTGCAAATGCCTGTTAGTGTAACACACCAGGAAAACACAGCAATACGGGCTAGCTTCAGGTGTATAATGTGCAGGAGGCACACTCCGCCCGCTGTAAGTGCTGCAAATGCCTGTTAGTGTAACACACCAGGAAAACACAGCAATACGGGCTAGCTTCAGGTGTATATTTAGCAGGAAGCACACTCCACCCGCTGTAAGTGCTGCAAATGCCTGTTAGTGTAACACACCAGGAAAACACAGCAATAAGGGCTAGCTTCAGGTGTATACTGTGCAGGAGGCTTAGCAACAATGACACTGACACTGTCCCCTGCCTATCCTTCTCTCTCCCTGCACACAAGGTTTATCAAAGAATATGACACAGACACTCTCCCTGCCTATCCTTCTCTCTCCCTGCACACAAGGTTTAGCAAAGAATATGACACTGACACTGTCCCCTGCCTATCCTTCTGTCTCCCTGCACACAAGGTTTAGCAAAGAATATGACACTGACACTCTCCCTGCCTATCCTTCTCTCTCCCTACACACAGGAATAGAACAAAGAATAGCACAATGACACTGTCCCTGCCTATCCTTCTCTTTCCTTGTGCCGGAACACACTACACAAGGCCGCCGCGCTGGCGGCCTTTTATAGTGTGGGGCGTGTGCTAAACCCCCTGAGCTATATATGGCCACAGGCAACCTGCCTGTGGCCAATTATGGCTCTCCTAGCTGCCGGCGCTGTGATTGGCCAAGCATGCGGGGTCACAGTGCATGCTTGGCCAATCACAGCGCCGGGATTGCACTGCGATGGCGCAGTGTATTGTGGGCCGTTCGCGTCACTCGAATTTGGCGCGAACGGCCCAAATAGTTTGATCTTTGTCGAACGATCGAACAGCCGAAGTTCGAGTCGAACGTATGTTCGACTCGAACACCGAGCTCATCCCTAGTATCCAGTTACAATATTGTATCTAGGAAAGAATTCAGACATTTCTTAAAACAATCTACTGAGCTGGACAGAACCAACTCTTGAGCGTTTTATACATTTTATAATTTTTTTTATTTTGTGTTCTCTATTTGTACCCATACATTTTATTTTTAAATCCCCTTACTGTACACCTTGCATAAAAATACAAGGCCAGCTTTATTGACAATCCCCTTCCCTTCAGTAAGAAACAGGAAAAAATAAAGCCTTGTGATAAAAAATAAAAAAACTCTCAAACCTGGTATCTGTCCACTTCCTAGATGCTCCATCGCCTTACGACATTGCTGGAGCACGTTATTTAGGGATTTCGGCAACCGAGCTTTCCTGTGACACAATGGTTATATACAGTGATGTCACTGACTCCTTATGGAAGTGTGCAAAAGCCATGTCAGCAGTAAGGATGAGCCGAACACCCCCCGGTTCGGTTCGCACCAGAACCTGCGAACGTACCGAAAGTTTGCGCAAACTTTAGAACCCTATTAATACAATGGACGCGAACGTTCGAAATCAAAAGTGCTAATTATAACGGCTAATATGCTAGTTATTGTTCTAGAAAGGGTTTGGGGACCGGGTCCTGCCCCAGGGGACATGTATCAATGCAAAAAGAAGTTTTAAAAACTGCTGTTTTTTCGGGAGCAGTGATTTTAATGATGCATAAAGTAAAAAAAAAAAATATATTCCTTTCCTCTGTTCTGCCTCAAGTGCCCTGTCCATTATTCCATGCAGCGTATGCTCCAACAGGTGGACAAGAGGGACAGTGTCACTGATGCATGCACTGTCACTGCTCACCATCCTCGTGGCCTCCTCAAATGGTGCCAGGACAGTGCATGCATCCCTGATCATGGCCCACTGGCATGGGGAAAAAAAGCCAAGCTCCCCTGACACTGTCTTGGTACCATATTGCAACAGATACTCATTGATGGCCCTCTGCTGCATGTGCAGCCGCTGAAGCATGGCCAACGTAGAGTTCCACCTGGTGGGCATGTCACAGATTAGGTGGTTCTTGGACAGGTTGTAATCCTTTTGCAGGTCAGCCAGCCGAACACTGGCATTATATGACCGGCAGAAATGCCCACAGAGTTTTCTGGCCTGCTTCATGACCTCCTGTAAGCCCAGGTACCTGCCCAAGAACCGCTGCACCACCCAGTTAAGGACGTGAGCCAAACAGGGCACATGGGTCAGTTGTCCCTGTCGGAGGGCGGAGAGGAGGTTGGTGCCATTGTCGGAAACCACCTTTCCTGGCTTAAGCTGGCGTGGCGTCAAATACCTCTGAGCCTGCCCCTGACAGAATCTCTGCCCCAGTGTGGCTCCTGTCCCCCAAGCACACCAGCTCAAGCACCGCATGGCACCTTTTTGCCTGCGTACTTGCGTACCCCCTTGAACGCCTACGGAGCACCGCTGGTTCCGAGGACAAAGCACAGGTAGAGGCCATGGAGGAAGAAGAAGAGGAGGGGGTGGAGGAGAGAGGTGTGTCAGAATCACCAGTAGTAACATTTTGGAGGCGTGGTGGCGGAACAACCTCCAACACTACTGCACCTTGTCCTGCATCCTTCCCAGCTGCCAGCAGAGTCACCCAATACGCCGTGAAAGATAGGAAACATCCCTGTCCATGCCTGCTGGACCATGAGTCAGCGGGAATATGCACCTTACCACTGACCGCCCTGTCCAGCGAGGCCAAGACATTGCCTTCCACATGCCGTTAGAGAGCAGCAATCGCCTTCTGTGAGAAAAAGTGGCGTTTGGGAACCTGCCACTGAGGAACCGCACATTCCACAAACTCACGGAAGGGGGCAGAGTCTTCCAACTGAAAAGGCAGCAGTTGAAGTGCTAGCAATTTAGCCAAGCAATTTAGCCAAGCTAGCATTCAACCGCTGGGCATGTGGATGGCTAAGAGTGAACTACTTTCGGGGGTGCAGCAGCTGGGGCAGGGAAATTTGCCTGGTACAATCGGACCAGCTGGGGGAACATGACTGCCAGATAGCTGTCCTTGTTGGGCCCCCCCTCTCTCTGGGCTCACGTTACTACCCCCTCTCTTTGGGCTCACGTTACTGCCTTCCTCCAGCTGGGTTCCATCATCGGAGCCTTCAAAACGCTGGGCATCCTCCAGGAGCATGTACCCAACACTGTGCTCAAACAGTTCGGTGGACTCCTCAAGAGGACATGGTGGGGCTAGGGAAGGAGTGACTGATGCCATTGAACCGAGGGAAGAGGCCGCTTTGGCAGCTGCTTTGCCAGACAAAGTACCCTGAGCCTGGGTGAGAGAGGACGAGGAGGATGAGGACGGCTTGGTCATCCACTCTACCAAGTCTTGGGCATGTTGCGGCTCAACATGGCCAGCTGTCAAAAAGAAGGACAAGCGTGTCCCATGGCCACGTGCTGATGAGGATGCACCGTGTCCACGACCAGCAGCACTGTTGCCTCTAGAAACAGAGCCTGCTTGCCCTCTTTTATTGCCTCGTGACTGTCTGCCTCTCCTTGTTTGCCTTCCAGACATACTAATAGCCTGCAGTGAGATGTAGCTGCACAAAGGTGGGATGTATGTATATCTGTACTGATAATGCAGCTATCAGAATCAACTGCCTGCTGTGGTATTAGTATGGAGAAAACAGCAATTGTCTTCAGTTAGTTTTAGGTGAAAACTGTGCAGAGAGGGACACAGTACACTAACTGAAAATTCTTGAAGCTCTCTGCCTGTGGTTTAATTATGAGAACACCACTATTAGTCACTAACTGTATTCAGGTAAGCTTTAGGTGAACGCTATGCAAAGCATACAGTACACTAAGTGAAACACTGACTGTCTGCAGCTAGCACAATCACCTGCCTGCCTGCCTGTCACAGTATAGAGAATAACAGGAACAGATCTAGCTAAACTGAATACAGTGTATAATTATATATACAACACCTAGGATGCATATACAGTGGGGCAAAAAAGTATTTAGTCAGCCACCAATTGTGCAAGTTCTCCCACTTAAAAAGATGAGAGAGGCCTGTAATTGTCATCATAGGTATACCTCAACTATGAGAGACAAAATGTGGAAACAAATCCAGACAATCACATTTTCTGATTTGGAAATAATTTTTTTTGCAAATTATGATGGAAAATAAGTATTTGGTCAATATCAAAAGTTCATCTCAATACTTTGTTATATATCCTTTGTTGGCAATGACAGAGGTCAAACATTTTCTGTAAGTCTTCACAAGGTTGTCACACACTGTTGCTGGTATGTTGGCCTATTCCTCCATGCAGATCTCCTCTAAAGCAGTGATGTTTTGGGGCTGTCGCTGGGCAACACAGACTTTCAACTCCCTCCAAAGGTTTTCTATGGGGTTGAGATCTGGAGACTGGCTAGGCCACTCCAGGACCTTGAAATGCTTCTTACGAAGCCACTCCTTCGTTGCCCGGAGCGGTGTGTTTGGGATCATTGTCATACTGAAAGACCCAGCCACGTTTCATCTTCAATGCCCTTGCTGATGGGAGGAGGTTTGCACTCAAAATCTCACGATACATGGCCCCATTCATTCTTTCATGTACACGGATCAGTCGTCCTGTTTTCTTTTCAGAGAAACAGCCCCAAGGCATGATGTTGCCACCCCCATGCTTCACAGTAGGTATGGTGTTCTTTGGTTGCAACTCAGCATTCTCTCTCTCCTCCAAACACGATGAGTTGTGTTTCTACCAAACAGTTCTACTTTGGTTTCATCTGACCATATGAAATTCTCCCAATCCTCTTCTGGATCATCCAAATGCTCTCTAGTAAACCTCAGACGGGCCTGGACATGTACTGGCTTAAGCAGGGGGACACATCTGGCACTGCAGGGTCTGAGTCCCTGGCGGCATATTGTGTTACTGATGGTAGCCTTTGTTACGTTGGTCCCAGCTCTCTGCAGGTCATTCACTAGGTCCCCCCGTGTGGTTCTGGGATTTTTGCTCACTGTTCTTGTGATCATTTTGACCCCACGGGGTGAGATCTTGCGTGGAGCCCCAGATCGAGGGAGATTATCAGTGGTCTTGTATGTCTTCCATTTTCTAATTATTGCTCCCACAGTTGATTTCTTCACACCAAGCTGCTTGCCTATTGCAGATTCAGTCTTCCCAACCATGGTGCAGGTCTACAATTTTGTTTCTGGTGTCCTTCGACAGCTCTTTGGTCTTCACCATAGTGGAGTTTGGAGTGTGACTGTTTGAGGTTGTGGAAAGGTGTCTTTTATACTGATAACAAGTTCAAACAGGTGCCATTAATTCAGGTAATGAGTGGGGGACAGAGAAGCCTCTTAAAGAAGAAGATACAGGTCTTTGAGAGCTAGAAATCTTGCTTGTTTGTAGGTGACCAAATACTGTATATACTCGAGTATAAGCCGACCCGAATATAAGCCGAGGCACCTAATTTTACCACAAACAACTGGGAAAACGTATTGACTCGAGTATAAGCCTAGGGTGTCCATCTGCATGCCTCACTGTGCCTCACTTTGCCTCACTGTGTCCATGTGCATGCCTCACTGTGTCCATGTCTCACTGTGTCCATGCCTCACTGTGCCCATGCCTCACTGTGCCCATGCCTCACTGTGTCCATGACTAGACTTACGTTTAACATGGGAGTCTATTGAAGGGGTGCCCAGCTTTGAAAAATCGGTGCTCCCCGTCCATAGTTCCCCCAGACAATAAACTTTGCACACTTGTAGAGAAGAAATGGGGCTATAGGCGTGCCAAGTTTCATGCTCAGAGGACCTACGATCGGCCAGTACCGGGTCTGCAAAGTCACCAGAGAAATTACCATTTAACATGGGAGTCTACGGAAGGGGTGCCCGGGTTTGAAAATTCGTTGCTCCCCGGCCGTAGGTCCCCCGGACAACAAAATTTGTACACTTGTAGAGAAAGAGTAGGGCTACATGTGTGCCACGTTTGGGGTCAAGGGGACCTACGGCCGGTTGGTACTGGGGTCCCCACTTCCGGGAGATCAGGCGCAAAAAGGTGACTCGAGTATAAGCCAAGGGGGGCATTTTCAGCACAAAAAAATGTGCTGAAAAACTCGGCTTATACTCGAGTATATACGGTACTTATTTTCCACCATAATTTGCAAAAAAAAATCTTTCCAAATCAGACAATGTGATTGTCTGGATTTGTTTCCACATTTTGTCTCTCATAGTTGAGGTATACCTATGACGACAATTACAGGCCTCTCTCATCTTTTTAAGTGGGAGAACTTGCACAATTGGTGGCTGACTAATTACTTTTTTGCCCCACTGTATATCCTCTAAACACTGTAACTGCAGCTAACTGACTCGCCTGCCTGCTCTATCTAACTCAATATAAAATGACACTGTCTGTCTCTGTAATCTCTCAATAAACAACTCCAACACACTACACAAGGCCGCCAAGCCGGCGGCCTTATATAGTGTGGGGCGTGTACTAAACCCCCTGAGCCATAATTGGCCAAAGCCACCCTAGCTTTGGCCAATTACGGCTCTCTGTTTTTTTTGCGCTGTGATTGGCCAAAGCATGCGGGTCATAGTGCATGCTTGGCCAATCATCAGCCAGCAATGCACTGCGATGCCGCAGTGAATTATGGGCCGTGACGCTCCACTCGAATTTGGCACGAACGGCCCATAATGTTCGAAATTCGGAGAACAGCTGATGTTCGAATCGAACATGGGTCCGACTCGAACACGAAGCTCATCCCTAGTCAGCAGTAGTTATTTTTTCTGTTTCAATCGTTTTTATTGGTATTTTCAGAAAATGCAGATTAATTGAACACTGTGCAGAGCAGCAAACAATCCTCGCATTCTCTACATGATACAAGAACTGGTACAAAACAAATGAGGGGAGGAGAGTATGGAATCGTCAGGGGAAGAGCTTGGTAAACCAGTTGGGTCTTTAGTAAGTCCTCAGTGGAACATGTGGGTATAACAGAAGTAGACAAGAAAAGTAATCTTTGGGTTATGAACATTAGAGACATTATTATCCCTGAAAGGTGTCTATCAGGATTATTGCCCTGTATATCAATATGAAGATCAATGAGGGTAGGAAGATCCTGAGATTGAGACCTTGCTGAAACATAGTCACTGTGAGTAGGCCCTCAAAAACTATATAGAGGGTTCTAGTCCAGTGACCACTTTTCTCCAAATATCTTCCCCCTGTCTTCCCTGATGGGGGCTCCAAACCCTCAATTATAGCAAAAAGAATTGTTCGAGTAGGAAAAGAGGAAAGGAGGAGATAAAAAAGGGGGGGGGAGCAGATAGGACATAATTCCTAGATTGGTTAGGATCAGAGGAACTTATAAATGGTAAAGAAAGTAAGAGGGAAGAAGTGAGTCAGTCCAGGGATGCTCCAGTCATTATCGGCCACAGTCTCCTGGGACCTGCAAATAGTTTAGCCAAGGAGACCAAACTTTTTTAAAGGTTGGTTGCTTATCTCGTGAGATGCTCACTACCTTTTCGTTCAGCATGATCCACAGGGCTTTTCCATGCTGTGGCTATAGCGATTTTATCTGCCAGGAACAAGCAGTAGTTATTTTTTAAACGCTTTTTCCTCGCAAAGCTTTTTTTTTTTTTAAGTTCACTAGCTGTTGTTTTTTTTTTTTTTTCTCAAGAGGAAGGCAGCTGTATTTTCATGCAATGTCCGCTTTATTTGAAAACAAGTGGTGTAAGTTCCATGTTTTGTTCTAATGATCCCCAACATGTCATTAGCTTTTACAGCCACTAGGGATCATAAAATATACAGTATACCATTGTTTTTTACATCTGTGTGCTACCTGCCAAAAATCATTAATCAATTAGTATGCGATGACTAATGTTTGTAGCTTTTTAATAACTTCGTCTTCCAGACATAGGAAGTCATAACGGGCATCGAGAGAACTTTCTAGTGCTAATAAAACAACACATAATGTTCCCTGATGTGTAATTAATTTTATATCCTGTTCTAACTTCATTTAAATTACACATATACAGTATATATGATGCAATTTGGTAGTTGTGTCACTGCTATAAATTAAAGACAACATGGCTGAATCTGAAATTTTAATTTGAAAGGAGTTTGCAGAACTAAGCATCAAAAGCAACTTTGTATTAATAATAAACTGTTTATACCAGCATCTAGACAGAAATATTTTTGCATTCATATTATTATGTAACAGTTAATCATCTGGTAGATGCTGCTGCCTGTTATACTAGTTTTAAATATCACAATTTCTGATAATCGTCTGACACTTTTAAATGCTTATCCAAAGAAGTCATTTAAAACTCTTACATAATCCGAAAACATAAAATTTCCAAATGTGGGTACCAAGCTCACTGCAGTTAAAGAGAACTTATAGTATTTTTTGTGTTTTTAAGTTTGAGATCCACTATTCTTGTTTTTATTATATCATTTACTTTTATATGCACTTGGGGTCCACTATCTTTATAATATCAGACTACATTTCCCAGTGCATAGGCTGTAGGTGGCATGATGGCGCTTGGAGAGGGGATAGGTACATTTTTTGCTTAAAAATATAATGTAATTTGGTAAAGGTGACAGGTGTTCTACTGAGAAATTGTATGGCATCTGTCGCTTTCCCACAGTTCATGTGGTGTTGTAATGAATTGGTGGAAAGTGCAGCCATACAATCAGAGGAAATTAAGAATCTTAAGAATCTTTAATGCTTTTGGGACAGTTTAAAGTGGTATTAAAGCTTTGTTTTTGTTTTTTGTTTTTTTAAATAACAAACACGTTATACTTAGAGCCAGTTCACACAAGGGCATCCTGGGATCCGACTTCAAGTCGCCCCAAGTCGCCCCAAGTCGCGCGGTTTAGAAAAGTAATAGAAGTGAGTGGAGCCGTCTTAATGTACACTATTACAATCGCTCAGACTTCAGAAAAGGTTCCTGTACGACTTCAATCCGACTTCTAGGCGACTTGTACCCATTGATTTCAATGGAAGTTGCCTCCAAGTCGGATCCCCTGTCTTAACTGAAGCAACTTTCCAGGAAGTAAAAATAGTTTTGCAGGCAAACCCCTCCCTCCCCCTCCCTCCCACAGAGCTGATTATTGTTTGATTGGCCATTGGAAAGTCGCCTGTCCTGGAGGCAACTTGAAGTTGCCTTGTAAGTTGCCTGGAGTCGCGCTGTGATTCATGCTAAAGTCGTGTCCAAGTTTCCTCCCAAAGTCACGCTGGAAGTCGTGTTGCCCCTGTGTGAACCGGCTTAGTGCCGGTTCACACTACAGCGACTTGGGATCCGACTTGTCAGACCTCAAGTTGCCCCAAGTCGCTGGACATAAGAAATTCCATTGAAGTGAATGACAGCTGTCTTAATGTACACCACTGAAGTTGCCGACCGCTCACTGTATATATACGTCAGCAGAATGGCTCGTACAGGCACAATCACGTACCTGTACGTGGCCCTTTAACTGCCGACATCAGGGTCGCGCGCGCGCCGCCACCGGCGCGCTCGTGACCCCCCTGCCTTCCCCGTGAGTCGGACCGCGGGTCCCGCAGACTCGATCGCCGCGGGGATTCCCGCGATCGTCTCACAGAGGCATGGAGCGGGGAGATGTTAGTGTAAACACAACATCTCCCCGCTCCTCTTCTGACACTGTCAGCAATCTCCGCTCTGTGTAATCAGAGCGGAGATCGGTGATGTGTCACTCGTAGCCACGCCCCCCTCAGTTAGAAACACGCCCCTAGGCACACTTAACCCCTCCAGTGCCCCTAGTGGTTAACCCCTTCACTGCCAGTGTCATTTTTACAGTAACCAGTGCATTTTTATTGCACTGTTCTCTGTAAAAATGACAATGGTCCCAAAAATGTGTCAAAAGTGTCCGATGTGTCTGCCATATTGTCACAGTCACAAAAAAAATCGCTGATCGCCACCATTACTAGTAAAAAAAAATGTTATAAAAATGCCTTAAAACTATCCCCTATTTTGTAAACGCTATAATTTTTGCGCAAACCAATCAATAAATGCAGATTGCAATTTTTTTTTACCAAAAATATGTAGAAGAATACGTATCGGCCTAAACTGAGGAAAAAATATGTTTTTTATATATATTTTTGGGGGATATTTATTATAGCTCTATTTTTGTTTATAGCGCAAAAAATAAAAACCGCAGAGGTGATCAAATAACACCAAAAGAAAGCTCTATTTGTGGGAAAAAAAGGACGCCAATTTTGTTTGGGAGCCAGGTTGCACGACCGCGCAATTGTCAGTTAAAGCGACGCAGTGCCGAATCGCAAAAAGGGGCCTGGTCATTATGCTGCATATTGGTCCGGTCCTTAAGTGGTTAAGGTTCCTGTACTACTTCAAGGTGACTTCTAGGCAACTTGTACCCATAGATTTCAATGGAAGTTGCCTCCAAGTCGGATCTCCATCTTAATTGAAGCAACTTTACAGGAAAAGAAAATAGTTTACCCAGGCAAACCTCTCCCTCCCACAGAGCTGATTATTCTGTGATTGGCCACAGCCAAAGTCGCCTGTCCTGGAGGCAACTTAAGTCGCCTTGTAAGTTGCTCAAAGTCACGCTGAAGTCGTGCTGAAGTCACCTCCAAATCGCCTTGCAAAGTCACGCTGTAAGTCGGGTTGCCCCTGTGTGAACCGTCACTTACCTGCTCTGTGCAGTTGCACAAAGCAGCTCTGATCCTCTTCTTTTTGGGTCCCCTGCCGGCGCTTCTTGCTCTTTCCCTTCCAGCAGTGCCCCCAGAGAAAGCCGCTTGCCTTGGGGGCAACGCTGCGTGCTCGCTCCCAACCCGCTGCTCTATGCATCCATAGGACACATAGAGCCATGACTTAGCCCCACCCCCCTGCTCTCTACTTATTGGCTCATTGGCTGTGATTGACAGCAGTGGGAGCCAATAGGCTCTCACTGCTGTCTCAGCCAATGAGGAGGAAGAGTCGAGGACAGCTGAGGCATTGAACATTGCTGGATCGGAGGGAGCTCAGGTAAGGATTGGGGGGAGGCTAGGGGGGATTCCACTGCACACAGACTTTTTAAAAAACCTTCACTCTTTAGAACCACTTTAATTAGATTTTTTTCATGTATAAATTTTAAACTAAGGTTTTATATCTGCTTTTTAACTACTGATATAAAATCTTTGTTTTACAAATGACCCTTTAGCCTCAGTTCACACTGCCGTAACTTTGAATCCGACATCCCTGCGCGACTTCATTGCGGCTTGCATTTGACTCCTTTTACAGAAGTCAATGCAAGTCATATTGAAGTCGCACCAAAAGTAGTTGAGTCACACCGATTAGAACGATTCCATTGCAGTTAATGGGGCGCATGACAGGTCGCAACAGTGTGAACCGGGGCTCAATAGTAAAATGAGCACTGTGGGGTTGATTTACTAAAATTGGAGAGTGCAAAATCTGGTGCAGCTGTGCAAGGTAGCCAATCAGCTTCTAACTTTGGCTTGTTTAACCAATTGCCGACTGCCGCACGCAGATGTACGTCGACAACATGGCACGGGCAGGCAAATGGGCGCACCTGTACGTCCCTTTAAATTATGTCCCTTTAAATACGGCCCGCGATTGTGGTCTGCAAAGGCAGAACAGGGGGATGCCTTTGTAAACAAGGCATTCCCCTGTTCTGCCTAATGACATGTCACTGATCTCACCGTTTACGTGATCGGGAACTGTGATCAATGACATGTCACTGGTAGCCACGCCCCCTAACAGTAAGAATCATTCCCTAGGTCACACTTAACCCCTTTAGCGCCACTTAGTGGTTAACCCCTTCACTGCCAGTGTAATTTTTACAGTAATCAGTGCATTTTTATAGCACTGATCGCTGTAAAAATGACAATGGTCCCAAAATGGTGTTAAAAGTGTCCGATGTGTCCGCCATAATGTCGCAGTCACAATAAAAACTGCTAATCGTTGCCATTACTAGTAAAAAAAAAAAATAGTAATAAAAATGCCATAAAACTACCCCCTCTTTTGTAGACGCTATAACTTTTGTGCAAACCAATCAATAATCGCTTATTGCAATTTTTTTATCAAAAATATGTAGAAGAATACGTATCGGCCTAAACTGAGGAAAAAAAAATATTTTTTATATATATTTTTTAGGGATATTTATTATAGCAAAAAGTAAAAAATATTGAATTTTTTTCAAAATTGTTGCTCTATTTTTGTTTATAGCACAACAAATAAAAACCGCAGAGGTGATCAAATACCACCAAAAGAAAGCTCTATTTGTGGGAAAAAAAAGACGTCAATTTTGTTTGGGAGCCACGTCACACAACCGCGCAATTGTCAGTTAAAGCGACACTGTGCCGAATCGCAAAAAGTGGCCTGGTCTTTGGCCAGCGAAATGGTCCGGGGCTGAAGCGGTTAATTAAGCTTTGACAAAAAGACCTCAAAGCTGATTCGTTTCTTGGTAGAGCTGCATCAGATTTTGCACACACCAGTTTTAGTAAATCAACCCCAGTCATGCCATAGAAGTGGATTCATCACTGCCATGCCTATTTCGGTATTGTAGGTATATTTAGCATAAGCTACTGAGCTCTGTAACCAATAGGCTTTTTTTGAGCAAATCACGTAAGGACAACCTGATATATGTGAAAAGTGGGCCAGAACTCCACCTATGAGCTGAAAAACAACACTTTTTTTTATGCAGTGTTTAGCTGTGAGAGAAAATAAAGCTTTTTATTCATTTAATAGTAATGACTGTAGAAAATATGTACAAGCCACTATGTAATCTTCTTAACTCTCAGTATACTGTAAATCTGAAGTGAATCCCTGGCATCTGCTGTGTATTATTCTCAAGGTGACAGCGGTGCAACCCCTAAAACTGTATAATATCTGAAGCACTGTACATACAAATTTCCAATATCATTATTCTATTCAACAGCTACAGTTCAAAGGTGTAAATATACCGTGTTACAAAGTGCAAATGTCAATCAATATCTACAGCACTCCCTATACACCTAATGTATCACAGGGTGAAATCATATCAAATTAATACAAAACCAAATGCAGTCCATAAAAACTAAACTAAACTAAAATGTATCAAACAACCTCTCTCGCATTCAGAATGTGCTCTCCACTCTTCACCTTTTAGTGTATCAAACTTATTACTCACCCATTACAGAAAGGTAATTAAGCTTTATAGAAAGGCTTCTCTGATCATTATTCACATTCATCACTTCATCTTATTTTCCCCTTCAAATTATGGAAAGGTAATAAAGTGAATCATTCTTACAATGATTCACTTTCGTACAATGTATTCTGGTAAAGGATGGTGAGAGATCATACAGTATAAATCTTTTTATAATAATATCAGACAATAAAAGGCTCTTACACTTATGTGTTACAAATGTTCACAGCACTATAGTAATCCCTGTGCTTGCTTTAAGCAACCCATTTGATTCCACCTGTTGATTTTGGTTCAAAGTCGGTAACTCCTAAATCCTAAACCTATTTGGATTTTTTCTTGAATGCTTCTTAAACATTGTCTTTATTATAAACCAAAGACAGACAGTAATCACAGCAGTTTACATTGCTACAAGTGAACATATAGCCCAAACTTTTGTTTTAGTTCTGGGTAGAGTGGGGAAGGATTAGAACCCCTGTCAGGTTTTACTGCTGTCCAGAAAATTTACTCTTGCGTACGGTCCTGGGCATAGCTCCCGACTGTTCCTGATTTCGATGGACTGTCCGAGATTCGGAACAAAGTCCCTCTGTTCCTCTTTCCTCCTCATTTGTTTCTAATTTTAGTTGAATCTATGTTTTAGAGGAGGAAAACAAGAAAAAAAATATTCTAAACCAAATGGTGTACTAAAATATTTACCAGTGCCCATGAAATGCAGCCTGACCAGTGCCTGTTAAATGCAGCCTGACCTGTGCCACACGATGCAGTCTGACCTGTGCCATACAATGCAGCCTGCCTGTGCCATACAATGCAGCCTTACCTGTGCCTGCCGGGGACATCATCACATTCGACAGAGCAACCCAAGCCGGCGCCGTGGCCGCACTCCATTCGGCCTGCTCTGTCTTCTGTCTGTGACAGGCAAAGTCGAGTACAAGGTGAAAGGCTCAGGATGACAGGATCGCCCGGCGCTCACGGGAGACGGCGGCCCGGTATTCTAACATGGTGGCGGCGGTGGTGGGGGCAGTTCTGGTCAGTATTCGCTCCATAAGACACACAGGTATTTCCCCCAATTTTTGGGGGGAATAAAGTGCATCTTATGGAGCGTAAAAAACTGTAAATCTAAATTGCTGCATTTGTAGATTCTTAAAGCCAATATCAAGGAATTGTAGAGATAAAAAAGTAATTGTGGGTTTAACCAATCATTTTTTTTGTACAATTCTCCTTTAAGAGGGGCGTGGCAGGTAGTGTGTCCTATGCCTTCCTACTTTTGCCAATAGGTGTCCCTCGTTCCCATCTCAAAAAGTTGGGAGGTATGGTCCTGGGATCAACCTTTTCACTAGACAAGAAGTAAAGAAGTAAAGGAAACTCTCGATCAGTTACACAGACAGAGGTAAAAAATGTGAGGTAGGTGAATGCTAGAACCCCTGTCACAGATTTCCCCTCACTTCATGTAAAACTTTGTGCCTAGAACAGGAAGTGAGGGAAAATAACAGATAATCAGACAACAGTAAAACCTGACAGAGGTTCTAATCCTACTCTATGCAAAACTAAAAAAATAGTAAAAATATTATTTGGCTATCCACTTGCCAACCGCAATACATATATATACGTTGTGGTTTACTGGGGTTATGGCCGAGGCTATCAGCCATAACCACAGTATTTTTTTTTTTCAGCTGGCTTTTTAATGAAAATGGTCAGAGCGGCTAATTAGCTGCTTGATCGCTTTCAAAATCAGCAGGAGGGATTGTCCCCTCCCGCCACTTGCCAGTGTTTCTTACCATTTTTATTGGCGCCCCAAAAAACGGTCCTACGGGTCATGCAGCCGGCCATAGAGATCGTCTTTGATCGCCTCTATGGCCCTGGAGGACCGGAGCGAAGTCATGACGTCACTTCCGGTCTAGGGCAGAAGTAAACAGTTTTTTTTAAGGCAAAATACCTTTTTTTTTTATCTTTTGTTTTTAAAGGTAGAGGAGAGATTTGGGGTCTTATTGATGACCTACAAGGATTCCTTGTAATAGGAACAAAAGTGATGAAAAAATAATAATGAAAGGACAGTGTAAAAAATTAAAAGTAAAAGAAAGAAGAAAAAATTTTTTAAATCGCCCCCATCACTCCGTGCTCACGCACAGAATTGAACGCTAGAGCGAGAGCAATAATTCTAGCGCTAGACCTCCTTTGTAGCTCTAAACAGGTAACCTGTAAAAAAAAATTAAGCGTCACCTATGAAGATTTTTAAGTATCGTAGTTTGTCGCCATTCACCTATGGTGCACAATTTTAAAGCCTTTGTGTACTGGTCCAAATCATTTGGTGCTGGGTTGTTTTTCAGGAGTTGGGCTTGGTCCCTTAGTTCCAGTGAATGGTACTCTTATGCCGCGTACACACGATCATTTTTCCCGTCGGGAAAAATTAAAAAAAATTTTTTCGCCGAGAAAAACGATCGTCTGTGGGCTTTATGCCGTTTTTCTCGTTGAGAAAAAACGGCAGGAAAAACGACGAGAAAAATTAGAACATGTTCTAAATTTTCTCATCGTTTTTTCCATCATTTTTTTCCGCGGCAGTTTTCCCATAGGGAGACACTGCCGCGGAGCCCACAGACGGTCGTTTTTCTCGACAAAGAAAAAAATGACGGGAAAAACGGTCGTGTGTGGGGGAAAATGCCGTTCCCTCGTTTTTCATTTAATTTCATGTCGTGATTCACGGCGGTGTTTTCACCGCCATGAATCACGATCGTGTGTACGCGGCATTAAGGTGTCCACATACCAAGACATTTTGGACAATTTCATGCTCCCAACTTCGTGGGAACAGTTTGTGGATGGCCCCTTTCTGTTCCAACATGACTGCACACCAGTGCACAAAGCAAGGTCCATAAAGACATGGATGAGTGAGTTTGAGGTGGAGGAACTTAACTGGCCCGCATAGAGTCCTGACCTCAACCCAACAGAACACCTAAATTAGTGTGGAGACTCAGGCCTTCTCGTCCACATCAGTGCCTGACCTCACAAATGCGCTTTTGGAAGAATGGTCAAACATTCATAGACACACTCCTAAACCTTGTGGACAGCCTTCCCAGAATAATTGAAGCTGTTATAGCTGCAAAGGGTGGGCCACTTCAATATTGAATATTGAACCCTACGGACTAAGACTGGGATGCCATTAAAGTTTGTGTGTAAAGGCAGATGTCCCAATACTTTTTGTAATATAGTGTGTGTGTGTATATTTGTATGTATATATATATATATATATATATATATATATATATATACATATATATATATATATATATATACACATATTTATAATTTATTTATTACCTGTAGGTTCAGGACTTAATATTTTTAACATTTTTCGGCCAGCTTGCAGGAATGCTTCTGACATTTTCCCCCAATGAATGTTTTATAAATAGACACCTAAGTGTTAATTTATGAATACAAGTTTTTTTATTTAAACTGTAGAAACAAAAAACATATGGAACAAGAGTACTAAATGTATAAATCTTTAAAAATGTACTTTACCTTACTACCTTTAGACAACAGTTAGACAAGACCAATGACTTCTTGGTATTTATTTTTATGTAACAAGACAAGTCAAACCCACGTCTGCAATTTTAGGAACACCTGACTTCTATGGGCTATGCATGCTGAATTATGGATAACACATATAGGTTTCATGTCATAACTTTTTCCCACAACTGTATCAAGGATTAAACTAGCAGGGCAGGCAAGTACCATGCCAGGTGAGTCAGTTTAAATGCAAAAGGTGCAATTGAGGCAGAGCTTGTTCTTCTACCCACTTTTTAATTTTGCCTAGGACCCTGGCACAGATATCCCAATCAACTGGGTGTTTTTGTTCAGTATTTTATTACAAAGTTTTAAGAAATTCAAAAGTTGCTCATTATTTTTTTGTGTGTGTGCATTCATTGTATTTAAAATGCTCCAGTATCTTAATTGCTTTGGGGGCAACTTTGACTTTTGGTTACTGGCGGCTGACCGCTTAAAAAACAAAAAACGTGAAGCTGTGCAGGAAATTTGTATGTGAGGCTATAGTGAGTGAACTGGTTTACTTAATTAAAACACACTGGTAGTCTAACTGTGTAAGTATGTTAGTGACATAAGATTATAAGCTCCAGAGACAGTTATTAATGTGAATTGTTTTATACATTCCACAAAGCACTGCATGATATGTTGGTTGGTATTACATACTGTAAATTAAGAAAATGAGTTCATGGGAAGATTGACTGGGAGCAATAGACATGTCTGGGGATTTGTGACCCTAAAATTTAAGTAGTAAATTTTTGGGGAATGAAGGCAAGGTTACTATTACAGTAATGAACTGTACTCGTTTGGTGACAGGTACTGAAATAACCCTTGCTTACAAGGCAACGTTTAAATCTATTTGGCAATTGGAGACCCACATTCCACTTGTACTGATAATCTAGATAATGTAAAGTTCAATATAGGAATAAAAGTTCAATATAGGAAGAAAAGTTAAATTATAGACTTAATTTAGACATTTGGCTGGAAAACTAGGAGTCAATAGGAATCTCAATTTTCATAATGCAGTGGCAAGCATTGTTAATGGATATCGATCAACTTGTTACATTAAGTCTGACAATTAAGGGTTCAAATCTCTGCCGGTTCCTGCTGAACCAGCCGAGATTCGAACCATGTATGGCTGGCCTTACTAAAATGGGAGCACTCTGGTGCAGCTGTGCATGGTAGTCAATCAGCTACCAACTTCAGCTTGTTCAATTAAGCTTTGACAATAAGGCTGGGTTCACACTAGTGCGACACGACACTTGTCCTACTTTGGATCCGACTTTGCCCTGCGACTTGAAGCCGACATATGTCCGACTTTTAATGAACGGGGATCTGACTTGGATCCCCGCCAATTCAGGACTGTGTTTAGTATGAATCTTGAGGGGGAACTCCACGCCAAATTTTAAATAAAAAAACATCATGGGTTCCCCCTCCAAGAGCATACCCGGCCCTTCGGTCTGGTATGGATTTAAAGGGGAACCCCCTACACTAAAAAAAACGGCATGGGGGTCCCTCCAAAATCCATACCAGACCCTTATCCGAGCAAGCAGCCCGGCCGGTCAGGAAAGGGGATGGGGACGAGCGAGCGCCCCCCCTCCTGAACCGTACCAGGCCGCATGCCCTCAACATGGGGGGGTGGGTGCTTTGGGGCAGGGGAGCGCTCTGCGCCCCCCCACCCCAAAGCACCTTGTCCCCATGTTGATGAGGACAAGGGCCTCTTCCCGACAACCCTGGCCGTTGGTTGTCGGGGTTTGCGGGCAGGGGGCTTATCGGAATCCGGGAGCCCCCTTTAATAAGGGGGCCCCCAGATCCCGGCCTCCCACCATATGTGAATGAGTATGGAGTACACCGTACCCCTACCCATTCACCTGGAGAAAAAGTGTCAATAAAAAAAAAACTAGACATGTTTTTAAAGTAATTTATTAGGCAGCTCCAGGGGTCTTCTGCCGACTTCTCCACTCTCTTCTCCCGATCTCCGGTGCCTTCTGCCGGGCTCCTCCGCTATCTTCTTCCAGCTCTTTTACTAGTTGGCCCGGTCTCCTCTGTCGTCTTCTTCCCACTTCTCTCGTTCCGATGTTGACACGACGCTCTCTCCCGCTGTAATGCCGTGTGCGCGGTGCACAACGACTTATATGGCCAGGGTTGTCGGGAAGAGGCAATTGTCCTCATCAACATGGGGACAGGGTGCTTTGGGGCGGGGGGGCTGCAGGGCGCCCCCCTGCCCCAAAGCACCCACCCCCCTATGTTGAGGGCATGCGGCCTGGTATGGTTCAGGAGGGAGGGGGGCTGCCCCCACCCCCTTTCCTGACCTGCTGGGCTCCGTGCTCGGATAAGGGTCTGGTATGGATTTTGGGGGGACCCCCACACCATTTTTTCTGCGTATGGGGTTCCCCTTAAAATCCATACCAGACCGAAGGGCCTGGTATGCTCTTGGAGGGGGAACCCATGCCGGTTTTTTATCTAAAATTTGGTGTGGAGTTCCCCCTCAAGATCAGCAGAGCACAAGTCGCATTCCAAAGTCGGATCATGCAAGACGACATTCCGACTTCAATGATAGTCAATGGGCTGAAGTAGGATCAAAGTCGGACCAAAGTAGTACAGGGAGCATTTTCAAAGTCGGACTGACATGTGTCGGACCAGTTAAGACGGCTCCCATAGGGAAACATTGATTTTCACACGTCATTTGACATGAGCTCCCAATGTCGGAGCGTTTGTCGCACCAGTATGAACCCGGCCTAAAACCTGGATGCTGATTAGTTTCTATGCAGAGCTGCGCATGATTTTACACCGTTCAATTGTAGTAAATCCCCCACAGACTGTAAGATTTCCCTTGTTAAGCTAAAACTCTACTGTCAGCTATTGTATTCTGACAGCCAGCACTGTCAGAATACCCAGACCATGGTTGCATCTGATTGGATGAAGCCACTGTTTGGCCAACAATTTTCCATCAACTCCTTTGATATTTAGACCAAATGATGTTGGATAGGAGGGTGCAGACAGGGCCACCCATGGCTCATTATGAACCAGTCGAAAATGTGCTTTGTGAACGTCCAGTTTTACTGTTGTTATATGATTTAACACAAATGTGTCATGGAGTACCTCTCCTAGAGTTTGAATATTTATCGTATCATGACTCTCAGCCAACCAGAATGTCCCCACTATAGACTGTGCACTTTGCAAGTGCAGTTGCACTTATTTTCCGCAAAGCTTAGTAAATGTGGCAAAGCTTCACTTTGTAAAGAATACCAAATCAGGTGCACAAAAAAAAAAAAAAAACAGCATTTTTGATTGTACATGATTGGATGATGGAAATCAGCAGAACTTCACCACATTCACTGGGCTCTGGAGGAAATGAGTGCAACTTAATTTGCAGAGTGCATATTCTATTTGCCTTTAGGAAATCAACCCCACTGTGAAGTGCAAGAAAAGGAGTTTGAGATACATTCTGGCTTACTGATTACAAGCATCTTTACCAATATATCAAGGGAATTGTGTACCCACCCTTCCCCTTTTAACCCACAGGACCTCAGTAATCTACGTCTTCTTAAATTAGTTTTTTATATAACATGTATGTTTCTGTTGATTTTCAGATGAACCATGCTTAGGAGATAAGTCCATATTCTGCCAAATGGAGGTACTTGCACGATATTGTTCAATTCCTGGCTACAACAAGCTGTGCTGTGAATCCTGCAGCAAACGCAGCACTCAGTCACCCCTATTCCTCACAGAGGCAGCAGAAACTGAAGATGAACTTTCTTTTGATCCCAGTGCATCAAGAGCAGGAATGATCCCCCCATCTTTATCATCTGACAACGAAGAAACTGAATCTGAAGCTAGAAGCCTTTTGACTATTCTTTCTTCCATAGAAAACAATGCAGATCTTGGGCTAGTGCCTCCAACAGAGAATCGAGCAAAGACATCAGATCCTGCATTAAGAAGATCACAACTAGCAGCAAGCAAGACTTTTAAACTTGTTGCCGTTCCCCCGTCTGCAGCAACTCATAGCAGCAACATCCATGCACATAAATCATCAGGGGCGGCCATGCCGCTTGCAGCAGGTACTAACATCAGTTCAACAGGTGCTGTTTCTTCAGTAAAAACCCTGAAGAGAAATGATAAGCCTCAAGAGAGGAGACGTTATTTACAGCCCTCCTCAATAGAAAGATGAACCTTAATATTTAGGGACTGGAGCAAAAGGACACAATGGTGCTTTCTGCTTTAAAAAAAAGTGCAAAGTGCTGGTTCACTTACTCATTCATCCATTTTCCAACTGTTCTTTGCTTTCATTTTTAACTTGAAATTATTGTAGGAAAAACACCAAAGATTCCCAATAACGATTTGCCGAAGATTTCTGGCCATTGATGGGTTCATTCGCTGGCTCATAACCATGAATACGTTTGGTGTTCTTTTTTTCTTTTGAAACCAGGTGACACTTTTTTTCCACCTCTAAAGACAAATTTCTCCAGCTGTTGTGTAGATGTTTGAATGTTGCAAAGTCAGTATTATTTTTAATTTTTTTCTGATTATGTATTGTTTACTGGTTCAGTTTTTTTCCGGTGCTATTTGCCTGTCAATACAATCTGCCTTACATTCCACTAGGTGAATATTTTCCATGAATCCTAATCTAGTGGTTCTATATGACATGTTGATTTGACTAAAGTATTCCTCATCATCTTGAAGGGTATTGTAACCATCACTTACAAACATTCAGGAACATCTCATTGGCAAGACAAAGCATGTCTTTTAAAACCACTTTGCTTACTATCACTGTACAGTTATCCTTATCTGCACTTAGGTGTTGGTTATATTATACTGGAAAAATAAGTTGCAATAGAAGAATAAAACACTCATTAGATAATGGAAGTTAATATATACATCTCCCAATGTTAGAAAATCATTCCATAAATGCAAGACAAACTTCTTGTTCATCATGACCATGTCTAGAAGCACCAAACTAAATGTATGTTTTAGGAAAACTACATTATTTTTCAGTGAGGGCTTCCTTGTTGTGGTCCAAGAATTAGAACTGTCCCACCAAAATCGGAAGTTTGGAAGGTATTTAGTAGAGTCTAATCTACTGGGAAGAAAATGTTTCATCTTACATTTGGAAGATGCACATGGAACAATAGTTAATGTTGTAGGAGGAACTCAAATGGACAACCTCTTTATTGAGAGGAAGTAAAGAGAAGTAGAATAGACTTACTAATAAAATGACAATTTAATTTTTTCTATTGAAAGGAGCCATGAGCTCCAAGCCACAAATAACTAACCACCGTTACGTCATTGCACATTTTTACCATAAAAGGAATCATTATTCCAAATACCAATCACAGACCAAAGAGAGATATTTATTTTATTATTTTTCTTTTCTTTTTTTTTGCAAAGCTCACCTCACATTTCACAACCACAATGCTTCTGACTGCAATAATATATTTGCAACATGGTCTCCAAGATCATATTTTTCACCAATTTCACCAGTCTCGCTCTCTCATGTAGCTGTAAAGTACTTGTATATAGAATATAAAAGTGAAGATATTTATTAAAAATTGATTTTCTTGATAGATTTTATTTACTGAATATTTACAATGATAGCATCCGCATAGTTTCTCTTGTCTATATTAAAAAGCAGGTAAGCAATTTGCACGACAGTCCTTTGCAAACATAGATTATAAGCTAAACCATAAACTACTGCATAAAATATGGCACTCAAGACCAAGTATTTGATGAATCCTTTTCATGTAAAACTTAACTAGTTTAAAATTTGACAAACAATTTCTATTGAAAGAATTGTCCGTGATTATGCCAAAAACGTTACACATCAATGATGTGTATAATTAGGTTTAGAAATCCATTGTAAAATTTTGAAGATTAAGTAACGCAACGGAACAAAGTCAATATGAAACGTATCTGTAACTAGACCTTAGAACTAAGTTGTGGGTTTTTCCATGTAATGTATTGTGCATAAGCTAACCCTAAAGTCTTGACTTGACACCTTCAAAGGCTTTATGTGACACCACTATAAAGTTTAGAAGGTCAGAACTATAGACTAGAATTGTACTCAGACAACCCCTGACCACAGACAGACAATTGAGTTTATGACTGCCAAGACAGAAATTTATTAAAAAATGTTTTTCTTCAAACCCTATTACTGTCTGGATGTAGATATTCATTATGCTGTATGTCGCTTTTTTTACCATATATTTCTTGCAGAGCTCATTTTGTGACCTTTTTTAAGTGTACACTACTGATGCTGTTTGTTATATTGGGGAGCACTTAGCAATAAAAAGCTTTAATATAGTGTAATTTGTCTGGTTTGTTTGTATATCCATTATGACTGTTTATTCAATGTCCTTTGTCCAACAGACTTTGCAATGATAATATAACCTTGCAATACCTAATGCCTCGTACACACGACCATTTTTCCTTCCGGGATTCCTGTCAGGCCTGCCTTGCATACACACTTTCAGGCCAAATACCGCTGAACTTTCGAATTTCAAGAACGCAGTGACGTCAAAGACTCCAACGAGCCGACAAAATGACGTTCTATGCTTCCGCGCATGCGTCAAATTGTTTACGACCAATGACCATGCGTGGTATTTTTCCCCTCAGGAAACCATACAGACGACCAGTTTTCTCGGGCGGTATTTTTCCTGACAGGAAAATAGAGAACAAGTTCACATTATTTTTCCCGCAGTTTTCATGCCAGGAAAACTGCCATGGAGCATACACACGCCCGTTTTTCCTGCCGAAAAGCTGTCATGGCAGTTTTCCTGCCAGGAAAATCGGTCGTGTGTACGAGGCATAAGAGGTTGCTTGGTTTGGATGTCTACACAAACTGTAAGGCTGGCCATACACGGTTCGAATCTCGGCCGGTTCAGCATGAACTTGCCAAGATTCAAACCATTAATGAATAACCTGAATGTACTTGGTTGATCAATCAACTTGGCTACAACCAGCCTGCTGGATCCTCTTGCGATTATTTCTAGTGGCTGCTATAGCCGCTAGCAATAATCACTGTCTTTTCCCAGTGGGTTTGGCTTCCCCCGCCCGCCCTACCAGGAGAAGACAATTGCTGATACCCCTGTCAACACTGCCTGTGTTGATGGGGAAATTGTGCGAAATACAGGTTGCAGGAAAGAAATTCCCACAGTGTATGGCCTGCCTAAGAGGGAGAACGGAGCATATAGCTCCAGCTTCCTGTTCTCTGTGCAGTGTCTGTCACATTCACCGCAGAATAGAGAACTGATTGCTCCAAATTAACAAAGGGGCTTGCACCACTTAGTTTAATTAGTAGCAACATCTGTTTACTTTTTTATGTTTAGAAGAGTGATGCAAGCAGAACAAGGGATTGTGCTTAAAAATTATGGAGAGACTAAAGTGAACCTGAAGCCAGGCTATGGACATTCATGTATTTCTACTTTTGTTTCTACTTTCGTAGTCACACTTAAAGTGGTGTTCCGGCCGAAATTACACTTTTTAAATAAAAATACCTCTATAATACACAAGCTTAATGTATTCTAGTAAAGTTAGTCTGTAAACTGAGGTCCGTTTTGTTAGGTTATTACAGCATTTTTAAAGTTTATAAACTAGAAATAGACCGTGGCCATCTTATGTGTGGACATCTGAAGCCAGACTGTATTACTTCCTGGATTTCATGACTGCAGATCTCGCACATGCTCAGTGCTGCACAAGCAGTGTAATAGGTTTCAGGTCAGGTTTCCATAGCAACGGCAGTGTCAGAGGAAGTTGACACTTTTCTATGCAAACCTCTCCTCACCTCCTCCCTGCAGTAAAAAGTAAATATACTGCATGTTCAAGAAATTATATATATATATATATATATATATATATATATATATATATATATACAGGTCCTTCTCAAAAAATTAGCATATTGTGATAAAGTTCATTATTTTCTGTAATGTACTGATAAACATTAGACTTTCATATATTTTAGATTCATTACACACAACTGAAGTAGTTCAAGCCTTTTCTTGTTTTAATATTGATGATTTTGGCATACAGCTCATGACAACCCAAAATTCCTATCTCAAAAAATTTGCATATCATGAAAAGGTTCTCTAAACGAGCTATTAACCTAATCATCTGAATCAACTAATTAACTTCAAACACCTGCAAAAGATTCCTGAGGCTTTTAAAAACTCCCAGCCTGGTTCATTACTCAAAACCGCAATCATGGGTAAGACTGCCGGCCTGACTGCTGTCCAGAAGGCCATCATTGACACCCTCAAGCAAGAGGGTAAGACACAGAAAGAAATTTCTGAACGAATAGGCTGTTCCCAGAGTGCTGTATTAAAGGCACCTCAGTGGGAAGTCTGTGGGAAGGAAAAAGTGTGGCAGAAAACGCTGCACAACGAGAAGAGGTGACCGGACCCTGAAGAAGATTGTGGAGAAGGACCGATTCCAGACCTTGGAGGACCTGCGGAAGCAGTGGACTGAGTCTGGAGTAGAAACATCCAGAGCCACCGTGAACAGGCGTGTGCAGGAAATGGGCTACAGGTGCCGCATTCCCCAGGTCAAGCCACCTTTGAACCAGAAACAGCGGCAGAAGCGCCTGACCTGGGCTACAGAGAAGCAGCACTGGACTGTTGCTCAGTGGTCCAAAGTACTTTTTTCGGATGAAAGCAAATTTTGCATGTCATTCGGAAATCAAGGTGCCAGAGTCTGGAGGAAGACTGGGGAGAGGGAAATGCCAAAATGCCTGAAGTTCAGTGTCAAGTACCCACAGTCAGTGATGGTCTGGGGTGCCATGTCAGCTGCTGGTGTTGGTCCACTGTGTTTTATCAAGGGCAGGGTCAATGCAGCTAGCTATCAGGAGATTTTGGAGCACTTCATGCTTCCATCTGCTGAAAAGCTTTATGGAGATGAAGATTTCATTTTTCAGCATGACCTGGCACCTGCTCACAGTGCCAAAACCACTGGTAAATGGTTTACTGACCATGGTATTACTGTGCTCAATTGGCCTGCCAACTCTCCTGACCTGAACCCCATAGAGAATCTGTGGGATATTGGGAAGAGAAAGTTGAGAGACGCAAGACCCAACACTCTGGATGAGCTTAAGGCCGCTATCGAAGCATCCTGGGCCTCCATAACACCTCAGCAGTGCCACAGGCTGGTTGCCTCCATGCCACGCCGCATTGAAGCAGTCATTTCTGCAAAAGGATTCCCGACCAAGTATTGAGTGCATAACTGAACATAATTATTTGAAGGTTGGCTTTTTTTGTATTAAAAACACTTTTCTTTTATTGGTCGGATGAAATATGCTAATTTTTTGAGATAGGATTTTTGGGTTTTCATGAGCTGTATGCCAAAATCATCAATATTAAAACAAGAAAAGGCTTGAACTACTTCAGTTGTGTGTAATGAATCTAAAATATATGAAAGTCTAATGTTTATCAGTACATTACAGAAAATAATGAACTTTATCACAATATGCTAATTTTTTGAGAAGGACCTGTATTGTGAGGGGGTTAGCTCAGCAGCAGGTGTGTGTGACCCCCTGGATGGGTTCACCACACAAAAACAGGCACAGCAGACAGTGGTAGGAGAAAACGAAAGGGTGTGGTTTTATTTGAACTATATACAGACAAAAAAATACAGCAAAAACAAAAGAAACATGAAAAGAAATCCTGGTCAACTTGACGGCTCACTACACACGTTGGTGTCCCTAACTAACAACTGGGTACAGCCTTGTGCTGTCCCAGTCCCTAGCTCCCTGCTTTTTTGAAGTTCTTAGCAATAACTACTCAGGCTTTGGCTCACCGCACAGAGGTCACACTCCCCAGACTATCCACACAGGTCTGGTTCCAGGTTGGAGCATCTCCCTTAGTATGCTGGGAGTTCTTGTAAAGGCCCTAACGAGCCCACTTACTTCAGCTGGGCTCATTAACTCTTACCCTGCAAGACTCCCAGCACTCCCCCTAGTGGTATAAATCGGCATAAAGCCTGAATCTAGGAGATACAGTGGGGCAAAAAAGTATTTAGTCAGCCACCAATTGTGCAAGTTCTCCCACTTAAAAAGAAGAGAGAGGCCTGTAATTGTCATCATAGGTAAACCTCAACTATGAGAGACAAAATGTGGAAACAAATCCAGACAATCACATTGTCTGATTTGGAAAGAATTTATTTCCAAATTATGGTGGAAAATAAGTATTTGGTCACCTACAAACAAGCAAGATTTCTGGCTCTCACAGACCTGTATCTTCTTCTTTAAGAGGCTCCTCTGTCCTCCACTCATTACCTGTATTAATGCCACCTGTTTGAACTTGTTATCAGTATAAAGACACCTGTCCACAACCTCAAACAGTCACACTCCAAACTCCACTATGGTGAAGACCAAAGAGCTGGCGAAGGACACCAGAAACAAAATTATAGACCTGCACCAGGCTGGGAAGACTGAATCTGCAATAGGCAAGCAGCTTGGTGTGAAGAAATCAACTGTGGGAGCAATAATTAGAAAATGGAAGACATACAAGACCACTGATAATCTCCCTCGATCTGGGGCTCACCGCAAGATCTCACCCAATGGGGTCAAAATGATCACAAGAACGGTGAGCAAAAATCCCGGGACCACATGGGGGGACCTAGTGAATGACCTGCAGAGAGCTGGGACCAACATAACAAAGGCTACCATCAGTAACACACCACGCCGCTAGGGACTCAGATCCTGCAGTGCCAGACGTGTCCCCCTGCTTAAGCCAGTACATGTCCGGGCCCATCTGAGGTTTGCTAGAGAGCATTTGGATGATCCAGAAGAGGATTGGGAGAATGTCATATGGTCAGATGAAAACAAAGTAGAACTGTTTGGTAGAAACACAACTCGTCGTGTTTGGAGGAGAGAGAATGCTGAGTTGCAACCAAAGAACACCATACCTACTGTGAAGCATGGGGGTGGAAACATCATGCTTTGGGGCTGTTTCTTTGCAAAGGGAACAGGACGACTGATCCGTGTACATGAAAGAATGAATGGGGCCATGTATCGTGATATTTTGAGTGCAAACCTCCTCCCATCAGCAAGGGCATTGAAGATGAAACGTGGCTGGGTCTTTCAGTATGACAATGATCCCAAACACACCGCCCGGGCAACAAAGGAGTGGCTTCGTAAGAAGCATTTCAAGGTCCTGGAGTGACCTAGCCAGTCTCCAGATCTCAACCCCATAGAAAACCTTTGGAGGGAGTTGAAAGTCCGTGTTGCCCAGCGACAGCCCCAAAACATCACTGCTCTAGAGGTGATCTGCATGGAGGAATGGGGCCAACATACCAGCAACAGTGTGTGACAACCTTGTGAAGACTTACAGAAAACGTTTGACCTCTGTCATTGCCAACAAAGGATATATAACAAAGTATTGAGATGAACTTTTGATATTCACCAAATACTTATTTTCCACCATAATTTGCAAATAAATTCTTTCCAAATCAGACAAATGTGATTTCCACATTTTGTCTCTCATAGTTGAGGTTTACGTATGATGATACTTACAGGCCTCTCTCTTCTTTTTATGTGGGAGAACTTGCACAATTGGTGGGGGACTAAATACTTTTTTGCCCCACTGTATATACCTTCCATCCTGGATGCAACCTGGTGATTTTACCTGCATGCTGTCACAATATATATATATATATATATATATATATATCACACACACATACACACACAGCTGCTACTTTTTTCTGTACAGCTTTTCATTTAAAAAAATACTAATCTCAGCAACAAAATTCATTTATGCATCTAGATTCGCATGGCCCACAGAACATTGCATCACCCCCAGCACATCAAATCGCATCATTTACAGCACATTGCATCACCCCCAGCACATCGAATCGCATCACCCCAGCACATCGAATCGCATGGCCCACAGCACATTGCAACACCCCCAGCACATCGAATCACATCATTTACAGCACATTGCATCACCCCCAGCACATCGAATCGCATCACTCACAGCACATTGCATCACCCCCAGCACAAATCTAATCGCATCACCCCAGCACATCGAATCGCATGGCCCACAGCACATTGCAACACCCCCAGCACATCGAATCGCATGGCCCACAGCACATTGCAACACCCCCAGTACATCAAATCGCATAATTTACAGTACATTGCATCACCCCCAGCACATCGAATCGCATCATTTACAGCACATTGCATCACCCCCAGCACATCGAATCACATCATTAACAGCACATTGCATCACCCCCAGCACATCGAATCGCATCATTTACAGCACATTGCATCACTTCCAGCACATTGAATCGCATCAATCACAGCACATTGCATCACCCCAGCACATCGAATCGCATCACCACAGCACATCGAATCGCATGGCCCACAGCACATTGCAACATCCCCAGCACATCGAATCGCATGGCCCACAGAAAATTGCATCACCCCCAGCACATCGAATCGAATGGCCCACAGAACATTGCATCACCCCCAGCACATCGAATAGCATGGCCCACAGAACATTGCATCACCCCCAGCACATCGATTCGCATGGCCCACAGAACATTGCATCACCCCCAGCACATCGAATCGCATGGCCCACAGAACATTGCATCACCCCCAGCACGTCGAATCGCATCATTTACAGCACATTGCATCACCCCCAGCACATCAAATCGCATAATTTACAGCACATTGCATCACCCCCATCACATCGAATCGCATCATTTACAGCACATTGCAACACCCACAGCACATCGAATCGCATAATTTACAGCACATTGCATCACCCCCAGCACATCGAATCGCATCACTAACAGCACATTGCATCCCCCCCAGCACATCGAATCGCATCAATCACAGCACATTGCATCACCCCCAGCACATCGAATCGCATCACCCCAGCACATCGAATCGCATCATTTACAGCACATTGCATCATCCACAGCACATCGAATCGCATCATTTACAGCACATTGCATCACCCCCAGCACATCGAATCGCATCACCCCCAGCACATCGAATCGCATCATTTACAGCACATTGCATCACCCCAGCACATCGAATCGCATCATTCACAGCACATTGCATCACCCACAGCACATCGAATCGCATTAATCACAGCACATTGCATCACCCCCAGCACATCGAATAGCATCACCCCAGCACATCAAATCGCATCATTTACAGCACATTGCATCACCCCCAGCACATCGAATCGCATAATTTACAGCACATTGCATCACCCCCAGCACATCGAATCGCATCACCCCCAGCACACCGAATCACATCATTTACAGCACATTGCATCACCCCCAGCACATCGAATCGCATCACCCCAGCACATCGAATCGCATCATTTACAGCACATTGCATCACCCCCAGCACATCGAATCGCATAATTTACAGCACATTGCATCACCCCCAGCACATCGAATCGCATCATTTACAGCACATTGCAACACCCACAGCACATCCAATCGCATCATTTACAGCACATTGCATCACCCCCAGCACATCGAATCGCATCACTAACAGCACATTGCATCACCCCCAGCACATCAAATCGCATCAATCACAGCACATTGCATCACTCCCAGCTCATCGAATCGCATCACCCCGGCACATCGAATCGCATCATTTACAGCACATTGCATCACCCACAGCACATCGAATCACATCATTTACAGCACATTGCATCACCCCCAGCACATCGAATCGCATCACCCCCAGCACATCGAATTGCATCATTTACAGCACATTGCATCACCCCCAGCACATCGAATCGCATCACTCACAGCACATTGCATCACCCACAGCACATCGAATCGCATCTATCACAGCACATTGCATCACCCCCAGCACATCGAATTGCATCAACCCAGCACATCGAATCGCATCATTTACAGCACATTGCATCACCCCGAGCACATCGAATCGCATAATTTACAGCACATTGCATCACCCCCAGCACATCGAATCGCATCACCCCCAGCACATCGAATCACATCATTTACAGCACATTGCATCACCCCCAGCACATCGAATCACATCACCCCAGCACATCGAATCGCATCATTTACAGCACATTGCATCACCCTCAGCACATCGAATCGCATCATTTACAGCACATTGCATCACCCCCAGCACATCGAATCGCATCATTTACAGCACATTGCATCACCCCCAGCACATCGAATCGCATCACCCCAGCACATCGAATCGCATGGCCCACAGCACATTGCAACATCCCCAGCACATCGAATCGCATGACCCACAGAACATTGCATCACCCCCAGCACATCGAATTGCATGGCCCACAGAACATTGCATAACCCCCAACACATCGAATCACATGGACCACAGAACATTGCATCACCCCCAGCACATAGAATCGCATGGCCCACAGAACATTGCATCACCCCCAGCACATCAAATCGCATGGCCCACAGAACATTGCATCACCCCCAACACGTCGAATCGCATCATTTACAGCACATTGCATCATCCCCAGCACATCAAATTGCATCATTTACAGCACATTGCATCACCCCCAGCACATCAAATCACATTATTTACAGCACATTGCCACACCCCCAGCACATTGAATTGCATCATTTACAGCACATTGCATCACCCACAGTATATCGAATCTCATCAATCACAGCACATTGCATCACCCCCAGCACATCGAATCGCATAATTTACAGCACATTGCATCACCCCCAACACATCGAATCGCATCATTTACAGCACATTGCATCACCCCCAGCACATTGAATCGCATCATTTACAGCACATTGCATCACCCACAGCACATCAAATCGCATCACCCCCAGCACATTGCATCACCCCCAGCACATTGCATCACCCCCAGCACATCGAATCACATCATTTACAGCACATTGCATCACCCACAGCACATCGAATCGCATCATTTACATCACATTGCATCACCCCCATCACATCGAATCACATCATTTACAGCACATTGCATCACCCCCAGCACATTGCATCACCCCCAGCACATCAAATCGCGTCATTTACAGCACATTGCATAACCCCCAGCACATCGAATCACATCATTTACAGCACATTGCATCACCCCCAGCACATCGAATCGCATCATTTACAGCACATTGCATCACCCACAGCACATCGAATCGCATCAATCACAGCACATTGCATCACCCCCAGCACATCAAATCGCATCACCCCAGCACATCGAATCGCATCATTTACAGCACATTGCATCACCCACAGCACATTGAATCGCATCATTTACAGCACATTGCATCACCCCCAGCACATCGAATCGCATCACTCAAAGCACATTGCATCACCCACAGCACATCGAATCGCATCAATCACAGCACATTGCATCACCCCCAGCACATCGAATTGCATCACCCCAGCACATCGAATCGCATCATTTACAGCACATTGCATCACCCACAGCACATCGAATCGCATCATTTACAGCACATTGCATCACCCCCAGCACATCGAATCGCATCACTCACAGCACATTGCATCACCCACAGCACATCGAATCGCATCAATCACAGCACATTGCATCACCCCCAGCACATCGAATCGCATCACCCCAGCACATCGAATCGCATGGCCCACAGCACATTGCAACATCCCCAGCACATTGAATCACATGGCCCACAGAACATTGTATCACCCCCAGCACATCGAATCGCATGGCCCACAGAACATTGCATCACCCCCAGCACATCAAATCACATGGCCCACAGAACATTGCATCACCCCCAGCACATCGAATCGCATGGCCCACAGAACATTGCATCACCCCCAGCACGTCAAATCTCATCATTTACAGCACATTGCATCACCCCCAGCACAACACATCGAATCGCATCATTTACAGCACATTGCATCACCCCCAGCACATCGAATCGCATTTATGCAGACATAGTACAGGAGATGGTCAGAGACTGCGGACATGATACAGGAGATGGTCAGAGACTGAAGTTCCTATGGACGTTAGTAGATAATGGCCGATTGATCCTCTCACCTGACCCAGCGATACAGCAACAACAATTCCTTTGATCAGGAGTCTGCTCACTCTAAATTGCCCGTGGCGACTCCACTGGGTAGAGCCCAGATCTGTATTCTGGCACAGGGATGAGCCGAACACCCCCCTGTTCGGTTTGCTCCAGAACCTGCGAACAGACAGAATGTTCGTGTGAACTTTAGAACCCTATTAAATACATTGGACTCGAACGTTAGAAATCTAAAGTGCTAATTATAAAGGCTAATATGCAATTTATTGTCCTAAAAAGTGTTTGGGGACCCGGGTCCTGCCCCAGGGGACATGTATCAATGCAAAAAAAGGTTTAAAAAATAGACGTTTTTACGGGACCGGTGATTTTAATAATGCTTAAAATGAAAAAATAAAAGTGAAATATTCTTTTAAATTTCGTACCTGGGGGGTGTGTATGATATGCATGTAAAGTCGCGCATGTTTCCCGTGCTTAGAACTGTCCCTGCACAAAGTGTCATTTTTGAAGGAAAAAAAGTAATTTAAAACTCACTCGCAGCTATAATGAATTGTCGGCTTTTATCAATACATAGAAAAGTCATTGATAAAAAAAAAAAAAAGCGTGGGGGTTCCCCCAAATTCAATTACCAGACCCTTTAGGTCTGGAATGGATATTAAGGGGAACCCCGCCGCAAATTTAAAAAAAAATGGCGTGGGGTTCCCCCTAAATATCCATACCAGGCCCTTGAGATCTGGCATGGATTTTAAGGGGAACTCCACCCCAAATTTTAAAAAAAATGACGTGGAGTCCCCCCAAAAATCCATACCAGACCCTTATCCGAGCACGCAACCTGGCCGGCCGCAGGGGAAGAGGGGGGACGAGAGAGCGGCCCCCCTCCCTCCTGAACCGTACCAGGCCACATGCCCTCAACATGGGGAGGATGTCCCCAGGACCCGGGTCCCCAAACACTTTTTAGGACAATAACTTGCATATAAGCCTTTATAATTAGCACTTTAGATTTCTCCCATAGACTTTTCGAATTTGCCGCAAACACCCCAAATTGTTCGTTGTTCGGCGAACGGGCGAACAGGCAATGTTCGAGTCGAACATGAGTTCGACTCGAACTCGAAGCTCATCCCTATTCTGGCAATGACTCCATTCCTTTCTCTGCCAGGGATGGCGCCAGGCTGTGTGGCTTTCCTCCTCCCCCTCCATTAGTACAGACCCCCCAGAACAAACCACTCCCCTCCATTAGTACAGACCCCCCCAGGACAAACCACCCCCCCTCCATTAGTATAGACCCCCCTGGACAAACCACCCACCTCCATTAGTACAGACCCCCCAGGACAAACCACCCCCCCTCCATTAGTTCAGACCTCCCCGGACAAACCACCCACCTCCATTAGTACAGAACCCCCCAGGACAAACCACCCCCCTCCATTAGTACAGACCCCCCAGGACAAACCACCCCCCCTCCATTAGTACAGACCCTCCGGACAAAACACCCCCCTCCAATAGTACAGACCCCCCCAGAACAAACCACCCCCTCTCCTTTAGTACAGACCCCCCCGGACATACCACGCCCTCCATTAGTACAGACCCCCCAGGACAAACCACCCCCCCTACATTAGTATAGAGCCCCCGGACAAACCACCCCCTCCATTAGTACAGACCCCCCAGGACAAACCACCCCCCCTCCATTAGTATAGACCCCCCTGGACAAACCACCCCCCTCCATTAGTACAGACCCCCCCAGGACAAACCACCCCCCCCTCCATTAGTATAGACCCCCCAGACAAACCACCCCCTCCATTAGTACAGACCCCCAAGGGCAAACCACCCCCCCTCCATTAGTACAGACCCCCCCAGACAAACCACCCCCCTCCATTAGTACAGAACCCCCCAGGACAAACCACCCCCCTCCATTAGTATAGACCCCCCAAGGACAAACCACCCCCTCTCCATTAGTACAGACCCCCCCAGGACAAACCACCCCCCTCCATTAGTATAGACCCCCCCGGACAAACCACCCCCCTCCATTAGTACAGACCCCCCCAGGACAAACCACCCCCCTCCATTAGTATAGACCCCCAGGACAAACCACCCCCCTACATTAGTATAGAGCCCCCGGACAAACCACCCCCTCCATTAGTACAGACCCCCCAGGACAAACCACCCCCCCTCCATTAGTATAGACCCCCCTGGACAAACCACCCCCCTCCATTAGTACAGACCCCCCAGGACAAACCACCCCCCCCTCCATTAGTATAGACCCCCCCGGACAAACCACCCCCTCCATTAGTACAGACCCCCAAGGGCAAACCACCCCCCCTCCATTAGTACAGACCCCCCCAGACAAACCACCCCCCTCCATTAGTACAGCCCCCCCCGGACAAACCACCCCCCTCCATTAGTACAGACCCCCCCGAACAAACCACCCCCCTCCATTAGTACAGACCCCCCCGGACAAACCACCCCCCTCCATTAGTACAGACCCCCCCGGACAAACCACCCCCCCTCCATTAGTACAGACCCCCCCGGACAAACCACCACCCTCCATTAGTACAGACCCCCCCGGACAAACCACCCCCCTCCATTAGTACAGACCCCCCCAGGACAAACCACCCCCCTACATTACATTAATTAAAAACACCCGGGCAGCAGCTGGAGAGGAGAGGACAGTGTGCAGCCGCGCCGCCCGGGTAGAGGAGAACAAACACGTCTGGCATAGACCGCCCCCCAGCAATGTCACTGCGCGGCTGGTCGGAGACAGCCGCTCCGATCTCCAGCTGTTTCGCTCTCCTCCTCTGACAGGAGGTGGGAGGGAGGGGGCTTTGGCAGAGAACACAGCAGTGGCGGCGGCGGTGATCGGCGGAGAGAGCCACCTACGGACAAGGAGAGGAGAGGAGGAGGGAGGGGAGCACTCTGGCGCTTCAGCGCCCCCACCTCTGTGGAGCCTGGTCACATCATCACACAGTGCAGTGTGAGATGTGACAGGCTGAGGCTCGCTGGGTAGGGAGGGAGGAGCGGAGGAAGAAGGACACACACACCAGGCGGACCGAGGGAGGGCAGGATGGGCGTGCCTTGATGACTGGGAACGCGATGCTACGACCAAGAGCCTCCTGGGATTGATGACAAACATCTCCCAGGAGGCATAGCAGTCAGTGTATGACGCGAGGAGGCTGCGGCCGCGGCGGTGGAAAGAAATAAAAGGTCAATAAAACAGTGAGTTTTTAAAAAAAAGATAAATATATATGCCATTTATTCTTAAGGGGACAGTAATAAAGAGGATGCAACAAAGTTGAAAAAGAGGGTGTAACTCCACTTTAACTTTCCTTTTCAGAATCAACCTTTTCTATGGGACACTATACTACAAAATACTCCCACAAATTCAGGCCATTGATTGCAACCAAGATTTGTTAATTTGCACACACACAGAAAAGTATTTTTCCTAACAAATTTATTCAAGACCATGTTGCAAAAATGAATACACCCAACGAAAATCTTAGGAGCAAAGCTACATTTTAGACAACAAAATCCTAATTAACAAGAATTCAATGACAGGTGAGTCTAATAATTCATTAAACAGGTGTCCAGCAGACAGTTAATTATAAAAGGGCATTACTTAAAGCGGAGGTCCGCCATTTTTTTTTAAAGTCATCAGCTACAAATACTACAGCTGCTGACTAGAGTTGAGCGGACACCTGGATGTTCGGGTTCGACGGGTTCGGCCGAAAAAAGTGGGGACAAGTGAAGTCAATGGGGACCCGGACTTCTAAGGACTAAAAAGGCTCTAAAAAAGTAATGGAAAGGGCTAGAGGGCTGCAAATGGCAGCAAAATGTTGTTAAGAGCATGGCAAGTGCTCTGCAAACAAATGTGGATAGGGAAATAACCTAAAATAACATTAAAAAAAAAGAAAATAAAAAAATATGCTGGAGGCCCCCTTTTCAGCAGAAGAGGTACGGGAAGTCATTAAGAACCTCAGAAACTCAACGGCACGATGCCACACATATGGTGGGAATGCCCCAGAATACGCCCTTTCCGGAATAAATTATTCAATTTAATGGATAAGCTAGTGGGAAAATAAAATACTTTGAAATAAAAATGTAGCGGGGTGCTAAATTTAAGGGAAGTGTTTGAGTGGTAAATAGGCTCAAACACCCTAATTCTGTAGGATTCATGGACCATTTTGTCCTCGGGGGACAGTATTGGTGTGCAGTTCCCTGCGGCCTACAGGTGGCGCTGCCATGGTAGGCTAGGGTTGAACCGCCGATACAGTGCTGTGCCTTTTGTGTCCCCTCTTGGCAGTAGTACAGCGGGGCGGGGAACCTGCTGTGCATGCCGGGAGAGCATATAAAAGGGGCAGACCTTTTGCCTGGGGGCTGATGTCCAGTGGGGTCAAGGTCTGTGGCAGAGACCGTGCACCTAATACTGTTTGAGAAACCTAAGCAGTGAAGTGAATGTGCTACGTTTGTGCCTGGACCTCCTCCACACCTTAAGCTGTCCTGTTTCTTTGCTCTAACCTTTTCTATCCGAGTAGAGTTTATTTTGCCATGAGAGAATAAGAGTTGTAATTTCAGCTGGTGTGGACATTGACTTTACTGGGAATTAAAGGACTTGCCTCTACCTACAGTACAGAACACACCCACAGTACGTAACCGCTGAATCGCACAGCTACAGAACTGCAGAAAATGCTATTAAAAAAAAATGTTGTTTTTTTAGTATAGCACAGTAGAAGAAAACTACTTAGAAATTGTTTATTTCACACACCTCCAAATATGTATAACACACTGCAAACTATTTTTTGTGCCCCTAAACTGCGTTTTTTGGAAGAGCAGAACACACCCACAGTACGTAACCGCTGAATCGCACAGCTACAGAACTGCAGAAAATGCTATTCAAAAAAAATGTTGTTTTTTTAGTATAGCACAATAGGAGAAAACTATATAGAAATTGTTTATTTCACACACCTCCAAATATGTATAACACACTGCAAACTATTTTTTGTGCCCCTAAACTGCGTTTTTTGGAAGAGCAGAACACACCCACAGTACGTAACCGCTGAATCGCACAGCTACAGAACTGCAGAAAATGCTATTCAAAAAAAATGTTGTTTTTTTAGTATAGCACAGTAGGAGAAAACTATATAGAAATTGTTTATTTCACACACCTCCACATATGTATAACACACTGCAAACTATTTTTTGTGGCCCTGAATGGCTCTTTTTGCAAGTGTACATTAAAGTGCAATTTTTTTATTTTTTTGCCCTAAACTGGTCTTTTTCTGCACGAGCAAAATAAAATGCAATTTTTTTTTTTTTTTTTTGCCCTATGGGTCTTTTGGAAAAGAGCACAATAAAGTGCCTTTTTTTTTCCCCCTAAAAGTTAGATTTTCTCTGACACTGGGCTCATGGCAGCGTAAAAAGACTGTGCACTGCAACACAAACAGGTAAACCTATGCAGATCGCTGATTTTAATCTCTGAATCTGGACTCCTATATAATATTCTCTCTCCCTGAAAGCACCAACAGGAACCTGGCCCTACACTACACTATCTCTCTATCTTTTCCCTCAGATTGCAGAATCAGGACTACCTCATGTATTTTTCAATCTCTCCCTATTAGCAACAGCAGCAGCCAAGATCCTCTCCCTATCTATTCTGAAGCAGAGTGACGTGTGTGCTGTGTGCCTCTAGCTTATATAGAAGCTGGGTCACATGTTGCACTGACCAATCACAGCCATGCCATTAGTAGGCATGGCTATGATGGCCTCTAAGGGCACACCAGCTAATCAAAAGGTGATTGGCTGGCCCCTGAAGCATTTCTAAATGCGTAATTAGATTGCCGAACCCGGACTTTTGCGCAAAGTCCGGGTTCGGGTTCGGGAAAAAGCTAAAGTTCGGTACGGACCCGAACTTTACAGTTCGGGTTCGCTCAACACTACTGCTGACTTAAAATATGGACACTTACCTGTCCAGCACACCCTCGATGTCGGCACCCGAGGCTGACCCATGACTCGGTCCTCGGATGCTGCCGCCACCATCTTCGGTAAGGGAATAAGGAAATTAAGCCTCACTTCCCGGTTCCCTACTGCGCATGCGCGAGTCGCGCTGAGCAATCTAAATGGTCCCTCCTGTCTTCTGGGACCCGTGTGTCTCCCAGAAGACAGCGGGGGGGCAGAAAGTGGCGTAACTCCCGCGGGAGTCTATGCCCGGAAGTGGGTGCAAATACCTGTATTATACAGGTATCTGCACCCCCCTCCCCCGGAAAGGTGCCAAATGTGACACCGGTGGGGGGGAGGTTTCTGAAAAGCGGAGGTTCCATTTTTGTGTGGACCTCCGCTTTAACAAAGAAAACCTCTTCTCATTTCATAATGTCAACAATGGCACCACATGGAAGAGAAATGTCACAAGGCCTAAGAAAGAAAATATTTTTTTTTACAGGAAGGTAAAGGCTACAAGAAGATCAGCAAAACTTTACTAATCAGTCAGAAAACTTTAGCAAAAGTGATACAAAAATGTACCAAAGATAGAACTGCAACCATCTCACAGAGGCGTCCAGGCCATTCATGAAAGTTAACACCTCCACAGCAGCATCTTCTGATGAGAAAGGTTGAAGAAAATCACAATGCATGTTCACTGCAGTTAGCTAAAGAAGTAGAAAGCCAAACTGGGGTGATTGTTTCCCATGACACAATACGGCATACACTGCAGAGGAATGGTATGCATGGGTGTCATCCACAAAGGGAGCCTCTCCTAAAGCCCATGCACTAAAAATACTGCCTAGAATTTGCCAGGGCCAATGCTGAAAAAGAAGAAGACTACAGGGACTCTGTACTCTGGAGTAATGAGACCAAGATAAATATTTTTGGAACTGATGGCTTCAAAACTGTATGGCATTGCAAAGGTGAGGAGTACAAAGAAAAATGCATGGTGCACTGCCTACAGTGAAACATGGTGGTGGCAGTGTCTTTCTGTGGGGCTGCATGGGTGCTGCTGGTGTCGGGGAGCTGCATTTCATTGATGTTATCATGAATTCACAGATGTACTGCTCTATATTGAAAGAGAAGGTGCTACCACCACTCTGTGCCCTTGGTCGTCGGGCACTTTTCCAACATGACAATTATCCAAAACACACATCTAAGGCCACTGTTGCATTTCTGAAGTAGAACAGGGTGAAAGTGATTCAGTGGCCAAGTATGTCCCATTCTCCATCCAGCATCCAGGCTCTAAAAGAGGTCATTCTTGAAGAATGGAAAAAGATGGATATTGCAATATGTCGCCAACTTTTAAATTCCATGCTTAGAAGACTTGGTGCTGTCCTTACAAATTAGGAAGGGAATACAAAATACTACATGTAGTTGTTTTTGTTGCGGGGTGTATTCATTGTTGCAACAACTAATTTGAATAAAACTGAAGATTTTGTAATCTAAGTTGTATTATTAACCTGATGCCTCGTACACATGACCGTTTTTCCCGGCAAGAAAAAAAAACAAAGTTTTTCCCGACGGGATTCCTCTCAAGCCTGCCTTGCATACACACGTTTAGGCCAAATACCGCCCGTCCAAAGCGCGGTGACGTACAACACGTACAATGGGACTATAAAGGGGAAGTTCCATTCAAACGGCGCCACCCTTTGGGCTGCTTTTGCTGATCCTCGTGTTAGTAAAAGTTTGGTGAGAGACGATTCGCGCTTTTCAGTCTTCGTGCTTTTCAGATCGTTTTCTGCTGCTCAGTAGGTGCTTGAAGAAGAAAAAAAAATGTGCTGCATTAAACGATGCAATAATTTGCAGCGTGACGAATGTGCTATCTCCATTACGAACGCTAGTTTTACCAGAACGAGCGCTCCTGTCTCATACTTGTGTAGCAATACCCCCAGTTAAGAGGGCCGCTGATATAGATTTTGGGCCTGTAACACACTGCTGTCAACCCCCAGTAACTGGCTCTAACCTCCCTTGGCACAGATAGCAGTAAATATGGGATTGTGGAACCCGTTAGCTAAGGGGATCACAATACCGCAATAAACATGTAACCACACAGCGTGTTTGCTTAACCACAAGTAAGCTTTACTGAGTATAAGACATAAAGTTAAACAGTAGTGCATGTGCCTTTGCAGAGCCCTGCAATGTTAACTGTTGAGCATATAATCAAGCAATAAATTCTAACAGTATTTCACACACTCAATGCCAATCAACTGTGCTCGCGAGCTCCCCCCTCGTGGGAAAAGATGGCGCCCAAACAGTGTCTAGTTACTTTTAAAGTCAGACCTGACTATAGCAGATACGATGCTCCATTGGGAGAGATCTTCGCTAGCAATGGTGGTGCACTTAAAAAGGGTATTTGTAATCCACAGGGAAAAAGAACAGTCATCTACTTGATATGCACTAAGGGATTCAACTATTGCTGCACAACACAGGTGCAATGCAACACTCCGGTAAACTGTGGTCCCTGAACGGGAGACACTGAGCCTAAAGATTAGTCAATAAATCCTTGCGCAAGTGCTCTCTCACCCGACCGGACCAGTCCACACAACCGACTCCCACAACCGGACTCCTGTACACAGTCACACGACTCCCGTAGTCTCCGATCCGCTCGACAGTCCTTAGAAGGAAAATGGATGAGGTAACTCTTGGGATCTCCCGGGAAGGCCGGAGGCTCTCTGGATCACAAGGCCCAACTCTCAGGCCCAGTCCAGCGACAGACCCAGCGCAGGCTCCACTTGCTAGGTGAGCAACGTCCAAAGAGACCTGCTTGTTGCTCCGCTCCTCCTTAAATAGGCCTTCCCCAGCAGACCTTGCGCCGGGCAATGCACTGTGGGTGTCCCGCTGTACTCTGGGTATAGTAGTCTTTCAGGCTCCTTAAAGGGACACCCCACAACACTTGATTCTGAGCATGCGCATTTTTTTCTAGCTAGTTCTCTTTTTTTTCAGGCAGTTTTCTTGTCGGGAAAACTGTGATGGAGCATACACACGGCCGGGATTCCCGGCCAAAAGCTCTCATGGCAGTTTTACCATCGGGAAAACCGGTCGTGTGTACGAGGCATTACTTTCATGTAATGAGCTAAACAAATGCTCTAAGGCCCCTTTCACACTGAGGCGTTGAAAAAATGCTCAAAAATGATAGGATTTTGTACCTCTATTTTACCGCGATTTTACCGCGTTTTTACCGCGATCGCGGTAAAAATAGCGCTAACGCGTATGCGTTTTTACCGCGATTTTACCGCGTTCGCGCTAAAATTAGCGCGAACGCGGTAAAAACGCGGTAAAAACGCATAGGCGTTAGCGCTATTTTTTAACATAACGCTTATGCCTATGCGTTTTTACCGCGTTTTTACCGCGAATCCCATTCATTTCAATGGGGATAGGCGTTTTTACAGCGCTATTTTATGCGCCCTAAAGTTGCTCTAAAAAAGCTGTTTGCAGGATTTTTTTCAACGCCCAGCCAGCACAACGCCTCAATGTGAAAGCCCTCAGAGATTTCACATTGAGAATGCTGGGGCAGGATTATTTCAGGCGTTATTACAGCGCTATTTTTACCGCGAAAACGCGGTAAAAACGCCTCAGTGTGAAAGGGGCCTAAAGGTTTTGTAAAAATTTGGGAAATTGTTCTTGTGTTCATTGAGATATTGATTAAAATCTTACTTTTCAAAAGGGGTGTACTCATTTATGCTGAGCACTGTATATATATACTGAGTATATGTATATATATATATTAGACATGTGCGATTAGTTTCGAAATTCGTACATTTGTACGAATCCGAATTACGAATTTTTACGAATACGTATTCTGTACGAAATACGAAATTTCGTTTACGGATTTCGGCTCCAAATTATCCGAATCCAAACTACCAAATAACGAATTTCAACTAATACGAAAGAAATTATAGCGGATATAACGAATGATTCGAATGAATTCGAGATTCAGTATAACGAATATCGACACTCTACGAATAATAACGAATTAGTTTTCGGTCCAAATTTCTTTACTACAGAAACATGTGACTGTTGGTTGACCAATCAGAGGTTTTCTTCTGATGCTGAGGCCTACAGGGCAGGCCCGATCATGTGACTTCCCTTTGTGGGTTAGTTAGTGTAGTGGAGCAGATCACACAATTATTTGTCTGTGCATCTGAGCGAATATCTTTGCAATCCTTTGATTTTTGTTGTTCATTTTAGTTTATATCTCTTGTAGTGTGCGAGTGTATCATCTGTTAGTGTTTAGTTTCTGGTTTTATTTGTTTTTTGGTTGGTTTTGAGAGATAATTTTCTTTTTTTATTTCTTGTTTCATTTAGTTAATATTTTGCTATTTTCTGTTGGAATACATTTTTTTTTGTACATTTGGTGATTTTGGTGTTAGTTTGCTGCGATCAAAATCATATTTTTTTTTGTCTATATTTTTCTAACTTTTAAAGGAAAAATGAGCAGCAAACAAGGCCAAAACAGCAGTAAGAGTGCTGCTGGGAGAGGGAGAGCTATGAGCCATGTACATGAGCAGCAGGTGGGACGTTCTGTCTCTGTGCCCTCTGAGCTCAGCTCACCTCCCATAAAGCTGAGGCGAACGGGAGTGAAGACTGCTGGTGGTAAAGAGCCTGGCAAACAGCAGACATTTGCACCTCGCCAGCTGTTCCAGGATTTACCTCCTAGAACCAGCAGCACAGTTCAAGTTCATAGCAAAAGTGGCGCTACCACCTCTGCCACTGCTGCTGGTAGCATGGTGCCCATTGGTACCTTTTATGGAAGAGGGCAGGCCAAAGGGGTTCCCAGTGCACATACATTTGTGCAGCCAAAGCTGGAGATCCTGGCCATGCAGCAGGAAACATGTCAGGAGGCCGAAGCTCATGATGATTTCACCACCACCACCATTGCTGCCAGTGCCAACACCATCAGCACTACAGGGAGCTTGGCAGTGATCAGCAAGGAGACAGAGTTTACTGCTTCTAATGATCACTCTTCCCCTGGCAACGTGGAAGAGGTGGAAACAGGCTTTCCTGACATTGTTCTAGACAAATTTGATTTCCAACCCAATACCCATGTTGGACCCACCGACAGCCCAGAATGCATCTCCCCTCAGTCCCCACTACTTTTCTCTCCTGAAAAGTCCCCAGCCCAAGTGCTTTCTAAGCCTCCAGCATCAGAATGGGCCAATGCAACCATTAGGCCTCAATCCAGGACCATCACAGCACCCAAAATACCTGGGATGTTCAGGTCTCTTCCTCCTGCTCCTGCCGAACCTCAGGAAGAGAGTGTGACCACTGCAGTGGATGGGATTCCATCAGGCAGTGTCATTGGTGGTGGCTGCCGTTCCAGCATTTGGCAGCATTTTAAAAGAATTGGTGTTGGTCAGAAGGCCAAATGCAATCACTGTGGCAGGGAGGTCAGCCGGGGCCGAGACATAGGGCATCTCAGTAACAGTGGCATGAACCAGCACATGCGTGTGCACCACCACGCAGTGCTGTTAGGGGAGAAAAGTATTATGGCCCATCCTCCAAACACCAAAAGGGGAACCAATAGTGGCACCGTCACAGCCACCATAAGTGCCAGCACCACCAGCCAGTCTAAGGCAGAAAAGAATGCTGTTACCATCCCACATCCAATCCATACCAGCCAGGCCACCCTGGAAGATTTTGGTGGCTTTCAGAGTAAGGGTATGTCTCGGGCACAGGTACGAAAAATAACACGCCTGATCGGCCAGCTCATTGCAGTTGGAGGAGCACCTTTCAACATGGTAGAAGGTGAGCCCTTCAAGCAATTGATGCAGGCTGTTGCACCACAGTACCGTGTGCCATCGCGTAAGACCTTCAGCCAAACTGTGGTGCCAGCCTTATACAGGTCTTGTGTTGGGGTGCTCAAGGAGGAGATTGGAAGGGCAGGTGGACAGGCAGTGCACCTGACCACTGACCTGTGGAGTGCGTGTAGTGCCCAGCGCGCCTTCCTGTCCCTGACGGCACATTGGTGGCAGTGCAAGGTGTCCCATGATGTACTTGAAACATCTGGATCCTCGTCAGCAGTTGACAAACAGGGGCACCGTTCCTTCCTCCTGCACGCTGAGGTGCTTGATGAAAAGCACACAGCGCAAAACATCCTGCAAGCCCTGCAGAAAATGTTGTTGCAGTGGTTTGGACAGGCAGATAGCAACTACCGGATTGGCTATGTTGTCACTGATGGAGGCAGCAACATGGTCAAGGCTGTAAGGGATGGCAGTTTTGTGGGTGTGCGCTGCTCAGCCCACCTTCTCCACCAGGTGGTAACTGACAGTTTTCGGTTGGTGGAGGCTAATTCTGGCGGCGATGGAAGGCTGTCCAAAGTGGTGGACTCTTGTCAGAAGATGGCTGGCCACTTCCATCGGAGTGTGAGGGACAGCCACCTCCTCAGGGTGGAACAGAGGAAGGCAGGCCTTCCAGAACACTGCCTAAAACAGGATGTGGGGACTAGGTGGAATTCAACCCTAGCAATGCTGGAACGCATCCTTGAGCAGCAGAAGGCTCTCCATGCCATGGCCTGTGATCATAACATTGGCATAGAGAGACCTTTAGGCAGGGAGGACTGGGCCATAATTGGGCAGATTGTGGCAGTCCTCAAACCTTTCCTCTCTATCACAGAACACCTAAGCCGCGAGAATGCCAGCATTGGTCATGTGCTCCCACTCTTCAACCACCTTCAGAGCAAACTGGAGCGATTCAAGTCGGCTGAGGAACCTTTGCCTGGTGGTGGCCCTCAACCTGATGTGTTGGCTCTGCTAAACACATTTCTGATGGAATTGGGCAGGCGCACGCAGGAGTTGACCGCCTCTTGCCCAGAACTGATGCTGGCTGCCATGTGTGACCCTCGCATCAAGGGCAAAATGGCTGTGCAGTGCAGTGCTCTGACAACATGGCGGGACAGACTAATCCACAGGGTGCGTCAGAGGGAAAGGCAGATGGTAAGGCCGCTAGAGCTGGGAGAGGAGGAAGAGGAGGAAGAAGATATTGAACACCCCCTCTCCCATGCAACATTGACATCTAGTGAAGTGAGCAGAGCTCCTGCCAGCGGAGAATCTTCTGTCTTGGCTGAGGCACTTGACACCCTAATGGGAACCTCCAGCATAGTGCGCCCCAAGAAACCCATTTCAGCAAAGGAGGTTGTCATGTCCTATTTGTCAGCCCCACCAGTGCACCCCACCACAGATCCAATGTTTTTTTGGCAGGAGAAGAGCGAGGAGTGGCCTGCCCTCGCAGATATTGCCAAGGAGCTACTGTCCTGCCCTCCGACAAGTGTCCAGAGTGAGCGGGTGTTTTCTGTGACGGGAAACATCCTGTCACCCCAAAGATCACAGTTGTCCCCCCAGCTAATGGAGCAGTTAGCATTTTTGAAAATCAATTTGCCAAAGCTGGGGTACCCCTCCCTCACTCTGGACATTCCTTGAACTGACTGTCTGCAGCAGAGATGGCCACTTGGTCTTAGTTGGCCCCTGTCCCTCCCCACAATCACAGTTTATTAAATGCCCAAAAAATATTTATACTCAATTGTTGGTCAATGTGCCAAATGTATACAATAATCCACAAGCTGGTAAACGCTGTGCCCTGATGTTCCCCAATGTGCCCCAATATGCCCTGATGTGCCCCAATATGCTCCAATATGCCCTGGTGTGCCCCAATGTGCCCATATGTGCTCCTATATGCCCTAAAGTGCCCCAATGTGCCCCAATGTGCTCCAATATGCCCTGATGTGCCCCAATGTGCTCCTATATGCCCTAAAGTGCCCTGATGTGCCCAATGTGATCCAATATGCCCTGATGTGCCCTAATGTGCCCCAATGTGCTCCAATATGCCCTGATGTGCCCCAATGTGCTCCAATATGCCCTGATGTACCCCAATGTGCTCCAATATGCCCTGATGTGCCCTGATGTGCCCCAATGTGCTCCAATATGCCCTGATGTGCCCCAATGTGCTCCAATATGCCCTGATGTGCTCCAATGTGCCCTGATGTGCCTTAATGTGCCCCCACCATTCTTCTCATTTACACATGTGACTGCTAGAACAGATAAAAAGACATTTAGGGGGGGCGTGGTCTCGGCATCGAAGCGTGAAGACATGTCTTCCCTGGGCTCCCGGACCGCGGCTCTTCGGCAGCTTACCCAGACAGACATACTGCATATTACGGCTTCTCAACACCGCATAAGGACTTGGGGAAGTGCCACCACAGAACAAAAGGCTCTGCTGTCCATATGGAGCGATTCCTGGTGCCGATCCAGCCGGCCGCTTCCACCCCGGACACAGCCAAGATGGCGCCAGCACCTGCCACGAGGACGGAGCTCAGCCTGTCTGCTAATGACAGAGGGGGAGTAAGGTACGATCAGGGGAATGACATGCCTCTGTTCTCCCCGGCCAGTGATCTCTTCCCCTGCCTCCCCCGCTCGCTGTGCCTCACATCACTTGGCAGCCCTGAAGGAGACATAGGCAGCTCCACACAGTGGGCTGCACAGGACACACAGGCCTCCCAGTATCAGGTCTCCATACCTGACACACCGCTGCTCATATCTTAATGCAGGCAAGCCACAATGAGTACTACTCCCCTAGCTGTGCCCCCATGAGAATCCTCATCTCAGCTTTTCAATGAACAAGCTCTATGGGCTCTCCTACAAAAGTTTCCCACCAGAGATGATATGGACTCTCTAGCTGCCAGAATGGAGGCAGCACTCCGCAGTGAACTCACAGGCATTAAACAAGAAGTGGCAGAAATGTCCACCCGGGTCTCCTCAATTGACACTGACACTGCTGCCCTCCGCCAAGATGTCTCCAGTCTGCAAACTAAACAGGAGGAAGTGTCAGACCAAGTCGCACAGTTGCATCTTTTGATAGATGACCTGGAAAACCGTAATCGCAGGCGTAACATAAGAATTCGCGGCCTGCCTGAAGCAACTCGCCAGGCAGATCTTAAAGCAACCGTAATTGCATATTTAATAACTGTTTGGAATGCCCCTTGGAGACACCCATTGAGATTGACAGAGTGCACAGAATCCTAGGTCCCAGAGATCCCGCGGCGGACAGACCCAGAGATGTCTTATGTTGCCTACATAACTACTCAGTCAAAGAAAACATATTGCAACGGGCCTGGCACAAGGGACACTTAGACTTTGATGGGGCACAAATCATTCTTCTGCCTGATGTTTCCCGGAGGACCCTACAGATGCACCGCTGTATGAAACCACTGCTAGAGAAGCTCAGTGAACATGAGATCACCTACAAGTGGGGCCACCCTTTCCACCTTATTGCACGAAAGGAAGGCCATTCGTACACCCTTCGACAGCCTGCAGATGTCCCCGCCTTCCTCAACTCCTTGGAATTGCCTTCGGTGTCGATACCCAACTGGTTGGCGTTTACTATCCCTCCAACCAGCATTAAACCTGTGGAAAATCCATCGGGAAGGCCTCAACGATCCCGGCGCAATCGTCGACCTCAGTGGGAGAGGACAGGCCCCGCAAGACAGCGAGCCTTAAGCCCCTAAGGTCAGAATTGTTCCTGGTTTGAGGGTTAACCCTGGGTTGGAGAGGCTTCTCCCGTAAGTACTGCATAACTTTACCTTTTTCCTGATGTCCCATTAGCCATGGACATACGGATTTGATGACTCTGACTCATGACTTTGATGAGTTGCTGCCCCTGGGGCTTGACTGTTTCCTGAGAAAACTTCAGGGGGCCATCGGCTCGGAATTGACCTATCCAAGGAAGGGAGCTGCCCCGTAAGTCTTATTTAGCGATGACACCCTAGGGTTTATTCCAAAGATAGCTAGGTCCGGCTGGATCTACCACCATAGACTGAGTGCTTACATCGGGGCTCCCAACCCATTTGTTCCCCGTTTGTCACATGGTCGTTTCAATGGATGTCTTGGATGGATTTAGATATTTTTAGTTCTAACCTTTTTTTTTTCTCTCTTAATGTTCAAGTTATACTCGGGGAGCCGGGAGAGATCTTTTCGGAGCTGGCCAGTACAATTGCCTATCCTACAGGCTTAGATCGAATTAAAGTGCCGTGGGCGTTCGCCCGAGGGCCGGCCTCCGGAGGGTCTCTCCCTCCTACCTGACAGACTCTTTAAAGCATTAGTTAATACATGTTTACCAATGAATCATAACTCTTATGCCGCGTACACACGGCCGTTTTTCCCGTCGAAAAAAACGACATTTTTCCCATTCGACGAGAAAAACGATAGTCTGTGGGCTTTCTGTCGTTTTTTTCGACGAGAAAAACGGCATTAAAAACGACGAGAAAAATTAGAACATGTTCTAATTTTTCTCGTCGTTTTTTTCGACATGTTTTCCGCGGCAGTGTTTCCCATAGGGAAACACTGCCGCGGAGCCCACACACGGTCGTTTTTTCGACCAAAAAAAAAATGACATTTAAAACGGCCGTGTGTGAGGGGAACAAGCTGTTCCTCGTTTTTAACGTCGATTTTTTCGACGGTGTTTTCACCGTCGAAAAAATCGATCGTGTGTACGTGGCATTAGTGTTGTTTACCTGGCATTATTGGTAGTGTACTCCCCTGTGCTTTTGCAGAAACAACCGTGCACACTCCCTCGGAGGAAGGTCCACTTAGGCTGAGCGGGGAGGGGGTAAAGGGAGGGTAATCTCCCCAAGGGCATGCCCCTTCTAGATACCCACGATCTGTTCCTATCTAAGAATAACACATCTAGAGGGGTCAGCATAGGCGGGGGACACACGATTTGTTCTCACAGGGTCTCGACTCTATGGGAACAAGCAGTTTCTCCTGCCGGCTAATTTAGAGTTAATATTATATTTCTGTATGTGACGGTTTACTATTTGTTACCACTCCCTGTACTCATTAAACTCACGTATTAACTGTGGTTGTTTTTTGTAATTTTTATAATTCTTATTTTTAATTTTTTTTCTGTTAAAAGAGAAGCTTACCTTTGCAAAGCGGCTCCTATATGGACCGCCTCTAACGAGGGGCTGTTGGGGGGTCCGCGCTTCGGGGGCTTAACACCTGCAGTGCCTTACCTCTTCCCCCACTAGGCCTTCACTGCCCAATTAGGCAGTAGCCCTCCGTTTGGAGATTTAGTTTTCCCCCATCCTTTCCATACCTCTCCCACTCTTTTTCTCCCTTTCCACCCCGGCCCTCCTTTGTAGCCCTCCTTAACCCACCCCCCCCCTTGTTTTTTTCTCCTCTTCCATCTTCTTCTCCACTTATCTTTTTCACCTTCCCCAGTACTTAGTCCAACTTCCCTTTTATCCCCCCTCCCACACACTAATTACTGTTCCGGATTCTGGTGGGGCTCGTCGGCCCGACTTCACCCTGCTAAAATGTCACTGAGATTTGTGTCCTGGAACGTAAAGGGTTTAAACGTTCCAGAAAAACGCTGCAGTTGTCTATCTGAACTCTGGAAGCAAAGACCCCAAGTAGTGTTTTTGCAAGAGACCCACTTCCGGGCAGACAAGATCCCAAAACTGAACAACAAACACTTCCCAACGGCTTATCACAGTGTGTCTCCCTCAACAAAATCGAGCACTAAAGAATGTTTTTATTAGGCAAAAATTATTTGCATTTATTTATTTGCACAAACAAATGTAGAAAAAAAAACATGTATGTTAACACGTATACATATATACAACTATTAACAAAAAGGTGAGCTGAGCTGCCTTGGGTCCTGGAGCAGAGAAAGAACTAGCCCTCAGATTTAGGAAGGAGAGGGTTCTCTGCTGCTCTGAGTACTACTAGCAGACGAGCTCCCAGGCAATGGAGCATTGTGCCTGGAAATTGCTTCCATCAAAGAGAGTCTCAAATGCTCCATTGCCTGGTTCTGCTGTTGGTTTACCCAGGCCAACATACTCTCCATATGGTCAGTCTGTTGCCTGACTGCAAGCTGAATGGTCCGGCTTAAGCTCCTGATGTCCCGTGAGATCCTTTTATTGTCACTTGCCAGCCTCCGAATTTCTGTGAGGACACTCTGATGCACTGCATCGTGGACAGTTGCTGGTCCAGGCGGTACAGCAGTAGGTGACAGTGCCATCTGGGTAGGAGGAGGCAACAGCTGTGGCTGCTCCTGTAGAGGCACACTAGGGGCAGCATCAGATGGTGGTAGGATGCGGGAAACATGGCCCATGACCTCCTCCTCTGGCCAAGGGGAGAAGACAGGAGTATCGTTAATCACAGGGGTCAGCTCTGGCTCATTCTGGAGCTCAATGCCCTCGCAAATAAGGACAGGTGAGCGAGGCGGGCTGCACTGCGCTCTCCCCTCTGACAGGTCTTGTTGATCTGAAATAGACGAGATAGCCAATGTTGATGATAGCATTCAAAGAAATTGATTTCTAGAGATTAGAATAAAAATATTTTTTTTACTTTTTATTTTTTATTTAAAAAATAAATACATTTTGTGTCACATATATTCCTATTACACGGAATGTAAACATCCCTTGTAATAGAAAAAAAGAATGACAGGTCCTCTTGCACTAAAATGCAATAAAAAATTAATATAAAAAGAAAAAAACTGAATGTTTGCTTGTACACGATTGGATGATAAAATCAGCAGAGCTTCCCCTCATTTCAGAGTTTCTCCTCAGATTTACAGCGACTGCACTTCTGGGGAGGACATCCCCTCCGGCTGTTTGTAATAACAGACAAGCGGCTGCTTAGCCACATCGGTTGTTAAAAAACGGTACCGGGTGATGTCTGCCGCTGTAAGTTTGTCAACGATAACGATTATTACAAAAAAGTGGCCACCAATAATCGGTCGACCCCTAGTTTGAGGTGTGTGTGTGTGTGTGTGTGTATGAACTTTAAAATGGATGGTTGTTAAATAGCTTTTTATGTGTTTTATAATGCCTGTTTGTAAAGTGTGGATGATGATGGTGCCTTGAGTCCTGTTTCTTTATATTGGCAGCTTGCGTGTTCTACTTACGCTGAGGAGTAATGGGCCGCTGCTTCCTGACAGAAGCTCACGCTGGAGGGTCCGGGATATGGCTCAGGCTTACTGTTAAAGATAGAATAAAAGAGTTAAGGTAACCACTTCTGGACCAAGCCTATTTCTGACAGTTATTGTTTACAATTTAAAATCATTATTTTTTGCTAGAAAATTACTGCGAACCACAAATATTATATATATATATATATATATATATATATATATATATATATATGTGTGTATTTGCACAGCGGCCTTTCAAAAGCAATTTTTGGGGAACAATTTACTGAATTAAAAAAATTAATTTACAGTAAATTTATTTAGCCCAATTTTTTGGGATATTGCGATAGACGATGTTACTCCAAGTAAATAGATATCGAACATGTTATGGTTTAAAATTGCAAACGCTCTTGGAATGGCGAGAAACTACGGTACTTAAGAATCACTATAGATGAGCCTGGAATTTTTGTTTTACGATTACCAGTTTACAGTTACAGAGGAGATCTTTTGCTATAATTATTTCTCTCGATGTGAGGATCGCGGCAATACCTCACAAGTGTGATTTGAACACCATTTACATTTGCGGGCGCCACGTATAGGGCTGCAACTAACGATTACTTTCATAATCGATTAGTTGGCCGATTATTGTTTTGATTAATCGACTAATCGGTTAATAACCGTAAAAAAAAAAAAAAGGTAATTTTTTTACATTTTTAATTTTTTTTGGGCCAATTTGTTGTTGGGCAGATTACAAAACACAAATTGCCGCAAAAACACATTACATGCTTTTCTGCAGCTTCTCCATTGAAGTATATTAAACCAAAAAACTAAAATAGCACCGTATTGCGTTAAAAAAAGTCCTTGCCCTTTCCAAATACACAGCAGCTGAAAAAATCATGGATATGAACGTGTCCCATAGGAAACCATGTAAATGAACTGTATTGTGTTTCTGCAAAAAGCACCAAAAAACACAGAGGTATGACCCGGGCCTGAGATGTTTAGTAACATAATGAGGTTAAAAAAACTAAAATTAGTACAAAAAGAGCAAATAATCGCTACTGTAAGGGGTTCATTTTTTACTGTGGGACAGTGAAAGTAATATTTACAGTAGTAATTTGCTCTTTTTTGTACTATAAAGGGTTCATTTTAGTTTATTTTTAACCTCATTATGTTACTGGCCGATTAATCGATTATGAAAATTGTAATCGATTAATTTCATAATCGATTAGTTGTCGATTAATCGATTAGTTGTTTCGGCCCTAGCCACGTATGTGTTTTCTTTGGTCAGCGAGCATGCGGGGCACTTTCAAATAATTTTTTTTGTTCTTATTTGTTTATTTTTTCCAGTTTTACTTAAAAAAAAATACCAATCCCCAAATCCCTCCTTTGCATGTACAAGTATTCAAAAAGCAAAAATCTGCGTATTTGAATACTGTGGATTTTTTCAGATCGGCGCCATTGCCAGCCAAGTAAACGAGTACGTAACTTCTGAGTTGGAGACTCGATTGAAGCCGATTCCAGCTTTGTTTGCGACTCTGCCATGCCGGCGGACGTGCCGGCTGGTCGCTCCGGACTGGAGACCCGGGCGAAGCGGTGGAAGGCGGCGGGCGAGGGGGGGCTTGTCGTGTCCTCACCCACTCCTTATGATGACAGCTGAGCAGCTTCTGAGCCGCTTCGGTTGTTATCATAACAATGCCGACTAGCGACCACCAGATCTAAAAAGCTGTACCGGGATGACGACTGCAGCTGCTTATCACCCCGGTACAACCACTTCCTCAAAGAACTGTACAGAATACAGATACATTGTTTTGCGGGAAGTGGTATGCTACAGGACTTATTTGAGCTTTAATTTTTTTTTTATTTATTTCCTTGCACAGTGTGCCATTTATTGGCTGAAAACAATCAGCTAATCTCTCAGCCAGAGAATGGATGGCAGAGGATTGTCACCCGGCTTCGGAAGCACAGCAGAAGCCAGATGTCGTAAATCTGACTTCATAACAAAAAAGGATCCTAGCAAGTCCCAGTTAGGAGGACAAATCATTGCTATATGGTTTGTGCTTTGACAGCCCCTCCTCTTTTATTTCTCAATCCAATTCTTACATCAGTTTCCTCAGTCCCCTGGCATATCACAATCCCCCTTCACATCACAGTTTACAGTATTTTTCTGAACCTCCGTTCACAATGGTATCTTAACCGCTTAAGGAACGCCTCCTGCACATATACGTAGGCAGACTGGCACGGCTGGGCACATCAATGTACAGGTACGTTGTCCTTTAAGAGCCCGGCCGTGGGTCGCGCGCACGCCGCTGGCGGCGCGCTCGTGACCCGGTCCTGAGCTCCGTGACTGCGGCCGTGGGACCAGCGGACCCGATCACCGCTGGTGTCCCATGATCGGGTCACAGAGCTGAAGAACGGGGAGAGGTATGTGTAAACAAACCTCTCCCCGACACTGTCACTGATCGTCTGTTTCCTGTCATAGGGAAAGACGATCAGTGACGTCACATGCCAAGCCACGCCCCCAGACAGTTAGAAAACACACACAGGGCTCACTTAACCCCGCCCGCTAGTGGTTAACTCCTTCACTGCCAGTGTCATTTACACAGGAATCAGTGCATTTAAATAGCACTGATTGCTGTATAAATGACAATGGTCCCAAAAATGTTGCAGTCACAATAAAAATCGCTGATCGCCGCCATTATTAGTACAAAAAAAATATATATTAATAAAAATGCTATAAAACAATCCCCTATATTGTAGACGCTATAACTTTTGCGCAAACCAATCAATAAACACTAAGTACGATTTTTTCTTACCAAAAATATGTAGAAGAATACATATCGGCCTAAACTGAGGCAAAACATTTTTTTTATATATTCTTTGGGGATATTTATTATAGTAAAAAGTAAAAAATATTGTTTTTTTTTTAAAAATGTCGCTCTATTTTTGTTTATAGCCCAAAAAATAAAAACCGCAGAGGTGATCAAATACCACCAAAAGAAAGCTCTATTTGTGGGAAAAAAAGGACAACCATTTTGTTTGGGAGCCACGTCGCACGACCGCACAATTGTCAGTTAAAGCGGCGCAGTGCCGAATCGCAAAAAGTGCTCTGGTAAGGAAGGGGGTAAAATCGTCCGGGGCTGAAGTGGTTAAATAGATGTTTGTTATTATGTTTATTATTATGTTTGCTTTGTGTTTGTTAGGTAGGTACTCACCACTGCCAGAAAATTGAGGGCAGGAACTTGGAGCTGTTCCCTCCACAGATGACTCTGCTCGATCTGGAAAACATGAATGTAAAGCAAAACGTAAGTCTCACATGCCGTAGTCATAAAAAAAAATAGTGAGCTGGAAACAACAACCATATAACTGCAATATATAATGATATATTTTATTTTACTCACCAGCTCTCTGATGCTCGGCTGGACCCTTTCTGCTGACTCCAGGGACATCCTCATCTGCAAGCAGGCCATCTCTCAGCTCTGCCTCCCACTGTCTGAAGACCACAGCCTTTCCTCCAGTAGACTGGACCAGAAGATGCTTCTCTATCTTTTTATTAACTGACGCCCGACAATCATAAAACCTGCAAATGAAAAAAAGATAGAGTATAGTTAATACACGTTACAACAATATTATTTTTATTTTACATGTTACTTTTCTGTGTCTGTGCCAAATAAATATTTGTGTTACGTTCAAATCAGTTTATTGACTAGACTACTATACTGTGTTTTTTCACATATATGGGGTGTGTTCTAAGAGTGATATAATATTTGAATAATTACCTGTGCCTGACACCATCGGTGGCCCTGCGAACCTTGGAGACTGCATTCACTGAGTCCCGGACTCGTTCCCAGGCTGCTCTCTTCGCAGAGGTTGAGACATTTAGGCTGAAGAGTCTCACTTTGTCTCTGTTCACTGCAGCAACCAATGCAGAATTCTCCTGTGGGGTAAATACGGGTCCCCTTGATGTTTTCTGTCTCTTGGTTCGCTGCTGCTGCAGGTCGGCGTCAGAAATCTCTTCTGATGTGGTGGGGGACACTTGCCTCTTTTTTTGCCATGCTCCCGCTCCACTCCACGGGCATGCTCTCTTCCATGCCTTGGCTCCACTCCACGCCTCGTTTCACCTCCACTCTTCCTCTCCCCTTCACGCCTCTCCTCTCCTCCACGCCTCCTCTCCCCTCCACGTTTACTCTTCTCTACTCTCCCCTCCACACCTCCTCTTCCCTCCTCTCCCCTCCATGCCTCCTCTTCTCTCCTCAACCCCCCACTGATCCTCCTCTCACCTCCACTCCTCTGCCCTCCACGCCCCTCCTCCCCTACACTCCTCCTCTCCCCTCCATGCCTCTCCTCCGCTCCACTCCTCCTCTCCCCTGAGTCCCCTCCACTCCTCCGCTCCCCTGAGTTCCCTCCACTCCTCTGCTCCCCTCCACTTCTCTGCTCCCCTCCACTCTTCCGCTTCCCTGAGTCCCTTCCTCCACTCCTCCGCTTCCCTCCACTCCTCCGCTCCCCTCCACTTCTCTGCTCCCCTCCACTCCTCCGCTCCCCTGAGTCCCTTCCTCCACTCCTCTGCTTCCCTCCACTCCTCCGCGCCCCTCCACTCCTCCGCTCCCCTGAGTCCCTTCCTCCACTCCTCCGCTTCCCTCCACTCCTCCGCTCCCCTCCACTTCTCTGCTCCCCTCCCCTCCTCCGCTCCCCTGAGTCCCCTCCCCCACTCCTCCGCTCCCCTGAGTCCCCTCCCCCACTTCTCCGCTCCCCAGAGTCCCCTCCTCCACTCCTCCGCTTCCCTCCACTCCTCCGCTCCCCTCCACTTCTCTGCTCCTCTGAGTCCTCTCCACTCTCACTCACAACAACAACTCTCAAACCAACACCAACATTCTCACTCACAAGACTCACACATCCATTCTCACTCCCAGACATTCTAATTTCACCAAAAGCACCAAACCACACATAAAAAACAACCACAAATCCAACAATACCACTCTCTGCTCTCTGCTCCTCCCTCACCACACCACACTATACGGCCTCTCAAAATGACATACAGGGGCGGAGACTATAGCCAGTGCCACATGTCAAAAACGAAAGTAAAAAAAACGAGATTTTGAATAGTTAGGAATAACCCCGATGTATTAGAAAAGTACGAATCCATTCGAAGCACGCAGCGCCGCAGCGCCACTGTCAGACATGTAAATTTACGAATCAACGAACAAAAAAAAAAGTTACGAATGTACGAATCCATTCGAAGCACGTTAGACAGCGCCATTGTGAGAGACATGTAAAATTACAAATCAACAAACAAAAAAAAGTAACGAATTTACGAATCCATTCGAAGCAAGTTAGGCAGCGCCATTGTAAGAGACACAGAAAATTACGAATCAACAAACAAAAAAACTAAAAAAAAGTTACGAAAGTAGGAGTTGTGTCCAGAATCAACTAAAACAATGTACTATACCGAAAGTACGAATTATAAATCAACTAAAAATAAGGCTTTCAGAAATACGAATTTTTTAGTTATGCACATGCACAAGTCTAGTACTCAGTACTCAATAGACTTGTGTTATGTAACCTTAATACGTTTTCGGATAATTTGTTATTATTCGTAGAGTGTCGATATTCGCTATCAAAATTAACGATTCGTACGAAATTCGTATTTTGTACGAATTCGAATTGAATTCCGTACACGGATTACGAATCACGATTTTTTTTTAATACGAAACGGAACGGAACGGAACAAATTTTTCGACGGCTCCCATGTCTAATATATATATATATATATATATATTTAAAAAAAACAATTATAGAACTTTTTTTTCTTTCACATAATCTCTGTTCTTAGCTGCAGCAGGAGTTGGGGTGGAGGAACAGCAACATAATGAACTTCCCAGCAGGGCCGGTACAAGGCAGGGGCGGAAGGGGCAGATGCCCTGGGCGGCACCATTTACTGGAGGAATGGGGGTGCTGGTGAAGTGCTGACAGTGTGCTACTGAAAAGTACACTGTCTGCACACATCGCGCTGCAGAGCTAATAGCTGCAACATGTGCCCACTGCCGAGTGCACTCCTGCACTTGGCACAAGCCTAAGACCAGCCCCGCCCTTCACCTCCCTGTCAGGTGGAGTAATCTCCGCCCGACGGGCACGTCCTAGTCCCAGATGGTGTAACGTCACTGAGAGGCTGGCTGGGAGGCAGAATGGGAGAGGAGCCGGTGGTGTTGTTATGGCAGGGGGTTGCGGCCCGCCCCCTGGTGACACCAGTGTCCTAACAAGCAGGGCGACACTGACAGGCACCGCTCTAGTTTTCGACAGCTGCTATTCAAGTCTCCATCGGCATCCTTGGCCGCCCCCTCTCTCCTGCCCCATAGAATGCTGTTCAGTGTAGTGTCTTCCCCAGTCCTGGGACCCCTCGAGTGAGTCACATCCATTCCCAGCTTTAGACAGAGCCCTCATGTGATGGACAAACTTCCAGCACATTGGTGCAGCCCTGTGTGAGCAGGCTTACCGGAGGACATCACAGGCTGGTCTCCCAGAGTCCCAGTCCCCCCACCCCTTCACGCAGGGAATTCTCTCAGAGAGCCAATGGAGCATAGATGCAGCTTTCGATTCTGATCGTCCTCTCTGTGCTGCTGGGGGGAGCTGAAGTGACCATGGACAAGATCTTGGAGGGTAGCCAGCTACAGCAGGTACAGCCAGACCATGCTGGCTGAGATCTAGTACTGCATCAACCTGACAGTGCACCATGGTCACAGTGAGTGAGACAACCCCATCTCCCCCGAACACCTTCATATACCCAACCCCATCTCCCCTGGGGACAGGGACCCTATATTTCCTGGGGACAGGGACCCCATATATCCTGGGAACAGGGACCCCATATTTCCTGTGGACAGGGACCCCATATTGTCAACATCTCCTCTGGGGACAGGGACCCCATATTCCTTGGGGACAGTGACCCCATATTTCCTGGGGATAGGGACCACCATCTCCCCTGGGAACAGGGAGACCATATTCCCTGGGGACAAGGACCGCCGTCTCCACTGGGGACAGGGACTCCATATTTCCTGGGGACAGGGATCCCAAATTCCCTGGGCACAGGGACCCCTTAATTCAAATACCATTGGTAATTAACCACTTGCTTATCTGCCACAGGTAGCAGCTTACAGGCACCAGGACGTACCCATAGGTCACTGCTTGTTTCAGGGTCTTGGGCACATTCCCCCGCCCACCCACTCCCCTGTGGTTGTACACAGTGGGAGTCTGCTAGCAGATCTCCCAGCCAATGATTCATTGCTGGGACCTGCTGACCGGCTGTGTCAAATCACAGCCCAGAGCTTTGTGTTGACAAACACAGAGCTCTGTACAGAGGGAACGAACGCTTTTTGTTCTTTTCCATGCAAAACAGCGATGTGAAACAAATCAATCTGTAGTGAAAAGCAGCACATATTACACACTGTCAGGCACACAATTAACCCCTTGTTTGCCCCTGATGTTAACCCCTTCCCAGCCACTGTCATTAGTACAATGAGCGTGTATATTAGCACTGATCACTGTATTAGTTTCTATATAGCAAAAAATGGACTGGCCATGAAGGGGGTAAAATCTTTTAGAGCTCAAGTAGTTAATTACCCCCCCCCCTAGAGAATTAACCACTCCAGTCAGTTCATAATGGGGATCGCAGAGAATCCCATCAATGGTGGGGGTTATTACATAAGCTAGTAACATTGCTGGGGAATATTGTTGCAGAAACGGACGCAAATTCTGTGGTTTATTATTGCATATTAAATTATCTAATTAAACCCAACTTAATTTGTATTGTTCTAATTTTGAAATGGCAAGGACTTTTTCTTCACACCACGAGGCGGGGGCGGAGTTTTTCATCTTTGCCCTGGGCTCCGGTTGACCTTGTCCTGGCACTGCTTCCCAGTGAATGTCTCTGCGGGGGGGGGGGGGGGGCGACATGTCGACACAAGCTTGATTATTGGATTAGCTCCCAGATCAGCTAGAGAACTGACCACAATGAGCTCTCATGCCCAGTGTGGTCAGTTTTTAATAGGAAAGCAGAGGGACTGGCAGGAACACCAGGGATTTCACACAAAGTAAGCAATGCAAAGAGAAAAGGATAATTTTTCATGGTAAAACAGGCAGATATCAGGAGTATAAAACATGTTGGGGTTACATATTCTTTAACCACTTCAGCCCCGGACCATTTTGGAAGGTTAAAGACCAGGTTACTTTTTACGATTCGGCACTGCGTCGATATAACTGACAATTGCGCGGTCGTGCGACGTGGCTGCCAAACAAAATTTACGTCCTTTTTTTCCCACAAATAGAGCTTTCTTTTGGTGGTATTTGATCACCTCTGCGGTTTTTATTTTTTGCGCTTTAAACAAAAATAGGGTGACTATTTTGAAAAAAATGCAATGTTTTTTACTTTTTGCTATATAAAAAAAAAAAAACACAAAAAATATACAATTTTTTTTTTGCCTTTTAGGCCGATACGTATTCTTCTAAATATTTTTGGTAAAAAAAAACACAATAAGCGTTTATTGATTTGATGGTTTGTGCAAAAGTTAGGGGACTGTTTTATGGCATTTTTATTAATATATATATATTTTTTCACTAGTAATGGCGGCGATCAGCGACTTTTATCGTGACTGCGACATTATGGCGGACACATCGGACACTTTTGACACCATTTTGGGACCATTGTCATTTTTACAGCGATCAGTGCTATAAAAATGCACTGATTACTGTGAAAATGACACTGGCAGTGAAGGGGTTAACCTGTAGGGGGTGCTGAAGGGGTTAAGTGTGACCTAATGAGTGATTCTTACTGTGTGGGGGCGTGGCTTGGCATGTGACGCCACTGATCGTCGTTCCCTATGACAGGGAACAGACGATCAGTCACACTTTCACTAGGAAGAACAGGGAAAGGTTTGTTTACACTTACCTCTCCCCGTTCTTCAGCTCTGTGACCCGATCGCGGGACACCGGCGGCGATCTGGTTCACAGGTCCCACGGGCGCGGTCACGGAGCTCAGGACCGGGTTGCAAATGCGCCGGCGGCGGCGCGTGCACGACCCACGGCTGGGCATCTTAAAGGGGACGTACCTGTACGTGCTTATGCCCAGCCGTGCCATTCTGCTGACGTATATGTACAGGCGGCCGTCCTTAAGTGGTTAACTAAAAAAATTGACATAGGTTGCTTTGGAAATAATGCACACCTGCATTGTGTAATATCACTGGTTTGAACACGGATCAGGTATATAACCTCCAGATGCTGTCATTGACTGCAGGTCCTGGTCTGATTAATGTTAGAGTGTGCAGAATATCTCTATCCAGGGTCACCAGTATAACATATAAAGCATTCATGGAAATTGACACGGGGGAGCAAATGCCTTGTCCATCCCTTGGTGCCAATTACATTTCTCAGTTGAAGGCAGAGCACGTGAAACTGGTTGCCCACGCTGTGCCTGTGCTACAGTTGGAGTAAGAGCCCACATAACATTAAATATTATTGTATTTTGCTAGTGGAAACATGTTTTCAGTCAACAAATAATACTTTGTGACCATTATTTTATGCTATTTGTACACCAGGTGTTTCTGTACCAAAGATTAAATAGTCTTTCCATTAGCGTGGGAGGCCAAGAATTATAGTTAAAGTCCCACAGGATTGTATTGTGCTCAACTTTTTACATAAAGACTTCCTTGGAAATTACTTTTTAATTCCAGCAACTAGAGGTTTAAAAGCAATACTATAAATATATATATATATATATTTTTTTTTTTCCGCAATTATATGCATTGTTTACTCCACAAAAAAATATTTATTCCAAACCATTTCTAAAGCTATTTTAAGGTTTCAATTTGCATAGAGTCTAGGTATAGTTATTTTTTTATCATGTGGATACAAATGAATGTTAATTCATAAAGATCAAAACAGGGAGGCTAAAATGTACTTTTAGTTAGACAGTTAGTTTTTGTAGCTTTTGTTTGACTAGTAGATTTAGGACTTTAATTTGTAGACTTAAAGTAATGATATATAATGTTTCATCATGTGATTCCACCCATGCTGTGATATCTTTGTCCATGGGATTAGGCCCTTTCCAATGCCGAAGAAACTTGGCCTATGACTACAATGCCGCGTACACACGACCGTTTAATGACGAGAAAAAATGAAATTTTTTAAAATGGTCATTAAAAATGATCGTGTGGTTATTCAATGCATGAATGCATGTTTGCTGACACTGTGTGCTCTGTACTGGCCGTTTTCTTTTGTGTTCATTCCTTACTTATCTCAATAAAAACGTTTGTATTAAAAAAAAAAAAATGACCGTGTGTGGGCTTTCCAGCATTTTTCCCGACGAGAAAAACAAAGAGAATCACGACAAGAAAAATTGGAACATGCTCTAATTTTTCACGTAGTTTTTTACATCGTCGTTTTTCTCGTCGTGAAAAAAAATGCGCATGCTCAGAATCAAGTATGAGATGGGAGCGCTCATTCTGGTAAAACTAGCGTTCGTAATGGAGATAGCACATTCGTCACGCTGTAACGGACTGAAAAGCACGAGGCTGAAAAGCGCGAATCGTCGCTCAACAAACTTTACTTACATGAAGGGTGGCGCCATCCAAATGGAACTTCCCCTTTATAGTGCCGTCGTACGTGTTGGACGTCACCGCGCTTTACTCAACATTTTTTTCCACGATAGTGTGTAGGCAAGGCAGGCTTGAGAGGAAACACGAAAAATCACGCCGAGAAAAATGCCGTTTTTTTCAATGACATTAAAAACGGTCGTGTGTACGCGGCATCATAAGTTCTGACGACCCCAAACTAAGTAGGGAGAATGGGAAAGTTGTATTGCACACAATGCAATGCCACTCTGAAGCACAAGTTGATAACAAAATAGTCAGATTTAAATTTATTGACAGCAAGACGCCTGATATAACCCCCACTAGAACACAAATCACATTAGGGCACAAAGCAAAGAATTTTTGATGGAAGGCTGAGACATCATAAATGCATATAGAAGACACTATATTAGCAAAAGTATTGGGACACCTGCCTTTACACGCACAGGAACTTTAATGGCATCCTAGTCTTAGGTTTAGGAGTAGGTCTATGGGAATGTTTGACCATTCTTCCAGAAGCACATTTGTGAGGTCAGGCACTGATGTGGACGAGAAGGCCTGGCCCTCTAATTCATCCGAAAGGTGTTCTATTGGGTTGAAGTTAGGACTCTGTGCAGGCCAGTCAAGTTCCTCTATACCAAACTCGCTCGTCCATGTCTTTATGGACCTTGCTTTGTGCACTGGTCAAAATCATTTGGTGGAGGCGGGATTATGGTATGGGGTTGTTTTTCAGGGGTTGGACTTGGCTCCTTAGTTCCAAGGGAACTTTTAAGGCGTCAGCATACCAAGACATTTAGGACAATTTTATGCTCCCAACTTTGTGGGAACAGTTTGGGGATGGCGCATTCCTGTTCCAACACGACTGCGCATCAGTGCACAAAGCAAGGTCCATAAAGACATGGATGAGCGAGTTTGGGGCAGAGGAACTTGACTGGCCTGCACAGAGTCCTGACCTCAACCCCATAGAACACCTTTGGGATAAATTAGAGCGGAGACTGCAAGCCAGGGCTTTTCATCCACACAAGTGCCTTACCTCAGAAATACGCTTCTTGAAGAATGGTCAAACATTCCCATAGACAAACTCCTAAAACTTGTGTACAGCCTTCCCAGAAGAGTTGAAGCTGTTATAGCTGCAAAGGGTGGGCCAACTCAATATTGAACCCTACGGACTAAGACTGGAATGCCATTAAAGTTCATGTGCGTGTAAAGGCAGGTGTCCCAATACTTTAGGTAATATATTATGTTCTATTTGCATTTATGATGTCTCAGCCTTCCATCTAACATTCTTTTCCTTGTGCCCTTACTGACAGTTATGCGGCGTACACACGATCATTTTTCTCGTTGGGAAAACTGTCATGTTTTCTCTTGGACGAGAAAAACGGCCGTGTGTAGGCTCTCCAGCAGTTCTCCCGACGAGAAAACCGCTGAGAATCACGACGAGAAAATTTAGAACATGCATTAAAATTTTCTCGTCGCGAATCGCTGTGTTTTTTTCCTCGGCAGTTTTTCCATAGGGAAACACTGCTAGGGAGTCTACACACAGCCGGTTTTCTCGACCAAGAGAAAACCTGTCGTAAAAATGGCCATGTGTAGACTGGCAAAAGGGGACCAAGCCGGTCCTTGTTTTTCCCGTTGGGTTTCACGGCGGTGTTTTCACCAACGAGAAACTCGATCGTGTGTACGCAGCATCACTGCTTTATGTTCTGAGCAGACTGCGAGCTTAAAACTTTATTGTAAGCATTAATATTAGGCTTCATTTGTTCATAGAATCATCGCTAGAAATAGAAAGATAATAGGAAACATCCGACAACAAGTACTATAAAATAGCATTTTTTAACAATGAATGTAGGAGATTAGAAAATGAAACCACATTGTAATATTTTACTGGATTCATGATAATTTTTCATTGTTTAGAACCTAAAATGAATCTTGTAATATCTTTGGTTTGCTATTTTTAATTAGACAGATTGTTTATTGACTTCAGTTCAAAATAGGCATTATGTACTGCACAGATAGAACAAAGCCTGTTGCTGCAATATTCTTCACAGGTAAGGCAGATGAATGAGGCAATTTGTAAAGCAGCAGGCTGGCTGTCAGTAAAAAATCTATCTGGTGTCGAAAGATTAATGTTAATCAAGTTAGAGAGGCAGCTTTCATGATCCTTTGCCTTTATATAATGCTACACCTTAGGAATGTAGAGCTGAGTGAAAGCAATACAATTTCTCATAGTAATAAGTGAATCAAGCAAGGCTTTTCAGTTAAAAAAAATGTACAAACCCTTAACATAGTGACAAACCCCATTGACATCTATGGGAGCCAAATCTTATACATTTTTTTTGCTAGCCTTTTTCAGGGAAAAAAAAAATGCATGTGTAGCTGGGCACTGCCATGGGGGACATGTAAAACTTCTTTAAACATCAATGTTTAAGAAGAAGCAGCTCTTTTAAAAAGGCTTAACGAAAAACATTAAAAAGACAATTCCTTTAAATAACATTCTTTGTAATGCCTTAAACCTGCATGTGAATTGGCACACCTGTATGATGTACTAAAGCAGAAGGGACATTCACAAAGAAAAAAATACCATATACAGTAGGGATGGGCCGAACACCCCCCTGTTCGGTTCGCACCAGAACCTGCGAACAGACAGAAAGTTCACGTGAACTTTAGGACCCTATTAAATACAATGGACTCGAACGTTCGAAATCAAAAGTGCTAATTATAAAGGCTAATATGCAAGTTATTATCCTAAAAAGGGTTTGGGGACCTGGGTCCTGCCCCAGGGGACATGTATCAATGCAAAAAAAAGTTTTAAAAATGGCAGTTTTTTCGGGAACAGTGATTTTAATAATGCTTAAAGTGAAACAATAAAAGTGAAATATTCCTTTAAATTTTGTGCCTAGGGTGTGTGTATAGTATGCCTGTAAAGTGGCGCTTGTTTCCCATGCTTAGAACTGTCCCTGCACAAAGTGTCATTTCTGAAGGAAAAAAAGTAATTTAAAACTCACTCGCGGCTATAATGAATTGTCGGCTGGTATGGATTTTAAGGGGAACTCCACCCCAAATTTAAAAAAAAGAATGGCGTGGAGTTCCCCCAAATATCCATTCCAGACCCTTTGTCCGAGCACGTAACCTGGCAGGCCGCAGGAAAAGAGGGAAGGACGAGAGAGCACCCCCCCTCCTGAACTGTACCAGGCCACATGCCCACAACATGGGGAGGATGTCCCCATGTTGATGGGGACAAGGGCCTCTTCCCCACAACCCTTGCCCGGTGGTTGTGGGGGTCTGCGGGCGGGGGGCTTATCGGAATCTGTAAGACCCCTTTAACAAAGGGGACCCCCAGATCCCGGCCCCCCCTACGTGAATTGGTAATGGGGTACATTGTACCCCTACCATTTCACAAAGAAAGTGTAACAAATTGTAAAAAAAAACACAGACACCGTTGGGAAAGTCCTTTATTAAAAAAAAAAAAAAAAACATTCCAGCAATTAAATCCATTGTCCCGCGGTGATCTGATGTCCAGCTTTGTCCACACGAAACGTCATTGGCTGAGCCTGAGCGGACCTGATGGGGAACTTCCTCCGCAGTGTAATAAATGAATAGACCCGCCCCTACTAAAGTTCCCCATCAGGTCCGCTCAGCCAATAACTAGGTGTAAGGCTATGGGAGAAAGAGAAACCCTGGACTGCCGCACTCTGTATAGACAGTTATTTATTCCAAAATTTCAGGTAAAAAATCCAAATTCAAAATAAATCCATAAATCCAAAACAACAAATGCAGATAGTGTGCATGCAGGGAAGGGTGGCTAACGCGTTTCACGTCACAAATTGACGCTTACTCATAGGTGTAAGGCTAAGCGGACCAGATGCGGAACGTTATAAGGGTCTCTTCATTTATTACACTGCGGAGGAAGTTCCCCATCAGGTCCGCTCAGCCAATGACGTAGGCGGGGTCTGACATACGAGGGGGCGTACCTAATGGGGAACTTCCTCCGCAGTGTAATAAATGAATAGACCCGCCCCTTCTCATGTTCCGCATCTGGTCCGCTTAGCCTTACACCTAGTCATTGGCTGAGCGGACCTGATGGGGAACTTTAGAAGGGGTGGGTCTATTCATTTAATACACTGCGGAGGAAGGTCCCCATCAGGTCCGCTCAGCCAATTTCGTGTGGACAGCGCTGGACATCGGATCACCGCGGGACACTGGATTTCATCGCTTGAATGTTTTTTTTTTTTTTTAAATAAAGGACTTTCCCAACAGTGTCTGTGTTTTTTTTTACAATTTGTTACACTTTCTTTGTGAAATGGTAGGGGTACAATGTACCCCATTACCAATTCACATGGGGGGGCCGGGATCTGGGGGTCCCCTTTGTTAAAGGGGTCTTCCAGATTCCGATAAGCCCCCCGCCCGCAGACCCCCACAACCACCGGGCAAAGGTTGTGGGGATGAGGCCCTTGTCCCCATAAACATGGGGACATCTGGTATGGATTTTTGGGGGAACTCCACGCCACTTTTTTTTTTTTATTCGGGGTGGAGTTCCCCTTAACCACTTGCCGCCCGCCCTATAGCGGATTGACGTTGGCAAAGTGGTTGCAAAATCCTGACAGGACGTCATATGACGTCCTCAGGTTTTTGAGCCGCTGCATGCCCCCGGGGGCGCGCATCGCGGCGATCGTTGCTGCGGGGTGTCAGTCTGACAGAGACTCTTTACCACGTGATCAGCCGTGTCCAATCACGGCTGATCACAGGGTAAACAGGAAAAGCCAGTCATCGGCTTTTCCTCACTCGCGTCTGTCAGACGCGAGTAGAGGAGAGCCGATCGGCTGCTCCTTTGACAGGGGGGGGTTTGTGCTGATCGATTATCAGCACAGCCCCCCCGAGGATGCCCCCACTGGACCACCAGGGATGCCACTGGACCACCAGGGATGCCACTGGACCACCAGGGATGCCAGCACCAGGTATGCCACCCTAGACCACCAGGGATGCCAGTTAGTGCCCCCTAATGGATGCCAATCAGTGCCCACAATGGATGCCAATCAGTGCCCACAATGGGCATCACTGATTGGCAGGCATTTTTGTTTGGCACTGATTGGCATCCATTACAGTACATCAGTGCCGCCTATCAGTGCCCACCCGTGCCACCTATCAGTGCCCATCCATGCCCATCCGTGCCACCTATCAGTGCCCATCCATGCCCATTCGTGCCGCCTATCAGTGCCCATCCATGCCCATCCGTGCCGCCTATCAGTGCCCATCCATGCTGCCTATCAGTGCCCATCCGTGCTGCCTATCAGTGCCCATTCGTGCCGCCTATCAGTGCCCATACGTGCCGCCTATCAGCGCCCATATGTGCCGCCTATCCGTGCCCATCTGTGCCCCCTATCCGTGCCCATCCGTGCCGATTATCCGTTCCACCTATCAGTGCCACATATTAGTGCCCATCATCAGTGCCCATCAATGCCACCTCATCAGTGCCACCTCATTGGTGCCACCTCATCGGTGCCCGTCAGCGCAGCCCCATCAGTGAAGGAGAAAACTTACTTATTTAAAAAGTTTTGTAACTGAAACAAAAAAAAATACTTTTTTTTTCAAAATTTTTGGTCTTTTTTTATTTTTTTTAGCAAAAAATAAAAATTCCAGAGATGATCAAATACCACCAAAAGAAAGCTCTATTTGTGGGGAAAAAATTATAAAAATTTTGTTTGGGTACAGTGTAGCATGACCGCGCAATTGTCATTCAAAGTGCAACAGCGCAGAAAGCTGAAAATTGGTCTGGGCAGGAAGGTGTTTAAGTGCCCAGTATGGAAGTGGTTAAAATCCATACCAGACCTGAAGGGCCTGGTATGAATATTTGGGGGGAACCCCGCGCATTTTTAAAAAAAAAATTGCCGCAGGGTTCCCCTAATATCCATACCAGACCTGAAGGGCCTGGTAATTGAATTCTGGGGGACCCCCACGCTTTTTTTTTTTCTTATCAATGACTTTTCTATGTATTGCCGGCAGCCGACAATTCATTAATAGCCGCGAGTCAGTTTTAAATGACTTTTTTTCCTTCAAAAATGACATTTTATGCAGGGGCAGTTCTAAGCACGGGAAACAAGCGCGACTTTACAGGCATACTATACACACCCACTAGGTATGAAATTTAAAGGAATATTTCACTTTTATTGTTTCACTTTAAAGGAGCACTAAAGCTTCCCTTTTTTTTGCTTAAAAATAACAAACATGTTATACTTACCTCCACTGTGCAGCTCGTTTTGCACACAGTGGCCCCGATCCTGGTCTTCTGGGGTCCCTCGGCGGCTGTTTCAGCTCCTCCCCGCAGGGACTCCACACCTTAATGCGAGTGAGCTCGCATGGTGTGGAGTGATTGCGGGCGCGCTCCCGTGATACAGCGGCGGCCATAGCCGCCGACTGTATCACTCGGCCCCGCCCCCCGCGTGCCGCATCATTGGATGTGATTGACAGCAGCGCCAGCCAATGGCTGCGCTGCTTTCAATCCATCCAGTGTAGCCAATCGTCGGCCTGGCTGAAAAACGAAGAGGATGACGGGGACGAGCATGGGACTTTCGAGGGGCCAGGTAAGAAAACCGGGGGCTCGGGGGGGGGCGGTATTGTCGAATGTTTTTTCACCTTAATGCATAGGATGCATTAAGGTGAAAAAACATGTAACTTTACTACTCCTTTAAGCATTATTAAAATCACTGCTCCCGAAAAAACTGCAGTTTTTAAAACTTTTTTTTGCATTGATACATGTCCCCTGGGGCAGGACCCGGGTCCCCAAACACTTTTTATGACAATAACTTGCATATACGCCTTTAAAATTAGCACTTTAGATTTTTCCCATAGACTTTTCGAATTTGCCGCGAACACCCCAAATTGTTCGCTGTTCGGCGAACGGGCGAACAGGCAATGTTCGAGTCGAACATGAGTTTGACTCGAACTCGAAGCTCATCCCTAATATACAGTATATTGCCACAAAATGACATAGCAAAAAAAATTGAAAATAAAAGGCATTTTTCCCCCCTAAAAGTCAATAGCAGACCCTTATTCTTGATGAGGGTCTGGGTAGGGATTTTTAGGAGGGTAGCCCATGCAAAAAAAAAAAAAGCATGACTCCTCCCACAGAATTCACACCAAACCCTTATTCAAGAATGTAGCCAGGCATGCCAGGAAATGGGATGGGGGCAGAAAGCATGATCCATGCCAGGCCACATTATTAAAATGTCCTTCACGTGCTACACCCTAACAACCTATCTCAAACGAATTGTGACGGGATCAACTCTGGAGCGTCTGACTATTTGCTCAAGAGGTTTATAAATGTATCTGGGCATCCTCTATGCAGTGTTAATTTTGACGTCAAATTTCAATTTAGTTTTAGTTGTAGTCTTTTGATTAAAATGCCATTTTAGTTTTAGTCGTATTTAGTCTTTTGACTAAAATGCCATTTTAGTTTTAGTCGTATTTTAGTGATCTGAATTGTTTTAGTTTTAGTCGTATTTTTGACGACTAAAATCTCCAGTACATTTTAGTTGACTAAAATCAAATGGGTTTAGTTAAATATGAATGCATTATTGTTTTAGAATTGCCAAACTCATTATATACTCCTGGAGTAAAATAAATAAAAATGTATGGTATTAAAGGGGTTGTAAACCCTTGTTTTTTTTTTCTTAAATAAGAAACTTGTCATACTTACCTCCACTGTGCAGTTCGTTTTGCACAGAGTGGCCCCGATCATTGTCTTCTGGGGTCCCCCAACGGCGCTCGCGGCTCTTCCCTGCATTGGTAAACCCCCTAGGAGAAGCGCTCTCCCTGGGGGTTACCATGCAGGCGCGCTCCCGAGTCCAACATTTGCGTCCATAGACACTCGGCCCCACCCCCGACACCCGCGTCATTGGATTGACAGCAGTAGGAGCCAATGGCTGCGCTGCTATCAATCTATCCAATCAAGAGACGAGAACCTCGGGCAGAGAGGTAGAGAACGTCTTCGCCAAGAGAACGAACTGACTCAGGTGAGTAAAACGTGGGGGGCTGGGGGGCTGCCCGGACCATTTGTCAGCTTAAAGACCAGAGGTCTTTTTACAATTTGGCACTGCGCTGCTTTAACTGGTAATTGCGCGATCATGCAATGTTGTACCAAAAGGAAATTTGCGTCCTTTTTTCCCCACAAATAGAGCTTTCCTTTGATGGTATTTGATTGCCTCTGCGATTTTTGTTTTTTGCAATATAAACGGAAAAAGACCGAAAATTTTGAAAAAAATTTATATTTTCTACTTTTTTTTATAAGAAAAATCGAATTAACTCAATTTAAGTCATACATTTTAGGCCAAAATGTATTCAGCCACATGTCTTTTGTTAAAAAAAAGGTCAATAAGCATATATTGGTTTGCGCAAAAGTTATAACGTCTACAAACTAGGGTACATTTTCTGGAATTTACACAGCTTTTAGTTTATGACTGCCTATCTCATTTCTTGAGGTGCTAAAATGGCAGGGCAGTACAAAACCCCCCAAATGACCCCATTTTGGAAAGTAGACACCCCAAGGAAATTTCTGAGAGGCATGTTGAGCCCATTGAATATTTAATTTTTTTGTCCCAAGTGATTGAATAATGACAAAAATTATTTTTTTTTACAAAAAGTTGTCACTAAATGATATATTGCTCACACATGCCATGGTTATATGTGGAATTGCACCCCAAAACACATTTTGCTGCTTCTCCTGAGTACGGGGATACCCCATGTGTGGGACTTTTTGGGAGCCTAGCTGCGTACGGGACCCCGGAAACCAAGCACCGCCTTCAGGATTTCTAAGGGCGCAAATTTTTGATTTCACTCCTCACTACCTATCACTACCTATCACCGTTTTGAAGGCCATAAAATGTCAAAGTAGCACAAAACCCCCCCAAATGACCCCATTTTGGAAATTAGACACCCCAAGCTATTTGCTGAGATGCATGTTGAGTCCATGGAATATTTTATATTTTGCCACAAAGTGCGGGAATATGACAAACTTTTTTTTTTTTTGCACAAAGTTGTGACTAAATGATATATTGCTCAAACATGCCATGGGCATATGTGGGATTACACCCAAAAAAACATTCTGCTGCTTCTCCTGAGTACAAGGATACCACATGTGTGGAACTTTTTGGGAGCCTAGCCGCGTACGGGACCTCGAAAAACCAATCACCGCCTTCAAGATTTCTAAGGGCGTAGATTTTTGATTTCACTCCTCACTACCTATCACAGTTTCGAAGGCCATAAATTGCCAAGATGGCACAAAACCCCCCCAAATGAGCCCATTTTGGAAAGTAGACACCCAAAGCTATTTGCTCAGAGGCATGGTGAGTATTTTACAGCTCTCATTTGTTTTTGAAAATGAAGAAAGTAAAGAAAAAAACATTTTTTTTTCTTTTTTCAATTTTTTTAAATTTTCAAAACTTTGTGACAAAAAGTGAGCTCTGCAAAATACTCACCATACCTCTCAGCAAATAGCTTGGGGTGTCTACGTTTCAAAATAGGGTCATTTGGGGGGGTTTGTGCCATCTGGGCATTCCATGGCCTCCGAAACTGTGATAGGCAGTGAGGAGTGAAATCAAAAATTTACACCCTTAGAAAGCCTGAAGGCGGTGCTTGGTTTTTGGGGTCCCGTACGCGGCTAGGCTCCCAAAAAGTCTCAAACATGTGGCATCCCCGTACTCAGGAGAAGTAACAGAATGTATTTTTGGATGTAATTCCACATATGCCCATGGCATGTTTGAGCAATATATCATTTAGTGACAACTTTGTGCAAAACAAATAAAAATAATTGTCTTTTTCCCGCAACTTGTGTCAAAATATAAAATATTCCATGGACTCAACATGCCTCTCAGCAAATAGCTTGGGGTGTCTACTTTCCAAAATGGGGTCATTTGGGGGGGTTTTGAACTGTCCTGGCATTTTATGCACAACATTTAAGCTGTGTACACACGATAGGTTTTACAGATGAAAACAGTCTGATGGACTGTTTTCATCGGACAAACCGATCGTGTATGGGCCCCATCGGTCTTTTTTCCATCGGTGTTTAAAAATAGAACATGTTTTAAAATTATCCGATGGTTAAAAAACCGACAGAAAATTACTATCGTCTGTGGGGAACTCCATTGGATAAAAAACCCACGCATGCTCAGAATCAAGTCGACGCATGCTCAGAAGCATTGAACTTCATTTTTCTCGGCTCATCGGAGTGTTTTACGTCACCGCGTTTGGAACGGTCGGTTTTTTGACTGATGGTGTGTAGGTAAGACTGATGGAAGTCAGCTTCATCGGTTTTCCAATGGAAAAATCCATTGGTTTAAAAAACATAGGAAATCCGATCGTGTGTGCAGGGCTTTAGAAGCTTATGGCACACATCACCCACTCTTCTAACCGCTTGAACACAAAGCCCTTTCTGACACTTTTTGTTTACATGAAAAAATATATTTTTTTTGCAAGAAAATTATGTTGAACCCCCAAACATTAAATATTTTTTTAAAGCAAAGGCCCTACAGATTAAAATGGTGGGTGTTGCATTTTTTTTCCCACACAGTATTTGCGCAGCGATTTTTCAAACGCATTTTCTTTAGAAAAAACACCGTTTTTTTAAAATTTTGCTGCACTAAAACACACTATATTGCCCAAATGTTTGATGAAATAAAAAATATGATCTTAGGCCGAGTACATGGGTACCAAACACGACATGCTTTAAAATTGCGCACAAACGCGCAGTGGTGACAAGCTACAAACCTTTTTAAAAGCCTTTAAAAGCATTTACAGGTTACCACTTTAGATTTACAGAGGAGGTCTACTGCTAAAATCACTGCCCTCATTCTGACCTTCGCGGTGATACCTCACATGCATGGTGCAATTGCTGTTTATATATGACGCAAGACCGACGCTTGTGTTCGCCTTTGCACGAGACCAGGGAGGTACAGGGGTGCTTTTTTTGTTATTATTATTTATTTTGCTGTTTTATTTTATTTTTAAACTGTTCCTTCCATTTTATTTTTTTTTATCATTTTTATTGTTATCTCAGGGAATGTAAATATCCCCTATGATAGCAATAGGTAGTGACAGGTACTCTTTTTTTGAAAAAATTGGGGTCTATTAGACCCTAGATGACACCTCTGCCCTCAAAGCATCTGACCACACTAAGATCGGTGTGATAAAATGCTTTCCCAATGGCGCTGTTTATATCAGGCGAAAACGAAGTCATAAAATGCTCGTAGCTTCTGGTTTCTTGGGCCATAGAGATGATTGGAGCCATTCTGGTCTCTTATCAGCTCTATGGTCAGCTGACGGAACCACCGGCTGCATTCTCAGGTTCCCTGTTGAGACAGGAGAGCCAAAGAAAACCATGGAAGACGGTGGGGGTGGGGACATTCCCTCCCACTGCTTGTAAAAGCAGTCTAGAGGCTAATTAGCCGCTAGGATTGCTTTTACATGAAAGCCGATCGCTAGCTGAAAAGAATGATACCAAGATGATACCTAAACCCTCAGGCATCATTCTGGTATAACCATTCAAAGTCCAGCAATATACCAGTACGTTGCTGGTCCTTGTTGGGCATATATTGTAATCTTTTTTTTTCATGCAGCCTGTTGGCTGAACGAAAAAAAGAGATTGATCGGTGGGTATGCCCACCATTAGAATACCTCCCTTCATCCACCCACTTCTAATGATGGGCATACTTGCACCATTTATATATGCCGAAGCATGAAGGCATCCTCCCGTAAAAGTTATGCCGCGTACACACAGTCAGACTTTTCAATGGGCAAACCTCCGTTTGAATTTCGACCGTGTGTACGCGGCATTAGGAGCAAATCGCTCCTCCGCCCCTGCTGCCCCCATGCTTCGGCATATATGCTCTTTTTTTTAACTGTGGTGGTGAAATCACTGGAGTCACGGCTTTATGTATCGTGGGAGCAAACGCTGTTGCTGTCAAGATAAATAAATCCGTGCTGCAACTGAATGGCGTACCTGCTAAGCAAATGATGGTTAACATTAAAACACAGTAAACAGTAAAGTATAAAAAAATTACATGCCTGAAAAGCAAGTATGATAAATCATAATACCAATAAAACATTGCAGAATAGAATACAGTAAAAAAGAGCAGAACAATAGAGAGAGAATAGAGAGGGAGAGAACAATAAAACAACAATTTTTTTTTTTATATTTTATTTGTGTTTTTTTTTTTTTACTTTTTTTTTTTTACTTTTTTTTGTAACTGTAACTGTTCGGTTCCAGGTTTGGGTCTCTCAAAATGCTATGGCATCTTGGGAAACCCTGTGTGTCCTAGTCTGTGAAATGCTGTACCCTACGCTAAAACTGCACTAGTGTGTGGTAGCGTTCAAAACATTCACCAATGCAAAGACCAGGATTGTCAGGACAGCGTGGACAATAATAACGGGTGTCACGTCTATATCCGAGCTTTCTACAGACACAACATTTTCTTTGGGGGGCTCGTTGGGTAGGGGTAGTAGGGAGGACATACGGAAAATGCCTCTCATGCAGCCGGCCTACCGCATTTGGTTGGGGATCGTGAGGTGCAGCACTGCCTTGATACAGGAGGGCTCGGACAATATCTCCCTGGAATTTATGGAAAGATCCAGTCCGTCCTGAAGTTTGTATAACACAAAAGCATTCAGCAAAGCCAATTGAAATAAGTATACAGACACTTTTTTGTACCAGCATCTGGCCTTGCGGGCAACTAGATACAGCGCCAACAACTGGTCGTTGAGGTCCACCCCTCCATATTTTGGTTATATTCGTGGACACAGAGGGGTTTCTCCACAACACCAGTTGCCGTACGAATTTAGACTGTCGTGTCTGCACGGAGGGAGGAAAGAACGAAAACATTCTTATTATCCCTCCACTTCACAGCAAACAAATTATTACACCTTGAGCAGGCTCTCTCCCCCAGCCTAAGATTGGAATCTACAAGCTTCTGGGGTAAGCCCCGGCGATTAGGTCGCACGGTGCCACATGCGCCAATTTGATGATCAAACAAGTGACTAAAAAGTGCCACGCTCGTGTAACAATTGTCCACATACAAATGGTACCCCTTTCCAAATAAGGGTGACACCAAGTTCCACACTATCTTGCCAGCGTGACTGTCTTTTCCCTCATAAACCATTAAAGCTCCATCCATAGCCTGAGGCCCTGTCACAGAGCTTATACATCTTGACCCCATATCTGGCACGCTTGCTGGAAAGGTACTGTTTGAAAGACAAGCGGACAGAAAATGTAATCAGGGACTCATCAACGCAGACAACTTGATGGGGAGTATACAAGGCTGCAAAAAGTTTGTTGAAGTGTTTTATGAGGGGCCGCATTTTGTAGAGCCGATCGTATTCAGGGTCTCCACGAGGACGACAAAGTTCATTGTTGTTGAAATGCATGAACCACAAGATGTGCTCGTATCGTGCCCTGGACATGGAGGCAGAGAACACGGGCACATGGTAAACTGGGTCAATGGACCAATATAACCGCAGCTCACTCAATTTAACTATGTCCATGTCGAGGGAAAGGCCCAGAAAGGTCTTTAATTCGGAAACCATAATTGGTTTCCATTCTTTGGCAAGGGAGGACTGGGGATTAGCGACAATGTATTGACCAGCATACAAATTAGCTTGGTCCACAATAGATCTATAGAGATCGTCCGTGAAAAACAGCGAATAAAAATCAAGTGCCGTAAAATCAGCTGTTTCCCCCTGAATTCCGGGTTGGCCAGTGAATGGGGGAAGTACGGGTGCTGCAGAAGTGGTGGGCCCCCAATTAGAATTGGCGAATTCTGCAGGAAGGACACTATGGGCATGACGGGCCTGTCTTTGTCTTCTTCTTGGTGGCAGCGGGACACTACTTGTGCTTGCCACCTCACCAGCTTGAATTGCACTTATGGGACTCACCACGTCGCCAAGTGTTACTGCAGTGCTGGATGTACGTCCAGGGTGTACTAGGCCGCTGGTGCTTGCCAGTTCACCAGAAGGATAAGCGGCACTAGTACTTCTCTGCTCCATACGAGAACCCTACGGTTCTTGCACCTCAACAACAGCAGAAGAATGGGGTCGGGTACGCCTGACCTTGACAGGGACCTCAACTTCGTCGTCAGAGCTATCTGTCATGAAGCCGCTGTCGTCTACAGCAGTGTTTCTCAACTCCAGTCCTCAAGGCGCACCAACAGGTCATGTTTTCAGGCTTTCCCTCAGATGAAACAGCTGTGGTAATTACTAAGGCAGTGAACCTGATTAAATCACATGGGAAAAATAATGGAAAGCCTGAAAACATGACATGTTGGGGCGCCTTGAGGACTGGAGTTGAGAAACACTGGTCTACAGGATCGTATTCTGAGCCTGAATCTGACAGATGAGTGACCTCCTCTTTACTAGTGTACCTTCGATTTGCCATTTTGGGCTTTAAATTTACTGGTACAACTAGTGAGATTCATGGGTAAAAAAGCACCTAGGCTGTCAGCAACTGAGTCAAACGCTACCAAAAAAACTGTTAGCTATTGCAGGGATCAGGCCTGACTCTGCGAACGCTGCAGTTATGTGTTTAGTGTTTTGTAAGTGACAGTGATCGATCGATACTGCACTTGGGTGGGCTGGGCTGAGGGGCAAAACACAGGTGCTAGCAGGTATCTAGGCTGATCCCGCTAATACTGCATTTTTGGGAACTCTAAACTGCTGGGGACGCTAGTATAGATCAGATCAGATATTGATCTGTTCAGATACTATGTCACTACGGGAGGTGTATGCTGCGTGCGTGGGTGTTAGCGCTACTGGCACTAATCTGACGCTGCCTGGGGCGAAGCAGACCTTATCTGACACTAAACCTAACTCATATCACCCACCGGGCAATCAGGGGGTTAAACCTTTATTGGGTAATAAACGGCAGGTGCCCTGACACTATAAAAAGCAAACTAACTAACCAGCGTTACCCGTAACACTTATACGGTGATCACTGGTGAAAGGGTTAACTAGGGGCAATCAGGGAGTTAAAACCTTTATACGGTAATATATGCGGGTACCTGACACTATATAAAAACCTGGCGGTGAACCTAAATAGCTAACTGGCTACCTAGCGTCACCAGTGACACTAATACGGCGATCAGAAAAAAGATTGCTTAGTGACACTGGCGACAGGGGGTGAAAGGGTTACCTGGGGGGTGATCAAGGGGTTAAACCTTTATTAGGGGGGGTTAGGGGGGTACCCTGGACCTAAAGGGGCCTAACACTAACTGCCCTGACACTTTTTACAGTCACAAATGGCAGTAAATAAATGACCACTGCAAACGGTGACACTGTGTCTGGGGGTGCAGGGGGTGATCGGGGGGTGATTTGTGTGCCTACGTGTATTGGTGTCAGTGTAGTGTTAGTGCACTTACTTGATGTCTTCTCTCCTTCGGCGCTCCGGACGAAAAGACCGCCGCGAGGAGAGATGACGTCACTTCCTCTGCTTCTGTTTACATTTACAGAAGCAGAGGAAGCTTCTCATTTGCCAGGAGCGATCGTGAGGGGGTGGCCACGAATTGATGGCCACCCCCTCATCATGGATCACTTCTGGAGGGATTTCGACTGCCGCGGGCACAGGGGGGGGGCTCGATCGAGCCCCCCACCCGCTGGGAGGCAGGGGCGTACAGGTACGCCCATCTGCCTGCCCTTGCCATTCTGTCAAGGTATATCGTCGTGTGGCGGTCGGCAACTGGTTAATGAAGGTGTAATGCCATGGCACTTATAACCTGAATATATTACCAACATTAAATATCAGGAAAAAAATAAGAAAAGCCTTTTTCTTATTTATTTTTTCTTTTAGCAGCTTAGTAGATGCCCCCTACACATTATTATGTGGTAGTGTAGTGTTGATAATGATATTGCATTTAAATTTTGTTTTAGTCATAGTCTTTTTACTAAAATACCATTTTAGTTTTAGTCGTATTTTAGTCGACTAAAATAGTATTAATTTCTTTAACGGAAATATTTTAGTCAACAAAATTAACACTGCCTCTATGTTGAAAAACATTATTTTCTCTTTGTAAGACTTAATTTACTGATTTTACCCACAAAGAGTAAGTTGGGGGAGCCATGGAAATCCATTTCTGCGCTATTAACTTTTGCGCTATACACAGCAAACGTATAATCACTGTATACATTTGAGGGGTATAAAACTCTCCATCCAGCCACCCCAATACAAATATCTTGGGCTCCATCAGGACATTAGTTCCGAACATTAGATCCAATACCTAACCAACTTAGGACATCTCCACATCATATGCACTAATGTACCAACATCCCTTAAAAACTGTGGACATAAAGGGGTATCCCTCCTATGCCACCTAAAAAGTTTCTGAGGGGTATAATAGGCACAATGTATAATACAGAGTTGGGTAAGTCTCTGAGATGCAGAAAGAGATACATATCCAACATTATTAAGAATATGGGGGAGTGTGGCCTGAACCGTATTTAAGGAAAGGATGCTCTGCCTGTAAGCTCTGCAATCCCCGGGCACAATTCCAGCTTACCGTGGCCGCTCTCAACTTTCCCCTTCCGGCTCCGGCATGCCAACTCGCTGCCATACCGCCTCTCAGCCTCCTGGCAGTGAAAAGAACTCTGTAAACGGGCTCCAGATGTTCTTTTCCCCGCATGCAGCCGGCCCTGGGCACACAGCTAGGATGGTGCCAGGCCAAGAGGGAGCTCGGCACTCCTCTCCAGCACCCAGTGGCAACTCTCCATGACTTGGAAATACACCTCAGGTGCAGATCTACAGCCCCTCCACCGCCACTCATCTCTTCCCATTCTGAGCTAGATGTTACAGAGGCTGAATTGGACATCAGAGAACATATTAGAGCCCTACCCACCAAAGCTGATATCCAGCAGCTGATAGCTGCAGTGGAGCTGTCTTGCAACCAGGCTGTTGAGGAACTCAGAGGACACAGTGGCTTTGGGGCATAGAGTGTAAGCAGTGGAAACTGGTCATAATGACATTATGCGGGCTGTCACCGCCTTTCAAGATACCACTAAACATCATGAGGAGGTTCTGAACCCTGTCTTGGACCAGATTGACGATTATGAAAATAGGGACCGGCCAGGGCCATCTTTAATATGGTTTGGACCCTGGGCAAACATTTTTTTTTGGGCCCCCCGCCCAACCCCCAATGCAATTTTCCTCTTTACCCCAACGTCTCAAAAAACAGACACACACATAGAATTATCTAAAAAAAAAAAGTGAACAGTCAGGGGTACAGTGTTCTACGGGGTGGGGGCAGGGTGAACAGTGAACGATACAGTGTTCTATAAGGTGGGGGACGGTGTATAGTGAGGGGTACAGTGTTGTACAGGGTGATCAGTATGGGTGGGGGGGGTTCTATAGATTAGATCAGTATAGGGTGAGGAGTGCAGGGTAGATAGGAGATGCAGGAAGAGGAGAGGGCTCCCGCATAGGTTCAGGAGAGGAGTAGAGAGCAGAGGACAGTGTCAGAGGGGACCTCAGATAGCCTGGTAGGGTCAGAGGGACCCAGCCCTCTGTACAAATCAGCATGGAGGGGCAGCTGATACTCACAATTTGGGCAGCCAGCAGCGGAGCCCGGTCTCTTCCTGCAGCACATCAGCTTGGCGGGAGGGTGAGTTGGCACCGTGAGGGAGGGACGGACACGTTGGAGGGATGGACACAGCCATCCATGCTCTGCACTTGTGCTCGCTGCTCCAGGTCAGTCACTGAGAGCCGGGCACCCATACTGAACTGAGCTGGGCAATGGAGTCTGAGGCCGAAAGGGACTATTTATCCACGTTAGGGAGCAGGTGGAGTAATCCGCTACAGCCTTTCCTTGCAATTAGATTAAAGCCCCGGCGGATTGTTATAGAAGAAGTCGGGACTTTAATTGACAGGAACCGCAGTGCAGTAGATCACTTTGCCTGCAGTCGTTAAGTGGTCCCCTTTCGCATACCTCCCAACTTTTGAACTTCAGAATGAGGGACACTTGAGGAAGGAAGGAAGGAAGGAAGGAAGTAACCTTGCATAGCGCTCTGGGGCAAATGTGGACATGGTCAAACTTCTGACAGTGGGAGGAGCTTAAGGGGCATCATTAAACAAAACTCTGGCTTCCTTGTACCTATAAAATATGCTTTTATTATTGTTCCATAAGCAAGAGTCTCATGGATACATACAAACCCCAGCACATTCATTTTAAAAAAGGATAAAAGCATGCAGTGTTTGGAGTGCATTACGTACAGAGTGCAGGGTTATAGGATGATCTATGTACAGAGTGCAGGGTTCTGTGATGATCTGTGTACAGAGTGCAGGGTTCTTGGAAGAGCTGTGTACAGAGTGCAGCGTTCTGGGATGAGCTGTGTACAGAGTGCAGGGTTCTGGGATGAGCTATGTACAGAGTGCAGGGTTCAGGGATGAGCTATGTACAGAGTGCAGGGTTCTGGGATGAGCTATGTACAGAGTGCAGGGTTCTGGGATGAGCAGCATGCAGAGTGCAGCATTCTGGGATGAGCTGCGTACAGAGTGCAGGGTTCTAGGATAAGCTGCGTACAGAGTGCAATGTTCTGGGATGAGCTGCGTACAGAGTGCAGGGTTCTGGGATGAGCTGCGTAGAGTGTAGGGTTCTGGAATGAGATAAGTACAGAGTTCAGGGTTTTGGGATGAGATAAGTACACAGTGCAGGGCTCTGGGATGAGCTATATACAGGTTGCAGGGTTCTGGGATGAGCTATATACAGGGTGCAGGGTTCTGAGATGAGCTATAAACAGGGTGCAGGGTTCTGAGATGAGCTATATACAGGGTTCTGAAATGAGCTATATACAGGGTGCAGGGTACTGGGATGAGCTATATACAGGGTGCATTAGAGGCATCATTAGAACCTTCAGGGCCCTGGTGCAAGAAACCATCAAGGGCCCCACGACCTCCGGCCTGGGCCATACCCTCTGAGCCCAGAGCCCTTCCCACTGGTGACATGGTCAGTAGGGTAGTGGATATTGTCAGTAGGGCAGTGGACGTGGTCAATAGGGCACTGGACATGGTCAGTAGGGCAGTGGACATAATCAGTAGGGCAGTGGACGGGATCAGTAGTTTTAAATTTTTGTTATTTTTTTATTATTTTTTACCATTATAGTTTTTTTTTCAAGTTTTTGATGGGAGTTGGTAGCAGTGGAGGGAAGTATGATGGGAGAGGTGGCAGTGAAGGGCAGTATGATGGGAGGGGAGGCAGTGGAGGGCAGTATGATGGGGTGGAGGGCAGTGTGATGGGAGGGGAGGTAGTGGAGGGCAGTATGATGGGAGGGGAGGCAGCGGAGGGCAGTATGATGGTCTGGAGGGCAGTATGATGGGAGGGGAGGTATTGGAGGGCAGTATGATAGGAGGGGTGGCAGTGGAGGGCAGAATGATGGGAGGAGGGTAGTGGAGGGGAGGATAATGGGAGGGGAGTAGTGGAGGGCAGTATAATGTAAATAGAAGGGGTGGCAGTGGAGGGCAGTATAATGGGAGGGGGGCAGTGGAGGGCAGTATAATGTAAATGGAAGGGGGGCAGTATAATGGGAGGAGGGTTGGTGGAGGGCAGTATGATGGGAGGTGTGGTAGTGGAGGGCAGTATAATGGGAGGGGGGTTAGTGGAGGGCAGTATGATGGGAGGGGTGGTAGTGGAGGGCAGTATGATGGGAGGGGGGTTAGTGGAGGGCAGTATGAAGGGAGGGGGGATAGTGGAGGGCAGTATGATGGGAGGGGTGGTAGTGGAGGGCAGTATGATGGGAGGGGGGTTAGTGGAGGGCAGCATGATGGGAGGGGTGGTAGTGGAGGGCAGTATGATGGGAGGGGTGGTAGTGGAGGGCAGTATGATGGGAGGGGTGGTAGTGGAGGGCAGTATAATGGGAGGGGTGGTAGTGGAGGGCAGTATAATGGGAGGGGTGGTAGTGGAGGGCAGTATAATGGGAGGGGTGTTAGTGGAGAGGCAGTATAATGGGAGGGGTGTTAGTGGAGGGCAGTATATTGGGAGGGGTGTTAGTGGAGGGCAGTATGATGGGAGTGATGTTAGTGGAGGGCAGTATGATGGGAGGGGTGTTAGTGGAGGGCAGTATAATGGGAGGGGTGTTAGTGGAGGGCAGTATAATTGGAGGGGTGTTAGTGGAGGGCAGTATAATGGGAGGGGTGTTAGTGGAGGACAGTTTAATGGGGGGGTAGTGGAGGGCAGTATGGGGGGACTGTACAGCATGACTGGAGGGGGGCAGTGTATGGGAGGGAGCAGAGTGACCATGAGCTACTCTGGGCAGTGCAGGGAGCATTTCTTCTACCTTTCTTCCAGCGGCAGGAACAGCCTTCACCTTCAGGGAAGACCCGGAGTTGGGGGGGGCGGAGTCGGGGGTGAAGCTTAGGCTCGCTTCGAATGTTGGGGCTCCGCTCTCCTCGTCGTGATGTCACCAGGCAGGCAGCAGTTACTGTACGGTGCATCCATAGCAAGGGGCGGGGCCAGAGTGTCAGTGGTGCTCAAGGCCCCGCCTACCCGCGGCCAGCTCCACCATCGAGAAAATGCAGCACTGGCACTGCTGCACTGTGCGCGCAGCGCGCTGATGACAGTGACAAACTGTGCATGGGGGGGTTTTCAGCGCTGATGTGCCGATTTGCGGGCAGCACGCGGGCTTAATGGCAGCTCTGCTTTGGACCCCAAACAGTGACAGGGCCCTGGGCAGCTGCCCCGTTTGCCCTGCGGTAAAGACAGCCCTGGGATCGGCGACAGAACATCCGTAATTGCGGTCTGCCTGAAGCGACCCATGCCCCGCACCTGCTTCCCACAGTGCAAGGCTTTTTTCGTAAAATTTTAGGGGACTCTGCACCTTATACTATTGAGGTGAATAGGGTTCACTGGGCTCTACTTCCTGTTCCCCAGGATACTGAGAGACCAAGAGATGTTATCTGTAAGCTCCATAGATACTCAGTGAAGGAAGCTATTATAAAAGCAACCCGCGGTAAATCCTTCATTGATTTTGATGGGGCCCAACTCTCTCTATTTCCTGATTTGTCATGATGCACCCTCATGCAACGCCGAGCAGTTCGCCTTCTGCTTGAGGCACTGCGCTCGGTGAATATTAACTATTGTTGGGGCTTCCCCTGCTGCCTCTAGGGATTGTAAAACGGCAGTCCTCCGAACCAAACATGATCTGCAACACTTCGTGGAAATACTGGACCTCCCACCAATGGATTTCCCGGATTGGAGACACAGCTCTATACCTCTTCCACAGCGCACTGAATGCTGGTGACAAGCTCCCTCTTGATCTTGCCACAAGAACTGCTCTGGCAGGCGCAATCAATGCTAGGCTCCCTCTTTGCCCACCTGATCCTCTGTCGGACTGCGAGTAAAGTCAGTTACCTGCCTAAGTTGGGCCAGTTTGTTGGTGAAAATTATCCAGATGAAACTAGTAGGCTAAGCCTTATTTTTTGTTTGTTCCCCTTTTCTGATGGTTCTGGTCACCTCATCACTCATCATGAACTGCTTACTGAACTCTATGGACTCACATAGCGGACAGTTTTTTGTTAGCTCACTGTCGTTACATTTGTAGTTAACTTGTTTTACCTACTCAAAGTTGCCCAGGGTGCACTCAGTGCTCTATTGATGCTCTCAGTCATTTCCCCCCATTAGGTAGGCCCCATGGCAAGGGACTTAGTGTTCTGCACAGTTGCAGTTGGGAGGACGGCCCCTGGAATGGGATGTTTTTTCCCCCCCCGGGCCTGCCCCCCCCCCCTTAGATGGTTTATTTCTCAATATAAGGGACTGTGTTTTTCACATTTCTTCCTAATTGTTTATGTTAATGACATGTGTTTTTCCTTTCCCTTTTTGGTTGCATGTGAGGGTGAAGCCTTGATTTTTTGCCAGGCTTTTTATGAGGCAACTTCTTTCCAACTGAGCTCTGCGGTATGATATATATTGTGCTCCATTACCTTCTTAGACTCAAGATATGGTTGGTAACTTAAACATTGTGTCATATGATGTGAGAGGTCTCTGCTCTCCCCATAAAAGAGGTTGCCTTTGGCAAGAACTGCATCACCTGGCCGCAGATGTCCTTTTTTTTTTTGCAGGAGACGCACCTCATGGCTAAGTCCAGCCCCAATATGCCCCTCCTATCCTTCAACCAATGGTTTCCTGCTTCATCCCCTATCTCGAAGGCTAGAGGGGTCACCATAGCGATCCGGAAATAGTGCTCCTTCTCCCTCCTGTCCCTGCTGGCTAATCCTAAGGGTCGTTTTTTCTTTATTAAGGGAATTATACATGGTCATCAATACACATTTGCTTCTATTTATGCCCCTAACTCAAGCACTGTTAATTTCCTCACCAAGACCAAGACCCTGAGGGCACTAGAGGATTTCAGGGAGGGTCTCTTGGTTTTTGGTGGTGATGTCAATCTCACCCTGGATCCTGGTCTAGACACCTCATCGGGGAGAACTTCCTTGTCCTTCAGGGCCCTCAAACATTTCAAGCAACTACTACGTTCCCTTCACCTGGTGGATAGTTGGCGTGTGATGCATGCCAGAGACAGAGATTATATGATTCTAAAACCTACGACGCTTATTTCCACCTTTATCTATTATTGGTGGACCAATTTTACCTAAGCAATGTCCTTTCACCTACCATCGAATCCATCACCGTTTCCGATCATTTCCCAATGACCCTCCATACCACCCACCACCTGGAAAGGACATGGCAACCTAATGAGTCCCTCCTAGACGATAAGTCTGTATCTAAAGCTCTTTCCCAAACTTTGAACTCCCCTGGGGAGGAGTCCAGTCAGCGGTCTGGGAAGCCCATAAAGCAGTCATCAGGGAGGAACTGATCAAGTTGCAGATCTCCTAGACAAAATACATGTTCTTGAAGTTAAACGCATTGCATGCCTTGACCCTGCTAATGCCCAAGAGCTAGACACACTGCGATTTAGTCTCTCTCAGTGTTTGGATCGCAGGGCCAAAGATAAGCATAGGTACTATGCCCACCACTTTTATTAACAAAGGAAAAATACGCCAGGTTATTGGCCAGACAACTAAAGAAACAACAACAAGATTCCTGTCATGTTCATAGACTGTCCATTTACAATAGGCAGATAGTGGACTCCAAATCCATAGCAGCAGCGTTTCATTACTTCTATGCATCACTGTATAATATCCCTCCCTCCTCTCTGAGGGGAGAGGAGGGATATCAGGTTGACAAGATCAGAACTTACCTTAGGGAGGCTGACCTACCTACCCTTCTCACCTCAGTCAATCAAGTGTAAAAAAATAAAAACCATAAAAACCATGTCCATGATCCTTGCATCACTATGCTATGGTTCATGGATTGTGAAGTTGTACATATAAACTCTATATATAATTTGTATTTTATTATTTTTACAGAAGCCCTTAACACATGCCCCTACATGCTATATCAGGTCTACAACTATCCCTACTAGGAACTAGCGACCATGGATGGCTGTCCATACCATTGGGGGGCCTCTTGGTGGGTTGCCTATTTGACACACGCTCCCTCAGTTCCCGTGCTTGACATTGCCGGTGTACCTCTTGGTCTAATGGGCCATGCATGTCCATACACAGCATGCCTGCCTGTAAGTTCATTATGAGTTTGGGTTGTCTTGTTTCATGTGCAGCTTTTTCCTCTCCTGCATGCCAATTTACTATGGAATTACTTACTTTATATTCTTGTATCTTATTTTAGATATGCATCACGTGCCTGCTCCTGAAGAGTGGTAATACCAAACCACGAAACGCGTCGAGCTAACCTCAAGCCGTGGTTGCACTCATATATCTTTTATAAATTGCAATTTTTACCTTGTTCAATATGGGGTTTTTGGATTGAGACGCTAATACCCTAGGGTCTCTTTTTAACTACACCTATGTGGAGTTAGGAGGTTGGAGGCGACCTCCACTTTGTAGTCGGTTCTATGTCCTGTCCATGATATGTATGCATGTGTAAATATATCAATTTTATGGGAATTATTACAGCAGCATCAATCATTGTTTTTTATCATGTATCTATGGTCTGTATTATTATCAATTATTGCATCATGTAGTTATTGTTTAATCATTTACTTGTATCCATTAAAATACTTTATTACTATATTAATTATATTGATGGTTGCTTCTCCCTAAACTGCGTGCTCCATACAAAGTCCCAATTCCTACCATTTTCCCCCCCTCCCCCTTTCCTTTTTCCCCCCTCTTATATGGTTTTTATTTTTTTACACTAGTTAGGGATGGAGGTACATATTCCTATGGTCATGACCTCATACAAAGTCCCATTTTGTTGCAACTTGTTGCTTTTGTTTTTTCATATGATCTAGGGATGGGAACACGCAGTCATGATATGTTAACTTACCTTCATTATTTACACATGCATTGTGTTAATGGATATATTTTCAATAACCTTTTATCTCCAAGAATCTTCTACACCTTAGCTTTAATTCCTTCCATCATATCTCCTCCCCTATTGGCATGCATTGAGGTTATTGTTGTGCGTTGTATGTGTCTATCCATCCCGTCTTACAGACTATATGGCCATTGTTATATGCTGTGTTATTGGGCACTTTGTGGTTTGACCGATGTCCGCTTGGCTCCTTGTCTGCTCTGGGAACTGCGATGCGTGCCGTCGGTTTTCCCCCCCTCCCCCTCCTCTCACGCTGGGTTGGGCGGGTGCCTGGCGCCACGCATCGGCGTCACGCCTACTCCTACACACAGTGTAGTCCTAATCAGGACACCAGTGCGTGGTAGGAAGTTTTTCGATCGGCGTGCGTACACTGGGTTCAATTGGCGCCAACCGCCGGGTGTCTATGACACTCAGGTGGTGACGCCCTCTACCCACACGCACGCTGCGTGACGTTGGGGGTGTGTGTTTAGGCCCTACCTATAAAGGCTGACCCTCTGCTGGCCTCATACCTGGCTAGCAGTCTCTTATTACTATTGTAACTGCAGGGAACTCACTCTCTCACCGTTCCATAAGGTAAACATTATTTATTCTGGGCCTGTTTATTCCTTGGTCATCGGGGCTCTGTTATATTATATATTTATTTATATATTTATATATTTTTTTATTATTACAATTATACTTGCTCCCCTGTCCATGATCCTTGCATCACTATGCTATGGTTCATGGATTGTGAAGTTGTACATATAAACTCTATATATAATTTGTATTTTATTATTTTTACAGAAGCCCTTAACACATGCCCCTACATGCTATATCAGGTCTACAACTATCCCTACTAGGAACTAGCGACCATGGATGGCTGTCCATACCATTGGGGGGCCTCTTGGTGGGTTGCCTATTTGACACACGCTCCCTCAGTTCCCGTGCTTGACATTGCCGGTGTACCTCTTGGTCTAATGGGCCATGCATGTCCATACACAGCATGCCTGCCTGTAAGTTCATTATGAGTTTGGGTTGTCTTGTTTCATGTGCAGCTTTTTCCTCTCCTGCATGCCAATTTACTATGGAATTACTTACTTTATATTCTTGTATCTTATTTTAGATATGCATCACGTGCCTGCTCCTGAAGAGTGGTAATACCAAACCACGAAACGCGTCGAGCTAACCTCAAGCCGTGGTTGCACTCATATATCTTTTATAAATTGCAATTTTTACCTTGTTCAATATGGGGTTTTTGGATTGAGACGCTAATACCCTAGGGTCTCTTTTTAACTACACCTATGTGGAGTTAGGAGGTTGGAGGCGACCTCCACTTTGTAGTCGGTTCTATGTCCTGTCCATGATATGTATGCATGTGTAAATATATCAATTTTATGGGAATTATTACAGCAGCATCAATCATTGTTTTTTATCATGTATCTATGGTCTGTATTATTATCAATTATTGCATCATGTAGTTATTGTTTAATCATTTACTTGTATCCATTAAAATACTTTATTACTATATTAATTATATTGATGGTTGCTTCTCCCTAAACTGCGTGCTCCATACAAAGTCCCAATTCCTACCATTTCCCCCCCTCCCCCTTTCCTTTTTCCCCCCTCTTATATGGTTTTTATTTTTTTACACTAGTTAGGGATGGAGGTACATATTCCTATGGTCATGACCTCATACAAAGTCCCATTTTGTTGCAACTTGTTGCTTTTGTTTTTTCAGTCAATGAAGTGTTAGAGCGCCCAATCACCATTGAGGAATTGAACACAACAGTGGCAAACCTGCCACCAGGCTAAAGCCCTGGGCCAGATGACCTTACAAATGCATATTACAAAAAATTCCTCTCCACAGTGGCTTCTTCCCTCTGTAGCTACTTTAACACCATCACTACATCTAACCCTTTGCCCCCAGAGACGGGTTTCATGGGGGGACATGAAGCCAGGGACAATACTATTCAAGCCCTCCACATTCTTCATTGGGCACAACACGGGGTCAGACCAGTCCCTACGATTGGTGTTATCAATGGATGCCAAAAAAGGCATTTGATAGGGTGAATTGGGTTTTCATGACTGAAGTATTGAGGGGACTGGGTCTGGGTGACCGTATGACCCCAGAGATTGGGTTAAAGTTAATGGCAAGTTCTCAGATTATTTTAGCATACACAACGGGACTAGGCAAGGGTGCCCTCTTTCCCCTTTACTGTTTGCACTGGTCTTGGAACCTTTTCTATGAACGGTCAGGGGAAACGCAGATATTTCAGGGATTTGTGTTAGCTACGGAACATAAACTATCTGTGGACAATCTTTAATTTTATCTCTCCATTCCTTAGGCTTCCTTGCCTGTCCTGATGTCTGAAGTCCCCAAATTTGGCCTCCTATCCAACTTTAAAATAAACTCCGGAAAACTCTTGCCCGTTCACGTACCTTCGACTATGGCAACCATCTTGCACCCATCTTTCCCCTTTATCTGGCACACTCCTTACCTCCTTACCTTATCTGGGGACACACATCACCCTTAACCCAAGACTAGGGATGAGCTTCGTGTTCGAGTCGAACATACGTTCGACTCGAACATCGGCTGTTCGATCGTTCGACGAAGATCGAACGATTTGGGCCGTTCGCGCCAAATTCGAGTGACGCGAACGGCCCACAATGCACTACGCCATCGCAGTGTCATCCAGGCGCTGTGATTGGCCAAGCATGCACTGTGACCCCGCATGCTTGGCCAATCACAGCGCCGGCAGCGAGGAGAGCAATGATTGGCCACAGGCAGGATGCCTGTGGCCAATTATTGCTGAGGGTGTTTAGTACACGCCCCACACTATAAAAGGCCGCCAGCACGGCGGCCTAGTGTAGTGTGTTCCGGAGCAGGGATAGAGCAGCATAGGCAGGGACAGTGACTGTTATTTCTTTCTTGCTTAACCTGGATTCCTTTAGTTTAGGGAAAGAGAAGGATAGGTAGGGAGAGTGTCAGTGTGTTTTGTGCTTGTGCTATAGTGTGCTTAAAAAAAACATTTATTCTAGTGACAGAAAACTGTAGGTAGGGACAGTGTCAGTTTCTTTCACTCTGCAAGTCCTTGTTTCCAGGGACCTGGAAGGACAGTGAGTGAATTGTCCTTGTGCTATATTGTGCTTAAAAAAACATTTATTCTAGGGACAGAAAACTGTAGGTAGGGAGAGTGTCAGTTTCTTTCACTCTGCAAGTCCTTGTTTCCAGGGACCTGTAAGGACAGTGAGTGAATTGTCCTTGTGCTATATTGTGCTTAAAAAAAACATTTATTCTAGGGACAGAAAACTGTAGGTAGGGAGAGTGTCAGTTTATTTCACTCTGCAAGTCCTTGTTTCCAGGGACCTGGAAGGACAGTGACTGAATTGTCCTTGTGCTATATTGTGATTAAAAAAAACATTTATTCTAGGGACAGAAAACTGTAGGTAGGGAGAGTGTCAGTTTATTTCACTCTGCAAGTCCTTGTTTCCAGGGACCTGGAAGGACAGTGAGTGAATTGTCCTTGTGTTATATTGTGATTAAAAAAAACATTTTTTCTAGGGACAGAAAACTGTAGGTAGGGAGAGTGTTTTTTTTCTTTCACTCTGCAAGTCCTTGTTTCCAGGGACCTGGAAGGACAGTGAGTGAATTCTCCTTGTGCTATATTGTGCTTAAAAAAAACATTTATTCTAGGGACAGAAAACTGTAGGTAGGGAGAGTGTCAGTTTATTTCACTCTGCAAGTCCTTGTTTCCAGGGACCTGTAAGGACAGTGAGTGAATTGTCCTTGTGCTATATTGTGATTAAAAAAAACATTTATTCTAGGGACAGAAAACTGTAGGTAGGGAGAGTGTCAGTTTATTTCACTCTGCAAGTCCTTGTTTCCAGGGACCTGGAAGGACAGTGACTGAATTGTCCTTGTGCTATATTGTGATTAAAAAAAACATTTATTCTAGGGACAGAAAACTGTAGGTAGGGAGAGTGTCAGTTTATTTCACTCTGCAAGTCCTTGTTTCCAGGGACCTGGAAGGACAGTGACTGAATTGTCCTTGTGCTATATTGTGATTAAAAAAAACATTTATTCTAGGGACAGAAAACTGTAGGTAGGGAGAGTGTCAGTTTATTTCACTCTGCAAGTCCTTGTTTCCAGGGACCTGGAAGGACAGTGAGTGAATTGTCCTTGTGTTATATTGTGATTAAAAAAAACATTTTTTCTAGGGACAGAAAACTGTAGGTAGGGAGAGTGTTTTTTTTCTTTCACTCTGCAAGTCCTTGTTTCCAGGGACCTGGAAGGACAGTGAGTGAATTCTCCTTGTGCTATATTGTGCTTAAAAAAAACATTTATTCTAGGGACAGAAAACTGTAGGTAGGGAGAGTGTCAGTTTATTTCACTCTGCAAGTCCTTGTTTCCAGGGACCTGTAAGGACAGTGAGTGAATTGTCCTTGTGCTATATTGTGATTAAAAAAAACATTTATTCTAGGGACAGAAAACTGTAGGTAGGGAGAGTGTCAGTTTATTTCACTCTGCAAGTCCTTGTTTCCAGGGACCTGGAAGGACAGTGACTGAATTGTCCTTGTGCTATATTGTGATTAAAAAAAACATTTATTCTAGGGACAGAAAACTGTAGGTAGGGAGAGTGTCAGTTTATTTCACTCTGCAAGTCCTTGTTTCCAGGGACCTGGAAGGACAGTGACTGAATTGTCCTTGTGCTATATTGTGATTAAAAAAAACATTTATTCTAGGGACAGAAAACTGTAGGTAGGGAGAGTGTCAGTTTATTTCACTCTGCAAGTCCTTGTTTCCAGGGACCTGGAAGGACAGTGAGTGAATTGTCCTTGTGTTATATTGTGATTAAAAAAAACATTTTTTCTAGGGACAGAAAACTGTAGGTAGGGAGAGTGTTTTTTTTCTTTCACTCTGCAAGTCCTTGTTTCCAGGGACCTGGAAGGACAGTGAGTGAATTCTCCTTGTGCTATATTGTGCTTAAAAAAAACATTTATTCTAGGGACAGAAAACTGTAGGTAGGGAGAGTGTCAGTTTATTTCACTCTGCAAGTCCTTGTTTCCAGGGACCTGTAAGGACAGTGAGTGAATTGTCCTTGTGCTATATTGTGATTAAAAAAAACATTTATTCTAGGGACAGAAAACTGTAGGTAGGGAGAGTGTCAGTTTATTTCACTCTGCAAGTCCTTGTTTCCAGGGACCTGGAAGGACAGTGACTGAATTGTCCTTGTGCTATATTGTGATTAAAAAAAACATTTATTCTAGGGACAGAAAACTGTAGGTAGGGAGAGTGTCAGTTTATTTCACTCTGCAAGTCCTTGTTTCCAGGGACCTGGAAGGACAGTGACTGAATTGTCCTTGTGCTATATTGTGATTAAAAAAAACATTTATTCTAGGGACAGAAAACTGTAGGTAGGGAGAGTGTCAGTTTATTTCACTCTGCAAGTCCTTGTTTCCAGGGACCTGGAAGGACAGTGAGTGAATTGTCCTTGTGTTATATTGTGATTAAAAAAAACATTTTTTCTAGGGACAGAAAACTGTAGGTAGGGAGAGTGTTTTTTTTCTTTCACTCTGCAAGTCCTTGTTTCCAGGGACCTGGAAGGACAGTGAGTGAATTCTCCTTGTGCTATATTGTGCTTAAAAAAAACATTTATTCTAGGGACAGAAAACTGTAGGTAGGGAGAGTGTCAGTTTATTTCACTCTGCAAGTCCTTGTTTCCAGGGACCTGTAAGGACAGTGAGTGAATTGTCCTTGTGCTATATTGTGATTAAAAAAAACATTTATTCTAGGGACAGAAAACTGTAGGTAGGGAGAGTGTCAGTTTATTTCACTCTGCAAGTCCTTGTTTCCAGGGACCTGGAAGGACAGTGAGTGAATTGTCCTTGTGTTATATTGTGATTAAAAAAAACATTTTTTCTAGGGACAGAAAACTGTAGGTAGGGAGAGTGTTTTTTTTCTTTCACTCTGCAAGTCCTTGTTTCCAGGGACCTGTAAGGACAGTGAGTGAATTGTCCTTGTGCTATATTGTGCTTAAAAAAAACATTTATTCTAGGGACAGAAAACTGTAGGTAGGGAGAGTGTCAGTTTATTTCACTCTGCAAGTCCTTGTTTCCAGGGACCTGGAAGGACAGTGACTGAATTGTCCTTGTGCTATATTGTGATTAAAAAAAACATTTATTCTAGGGACAGAAAACTGTAGGTAGGGAGAGTGTCAGTTTATTTCACTCTGCAAGTCCTTGTTTCCAGGGACCTGGAAGGACAGTGAGTGAATTGTCCTTGTGTTATATTGTGATTAAAAAAAACATTTTTTCTAGGGACAGAAAACTGTAGGTAGGGAGAGTGTTTTTTTTCTTTCACTCTGCAAGTCCTTGTTTCCAGGGACCTGGAAGGACAGTGAGTGAATTCTCCTTGTGCTATATTGTGCTTAAAAAAAACATTTATTCTAGGGACAGAAAACTGTAGGTAGGGAGAGTGTCAGTTTATTTCACTCTGCAAGTCCTTGTTTCCAGGGACCTGGAAGGACAGTGAGTGAATTGTCCTTGTGTTATATTGTGATTAAAAAAAACATTTTTTCTAGGGACAGAAAACTGTAGGTAGGGAGAGTGTTTTTTTTCTTTCACTCTGCAAGTCCTTGTTTCCAGGGACCTGGAAGGACAGTGACTGAATTGTCCTTGTGCTATATTGTGATTAAAAAAAACATTTATTCTAGGGACAGAAAACTGTAGGTAGGGAGAGTGTCAGTTTATTTCACTCTGCAAGTCCTTGTTTCCAGGGACCTGGAAGGACAGTGACTGAATTGTCCTTGTGCTATATTGTGATTAAAAAAAACATTTATTCTAGGGACAGAAAACTGTAGGTAGGGAGAGTGTCAGTTTATTTCACTCTGCAAGTCCTTGTTTCAAGGGACAGAGAAGGACACCTGAAGGTAGCCCTTATTGCTTTTTTCCCATCTCCCTGCAGGCCATCTATTAGAATGTCTGGAAGGCAAACAAGGAGAGGCAGACAGTCAGGAGGCAATAAAAGAGGGCAAGCAGGCTCTGTGTCTGGGGGCAACAGTGCTGGTCGTGGACGCGGTGCATTGTCATCAGCACATGGCCATGGGACACGCTTGTCCTTCTTTTCGGCAGCTGGACATGTTGAGCCACATCATGCCGAAGACTTGGTAGAGTGGATGACCAAGCCCTCCTCCTCCTCCTCATCCTCTCTCACCCAGGCTCAGGGTACTGGAAAAGCAGCTGCCAAAGCGTCGTCTTCCCTGGTATCAATGTCAGACAAATCATCAGTCACTCCTTCCCTAGACCCACCATGTCCTCCTCCTGAGGAGTCCCCCGAACTGTTTCAGCACAGTGTTGGGTACATGCTCCAGGAGGATGCCCAGCGTTTCGAAGGGTCTGATGATGAAACCCAGCTAGAGGAAGGCAGTAGCGTGAGAGCAGACAGAGGGGATGCTCAAGAAGGACACCAATCTGGCAGTCATGTTCCAGCAGCTGCAGCATACTGCCAGATTGGCTCCAGTGATGAGGAGGGAGGGGATGATGAGGTCACTGACTCCACGTGGGTGCCTAATAGGAGAGAGGAGGAGGAGGAGGATGAGGAGGAGGCACATCTCCAACGAGGCAGGATGCCCTTTGGTGGCCAGCGTAAGGGCAGTACACCGACGGAATCACACCGCAGAGCTCCGCCTGTGCAGGGCGCTGCCTCTGCCCGTCATTCAAAAAGTTCTTTGGTGTGGGCCTTTTTTGAGGCTAGTGCATCAGATCGCACAGCTGCTGTTTGCAACATATGTCTCAAGCGTATATCGCGTGGCCAAAACATCAGCCGCTTGGGTACCACATGCCTGACCAGACATATGTTGACCTGCCATGCAGCTCGTTGGCAAGCCTACCTCAAAGACCCACACCAAAGAACAAAGCGGACCTCTCCTTGCACCGCATCAGCTGGGATCTCCAACCCCACTATAACTTCAGTCCTCTCTGAAACATGCACTGAGAGGAATGAAGGTGTAGAATTAGGTGTGTCACAGCCAAGTACTTGCGCCCACTCTGCTAGCAGTACACCGACGTCCGATTCTAGCAGGCAAATTTCCCTGCCCCAGCTGCTGGACCGTCGAAAGAAGTTCACTCCCAGCCATCCACATGCCCAGCGGTTGAATGCTAGCTTGGCTAAATTGCTAGCGCTTCAACTGCTGCCTTTTCAGTTGGTAGACTCGGCCCCCTTCCGTGAGTTTGTGCAATGTGCAGTTCCTCAGTGGCAGGTTCCCAAACGCCACTTTTTCTCACGGAAGGCTATTCCGGCTCTCTACCGGCATGTGGAAGGCAATGTCTTGGCCTCGCTGGACAGGGCGGTCAGCGGTAAGGTGCATATTACCGCTGACTCATGGTCCAGCAGGCATGGACAGGGACGTTACCTTTCTTTCACGGCCCATTGGGTCACTCTTTTGGCAGCTGGGAAGGATTCAGGACAAGGTGCAGTAGTGTTGGAGGTTGTCCCACCGCCACGCCTCCAAAATGCTACTACTGGTTGTGACACACCTCTCTCCTCCACCCCCTCCTCTTCTTCTTCCTCCATGGCCTCTTCCTGTGGTTTGTCCTATGAACCAGCGGTGCTCCGTAGCCGTTCACGGGGCTACGCAAGTACGCAGGCAAAAAGATGCCATGCCGTGCTTGCGCTGGTGTGTTTGGGGGACAGAAGCCACACTGGGGCAGAGGTCCTGTCTGCTCTGCAGGGCCAGGCCGAGAGGTGGTTGACGCCACGCCAGCTTAAGCCAGGAATGGTGGTTTGCGACAATGGCACCAACCTCCTCTCCGCCCTCCGACAGGGACAACTGACCCATGTGCCCTGTGTGGCTCACGTCCTTAACCTGGTGGTGCAGCGCTTCTTGGGCAGGTACCCGGGCTTACAGGATGTCCTGAGGCAGGCCAGGAAAGTCTGTGTGCATTTCCGCAGATCTTATAATGCCAGTGCTCGCCTGGCTGAGCTGCAAAAGGAGTTGAACCTGCCCAAGAACCGCCTTATATGTGACATGCCCACCAGGTGGAACTCAACGTTGGCCATGCTGCAGCGGCTGCACACGCAGCAGAGGGCCATCAATGAGTACCTGTGCGACTACGGCACCAGGACAGGGTCAGGGGAGCTTGTTTTTTTTTCTCCACGCCAGTGGGGCATGATCAGGGATGCATGCACTGTCCTGGCACCATTTGAGGAGGCCACGAGGATGGTGAGCAGTGACAGTGCATGCATCAGTGACACTGTACCTCTTGTCCACCTGTTGGAGCACACGCTGCGTGGAATAATGGACAGGGCACTTGAGGCAGAACAGAGGCAGGAAGAGGAGGACTTCCTTGCCTCTCAAGGCCCCCTTTACCCAGACAGTGTTCCTTCTGTCCCACCCATCGCACAGGAAGAGGAGGAGGAGGAGGAGGAGGAGGAGGAGGAGGAGGATTGTGTCAGCATGGAGGTGGAGGCTGGCACTCAGCATCATCAGCAGCAGTCTTTTAGGGATGATTTACAGTCCCAAGAAACCAGTGGACTTGTACGAGGCTGGGAGGAGGTGGCTGCGGATCATGTCGTCCTTAGTGACCCAGAGGACTCCGGAGCGAATGCCTCAGCAAACCTACGCTGCATGGCCTCCCTGATCCTGCAAAGTCTGCGGAAGGATCCTCGTATTCTTCGGATCAAGGAGAGGGACCATTACTGGCTGGCCACTCTCCTTGATCCACGGTACAAGGGTAAGGTTGCGGACCTTATGTTACCGTCGCAGAGGGAGCAGAGGATGAGACAACTCCGGGAGGCCTTGCAGAAAGGTCTGTGCAACGCGTTCCCAGAGACTGGGAGGTTGCAAACTCCTGGTCCTGGACAACGAGTTGCTGAGGCTTCGGCCAGTCAAAGAAGGAGCGGTGGGGAAGGTGGCCGTCTGACCGATGCGTTCAGACAATTCTTTAGTCCGCAGCCCCAAAGTATGATCGGTTCCAGCAACCATCGCCAGCGTCTGATAAACATGGTGCAGGAATATCTAGGGGCAAGGTCAGACTTGGACACCTTCCCCACCGAAAATCCTCTGGCTTACTGGGTCTTGAGGATGGATCACTGGCCAGAGCTTGCACAGTATGCAATTGAGCTACTGGCCTGTCCTGCATCCAGCGTTCTTTCGGAACGCACATTCAGTGCTGCTGGAGGATTTGTCACGGATCACAGGGTGCGCCTGTCCACCGACTCGGTTGATCGACTGACTTTCATCAAGATGAACCAGTCTTGGATCACCACCAGCTACCACACACCTGATGCTGATATAACAGACTAATTGATTTTAACATGTCACATCCCTTCAAGACTGATGCTGATGCTGAGTGCCTGTGCTGTTATGTTGACTGGCTATCCTCCTCCTCCGAGTCCTCAATGATACGATTGATGATGATAGCTTGTAAGATCATTTTTGTTTATGGGTGCCGCCACCAGTGCCTAACGCCCAATTTTTCAGCCCCTGTTTAACAGGGGCGTGTAATTACAATTTTTGAAGCAATACTTTGCAACAGGGCTCATTGCTGTGCTCCAAGTACAGTATCTGTGAGGAGTTGCAGTGTTGTGCCACCAGTGCCTAACGCCCAATTTTTCAGCCCCTGTTTAACAGGGGCGTGTAATTACAATTTTTGAAGCAATACTTTGCAACAGGGCTCATTGCTGTGCTCCAAGTACAGTATCTGTGAGGAGTTGCAGTGTTGTGCCACCAGTGCCTAAGGCCCAATTTTTCAGCCCCTGTTTAACAGGGGCGTGTCATTACAATTTTTGAAGCAATACTTTGCAACAGGGCTCATTGGTGTGCTCCAAGTACAGTATCTGTGAGGAGTTGCAGTGTTGTGCCACCAGTGCCTAAGGCCCAATTTTTCAGCCCCTGTTTAACAGGGGCGTGTCATTACAATTTTTGAAGCAATACTTTGCAACAGGGCTCATTGCTGTGCTCCAAGTACAGTTGCTGTGAGGGGTTGCAGTGTTGTGCCACCAGTGCCTAAGGCCCAATTTTTCAGCCCCTGTTCAACAGGGGCATGTAATTACAATTCTTGATCTAATAATTCACAGCAGGGCCCATTGCTGCACCCACCAAGAGTAACTGTCAGGGCTTACAGTGTTGTGGCACCAGCACCACCATCAAAGGCCCAATTTTTACTACCACTGTTCAACAATTATATGTAATTAAAATTCCTGATATAATAGTTGACAGCAGGGCGTTCCAGCACCAACCAAGAGTAACTGTGAGTGCTTACAGTGTTGTGCCAACACCAACAACTAAGGGGCCTATTTCTGCAGAGTATATACGGCAGGTCCCTACTTTCAAACATCCAACTTACAAACGACTCCTACTTGCAAACGCAAGAAGACAACAGGAAGTGAGAGGAAATCTACCACTAGGAAGGAAAATTCTCTCCTGTAAGAATAAATATGGGAGAAAGGTGTCTCCTCTGTACTGATGCTTTATCAGCAATCCTTGTTTCAAGAAAAACACCACATTTCAAAAACAGTTGTCATTGGGACGGAAAGTGAGGTGAAATGTTCTGAACAGGGGCACAGACAGCAAAACAAATGTTACAGGGGTGATTACCCTTACCTATGTTTTCCAAAAAGTTTAAAAATAGATTTTTGGTCTGGAGCTACACTTCAACAATGTACCTGTTCAAAATTACAAACAGACTCTACATAAGAACAAACCTACAGTCCCTGTCTTGTATGCACCGCCTGTATAGGGCTGTTCAGAGTATATAGGGCCTTTTTTATTTTATGTGCGGGGTTCCCCTTAATATCCATACAAGACCCAAAGGGGCTGGTAATGGGCTGGGGTAGGGGGGGGGGTCATGGGGTAGCTATGCCATTTTTCTTAAAGAATTTCATCCATATTACCGGGACCAGACATTACATTAAAGCCGCAAGCAGTTTTAAATGGCTTTTTTTTCCTTTAGAAGTGTCATTTTGTGCAGGGACAGTTCTAAACACGGGAAACACGTGGCACTTCACAGGCATACTTTAGACACCCCCCAGGTACGATATTTAAAGGAATATTTGACTTTTTTTTTTTCACTTTATGCATCATTAAAATGACTGCTCCCGAAAAACGACCGTTTTTAAAACTTCTTTTTGCATTGATACATGTCCCCTGGTGCAGAACCCGGGTTCCCAAACCCTTTTTAGGACAATAACATGCATAATAGTTGTTATAATTAGCACTTTAGAATTCGAACGTTCGCATCCATTGTATTTAATAGGGTTCTAATGTTCGTTCGAACTTTCGGTCCGTTCGCGGGTTCTGGTGCGAACCGAACCCGGGGGTGTTCGGCTCATCACTACCCAAGACATTTATACAACCTCAATTACAGTACCTTGCTAGCGGGCATACTAAGAGACTTGCAGGTATGCAGGGGCCATCCCCTGATGTGGTTCAAGAGAGTGAACGTTCTTAAGATGACCATTTTGCCCAGGATAATTTATATCTTATTTACCTTACCTATTGCCCTCCCTCAGACTTCTTTCAAGCGTATGCGTAGGGCATTCATTACTTTTGTATGGAAGGACAGACATCCCAGATTGGCCCATGACCACCTTCTTAGACACAACGCCACCTAGACGGTGGCGTTGGGCTTCCTGACATATCTCTATATTATAAGGCCATGACTCTAGTCCATATTTTAAACTGGTGACATGATGCTTCGAGTAAAATGTGGGTCCCATTAAAGAAAACATTGGCAGGTAGGAATCTTGCAGACGGTCCTTTGGTCCCAGCCGCCTTTGGAGGTCTCTTGGACTGGAGATCCCCACTGACCCAAGCCTCCCTGTCCTGGGACCAATCCTATTTAATTTGTTCATAAACGACCCGGGGGATGGGGTAAACAGTTCAATCTCTGTATTTGTGGACGATACTAAGCTAAGCAGGGCAATAACTTCTCCGCGGGATGTGGAAATCTTGCAAGTAGATCTTAACAAATTAATGGGGTTGGCAACTACATGGCAAATGAGGTTTAATGTGGAAAAATTTAAAATAATGCATTTGGGTGGCAAAAATATGAATACAATCTACTCACTGGGGGGAGAACCTCTGGGGGAATCAAGGATGGAAAAGGTCCTGGGGGTCCTAATAGATGATAGACTCAGCAATGGCATGCAATGCCAAGCTACTGCTAACAAAGCAAACAGAATATTGGCATGCATTAAAAAGGGGATTAACTCAAGAGATAAAGCAATAATTCTCCCACTCTACAAGACTCTGGTCCGGCCTCACCTGGAGTATGCTGTCCAGTTCTGGGCACCAGTCCTCAGGAAGGATGTGCTGGAAATGGAGCGAGTACAGAGAAGGGCAACAAAACTAATAAAGGGACTGGAGGATATTAGTTATGAAGAAAGGTTACAAGCACTGAACTTATTCTCTCTGGAGAAGAGACGCTTGAGAGGGGATATGATTTCAATTTACAAATACCATACTGGTGACCCCACAATAGGGATAAAACTTTTCCGCGGAAGGGAGTTTAATAGGACACGTGGCCACTCATTAAAATTCGTAGAAAAGAGGTTTAACCTTAAACTGCATAGAGGGTTCTTTACTGTAAGAGCGGCAAGGATGTGAAATTCCCTTCCACAGGCGGTGGTTTCAGCGGGGAGCATCTATAGTTTCAAAAAACTATTAGATAAGCACCTGAACGATCACAGCATACAGGGATATACAATGTAATACTGACATATAATCACACACATTGGACTTGATGGACTTGTGTCTTTTTTTAACCTCACCTACTATGTAACTATGTAACTAAAGTATACTGCGTTAAACAGAAGGTAACACACTAAAATTTAAGGCGTTAAACAGAAGGTAACGCACTGAAATATACTGCATTAAACGCGCACTAATGCACTGAAATATACTGCGTTAAATGGCACGTAATGCACTGAAATATACAGCGTTAAACTTGCAGTAAGGCCGCTTTTATACCGAGGCGTTCGCGGTAAAGCGGCGCTATTTTTAGCGGCGCTTTACTGTAGTTTTTTCTGAGGTATTCGGCCGCTAGCAGGGTGCTTTAAACACCTGCTAGCAGCCGAAAAAAGGTTAAAACCACCCGCAAAGTGCCGCTCGGGCTTTCACACTGAGACTGCAGGGGAAGTGTTTTTCAGGTGCTATTTTTAGCCCAAAAGCGCCTGAAAAAAAACCCAGTGTGAAAGGGGTCTAACCCATGGAAATAAACTGCGTTAAATGGCACGTAACGCACTGAAATATACAGCATTAAACTAAGCAGTTTCAAATTGAAATATACTGTGTTAAGCGATTACTACACTCACACTGAGTGAACTATCCCTATATTCACACTAATATAAAGATGAATGGTGGTCACACTACACTCACACTGACTGAACTATCCCTAGATTCACACTAAACTGATATTCTACACTGACAATTGAATCACCATAACACACTAACTGTCTAGTACAGGGGTCCTCAAAATACGGCCCGCGGGCCAGATATGGCCCACCAGGGTGATTTACCCGGCCCACGGACTGCCCCTTTAGGATCGCAGCACTCCCCCTCCCCTCTGCTACCTTAATCATACAAGACGAGAAACATGACAGGTCCGGACAAAGGGCGGGACCTTTTGAGTTAAGAAGCAGGTGATTGGTTATTAGGCAGCGGGGTGGTCCCAGCAATCAATCACCTGCCTTTCACTTGCAAAGTCCCGCCCTTTGTCCGGAACTGCCATGCTTCGCATCTTGTATGATTAAGGTAGCAGAGGGAAGGGGCAGTGCTCCAATGTTATAGAAGGGGCAATGTAATACCGCTGCAGGGCTCTGTGGTGGGGGATCTGTTATGGAGGGCTCTGTGATGGGGCATCTGTTATGGAGGGCTCTGTGATGGGGGATCTGTTATGGAGGGCTCTGTGATAAGGGGGATCTGTTATGGAGGGCTCTGTGATAAGGGGGATCTGTTATGGAGGGCTCTGTGTTGAGGGAGTCTGCAATGGGGGGATCTGTGATGGGGGCTCTGTGTTGGAGAAATCTGTGAAGGGGGCTCTGTGATGGGGGATCCTGTGTTGGAAAAGTCTGTGAAGGGGGGCTCTGTGATGGGGGATCTGTTATGGAGGGCTCTGTGTTGGGGGAGTCTGTGATGGGGGGCTCTGTGATGGGGGATCTGTGTTGGGGGATCTGTGATGGAGGAGATCTGTTATGGGAGAGTCTGTGATGGGGGCTCTGTGTTGGAGAGGTCTGTGAAGGGGGCTCTGTGATGGGGGATCTGTTATGGAGGGCTCTGTGTTGGGGGAGTCTGTGATGAGGGGCTCTGTGATGGGGGTATCTGTGTTGGGGGGATCTGTGATGGAGGGGATCTGTTTTGGGGGAGTCTGTGATGGGGATCTGTGTTGGGGGGATCTGTTATGGGGGAGTCTGTGATGGGGGATCTGTGATGGGGGATCTGTTATTTGGGGCTCTGTGTTGGGGGAGTCTGTGATGGAGGATCTGTTATTTGGGGCTCTGTGTTGGTGGAGTCTGTGATGGGGGGATCTGTTATGGGGGATCTGGGATGGAGGGCTCTGTGTTGGGGGAGTCTGTAATGAGGGCCTCTGTGTTGGGAGAGTCTGTAAGGGGGAATCTGTTATGGAGGGCTCTGTGTTGGAGGAGTCTGTAATGGGGGGTCTGTGATGGGGAAGTCTGTGATGGGGGATCTGTAATGGAGGGGGGTCTGTGATGGGGGCTCTGTGATGGGGGGATCTATGATGGGGTGGATCTGTTATGGAGGGCTCTGTGTTGGGGGAGTCTGCAATGGGGGATCTGTGATGGGGGAGTCTGTGATGGGGAAATCTGTGATGGGGATCTGTGATGGGGGCTCTGTGATGGGGGATCTATGATGTGGTGGATCTGTTATGGAGGGCTCTGTGGGGGATCTGTGATGGGAGATCTGTGTTGGGGGGATCTGTGATGGAGGGCTCTGTGGCGGGGAGTCTGTAATGAGGGGATCTGTTATGGAGGGTTCTGTGTTGGAGGAGTCCGTAATGGGGGGCACTGTGGTGGGGGGATCTGTTATGGAGGGTTCTGTGTTGGAGGAGTCTGTAGTGGGGGATCTGTGATGAGGGGCTCTGTGTTGGGGGGGTCTGTTATGGGGGGAGTCTGTGATGGGAAAGGGGGGGGGGGTTCTGTGATGAGGGGATTCTGTGAAATACTAATAAGTTTATGTTGATTAAAATTGTTCTTAATTTTAAATATTGTATTGTTTTTTACCTGTTTTTTTGCACGACAAATAAGATGTGTGCATAGGAATTTGTTCATATTTTTTTCAAACTATAGTCTGGCCCCCCAACAGTCTAAGGGACTGTGAACTGGCCCCCTGTTTAAAAAGTTTGAGGACCCCTGGTCTAGTATCACTGAACAGAGCCCTGTTCTATCTCTCTCCATGCCGATATCACACTAAAAATGGGTGCTATTGAAAGAATACTTTTATAGTGTGGGGCGGGATTAAGAGCAATGAGCCATGATTGGATAGAGTCATCATGACAGCGTCCAATTATGGCTCTAAAAGTGCTCTGTGTCCTGATTGGGCAAAGCTTTCATTGCTTCAGCCAATCAGGCCTTTTAATGCACTGTGCCGTGCTGCAGTGCATTGTGGTCGGTCGGCAGGCCGAACAAATGGTCGAACGTTCGAACAGCCAATGTTAGGCCCGACTCATCTTGATCCACACTTCTTTCTCTTCTTTGTCAGCTGCTTCTTGTTACTCCTTGAGATGGGTCCTATTCACAGGAGGATTTTGTAGAATCATGGATGGTGCTTTGTATAGGATCTTCAGGGGTATCCACTGGATTATCCAGAATGGGTGTGTTCACTCTGCTGACCACTTCTCGCGTCCCATTTGCAGCTTGTTCTTGTTTTGCAGCAGTATCTGCCAGGTGATTGCCTCGTGCTTCTTGGGAATTCAGCTTGCCGTGCGCCTTCACCTTGGCGGTATGTGCCAACTTGCATGTCATAGTCAAGGCTTGAAGTTCCATTTCCTGCGCAGACTTGGAAAAGGGCAATGCCGAGGCCTGGAGGACCGTATTCTCAGTAGTAATGGCATATCCAGTGTGTTCTGCAATCCATCAACATAGACAGTTAGATCAGGATTGTTCAGAGGCACCTCGCTGACTGTTGGCAGATGTGTAGTTTCCATCTTCATCACTTTAAAGCAGTCATGGGGGATGTCATGAGGATCATTTCTCACCTCAAGAAGTGGGAATAGAGTGGATGGATTGAGGATTTCGCATCTGAGAAAGGTAATATTGTCCAGGAGGAGTAAGGCACATTGGAGTCTTAAATGTCTTGCTAAGCACAGTTGTTTTGGCTGCATCTGATTTGGTATGACAGTTATGTCATGAGGGGCAAGGAGCACAGTGGTTTTGTCCAGAAGAGCTTGGCCTGTGAGGCAAGAGGGTCCCCCCTTGGCCACTGGGTCTAAATGGCAAGAATAATAACCAATGGATCAGAGTCTGTGGCCGTGGGCCTGGGCCAAAACTCCCATGGCATGCCCTTGTCTCTCAGAGACAAACAGTACTAAAGTCTTTTAACAGTCTGGGAGGCAGAGAGCAGAAGTTATGGATCTCCTCCAGAACTTCAAAATTGGTCAAGGCTTCAGGGGGCAACAAGAAGGGGTCAGATTTCAGGGCATCATAGAGGGGTTGTAACAAGAGAGAGGCTGCTGGGATCCAGGAGCGACAGTAGGAGATCAATCCTAGAAAGGCATGCAGGGGCTTTTGGTCTTGAGGCAAAAAACTCTCTCTTGAGTGAGATATCGAGTGCCTTGGGAGATGCAGTTTCCTAGGAAAAACACTGTCTCTTTACACCATTGGATCTTTTGCTTCTAGGCCTTGCAGTCCTGTTCGGCTAGGTAGTACAGGAGGCTCTCAGAGAGGACAGAGGCATCTTCTTGAGTATTTGCACAGAGTAGAAGATCATCCACATACTGGAGCAGCACAATCTCTGGGTGAAGCTTGATCCATATGTCTAGAATGAATGTCATTGTCTTGGCAAATTGGGATGGAGAGTTCTGGACCCCTTTGTAGCAAACAGTTCAGGTATGGCCCCGCCTCTCATGGGTGAAAGCAAACAGGAATTGGCAGCGGGTTAGTTTATTCACTCGAAACAGTAGCATGTTACATGGGGATGTGCAGGGTATCAGAGCTCCATTTTTTTTGTTTAATATGTTTTTATTGAGAAAGTTATATGGACATAACAATCAAATGAGATACATTGAAGATATCACAATGGGTTAACGTGTGAAAAGAGTCACTCGGTTATTTAGAAAAAAAAACAGTATGAGTAACCCAAATTGAGTGTAATAAACAGCAATATCGCAAATAATATATAGAGAAATATGGGGGAAAGAAGAAAAGAATGAAATATGGGGAAAGAAAAGGAAGGGGGTGGGGGGGTGGATAGAAAAGAAGGAGGGAGTTGGCACACATGGCAGCACAGACAAATGTATGGCTAGAACATTCAGTGAAATCAGAGCTCCATTTGACAAAAGGGCATTGACTTGCTTGAAATGCAGATTTAGCTGCAGATTGAGCTGGTTTCAAGGGGTATTGTGGCTTTCTGTTCTGGGCAAGGGAGCCCCAGGGTTCAGTTGCACCATGATTGGTGGCACCTTTTAGGTGTCCTATATCTTCAGGCCCTGTGGACCACAAGCATGGAGGGAGGGACTCAGTTCGAGACTTCCTTCGGAATTCCAGCCTCATCTTGTGCATCCAAGGATAGCAGAAGGTGGATGGAGCATAGTGCTGATGCGTCATTGATGGTTAATGGTGCAAAGACTAGAACACCACCATCGGGCTAGAAACAGACACAGGCCTGCAGGAAATGCTAGCGGACTATATCTACGTGGTCCTGGGCAGGGTCGGGCCTATAGCGCTTGTCAGGGGGGAGGCCTCTTGATCCTCCCGGTGGCCGGGGTGCGATCTTGCGGGCGGCTTTGGTGGCCAGCTGCCTGCGGGGAGCCTTCCCTCTGGTGGACTTCCGGGCGGTGTACTTCTTCGTTCTTGTCATCGGCAGATTACCATCAAACAGTTTGCCCATCATTGGTTATCATAGACCCTTGTGAAACGTAACAGGGGAGCGTAGCGGTGGGTCTGGTTTGTGGGGCCATAGTCTCAGTCTGTATGTTGGATACACCTCTAGATGTCACGGGGGCGTTACTTTGGTTGGGGCTGTCTGCAACAGATTGTGCCACATTCCCACTGTCAACCCCATGGCCTGTCTGGAGGTTGCGGCCAGTGTCTTTTAATTTTATTCCGGTCTCATCTTCTGTGTTAAAGAGTACCATCAGTGGAGTGGGTTGGGCTTGGTAATACGCTCCCGAGGATGGGTCTATCACCGGGTGTATGTGGGTAGGTTCAGGAGTGGGCGGTTCAGGGATTGGAGGAGGAGGTGGTACAGCAGGGGGAGGCACCACAGGGGAAGGTGCCATAGGGTGGGGTACCACCAGGGAAGGTGTCACTGGTAGTAGAGGGGCGGTAGACGAATGGCGGTACCCAACTTCCGCGGACAAGGCGCCATAATAGGGTGGTGGCTGGCTGGTTAGTGCGAATTTTAACCCTTTTTCTGCTTTTTCTGGCTTCTTATACACCTATACAATGTAGCCATTTTGTATAGTCTCATGCTCTGTCCACCCTTCTGCATGAATGGCTTTTGCAACTTTAAACCAAGCATCTGCTGCAGACATCAGTCCGTGCTCTGACAATAAACCCCTTTTGCTTCTCAGCAAAGTACGCCATTCTTCCGGTTGTAACCGCCCACCCAAATGCATAGTAACTCTACACAATTTTGCTAACTTCTTCCCCCCTTTTACTGCATCTTCTCCCTCCCGTTCCAGCACCAAATCACAAGCTAGACTGCCTTCTCTCGGCTTCTGCAACTTTTGCCCCATCGTTAGCTATTGGAGAGGTGTGGTATGTGTCCTGGCTCAGGATTTATATGACGGTTTTTACGAGGCTGTCTTGGTCTCAGAGGGACCGACAATAATTCTAACTGCCACCTGTCCTTCTTTGGACCACGCTCCAACATATAACACTGCCTAGGCAACTCAACTTACGAGGACATATAGAGGTAGAGCAGTAGGTGGAGAGGTAGGGAGGGAGAGAGAGAAGGAGGGAGAGAGAGAGAGAGAAACGTCTGATGATTTTAAGAAGCTGTCTTGGACTCAACGGTCCGACAATACTTCTGACCAAGAGAGAAAGAGAGAGAGAGAGAGAGATGAGTATATGTGACCACTTATTACTCTCAACAAGACATACAACAAGACATAACAGATAAAATGAAATTCAATGCACCACTTCAAATGTCTTTCACATTTCCCAACACCATGCCTAAATCTCTCACTCTTTCCTTTTCACACTCCTCTGGTTGTAATGGACCTGGTTGTAATGGACACCTTTTAGCTGCGTGTGTCCCTTTAAATCTTATCTCAAGCTTGTCACTTTTTTTTTTCCCTCCGTGTCAAACACACTTAAGACATAAAATTACTGACTCTCATATAACAATATGACAAAGAGTGAGTGAGGCTTGGAAAGTTCATCACAGGATCCCCCGCGCAGACAGAGCACGTTCCCTGACGCCCCCTCTCAGTCACTCGTGCAACACCGCACTGCCAGTTCTTCCGAGAGGAGTTTTTGTCCACGTCAGTCAATTATTCCGTCTGTGACAACCTGCTTATCTCACCACCCTGTCATGGGCCAGTATACCATGGTACGTGATGACCGTAGTGAAAGGATTTTCCAGATCCTCAAAGGATCTCCCACGCAATGCGTGTCCGATGCCCCCTCCTGGGTACCCGTGCTTTACCGCACAATTATTTATTCCCCCCCAGGAGGAGTTTTAACCACGTCAATTATTCTATTCTATTCTCGGCCGAGAAATTTCACAAAATAATCCTTTCCCCAACAGTCATTACAAACGAAAGAAATATAATTGACTGACACTAAGGACATACAAATACAGATGACAGATATAATTAATGCAGGTTCTTACTATACCAATAGACTTTGGGCAAGATATATTACCTGCTTTTTCTGCCCGTGGGAAGCCGATACGGAGACACAGAGACTAACCGGGCACGGCACAGGATAAACGGAAGACAAGATATTTAAAAGGTGTCTTACCGTTTTCCACAGATGTGATCAATCTCTGTCCTGGCCGTGCTGGGTTCGTCTCGGTCTCCTCTTGATTGGCTGTCCTTTGGATCAGAACCCAGAGTCCCGGGTTTCGGCGACAAATGTTTTGGATTGGATCAAAACCGTCCGAACTATTATATTTTCCCCTGGTTCAAAATTGAATGTAAAGTTCAAAGCATGCACGCTTGGTAATGATAAAGTAAATTCACTGACACACACACTGTCTCAGAGTTCTTACTTCTACTTTATTTTGTTCCTCTTTTCTTATTTTATAAGCAGGCTAGTGGATTTGTGTCATCAAAAGGCATCATCAAAAGGTAGTCATATGTAAAATATAATGTTATGACAATTATGACAATGAGGTGAGTGACACCCATAAGCTTTTGGGTGACTTTTGTCCGTATAAGGGGATAGGATTAGGGGTAGCAAGCTGTATAACTATATATGGTATATATATGGTAATGGTAATCTTCTTCCTTTGATGTTATGTCTTCATGACAGTCATCTCATAGGAAACACAGTTTTGTTAACTCTTTGCAGTCCAGTTTTGCAATAAGGGAGGGGTAGGTGAGCAGCCAGCATCTTATCTATAATCTGAAGTTAAGGCTCCATAAGCAAACAGTGATAACATATATATTACACATTGAAAATAGGCATTTTGCTATAATACCTTAGTCACATCCATTACACATGTCCCCCTCAGATCTACAGAGAATGTAGTGCAAAGTGGATTTGCCTTTCGTAAATAACACCCATAGTGTCCAATCATTTAAAAAAGGACATAGTAAGCCACACCGGAGCATTATGTAAAACATAATTGGTCAGGATTTAATGTGTAACAAACAAACAAAGGGTTGGGGGGGGCACACCCTAAACCTGATAATCTAAAGTTGGTGCTGCTATAGAGACCTATATATAAATAGAAAATTGTAAAAGTGTAAATTTGCTGTCCTCTCAAAATAATCCAAAACACAGCCATTAATGTCTAAACTGCTGGCAACAAAAGTGAGTACAACCCTAAGTGAAAATGTCCAAATTGGGCCTAAAGTGTCAATATTTAGTGTGGCCACCATTATTTTCCAGCACTGCCATAACCCTCTTGGGCATGGAGTTTACCAGAGCTTCACAGGTTGCCACTGGAGTCCTCTTCCACTCCTCCATGATGACATTACGGAGCTGGTGTATGTTAGAGACCTTGCGCTCCTCCACCTTCTGTTTGAGGATGCCCCACAGATGTTCAATAGGGTTTAGGTCTGGAGACATGCTTGGTCAGACCATCACCTTTACCCTCAGCTTCTTTAGCAAGGCAGTGGTCGTCTTGGAGGTGTATATGAGGTCGTTAGCATGTTGGAATCCTGCCCTGTGGCCCAGTCTCCGAATGGAGGAGATCATGCTCTGCTTCAGTATGTCACAGTACATGTTGGCAATCATGGTTTCCTCAATGAACTATAGCTCCCCAGTGTCGGCTTGTGTTGCTATGGCAATTTCTATAGTGACTTTATTGTAATAATATCAAGTTTAGGTTTAGTTACAGAGCCCCTTCCCTCCCCCTCCTCTGATACTGGACGTTCTTTGCAGGAAACAGGAAATGGGTGGAAGGGGCTTGGAAAGGGTTTGCAGAGACATGTGTGTTTGAACAACAGTTTGTGTTTGGAAGGACAAAGGAAGAAGACATGGATGTGAGGAGCTTGAGAACTTTTGAGTAGAACTGAGCAAGGAACTATGGACATTACTGTACATCTTGACCCCTAAGTTGACTACATGTTTAGTTTACTTAATGTGTACATATTGTACAAGCTTATATTTGTAGCCATATATTTTGTAAGCTATGAATTGTGTTGTGTTGTGCATCCTACAGTTTGTATGTGCAGATTTTTCCCTTTTTAGTAAAGCATTGATACACTGCAGAAGTCTAAACTTCCTTGGTTTTACCACAAGAACTTAATAGATAGGCATATAGCATTACAAATGGGGGTTCACAAGCAACAAAACACACCACAGAAAACAGGGGAGCTTCTGTTGAAATTTTAGCACAAATCCCGGACGAGCCCCCATTGTAAGCTTTACGTCTATCTATTAAGTTCTTGTGGTAAAACCAAGGAAGCTTAGACTTCTGTAGTGTATCAATGCTTTACTAAACAAGGAAAAATCTGCACATACAACTGTAGGATGCACAACACGACACAATTCATAGCTTACAAAATATATATGCCTACAAATATAAGCTTGTACAATATGTACACATTAAGTAAACTAAACATGTACTCAACTTAGGGGTCAAGATGTAATGTTCATAGTTCCTTGCTCAGTCCAATTCAAAAGTTCTCCAAAGCTCCCCAGCTTCAGGCAGTCGCGTCTCTCTTTGTCCTCCCAAACACCATCTGTTGTTCAAACACACATCTCTACAAACCCTTTCCAAGCCCCTCCCACCCATTTCCTGTTTCCTGCAAAGTACATATCAATGGAGGGGGGAAGGGTCATTGTAACTAAACCTAAACTCGATATTATTACAATAAAGTCACTATAGAAATTGCCATAGCAACACACGGTTGCACTCATGCAGCCCCAGACCATGACACTCCCACCACCATACTTGACTGTAGACTTTGTACTCCGTCCTCACCTGGTTGCCGCCACACACGCTTGACACCTTCTGAACCAAATAAGTTTATCTTGGTCACAGGACATGGTCTAGTAATCCATGTCCTTAGTCTGCTTGTCTTCAGCAAACTGTTTGCAGGCTTACTTGTGCATCATCTTTAGAAGAGGCTTCCTTCTGGGATCACAGCCATGCAGAGCAACTTGATGCAGTGTGCGGCGTATGGTTTGAGCACTGACAGGCTGACCCCCCACCCCTTTAACCTCTGCAGCAATGCTGGCAGTAGGGATGAGCTTCGAGTTCGAGTCAAACTCATGTTCGACTCGAACATTGCCTGTTCGCCCGTTCGCCGAACAGCGAACAAATTGGGGTGTTCGCGGCAAATTCGAAAAATCTATGGGAGAAATCTAAAGTGCTAATTATAAAGGCTTATATGCAAGTTATTGTCCTAAAAAGTGTTTGGGGACCGGGGTCCTGCCCCAGGGGACATGTATCAATGCAAAAAGAAGTTTTAAAAACGGCCGTTTTTTCGGGAGCAGTGATTTTAATAATGCTTAAAATGAAAAAATAAAAGTGAAATATTCCTTTAAATTTCATACCTGGGGGGTGTGTATGATATGCATGTAAAGTGGCGCATGTTTCCCGTGCTTAGAACTGTCCCTGCAAAAAATGTCATTTTTGAAAGAAAAAAATGCATTTAAAACTGACTCGCAGCTATTAATGAATTGTCGGCTCCCGGCAATACATACAAAAGTCATTGATAAAAAAAAAAAAAAAAAAGCGTGGGGGTTCCCCAGAATTCAATTACCAGGCCCTTCAGGTCTGGAATGGATATTAAGGGGAACCCCGCCGCAAATTTAAAAAAAAATTGACGTGGGGTTCCCCCAAATATCCATTCCAGGCCCTTCAGATCTGGCATGGATTTTAAGGGGAACTCCACCCCAAATTTAAAAAAAAAATGGCGTGGAGTCCCCCTAAAAATCCATACCAGACCCTTTATCCGAGCACACAACCTGGCCGGCCGCAGGGGAAAAGGGGGGGACGAGAGAGCGCCCCCCCCTCCCTCCTGAACCGTACCAGGCCACATGCCCTCAACATGGGGAGGATGTCCCCATGTTGATGGGGACAAGGGCCTCATCCCCACAACCCTTGCCTGGTGGTTGTGGGGGTCTGCGGGCGGGGGGCTTATCGGAATCTGGAAGACCCCTTTAACAAAGGGGACCCCCAGATCCCGGCCCCCCCCATGTGAATTGGTAAGGGGTACATTGTACCCCTACCATTTCACGAAGAAAGCGTAAAAAAATGTTTAAAAAAACACACAAACACCTTGAAAAAGTCCTTTATTTAAAAAAAAAAAAAACATTCCAGCGGTGAAATCCAGTGTCCCGCGGCGATCCCGATGTCCAGCGCTGTCCTTCATTGGTTGTGCCTGAGCGGACCTGATGGGGAACTCCCTCTCAGTATTTTAAATGTATAGACCCGCCCCTTCTAAAGTTCCCCATCAGGTCCGCTCAGCGGACCAGATGCGGAACATGAGAAGGGGCGGGTCTATACATGTATTACCAAAGTGAGAGCAGTTCCCCCATCAGGTCCGCCCCCTCGGTATGTCGGACCCGCCTACGTCATTGGCTTGAGCGGGGAACTTCCTTCACTGTGTAATTTAAATTTACATAGTGAAGGAAGTTCCCCGCTCAAGCCAATGACGTAGGCGGGTCCGACATACCGAGGGGGCGGACCTGATGGGGAACTGCTCTCACTTTGGTAATACATGTATAGACCCGCCCCTTCTCATGTTCCGCATCTGGTCCGCTGAGCGGACCTGATAGGGAACTTTAGAAGGGGCGGGTCTATACATTTAAAATACTGAGAGGGAGTTCCCCATCAGGTCCGCTCAGGCACAACCAATGAAGGACAGCGCTGGACATCGGGATCGCCGCGGGACACTGGATTTCACCGCTGGAATGTTTTTTTTTTTTAAATAAAGGACTTTTTCAAGGTGTTTGTGTGTTTTTTTAAACATTTTTTACACTTTCTTTGTGAAATGGTAGGGGTACAATGTACCCCTTACCAATTCACATAGGGGGGGGCCGGGATCTGGGGGTCCCCTTTGTTAAAGGGGTCTTCCAGATTCCGATAAGCCCCCCGCACGCAGACCCCCACAACCACCGGGGCAAGGGTTGTGGGGATGAGGCCCTTGTCCCCATCAACATGGGGACATCCTCCCCATGTTGAGAGCATGTGGCTTGGTACGGTTCAGGAGGGAGGGGGGGCCGCTCTCTCGTCCCCCCCCTTTTCCCCTGCGGCCGGCCAGGTTGCGTGCTCGGATAAGGGGTCTGGTATGGATTTTTAGGGGGACTCCACGCCATTTTTTTTTTAATTTGGGGTGGAGTTCCCCTTAAAATCCATGCCAGATCTGAAGGGCCTGGAATGGATATTTGGGGGAACCCCACGTCAATTTTTTTTTAAATTTGCGGCGGGGTTCCCCTTAATATCCATTCCAGACCTGAAGGGCCTGGTAATTGAATTCTGGGGAACCCCCACGCTTTTTTTTTATCAATGACTTTTGTATGTATTGCCGGGAGCCGACAATTCATTAATAGCCGCGAGTCAGTTTTAAATGCATTTTTTTCTTTCAAAAATGACATTTTTTGCAGGGACAGTTCTAAGCACGGGAAACATGCGCCACTTCACATGCATATCATACACACCCCCCAGGTACGAAATTTAAAGGAATATTTCACTTTTATTTTTTTCATTTTAAGCATTATTAAAATCACTGCTCCCGAAAAAACGGCCGTTTTTAAAACTTCTTTTTGCATTGATACATGTCCCCTGGGGCAGGACCCAGGTCCCCAAACACTTTTTAGGACAATAACTTGCATATTAGCCTTTATAATTAACACTTTAGATTTCGAACGTTCGAGTCCATTGTATTTAATAGGGTTCTAAAGTTTACACGAAGATTTTGTCTGTTGCAGGTTCTGGTGCGAACCGAACAGGGGGGTGTTCGGCTCATCCCTGGCTGGCAGCAGTCATAAGTATATTTCCCAAAGACAACCTCTGGATATGACTCTGAGCATGTGCACTCAACTCCTTTGGTTGACCATGGCGAGGCCTGTTCTGAGTGGAACCTGTCCTGTTAAACTGCTGTATGGTCTTGGCCACTGTGCTGCAGCTCAGTTTCAGGGTCTTGGCAATCTTCTAACCTAGGCCGTCTTTATGTAGAGCAACAATTCTTTTTTTCAGATTGTAAGATTGGGGTGATCAGACTCAAGCGGTAGGTGCTTTTCAGATGAATGCGTCAGTCCAAAACTATATTTTTTTAAGGGCATGGTAGTCCACTTTTATTTAAAAGCATGGAAAAGTTCACAAAGACATCAGTAGCCCATGCAGGGGGTTCCACTATTACTGTATCCTGCACAATCAGGATATTTCATCCTCCTGGCTTACTCTTTACACCACTGCTGCTTCAGGCCTCCAGTTTAGGCCTTAGGTCTGCTCCTCAGACCAAAAGAGTTCCTAGAGTCAAGCTCTCTTATAACTTACTCATGATCAGATCCTTGCTGCTCTGTCACAGACTACATCTGCCTCCTGCAGACATGCATGCTCTGGCTGCCCCATGCAGCCTCTGACTCATGCAGAGGAATGCGAGTCCACCTGACTCCCATGCACAGACTTCCTGTCTGTTGGGTGGGGCCTTAAAACATTGTCAGGTCACAACTAAATAGCCCTGCACACAGCTGTGCAATCAGCGTGCCTCCAAAATCTGATGTAAAGCAGCAATCTTCCAAGTAGCACAGTGTCCCACAGTTCTTTGCCATGAGGTGCCATGTTGAACTTCCAGTGACCAGTATGAGAGAGTGAGAGCGATCACACCAAATTTAACACACCTGCTCCCCATTCATACCTGAGACCTTGTAACACTTATGCCCTGTACACACGATCGGATTTCCGATGGAATAAAATCCGATGGAATTTTCCGTCGGAATTCCGATGAAGCTAACTTTCATCAGTCTTGCCTACACACCATCAGACAAAATTCCGACCGTCCAAAACGCTGTGACGTAAAACACTCCGACGAGCCGAGAAAAATGAAGTTCAATGCTTCTGAGCATGCGTCGACTTGATTCTGAGCATTCGTGAGTTTTTTCTCCGTTGGAGTTCCACACAAACGATCAGAATTTCCTATTGTTTTTTTTTTCCATCGGAAAAATTTAAAACAAGTTCTTTTTTTTAACACCAATGGAAAAAAAGTCCGATGGGGCCCACACACAATAGTTTTTTCCGATGAAAAAAGTCCATCGCACTTTTTTCATCGGAAAAAACGACCGTGTGTACAGGGCATAACAAGTCACATGACACCGGGGAGGGTAAATTTGGATATTTTCACTTAGGGGTGTACTCATTTTTGTTGCCAGCGGTTTAGACAATAATGGCTGTGTGTTGAGTTATTATGAGGGGACAGCAAATTTACACTGTTATACAAGCTGTACACTCACTACTTTACATTGTAGCAAAGTGTAATTTCTTTAGTGTTGTCACATAAAAAGATATAATTAAATATTTTGTGAGGGGTGTGCTTGCTTTTTTGAGATAATGTGTATATATATATTGTGAGGGGGTTAGCTCGGCAGCGGGTGTGTGTGACCCCCGGGATGGGCTCCCCACACAAAAACAGGCCCAGCAAACGGAGGTTGTGGTTTTCAAAATCCAAAAAGGTGCGGTTTATTTTCTATTTACAGTGACAAAACACAGCAAAGCAAAAGAAACATAAATAAAATAAATCCTGGTCAACTTGACCTCTGAGTAAACATACAGGTTTCCTAACTAACAACTGGGATCAGCCTAGTGCTGTCCTAGTCCCTAAGTCCCTGGTTTTAAATGTCCAAGCAAATAGCCACACAGGCTTTGTCTCACCGCACAGGGGTTCACTCTCCCTAGACAGTCCACACAGGTCTGGGTCCAGGCATGAGCTAACACCTAATGAATCTGGGAGTTCTTATAGAGGCCTAAATGAGCTGACAAGCTTCAGCTGGTCTCATCAACTCCCTGTCTGCACGACGCCCCACACTCTCCCTAGAGGTATGAGTCATCCATGAGCCCACTAGCCTCAGCTGGGCTTATACAACTCTCCACCTAGTTGTATAAGTCGGCGTAAAGCCTGAATCTGGGCGAAATATATCTACCCCCCTGGATGCAACCAGGTGACTTTACCTTCCTGCTGTCACATACCCCCCCCCTCTTGTTTTAACCTCGGGGTTGGAACACCAGCAATCAGGCATTCATGTACTCGAGACAAAGCATCCACATTCCCCATTTGAACGCCAGGGCGATGCTTTACTGTGAAGTTGAATTCCTGGAGGGCCAGGAACCACCTATTCACTCTTCTATTTGTTTCCTTGTTTTGAGCCATCCACTTTAACGGAGCGTGATCCGTAACCATGTCAAAGTGCCTACCTAGCAGGTAGTACCGAAGGGAATCTAGAGCCCACTTCACCGCTAAACACTCCTTTTCCACGGTGGCGTAATTTACCTCATGGGACTTCAACTTCCTGCTGAGGTAAATGACTGGGTGCTCTTCCCCGTTCCAGACCTGGGACAATACTGCTCCTAACCCCACATCTGACGCATCACTTTGTACGACAAAGTCTTTAGAGAAGTCGGGTGAGTACAACACTGGCTGGCTACATAAGGCTTGTTTCAAGAATTGGAATGCTGCCTCAGCCTCGGGGGTCCATTTAATCATGACCGACCCTTTCCCCTTCGTCAGGTTGGTTAGGGGCACAGCCTTAGGAGCAAAGTGGGGAATGAATCGCCGATAATACCCAGCGATTCCCAGAAAGGCTCGTACCTGCTTCTTGCTGTTGGGACGTGGCCAACTCTGGATGGCCTCGACTTTGTTGAGTTGGGGTTTTATTACTCCCCTCCCAATGGTGTACCCAAGATATTTGGCCTCCTCCTGCCCAATGGTACACTTCTTGGGGTTAGCCGTAAACCCCGCTTCCCGAACAGAGTCCAGGACTGCTTGCACTTTTGGCAGATGTGAGGCCCAATCTGTGCTATGGACAATTACGTCATCCAGGTAAGCCGCAGCATACTTCCGATGGGGCCTCAGCATCTGGTCCATTTTCCGCTGGAATGTGGCTGGCGCATTCTGTAACCCGAACGGCATTCTTTTGTATTGGAACGCCCCGTCTGGGGTTACAAATGCGGTTTTCTCTTTGGCCGACTTGGCCAGGGGGATTTGCCAATACCCTTTTGTGAGGTCAAGAGTCGTCATGTATCGGGCTGTTCCCAGCCGGTCGATCAACTCATCTATACGTGGCATGGGGTAGGTGTCAAATTTTGTAACTTTGTTCAACTGACGAAAATCGTTACAAAATCGCCAGCTCCCATCCGGTTTAGGCACCAACACAATGGGACTAGACCAATCACTTTGGGACTCCTCTATCACCCCTAAGTTCAGCATTTTCTGTACTTCCTCCCGTATTGCCTCCCGTCGGGCCTCTGGGATCCGATAGGGTTTTAACTTCACCCTTTCACCGGGCGGGGTAATGATGTCATGCTCTACCCCAGATGTTTGTCCCGGCAGCTCAGAGAATACCTCCTTGTTGCGAAGCACAAACTCCTTAACCTCCTGTTGTTGGGGTTGTGACAAGGTGGCTGCTATTCCAACCTCAGGAATCACGCAACCAGTTTGAGCTGGTGACCAAGTGTCTGCGACTAGGGACTCTCTATCCCTCCAGGCTTTCAACAGATTAACGTGATAGATCTGTTCGGGGCTTTCGCCTTCCTGGTTGTCTGACCTTGTAATTCACTTCGCTCACTTTTTCCATTATCTCATAGGGGCCTTGCCATTTGGCAAGGAATTTACTTTCAACCGTAGGGACAAGTACCAGTATCCTATCCCCCGGGGAAAAGGTACGGGTCTTGGCTCCACGGTTGTACACTCTCTGCTGTGCTAACTGCGCTTGGGCCAAATGTTCCTTCACGATGGGCATTACCTGTGCAATTCGGTCTTGCATCAGGGCGACATGCTCAATCACACTCCTGTGGGGAGAACTCTCACTTTCCCAAGTTTCCTTGGCAATATCCAACAGCCCTCTTGGGTGTCTCCCATACAGTAACTCAAAGGGGGAGAATCCCGTAGAGGATTGGGGCACCTCCCTAATAGCAAACATCAGATAAGGAAGTAGACAGTCCCAATCCTTTCCATCTCTATCCACCACTTTCTTCAACATTTGTTTTAGGGTTTTGTTGAATCTTTCAACCAGCCCATCGGTTTGGGGGCGATACACAGATGTACGTAATTGCGTCACTTTGAACAATTTACACAGCTCCTTCATAACCCGGGACATAAAGGGTGTACCTTGGTCCGTAAGCAGTTCTTTACAAATACCCACCCGGCTAAACACAAGAGATAGCTCTTTGGCTATGGTTTTGGCCGAGGTATTTTGGAGAGGGATCGCTTCTGGATAACGGGTGGCATAGTCCATTATAACTAATATGTACTGGTGCCCCCTAGCGGACTTGATTATAGGCCCTACCAAATCCATGGCGATCCTCTCAAACGGGACCTCAATGATGGGTAGAGGGACCAGCGGGCTACGGAAATGTGGCATCGGGGCCGACCTCTGACACACAGGGCAGGAGGAACAATAATTTTCTATGTCCTTCATCACCCCCGGCCAATAGAATCTCTGTAATACCCTCTCTCGGGTTTTCTCTGTCCCCAGATGACCTCCAAGAATGTGCCCATGGGCCAACTCCAACACCAACTTCCTGTAAGGTTTGGGCACCACAAGCTGCTCAACGGTTTCTTCTGCCCTTTTTGCCACCCGATACAGTAGGTCCTTCTCTACGCTGAAGTATGGGTAAGTGCAGGTATTATCTGGGTTCACTAACTCGCCATCTATTTTCACTACGTTTTCCCGTGCCTTTATTAGGGCGGGGTCTTTCAACTGTTCTGTGGCAAAGTTTTCCCTGTGAACCTCAAGATCAGAAAACTCCACAGACGGTAGGTTTTCGTCTGAGGAGGTGGGCTCCTCTCCAGTTTCTTGAGTCTCCCCTGCCAATACTGATAAGGGAAATTCCGGAGAGTCCTCACCACTCTCAGGGGAGTTCTGGCTATCACATTCCTGGTACATAGGGGCACCAGTGGGGGGCTCAGGATCATCCCACAGTTCCCAGAACTTCGGAAATCCCTTCCCACAATGGCGTCATGCGGTAACTGAGATACTAAGCCCACTGGATGAGAGAGGGTACCTTTGGGGGTCTCGAAACACACTGTAGTCACTGGATACTCTCGGGTGTCCCCATGCACACAAATAACAGCTACCTTGCTATTCCCAAAGACCTCTGTTTTAACTAACTCAGCCTTTATCAGGGTCACAAGGCTACCTGAATCCAGCAATACCACAACATTTCTACCATTAACACACATTTTGCATAAATGTTTCTCAGTTCCTCGAATGGCAGTGCATGCGACTGTCGCACACAGCGACTGACGTCTGCCCGTCAGAAAGTCACACTGCATGGGTTCCTCCATAACCGGGCAATTGGCTGCAATATGTCCCGCTTGCCGGCAGCGGTAGCAAACGATCCTTCTTGCCGCCTCTTGAGCCGCTGATTTCCCAGGCTGTTCTCGCCAAACTTGGGGTAGAGCTCCCACCCTCTCACTCTCTCCACCCTCACCCCTTGGAATCCTCTTATCCGCCCCTGGGGATGGTCTGGTCTTAGGGTGGAAAGTCCGAGTGTCTCTGGAAGAGGCCGTCAGGTTCTCTGTAGCCAAGTATTTCTCCACACGATCCACAAGACCATCGGCCGTCTCTGGGTCTCCATGGCTTACCCACTTTTGGATGGCAGTAGGAAGAGCTCTCAAAAACCGATCCATTACAACACGTTCCACAATCTTTGGTGCGGACAAAGTCTCTGGCTGTAGCCACTTTCTGCTCAGGTGAATGAGATCATACATTTGAGACCTGGGGGGTTTTCCAAGCTGGAAAGTCCAGTTATGCACACGCTGAGCCCGGACAGCCTGGGTGACACCCAGCCTTGCCAAAATTTCAGCTTTTAGCATCACATAGTCTTTTGCTTGGTTAGGCTCTAGGTCATAGTAAGCTTTCTGCGATTCACCAGTTAACAGAGGAGCCACCAGTCCAGCCCACTGCTCCTCAAGCCACTTTTCTCTTTCAGCGGTCCTTTCAAATGTGGTCAAAAATACCTCTGGATGATCCTCTCCAGTCATTTTTGTCAATAAACGACTCACCCCAAAGGACGCGGTATTAGTGGGACGGCTTTCCTCACTGGTCTGCGGACGTTGCTGCATTACTGCTTCCATTTGTTGTAGTCTCTGCTCTTGCTTCTGTAACAGGTCTATGAAGCGGGCCTCAGATTGCTGCTGGGCTTGTTGCTGAGCTGCAAGGCTCTGTTGATGAGCTTGCTGCTGGGCTGCAAGGCTCCTTTGCAAACCTGCATTTGTCTGCTGTTGATTGGCATTTGCTAGAGCCAGCTGTTTCAGTATCTCCTCCATGCTGGCTTAAAAAAAAACTGCCACTGGTTCTCCACCAACTGTGAGGGGGTTAGCTCGGCAGCGGGTGTGTGTGACCCCCGGGATGGGCTCCCCACACAAAAACAGGCCCAGCAAACGGAGGTTGTGGTTTTCAAAATCAAAAAGGTGCGGTTTATTTTCTATTTACAGTGACAAAACACAGCAAAGCAAAAGAAACATAAATAAAATAAATCCTGGTCAACTTGACCTCTGAGTAAACATACAGGTTTCCTAACTAACAACTGGGATCAGCCTAGTGCTGTCCTAGTCCCTAAGTCCCTGGTTTTAAATGTCCAAGCAAATAGCCACACAGGCTTTGTCTCACCGCACAGGGGTTCACTCTCCCTAGACAGTCCACACAGGTCTGGGTCCAGGCATGAGCAAACACCTAATGAATCTGGGAGTTCTTATAGAGGCCTAAATGAGCTGACAAGCTTCAGCTGGTCTCATCAACTCCCTGTCTGCACGACGCCCCACACTCTCCCTAGAGGTATGAGTCATCCATGAGCCCACTAGCCTCAGCTGGGCTTATACAACTCTCCACCTAGTTGTATAAGTCGGCGTAAAGCCTGAATCTGGGCGAAATATATCTACCCCCCTGGATGCAACCAGGTGACTTTACCTTCCTGCTGTCACAATATATATATATATATATATATATATATATATACAGTCAGGTCCATAAATATTGGGACATTGACACAATTCTAATCTTTTTGGCTCTATACACCACCACAATGGATTTGAAATGAAACAAACAGGATTTGCTTTAACTGCAGACTTTCAGCTTTAATTTGAGGGTATTTACATCCAAATCAGGTGAACGGTGTAGGAATTACAACAGTTTGTATATGTGCCTCCCACTTTTTAAGGGACCAAAAGTAATGGGACAATTGGCTGCTCAGCTGTTCCATGGCCAGTGTGTGTGTTATTTCCTCATTATCCCATTTACAAAGAGCAGATAAAAGGTCCAGAGTTCATTTCAAGTGTGCTATTTGCATTTGGAATCAGTTGCTGTCAACTCTCAATATGAGATCCAAAGAGCTGTCACTATCAGTGAAGCAAGCCATCATTAGGCAGAAAAAACAAAACAAACCCATCAGAGAGATAGCAAAAACATTAGGTGTGGCCAAATCAACTGTTTGGAACATCCTTAAAAAGAAACAACGCACCGGTGAGCTCAGCAACACCAAAAGACCCTGGAAGACCACGGAAAACAACTGTGGTGGATGACCGAAGAATTCTTTCCCTGGTGAAGAAGACACCCTTCACAACAGTTGGCCAGAACAAGAACACTCTCCAGGAGGTAGGTGTATGTGTGTCAAAGTCAACAATCAAGAGAAGACTTCACCAGAGTGAATACAGAGGGTTCACCACAAGATGTAAACCATTGGTGAGCCTCAAAAACAGGAAGGCCAGATTAGAGTTTGCCAAACAACATCTAAAAAAGCATTCACAGTTCTGGAACAACATCCTATGGACAGATGAGACCAAGATCAACTTGTACCAGAGTGATGGGAAGAGAAGAGTATGGAGAAGAAAAGGAACTGCTCATGATCCAAAGCATACCACCTCATCAGTGAAGCATGGTGGTGGTAGTGACATGGCGTGGGCATGTATGGCTGCCAATGGAACTGGTTCTCTTGTATTTATTGATGATGTGACTGCTGACAAAAGCAGCAAGATGAATTCTGAATTGTTTCGGGCAATATTATCTGCTCATATTCAGCCAAATGCTTCAGAACTCATTGGACGGCGCTTCACAGTGCAGATGGACAATGACCCGAAGCATACTGCAAAAGCAACCAAATCGTTTTTTAAGGGAAAGAAGTGGAATGTTATGCAATGGCCAAGTCAATCATCTGACCTGAATCTGATTGAGCATGCATTTCACTTGCTGAGGACAAAACTGAAGTGAAAATGCCCCAAGAACAAGCAGGAACTGAAGACAGTTGCAGTAGAGGCCTGGCAGAGCATCACCAGGGATGAAACCCTGTGTCTATGCGTTCCAGACTTTAGGCTGTAATTGACTGCAAAGGATTTGCAACCAAGTATTAAAAAGTGAAAGTTTGATTTATGATTGGTTATCTGTCCCATTACTTTTGGTCCCTTAAAAAGTGGGACGCACATATACAAACTGTTGTAATTCCTACACCGTTCACCTGATTTGGATCTAAATACCCTCAAATTAAAGCTGAAAGTCTACAGTTAAAGCACATCTTGTTTGTTTCATTTCAAATCCATTGTGGTGGTGTATAGAGCCAAAAAGATTAGAATTGCGTCAATGTCCCAATATTTATGGACCTGACTGTGTATATATATATATATATATATATATATATGTAGCGGGTATTTGAATTTGTAAGGACTCTGGTGGTGTGAAGTTCCTTGGGGTCCCTGGGTGGCGCTGTTGCCTTGGGCCCGAGCTGAACATACACCGCGAACCGTGCCTTTTTGTCCTCCCCTGGAGCTGGTACAGCGGGGCGGGGAACCCGCTGTGATGCAAAGGGAGAGGTCATAAGAGGGGCGGAGGCCCTGATTTAGGGAGAGAGTCGGAGGACGTGGCCGCACCAGGCACCTTCAGCTTGGGTGCCGGTGTTCCGGTGTTCGAGGCCTAGGCGCCCTTGGCCTAGCTGGAGCAGAGATGGAGTCCATACCAGGCACCTTTAGCCTGGGGTGAGGTACTATGGCGGATGCCTGGGGCTCAGTACCTTCGACTGAGTTCCGCGAGGGTGAGGAATCCGAGGGGGCCCTAACGCCTTGGGTGCCCGTGTCTGAGTTCATGAGGACTGGTGCGCAGTAACTTCTCCGAAGAGTCCGGCGCAGCATCGCTGGTGACGGAGAGGCCTCCATTTCTCCAAAGTGAGAGACGGTAAATTCACGTTCTAAATTACCTAGTCAGTGGCAGTGACTATTCACCACTGGTGACAGCACAGTGGGCAGCAGCAAGAGGGGAAAGGATTGTGCCTCAATCTGTCCCCCCATTATTCAAAAGGAGAAAGACTGTTTTATTGCTTGGCAAGAAGAATAAAACTGAGTTGTACCTATTCACTGTGTGGAACTTGGGTTACTAAGCAAAGGAGCCAGGGACGAAGGACTGGACTTGGCTCTAGGACACCTACACAAAAGCCCAATCTCTGGTCTTCACCTCCTAGTTACGGGAGGACACGGGCCGTGGTGTGTATCATCTCTCTCTCCCAGGTACCCCTAGACAACAGCTACATAACCGATAAAGCAAGGGAGAGAGGTGAGGCCGCTACACGTGGGGGCTCGTCCGGGATATGTGTATGGTGTCTGAATTTGAACTTTGCTGCCCAGAGGAGTTTCGAGTAGGTCGGCCATATTGGCCAACGCGCCACGAGGCAACTCACAACTGCGGAGTTCGTGGGCGGGGCAAGGGAAAAGCCCGCGAACAAGTGCAGAACGTGGGAGGAGTCTGGCCACGTGGGAGGTACGCACGTGGAGATTCCGGCGCAGGTGGGTCAGTGCGCAATGGAGCAGCAAAGAGAGAGGATGGCTTCAAGTGCTCCGTGGATTTCCGTTCCTTCCTTCACGGATATGTCTTCTCTGGCTGCTCCGATTATGGATACGGGGATAAGACTAAGGCCCCGGGGCGATTGGCTCTCTTTACCTGTAGAGACATGAAAGCCCTCGGTGTGATCTGTCCCGGCTGTTCGGGACTGGTGGTCCAGCTGAAGCCGTTTGGGCGCTGTGAGGTCTGCAAAGAATTCCTCTTCGAGGTGGAACCATCCACAGAAAAGCCTCGGGCTTTCCACCTCAACTACCTCACAGGGACTGCCACTCCAGAGGGAGAGATCGATGCTGGTGCGTTCCCCGTGCGCACTGATCCGGGAAAAGTGACTGCCCAAACAGAGGTGAAAAGAGAAAAATCCGAGGATGCTGCCTCGGTCACCAGCAGCTCCCTGCTCCGGCCACCGAAGAGGAAAGTCGGCCTAGTGATGGCCTCGTGTGGCCGTGGAAGAGCTTCGCCCCACTGCTTGCCTGACCTGGATGGATTTGGTAGACAACATCCTGGACATCCCTGCTCGTTTAAAGGTCCAGGTGAGCCAGGGGTTGGGACTGTCTGTGTGGTAGAAAGAGGCGGTAGTCCACAGTCGGTAGAGGCCGTCAAGGGGGATAGTTCCGTGACTGGGAATTATCTGCCCGCGGAGTGCTACGACACCTCTGACCTGGATTCATTGTCTGACAATGGCGAGGATGGGGAGATAGACGAAATCTTCCAACAGAAGGGATGGGACAAGATGAAGCTACCCTTGGCCAGTGTTACGAGGGACCTGCCCATGTCTACTGGATATAGTACACCTCGGGTGGAGGCCCCGGCTCTGAGGGAGGAAGCTAGTCCTCTGTCTGGAGTTCCCCTTCTGGATTCAACCTCCATTTCGCCCGCTCCTGTTGCGGGAGTGCAGCGTCAATCACTGCGGGCTCCTAGGCCCAGGTCTACCGAGGTGGTGAACGTGCCTCGCCATCCAGAAGCGATTGTTCCACCCGGAGAAGGAGACCGAGCTACTATGCCACCTTTGTCAAGGCTGCAACGTCTCTTTGGCCAGAAGGTTGCTCAGGAATATGGGTGGGAATACCCGTATCCGCCTCGGGAACTGCTCTATGAGGTGGAGGTCTTCCGGCAAAGATGGTATGATGCCTTTGTGTGGGACAAACTGAAGGTACAGCAAGCACGGCGGTACCTTTCCTGTTCACCAACGGTCACCAAGAAGTTTCAGGACTGTAAAGCTAAGTGAATGCTGGGAAGACACATTCATGCGGACAAAGTGGTGATCTGTCGCAAAGAAGGAAAGAGTGTTGAGTACCATGTGGAGGCTTTTGATGATCGTTTGAAGCCTATATCATTGCCTCATCCAAGGTTTTACCTGTTAGGGAAGAAGAGAGGGAAAAAGACTCTCGTTTGTTTTCTTTTCATTCCTGGCTGAACTTTCCAGAGTGCCTTTTCCAGAACACAGAGACTGTGCCCTAGTTTTTTTTGTATTTGGGCAATCCTACTCTTTGGAGATATGGGAGCTGTTTTTGTTTGTTCTCCCTTTTCTTCTTCTGACACTCACAAGAATCAGTGACTTTGGGTTTCAGATAGTGTAGGGTCACAAAGAAAAATGTTCAAGCGGAAAGTTCATCTGGAAGTAATGAGTGTCTTGACCGCGGCACTGTCACCAGGTGGTAGTGTTGCGCAACGATTGTTTGTTTTTTCACATTATGCAGCACTTATCGGAGTGAATGGGTTTCTTCTAGGATAGACCCATTCATCCCAAGCAAACACACATGTTGGTAGGATGTATGTTTCTTTTCTTTCCCTCTGCAGGAGATTCGTCTGTCAAGGCTACTGTAACGCCGAGCGCTCCGGGTGTCCCATCCATCCCGGAGCGCCCGCGGCGTCTGTCCCCCTGCAGCGCTCCGGTCGGCTCCTCTGACCGTGAGCGCTGCTCTGATGCTGGCGGGGATGCGATCCATGCAGCGGCACCTGTCCGCCCGCGGATCGTATCCCATCCTGCTCACCGGCCTCCTCCCCCTGCTCCGTCCCGGCGCGCGCGGTCCCTCTGCTCTCTAGGGCACGCGCGCGCCGGTCTTCTTAAATTTAAAGGGCCAGTGCACCATTGATTGGTGCCTGGTCCAATTACTGTGTCACACTCCAAAACACTTAAAAACCCACTCCCCCTTCCTGTCCTTGCCGGATCTTGTTGCCTTAGTGCCCTGAGAAAGCGTTTTGTACTTGCCTTTCCAGTGTATCTGACCTTCTGCCGTTGCCCCTGACTACGTACCATTGCCGCCTGCCCTGACCTTCCGCTACGTCTGACCTTGCCTCTGCCTAGTCCCAGTGTACCGTGCCTATCTCAGCTGCCAGAGAAGTCGAGCCGCTACTGGGGGACACGACCTGGTTGCTACCGCCGCAGCAAGTCCATCCCGCCTTGCGGCGGGCTCTGGTGAAAACCGGTAGCTGTTTAGAACCGGTCCTCCAGTGCGACCCGTGCCTTCGCCTCTCTGGCACAGAGGATCCACCTCCTGTGTCCTCACTAGCCGCCAGTCCGGGCCCTGACAGTAGATCCGGCCATGGATCCCGCTGAGGTACCGCTGCCAAATCTCGCTGACCACACTACCGTGGTTGCCCAGCAGTCGCAACAGATCGCCCAACAAGGACAGCAGCTGTCGCAGTTGACCGCCATGGTCCAGCAGCTTCTGCCGCCGCAGCCTCCAGCATCTTCCCCTCTCTGAGCTGCCGCTACTACCTCGAGAATTCGCCTGTCTCTTCCGGAGAAATTTGACGGGGATTCTAGGATGTGCCGGGGATTCTTGTCCCAATGTTCCCTGCATCTTGAGATGATGTCTGACCAGTTTTCCACAGAACGGTCTAAAGTGGCATTCGTGGTCTCTCTGTTGTCTGGAAAGGCCTTGGCCTGGGCCACGCCACTCTGGGACCGCAACGACCCTGCTACAGCCACCGTTCAGTCCTTCTTTGCTGAGGTTCGCAGCGTTTTTGAGGAACCAGCCCGAGCCTCATCCGCTGAAACCGCCCTGCTTAACCTTGTCCAAGGAAACTCTTCTGTGGGCGAATATGCCATACAGTTCCACACACTGGCCTCAGAGTTAGCTTGGAATAATGAGGCTCTCTGCGCGACCTTCAAGAAGGGTTTATCCGGCCACATCAAGGATTGTCTGGCCGCACGAGAGATACCCTCTTCCTTGACGGAACTCATCCATTTAGCTACCCGCATCGATATGCGTTACGTCGAAAGATGCCAAGAGCTTCGCCAGGAGAAAGATCTTGTTCGCACCAGGCGCTATCCGCGCCTGGCTCCTCTCTTTCTGAATCCAATGCATCCTGTTACCGTGCCTCCCGCCGAGGAGGCCATGCAAGTGGACCGGTCTCGCCTGACCCTACAAGAGAGGTCTCGCCGTAGGAACGAGAACTTATGCCTTTATTGTGCGAGCTCTGATCACTTCCTAAAAGACTGCCCTATTCGTCCTCCGCGTCAGGGAAACGCCCGCACCTAGTGAACGTGGGAGAGGCGTTACTGGGTGTGAATTCTTCCTCTCCACGTCTGACTATTCCTGTGCGGATTTCTCCTTCTGCTGCCTCCCTCTTCCCTGCGGTGGCCTTCCTGGACTCTGGTTCTGCAGGAAACTTTATTGAAGCCTCTTTCATCAACAGGTTCAACATTCCTGTTACCCGTCTCATCAAACCCTTCTTCATTTCCTCTGTAAATGGAGAGAATTTGGATTGTACCGTGCGTTACCACACCGAACCCCTGCTCATGTCCGTTGGTGTTCTTCACCAAGAAAAGATTGAATTCTTTGTTTTGCCGAACTGTACTTCTGACATCCTTCTTGGCCTACCCTGGCTCCAGCGTCACACTCCTACCCTCTACTGGACCACTGGGGACATCAAATCCTGGGGTGACTCCTGTCACAAGCATTGCCTTAAGTCTGTACCGACCTGTCAAGTCCCCATCACTACTCCTTTGCCTGGCCTTCCAAAGGCCTATCAGGACTTTTCTGATGTCTTTTGCAAAAAACAGGCGGAGGTCTTACCACCACATAGACCCTACGACTGCCCCATTGACTTGCTCCCAGGTACTACAGCACCCCATGGCAGAATTTACCCTCTCTCCTCTCCTGAACCCAAGCCCATCCTTAGTAGGGGGTTTAAGGCTCTGTATAGAATGCATAGGCAACTGCAAAATGAACCCTTCCTCAAAGAGGCCAACATCTCCATCTACACTGACCATAAAAATTTGTCCTACCTTCAGTCCGCTCAGCGCCTAAATCCTCGCCAGGCCAGGTGGTCATTGTTCTTAGCCCGCTTCAACTTCCAGATCCATTTTCGGCCCGCAGACAAAAATGTCAGGGCTGATGCTTTGTCCCGTTTCTCCGATACCTCTGAAACCGAGACTCCTCCTCAACACATCATACCCCCTGAGTGTCTGATTTCCTTTGCTCCCGCTTCTCTCGTGCCAATTCCTCCAGGAAAGACTTTCGTTCCTCCACGCCTTCGGCTTCAGATACTCAAGTGGGGCCATTCCTCCCCTCTAGCCAGTCACGCTGGGATCAAAAAATCCATACAATTGATTGCCAGACACTATTGGTGGCCTACCCAGGAGGAAGATGTGACTGACTTTGTACGGGCCTGCACTATCTGTGCACGTGACAAGACGCCTCGCCAGAAGCCTGCAGGTCTTCTCCTTCCCCTACCTGTGCCTGAACAACCATGGTCCCACATCGCCATGGATTTCATCACGGACCTCCCTTTATCTCGTAGTAACACTGTCATCTGGGTGGTCGTTGACCGCTTTTCTAAAATGGCTCATTTTGTCCCGCTCCCTGGTCTGCCTACTGCACCTCAGTTGGCGAAGCATTTTTTTCTTCAAATTTTCCGCCTCCATGGGCTGCCCTCACATATCATCTCGGATAGAGGTGTTTAATTCATCTCAAAATTTTGGAGAGCTCTCTGTACTCAACTAAAAATTAAGTTGAATTTTTCTTCCGCTTATCACCCGCAGTCCAATGGACAGGTGGAGAGAGTTAACCAGGTCCTTGGCAACTACCTACGACATTTTGTCTCCGCCCGTCAAGACGATTGGGTCGACCTATTGCCCTGGGCAGAATTCTCATACAATTTCAAGAACTCTGAATCTTCCTCCAAGTCGCCTTTCTTTGTGGTCTACGGCCGTCACCCATTGCCCCCCTCCCCATTCCCACGTCTTCTGGAGTTCCGGCCGTGGATGAATTTACTCAGGACTTTGCCTCTATCTGGAAAGAGACTCAAAAGTCGCTCTCACTGGCCTCTGCCCGCATGAAGAGACATGCAGATAAAAAAAGAAGAATCCCTCCTGTCTAGGCCCCTGGTGACAAAGTGTGGCTCTCCTCCAAATATGTTCGGTTTCGGGTACCTAGCTACAAGCTGGGTCCTCGTTACCTCGGGCCATTTAAAATCAAAAACCAAATCAATTCTGTTTCTTACAAGCTCCACCTTCCTCCTTCTCTTCATATTCCCAACTCTTTTCATGTGTCTCTTCTTAAACCCCTCATTCTTAACCGATTTACCCCTAAGGTCACTGCTCTTGCTCCTGTCTCTGGTTCTTCTGATATCTTCTCGTGAAAGAGATCCTCGCCTCCAAGGTCATCCGAGGTAAAAAATGTTTTTTAGTGGATTGGGAGAACTGTGGTCCTGAGGAAAGGTCCTGGGAACCTGAGGCCAACATTTTAGATAAAGAGCTCATCCAAAGATTCTTGGGTTCCAAGAAGAGGGGGAGACCTAAGGGGGGGGGGGTACTGTAACGCCGAGCGCTCCGGGTGTCCCATCCATCCCGGAGCGCCCGCAGCGTCTGTCCCCCTGCAGCGCTCCGGTCGGCTCCTCTGACCGTGAGCGCTGCTCTGATGCTGGCGGGGATGCGATCCATGCGGCGGCACCTGTCCGCCCGTGGATCGCATCCCATCCTGCTCACCGGCCTCCTCCCCCTGCTCCGTCCCGGCGCGCGCGGTCTCGCTGCTCTCTAGGGCGCGCGCGCGCCGGTCTTCTTAAATTTAAAGGGCCAGTGCACCATTGATTGGTGCCTGGTCCAATTACTGTGTCACACTCCAAAACACTTAAAAACCCACTCCCCCTTCCTGTCCTTGCCGGATCTTGTTGCCTTAGTGCCCTGAGAAAGCGTTTTGTACTTGCCTTTCCAGTGTATCTGACCTTCTGCCGTTGCCCCTGACTACGTACCATTGCCGCCTGCCCTGACCTTCCGCTACGTCTGACCTTGCCTCTGCCTAGTCCCAGTGTACCGTGCCTATCTCAGCTGCCAGAGAAGTCGAGCCGCTACTGGGGGACACGACCTGGTTTCTACCGCCGCAGCAAGTCCATCCCGCCTTGCGGCGGGCTCTGGTGAAAACCGGTAGCTGCTTAGAACCGGTCCTCCAGTACGACCCATGCCTTCGCCTCTCTGGCACAGAGGATCCACCTCCTGTGTCCTCACTAGCCGCCAGTCCGGGCCCTGATAACTACTGAGAATGGGTGGTCTTCAGATAAAAACAACACAAAAAGAAAAAAATCTCCTGCGCTCTCGGTGTATCGTCAAAACACGGGTAGTGTGATCCCGTTTAAAGGCAAAGTCTAAAGTCTTGCAGCCCTCCTCAGAACAATGGGTGTTCATGTGGCTAGAAAAAAGAAAGAAAAAAGGAGGGCGCACCGACCTAGTGCATTACCACTTAAACGTTTTATTTAAAATATAAAAAAGCAGTAATCCTACTCACAGACGGAGCTTAAATAAAAGCTTATCGGACAAATCAGCTGGAAATCCTTTGGCACCTGCCGACTGGACTCGATGACAGAGAGGGTCGGACAATACCTCAAACAACTGGATAGCTGACGCGTTTCTGGGGCGCACCCCTTTCCTCAGAGCCTAGATGGTCCATGATAGCTCTCCCCCACAGAACCCTCCGTTATATGTGTGTGCACCTGTGCAGAGGCCTCAGCTCAGGTGACCACCAATTAGCAAACCCCCCTCCCACACAAATAGAAGGCACCCTAGTGACTGTTCAAAAATAACTAGGGGGGGGGGTTTTGAGGAGAATAAGAGGAAAGAGTGGGTACCATATCACTACCCTCTAGAAATGCTGGCTATTATTAGACCATTATGTCCTCTAGTGATGCAGACCACCAGTACAGCAATGTATGTCCTCCATAAGCATGGCCTATTAAGATGTGATCACCCCATATACGGGGGGTGTGTGTAAGGAGGGGTATTGGCGTAGACAGATAACAGCATACATAGTGAAGGGCGGTGGGAACCGAAAGGTCTTACCCCAAAGCAGAAGCAACGGCAGTTCGTCCTGACGTGGCATAAGCGGTAGCTGTATTTGTCACAGCAAACGTCCCCGCAGATCCGTTGGGACGCACACTGTCTAGCAACCAGGAAGTGTGGGTGCCTCCTGCGTTCCAACCCGCACTTCCGGTTGTGCCGAGACGTCAGTTCCGCTTCCCCTATACACAACACACCTCTAACCAAGGTACCAGGAAGTGCGGGTATGTTTGCATTCCACCAGCCACTTCTGGTCCGTCTAAGAGCCTCCCACCGCTACTCTTTGAGCCTATGACCAATCCAGTGGTGCGTCAAGCTAAACGGCGTCACTCCCTCTAGTGGCCAAGAACGAAAATGGCACGAACCTCTATACTGGAGCTACATGCAAAACAGGGGTCACAAACCAGAGCTGGCTGATTGATCCTCAGAACATGGCCACACACACAAGAACGAAAGCTGTAGGTACACACAGTGGGTGGAACCCCCTAAGGGGGTATGGAACAAATGATTACAAAACTATTAGATCTATACTGGCCCAAATATTGCGAAATAATAATGATAAAAAGCCTCCAGTGGACTAAAAAGCATACACGATAGGGCAATACTACACTAAAGGTCCATACACATAAAATTCATAAAATTCATAAATGAATAGATATAAATATAAAAATGAAATACAATACATAATTTCATATAAAAGAATTAAGAATTAAAATTATTAGTGGTAATATTCAAAGTAGTATTCGAAGGACCAGAAGCATTACTCCTAAGGAAAAAATGTATACACACACACAATATGCATGTATACTCACACAAGCAAGAAAAGTAAATAGTATGCTATATACGTGTATATATATAATTTGTAATATCCGCCAACCCACTGTGTGACAGACCCACGGGATGTTTTCCTGCTTGGACTCACGTCCAAACCAACAGAGACATGTGCCCTAGATAATCTACCAAAGGCACACATCTCAATGGCCTTACTAATTTGTAAATTTAAATTGACCGATCAATAGATTGAGGCCCGAAAACTTGTGAGTCTGTAAAGAGCCCACTTCTCACCATATCCAGAACATAAAACAGTCAAGTATATTATATTGTTAAAAAAGCAACCCCCCATTTTAACTCACAACAGGTACCCAAAAGAGATCTCCCTGACAGTGACCTATGTGAGGCCCTATAAACCTAAAGAGCCTTGCTCATCTACAAACCTAGTCGCATGGGGATGGCCAAATGGCAGTGCCATAAGCTGCCCTACCAGACACCACCTATAGCGACATATGGGGGATGTTTTAGCCATGACGCAAAGGGACAAGTCCATTTGCTCATGCCAAATGTGATGACAGTAGACCAACAGCAAGGGGCAGGGGCCAAACCCCATCCCTAAACTGTCCACACTGGTCTGACTGTGATCACACTATGTTATGCAGCTCTATTTCCTCGTTGAGGCCCTGCGGGGCCATAGTTTTCAGGGTAAAAATCCAGAAGGCCACTCTTTTGCACAGAATCTGATATTTCTTGCCATTATCCAGACCACTTGATATGGCTTCTATGCCAAAGACCTTGAGACCATCTGTACTGCTATCGTGGAATTCCTTGAAGTGTCTAGGCACTGAACATTTATCTTTCTCTGTCAAGATGTTACTCCTATGTTCATTCATCCTAGTCCTCATTGGTCGAGATGTACGACCAATATACAAGAGACCACACGGGCAGAGTAAACCATAGATGACGTAAGGGGTGCCACAATTAATAAATTGCTTAATCTTGTGACTCTTCCCATCTGCACCGGTCACATCTTTTTTCCTGTGACACATATGCACACAGTTCCCGCAATTGCCCCCTCCGCATCTATAGCTACCTTTTTGGTCGAAGATAGTCTTCCAAAGGCTATTTAGCCCTTTATTCTTATTTCTCTTCACCCTACTCGGGGCAATGATGCTCCTCATGTCTTTTGGTCTCCTAAATACTAAGTTTGGATGGGGTGGGAGGCATGTCTTCAAAAAAGGGTCTGATTCCAAAATCTTCCAATTTTTCTTGAAGATTTTGTGTATAGTAGGTACTTTATTATTATACCTGGTGCAGAACCTCACCTGTGGTGGTTCATCCTCTGCGTGCTTCGTACTTTTGACACTTCCAGCACTACCCTCTCTGTACAACTGCAGGTATTTTTGAAAAGCCTCATCTATGTGCGCTTCTTCGTACCCCTTCTCCTTAAACTTATCTCTTAGGATAAGGCTCTGCTCTTCATAGTCTTTCTTCAGGGTGCAAGTCCGCCTGAGTCTGCAGAACTGACCAAAGGGGACATTCTTGATCCACCTTGGGTGATGATGACTGTGGGCATGCAAGTAGGAATTGCCCGCACTAGGTTTGAAGTGGGTTTTTAAATAAATTCTACCACTGTCATCTGACCTCAGTTCTAGATCTAAAAATATCAGAGATTTTTCGTCTACTACATGCGTGAAAGAAATCCCGAAAGGGTTTCCCGCACAATGTGACAGGAACCCATCTAGTTCTTCATCGGTACCATTCCAGATGATGAGAACATCATCAATGTACCGTGAGTACAGGACTAGGTTCCTCCCAAAGGGGTTATTGGCCCAGATGTATTTAAGTTCCCAATACCCCATAAACAAATTAGCATAGCTGGGAGTGAACCTAGCCCCCATCGCTGTGCCCCTCACCTGCCTATAGAAACAGTCCAAAAATGAAAAATAATTATGAGTCAGAGTAAACTCTATGCAGTCATAAATGAACTGTGCCTGCTGTGGGCTAAACAAATGTGCTTCTGCCAGATAATACTCAATGGCTCGGAGACCAAACTCATGCTGAATAGACGTGTATAGGGACGCTACATCAAGCGAAAGCCATCTATATCCCTTTTCCCATTTGTATGCAGTTAGTATTTCCAATGCATGGCCTGAATCTTTGATATATGATGGCAAACTTGTCACTAGGCCTTGCAGGAAGTAGTCAATATAGCTCCCAAGGTTGCTGGTCAGGCTATCGATTCCTGCAATAATGGGTCTACCTGGCGGTCTTCTCATATCTTTATGTACCTTCGGGATATGGTAGAAGTGAGGGACCACCGGATGTTTCGAGTATAGGAATTGGTATTCACTTTTACTCAGGACCTTACTTAGTAGTGCCCTGTCCAACAATTTTTTGAAAGCATCATTGTAGCTCACAGTTGGATCCCATAGGAGCCTCTCGTAGGTATTTACATCCCCAATTAGCCTAAAAGCTTCCTCAAGATACTGGTCTTTGTCCTGTATGACCAGCCCTCCTCCTTTGTCTGCTTTCCTTATAATAATTTCCGAATTCTTCTTCAGACTACTTAGAGGAGCTTCAATCTCAACCTCATGGCCCTTTTTAGATTTCTGGCTTTTATTCCCACACATTTTCCTAAATTCGCCCATCACGACCTCATAGAAGGTCGGTATAAAATTGCCTTTATTCCAATGTGGATGGAAGCTTGACTTTGGTCTAAAGTTAGTTTTTACTATTGCTTCTTCATAAGCCAGGGCAGGGGTCTCTTCTAGAGGTTCTGGCCCACCTTCTACATACAACTCTTCCAAAATCTCCAACATATCCTTATCTAAAGACCTCTCCCCTAGAGTTGAAGTAGTTGTCTCTAGGTTTCCACTGTCTGTCCCAATAATTTCTTTAAGCCTAAAGTGGCACTTCACCGTAAGGTTGCGCACAAATTTATTCAAATCGATGAACAATTCGAAAAGGTTAGGGGGGCTTTCTGGGGCATAGTTAAGGCCCTTTCTCAGCAATTCAAGTTCTTTTTCTGTGAATATACATTTTGAGAGGTTGAAAATTTTTATAGTTGAATGGCTCTCTATTTCCTCTGTTCTCTTCTTGTGTTTCCTCCATCCCCTTTGCCCTCTTCTCGTTGATTTCTTAATCTCCTGGTGTTTAAGGGGGAGGGAGGTCTGGGTGCTTGTATTTTCTGCGCTGCGGGTTTCGTCCTTCCCGCAGCTCCTTCCCCAAAAAAAGAGTTGTCATCCTTTGATTTCTCCATTCTGATGCCATTAGTATTCACAGAATCTGTTGGTAATTCTTGCAATGGAGCCTCCCTCCGTGTTACCTGGATCTCATCAGTGGCACTATCCTGACTTTGGGGGTCATCTATTCTTTGTTCCTCTTTATCACGCAAAACATTTCCACTCCTCTCCACTGGTGCACCAGTCTGCACCAGGGGAGGAGGGAAATCATCATGTACATTGGATCTAAAAAGTTCATTGTGTGGCTGATCACTAATGCTCCTAATTCTATTTTTGTTCTTATATTTAGGTTTATTTCTATACCAGGGTTTGTTTCTGTTCCCATGGTTCTTACTGCTTTTTTGGGGGTAACTATTAGTCATACAGCGACTCCTACTCCCCTTATCCACCTGTTGGTAGTGCTGACTAGTATAGCCTACATCACCCCCCATTTTCTCTTCTCTTTCCTCGTCTGGGAGTGGAGGATTTTTGTCTTTCCTTTGCTAATTGGTGGTCACCTGAGCTGAGGCCTCTGCACATGTGCACACACATATAACGGAGGGTTCTGTGGGGGAGAGCTATCATGGACCATCTAGGCTCTGAGGAAAGGGGTGCGCCCCAGAAACGCGTCAGCTATCCAGTTGTTTGAGGTATTGTCCGACCCTCTCTGTCATCGAGTCCAGTTGGCAGGTGCCAAAGGATTTCCAGCTGATTTGTCCGATAAGCTTTTATTTAAGCTCCGTCTGTGAGTAGGATTACTGCTCTTTTATATTTTAAATAAAACGTTTAAGTGGTAATGCACTAGGTCGGTGTGCCCTCCTTTTTTCTTTCTTTGGTCTTCAGATAGCCAGAGGGAGGAATGTAAATGTGCGAAATATTTAAAATGTTTTATTGAAAAGTTTTATAGTTGTATTCCTTTCCTATTCAGGTCGTGGCACAATTCAGGGTTAAATTGTGTAGTTTGGTTTCTGGGCTGAACTTATGACACCACCTTTCGTGGGGTGTGAGTTTTTACCAGACACTGGGGACCAGTGTCAAATCACCAGGGGGAGAGTGTAGCGGGTATTTGAATTTGTAAGGACTCTGGTGGTGTGAAGTTCCTTGGGGTCCCTGGGTGGCGCTGTTGCCTTGGGCCCGAGCTGAACATACACCGCAAACCGTGCCTTTTTGTCCTCACCTGGAGCTGGTACAGCGGGGCAGGGAACCCACTGTGATGCAAAGGGAGAGGTCATAAGAGGGGCGGAGGCCCTGATTTAGGGAGAGAGTCAGAGGACGTGGCCGCACCCAGGCACCTTTAGCTTGGGTGCCGGTGTTCCGGTGTTCGAGGCCTAGGCACCCTTGGCCTAGCTGGAGCAGAGATGGAGTCCATACCAGGCACCTTTAGCCTGGGGTGAGGTACTATGGCGGATGCCTGGGGCTCAGTACCTTTGACTGAGTTCCGCGAGGGTGAGGAATCCGAGGGGGCCCTAACGCCTTGGGTGTCTGTGTCTGAGTTCGTGAGGACTGGTGCGCAGTAACTTCTCCGAAGAGTCCGGCGCAGCATCGCTGGTGACAGAGAGGCCTCCATTTCTCCCTTGGACGGATTTCTTCCCCTGATAGGGGCAAAGTGAGAGAAGGTAAATTCACGTTCTAAATTACCTAGTCAGTGGCAGTGACTATTCACCACTGGTGACAGCACAGTGGGCAGCAGCAAGAGGGGAAAGGATTGTGCCTCGATCTGTCCCCCCATTATTCAAAAGGAGAAAGACTGTTTTATTGCTTGGCAAGAAGAATAAAACTGAGTTGTACCTATTCACTGTGTGGAACTTGGGTTATTAAGCAAAGGAGCCAGGGACGAAGGACTGGACTTGGCTCTAGGACACCTACACAAAAGCCCAATCTCTGGCCTTCACCTCCTAGTTACGGGAGGACACGGGCCGTGGTGTGTATCATCTCTCTCTCCCAGGTACCCCTAGACAACAGCTACATAACCGATAAAGCAAGGAAGAGAGGTGAGGATGCTACATATATATATATATATATATAGTTTATCTAGTACATGTGCATATACACATATATACATACATACATTCCTGGACAGTCAAGTGAGAAGTTCATTTTACACATCAAAAGGAATATTTGCAATGTTAATTTTATGCAAGGTCACCTTGGTATTTGGTTTAAAGGCTAAGTTCACTTTTGTTCTCCTTTTATTAAATTTTTCTAATTTCCAGCTCCCCTCTGTACCAATATAGCATTAATGTACTTGTTTAGCAAAAATAAAACAGCTTTCCATTTATTCTACCCAAGCTTACCTCACTGTCTTCATTGCTGTTTAAAAACACTGCTTCATTACTTCTGCCTTACTTCTTGCACAGACTTTAGGTCATGACAGTATATACAGATAGCGCAGAAAAGTCACAGATGCACTGCACTGCACCCGCGGTACAGGTAAACCGTAGAACATCAGTGTGAAAGCAGCCTTACAGAGCAGTAAGGGTTTATTTAAATTTGCAGTTTGGGGGTGTTAAAACCCTATAGTTAAGATGTGTTTTTACCACCCCGCCCCAACCGCAGACCCTTTAGCTGCAGTGACCAGAGGTGTACACATTTTGCAGCCGCAGCAGAAGTTATATGCTCTGTCATGGTTGGTGGGTGTAACACCTACCAAGCATGACCCATTCAGGTGAATGAGGTCGCAATGCAAGTGCCCTGTAATCTTGTGCAGTACAGCAAACAAGGGGTTAAATCAGGCAGCATTGTGCTACTTTCTCACTACCCACTTTAACCCCTTGCACCCCGCAGAAGCATGCAGTTGGGTGCTTGCAGAGTGGCCCCATTTAGTTGAATTGGTCACGATTGGCAGGCAGTAGCACCCACCAAAAGCAACAGGGTGCTTAATTCCTGCTGTGGCATGAGTACACCACATGCCTCAGCAGCTAAAGGGGGTAGGGAGTGGGGTCAGTAAAACCAAAGCCCAACCACATGGTTTTGCCCCCCCCCCCCAACTTTACGCATTAACTAGCCCTAAGGATGCCGCTGCTGAATGCAACTAAGGCTCCATTCACACTGGCTTAAAAATCGCTGCTTTTACAGGAGTTGTGTGTCCTGCCTGTATAAGCAGCTCAATGTTATCCTATGTGTCCATCCACATTAGGACGTTTACAGGCATATTTTGAGCTCAACGTTTAGAGGCAGGAAAAAAAAACTTCTGGTTTGCGTTTCTGATTGGAGCTTACTGGCAGAAAAAACGCCACACTCTCCTAAACGTGTCTAAACTTTGTATACATTTTTTTTTAGATGAGTGTTTTCTTTCTGCCAGGGGAACTGGCATTTTTTTAAGCCCAGTGTGCATGGAGCCTAAGGGCTCATTCACAAGTACAGCAGGCACTATTGCTGCTCTGAAAAGTAATCACAGTGTGTTTGACAGGTAGTGAAGGGGCGATATGTTGCCTTCTCACCACCTAATTTAAACCTATGATTGCCGTGCAATGCAAGTGACCACATCATGGTAGTGCGGCAATTAGAGGTTTAAATCAGGTGTGAGGAGGCAATACTGTGCCTGGTGATCTTTGACTTCTCCCATATTGTTCAGGTAGATCTTCACCTCTTTAGGGTTGCCTACCTCTGATTTATGCCATCAACACTGTAAAAAGATGAAAGGTAGGTCATTATTTCCAATTTCTACCTTTTTTGCTAGTCATTCGTCACCCAAATGTGCTGAAATTGCTAATATGTGTAGATTTTTTTATCTAAAGTTACCACTTAGCCTCCTCAGTTCGCATGCTTGGTAGTTGAACAGTATGGATAATCTGGTTAGTATGGAAAGTTCAGGCTTCTTTATGTAGCAATACCCCCGCTGGGGCCGCTGGTTTAAGATTTGGGTCTGCCGTTACCTAACTGTTCACCACGTCCGCCCTAGGGGTCTTCCTGGAAGAGTTTCTCGCAAATGTCTGCACCAAACACTTAGTCTCTTTTTCTCAAGGGTTTTATTAAAGAACTTCCAGACAGAGGGATTGAGGGTTAGGGGAGATTCAGGTACCTTGCTTTGCGGATCACGGGTACTTCTTAATCCAGAGGACAAACAGTCTCCACACTGGATATAGCAACCACCGGATAGGCCTCTCTCACTGACCTAGCAGCCGGTGCGGTGCTCGGCCAAAAGTCTCTGCCACAGACTTGTAGAATACCAAATAGTCTCTGCCACAGACTTGAAGAATACAAACAGTCTCTGCCACAGACTTGAAGAATACAAACAGTCTCTGCCACAGACTTGAATAGTCACTCACTTGATAAAGTTCTGAAACATAACACACAGCGCCAGGATCTTTCAGCCAGGCCGGCAGCACTGTGAGGCAGATTTTTATCCGGATGCATCCTCCAATTGCGTCCTCAATTGTTCGATCCCTTCCCTCAGGCAAGGCGACACAGGACCATCCCCTGATCAGTAGGCCCCAGAGACTCTTGGGCCTACTCTCAGTAACGGAGCCTCGGGCCTGCAGGCCCCGAGGCAGAAAACTGCTAACACATCCCTGAGGCCAGGAGGGCCATCAGGTCAGGATCGGAAGACCCAGCAAAATGGTATCTGCTCCTTAAGTACCCTCTCCCAGAATGCACAGCGGGGTCACCACTCCAACTGCGCTGTCTCCGGGAAAGGAATACCCAATGCATCAAGCCTACTGCATTTCCAACCTTGACCTGTGGTGACAACGACACCTACAGTCAGGTGGAAAATGTGCAGCCCAGCTAAACTGGAACAGAGACCATAATTTGGTTCAATTGTTCTGAGCTAAACGACAGCTCAGATAACTAAATTTACACTAGCGCCTACCCAATAGGAGCAGGGCGCTACATTTATATGATGAATATGTCAGAAATTCATATTGTCATAAAAAAAAAATGCTCGGTGCGCATGCGCGGAGGCTAGCGGGACGGTTATGCCTGACTAGAGCTCCGCTCCGTGAGGGGGAAAAACCGCTGGATAATTCAGCCCGCCATCAAGAAAATTACAGAAAAGCTGTAGCAAGTATCAGAGAGGTGAGGGGGACAAACTGAGAGCATAATGGTATTTGGAGGAGCCCGCAGTAAAACTAAAATGAACCCTAATAGCGGCGCACAAGCGCGGAATACCTCACAGAAAAAAGCACCAGTCTCCTCAGACACACTCACCACAAAACAGAAAAGCAAACCTAAAAAGCCACAACCTATCTCCTCAGGAGACTTTGACTCAGAAGCTGAGGTTCTTCTACCACAACTAATGCCATAAGAAACATCTACTCCCTCAAATATTTTAAAACAATTTGAAAAAATGCTTCACAAAGCGCTGAAACATACATCAGAGCAAATCACCACTAATTTAACAAAGGAAATCAGAGAACTGGGACACCGCACATCTGCACTAGAAATTAAAGTAGAGGAAATAGAAAATACCACTCAAGAGCACCTGTCAGAATTGGAAAACATGAAAGAAGAAAATATCATACTCCAAAATAGACTTGAGGACTTTGAGAATCGCGCAAGACGTTCTAACTTGCGCTTCAGAGGTATACCAGAATCCATAATAGACCTACAAGCAACAATAACAGCACTATGCCAAGAATTAGCACCAAGTATACCGATAGAAAGAATGGAGATGAACAGAGTGCACAGGGCTCTAATGCCCAAAAGAACAGATGGACCTCCTCGCGATATCATAGCAAAGTTCCACTTCTATCGGACAAAAGAACAACTTTTAAACACAGCAAGAGAACAAAATAACCTAATTTTTCAAGGGCATAACTATCAGATCTTTGCAGATCTATCCCAATCAACAATCTCCAAAAGAAGGGCGATGAAACACAATTAATGGAACTCCAACGCCATAATGTCAAATACCAATGGGGTTTAAATTTTGCCCTATGTTTCACCTACCATGGAACCAAAATTTCATGCAGAACATCAGAAGAATTACAACAAGCCCTCCAGGATCTCAATTTGACAGAAGGGAGCTCTGCACTAGTGATGAGCCGAACACCCCCGGGTTCGGTTCGCACCAGAACCCGCGAACGGACCGAAAGTTCGTACGAACATTAGAACCCTATTAAATACAATGGATGCGAACGTTCGAATTCTAAAGTGCTAATTATAACAACTATTATGCATGTTATTGTCCTAAAAAGGGTTTGGGAACCCGGGTTGTGCACCAGGGGACATGTATCAATGCAAAAAGAAGTTTTAAAAACGGTCGTTTTTCGGGAGCAGTCATTTTAATGATGCATAAAGTGAAAAAAAAAAAGTCAAATATTCCTTTAAATATCGTACCTGGGGGGTGTCTAAAGTATGCCTGTGAAGTGCCACGTGTTTCCCGTGTTTAGAACTGTCCCTGCACAAAATGACACTTCTAAAGGAAAAAAAAGCCATTTAAAACTGCTTGCGGCTTTAATGTAATGTCTGGTCCCGGTAATATGGATGAAAATCTTTAAGAAAAATGGCATAGCTACCCCATGACCCCCCCCCCTACCCCAGCCCATTACCAGCCCCTTTGGGTCTTGTATGGATATTAAGGGGAACCCCGCACATAAAATAAAAAAGGCCCTATATACTCTGAACAGCCGTATACAGGCGGTGCATACAAGACAGGGACTGTAGGTTTGTTCTTATGTAGAATCTGTTTGTAATTTTGAACAGGTACATTGTTTAAGTGTAGCTCCAGCCCAAAAATCTATTTTTAAACTTTTTGGAAAACATAGGTAAGGGTTATCACCCCTGTAACATTTGTTTTGCTGTCTGTGCCCCTGTTCAGAACATTTCACCTCACTTTCCGTCCCAATGACAACTGTTTTTGAAATGTGGTGTTTTTCTTGAAACAAGGATTGCTGATAAAGCATCAGTACAGAGGAGACACCTTTCTCCCATATTAATTCTTACAGGAGAGAATTTTCCTTCCAAGGGGTAGATTTCCTCTCACTTCCTGTTGTCTTCTTGCGTTTGCAAGTAGGAGTCGTTTGTAAGTTGGATGTTTGAAAGTAGGGACCTGCCGTATATACTCTGCAGAAATAGGCCCCTTAGTTGTTGGTGTTGGCACAACACTGTAAGCACTCACAGTTACTCTTGGTTGGTGCTGGAACGCCCTGCTGTCAACTATTATACCAGGAATTTTAATTACATATAATTGTTGAACAGTGGTAGTAAAAATTGGGCCTTTGATGGTGGTGCTGGTGCCACAACACTGTAAGCCCTGACAGTTACTCTTGGTGGGTGCAGCAATGGGCCCTGCTGTGAATTATTAGATCAAGAATTGTAATTGCATGCCCCTGTTGAACAGGGGCTGAAAAATTGGGCCTTTCGTGGTGGTGGTGGTGGTGGTGGTGTTGCCACAACACTGTAAGCCCTCAGAGTTACTCTTGGTGGGTGCAGGAATGGGCCCTGCTGTGAATTATTAGATCAAGAATTGTAATTACATGCCCCTTTTGAACAGGGGCTGAAAAATTGGGCCTTAGGCACTGGTGGCACAACACTACAACCCCTCACAGATACTGTACTTGGAGCACAGCAATGAGCCCTGTTGCAAAGTATTGCTTCAAAAATTGTAATGACACGCCCCTGTTAAACAGGGGCTGAAAAATTGGGCCTTAGGCACTGGTGCCACAACACTCCAACCCCTCACAGATACTGTACTTGGAGCACAGCAATGAGCCCTATGGCAAATTATTGCTAAAAAAATTGTAATTACACGCCCCTGTAAAACAGGGGCTGAAAAATTGGGCCTTAGCCACTGGTGGCGGCACCCATAAACAAAAATGATCTTCCAAGCTATCATCATCAATCGTATCATTGAGGACTCGGAGGAGGAGGATAGCCAGTCAACATAACAGCACAGACACTCAGCATCAGCATCAGTCTTGAAGGGATGTGACATGTTAAAATCAATTAGTCTGTTATATCAGCATCAGGTGTGTGGTAGCTGGTGGTGATCCAAGACTGGTTCATCTTGATGAAAGTCAGTCGATCAACCGAGTCGGTGGACAGGAGCACCCTGTGATCCGTGACAAATCCTCCAGCAGCACTGAATGTGCGTTCCGAAAGAACGCTGGATGCAGGACAGGCCAGTAGCTCAATTGCATACTGTGCAAGCTCTGCCCAGTGATCCATCCTCAAGACCCAGTAAGCCAGAGGATTTTCGGTGGGGAAGGTGTCCAAGTCTGACCTTGCCCCTAGATATTCCTGCACCATGTTTATCAGACGCTGGCGATGGTTGCTGGAACCGATCATACTTTGGGGCTGCGGACTAAAGAATTGTCTGAACGCATCGGTCAGACGGCCACCTTCCCCACCGCTCCTTCTTTGACTGCCCGAAGCCTCAGCAACTCGTTGTCCAGGACCAGGAGTTTGTAACCTCCCAGTCTCTGGGAACGCGTTGCACAGACCTTTCTGCAAGGCCTCCCAGAGTTGTCTCATCCTCTGCTCCCTCTGCGACGGTAACATAAGGTCCGCAACCTTACCCTTGTACCGTGGATCAAGGAGAGTGGCCAGCCAGTAATGGTCCCTCTCCTTGATCCGAAGAATACGAGGATCCTTCCGCAGACTTTGCAGGATCAGGGAGGCCATGCAGCGTAGGTTTGCTGAGGCATTCGCTCCGGAGTCCTCTGGGTCACTAAGGACGACATGATCCGCAGCCACCTCCTCCCAGCCACGTACAAGTCCACTGGTTTCTTGGGACTGTAAATCATCCCTAAAAGACTGCTGCTGATGATGCTGAGTGCCAGCCTCCACCTCCATGCTGACACAATCCTCCTCCTCCTCCTCTTCCTGTGCGATGGGTGGGACAGAAGGAACACTGTCTGGGTAAAGGGGGCCTTGAGAGGCAAGGAAGTCCTCCTCTTCCTGCCTCTGTTCTGCCTCAAGTGCCCTGTCCATTATTCCACGCAGCGTGTGCTCCAACATGTGGACAAGAGGTACAGTGTCACTGATGCATGCACTGTCACTGCTCACCATCCTCGTGGCCTCCTCAAATGGTGCCAGGACAGTGCATGCATCCCTGATCATGCCCCACTGGCGTGGAGAAAAAAAAACAAGCTCCCCTGACCCTGTCCTGGTGCCATAGTCGCACAGGTACTCATTGTGGCCCTCTGCTGCGTGTGCAGCCGCTGCAGCATGGCCAACGTTGAGTTCCACCTGGTGGGCATGTCACATATAAGGCGGTTCTTGGGCAGGTTCAACTCCTTTTGCAGCTCAGCCAGGCGAGCACTGGCATTATAAGATCTGCGGAAATGCACACAGACTTTCCTGGCCTGCCTCAGGACATCCTGTAAGCCCGGGTACCTGCCCAAGAACCGCTGCACCACCAGGTTAAGGATGTGAGCCACACAGGGCACATGGGTCAATTGTCCCTGTCGGAGGGCGGAGAGGAGGTTGGTGCCATTGTCGCAAACCACCATTCCTGGCTTAAGCTGGCGTGGCGTCAACCACCTCTCGGCCTGGCCCTGCAGAGCAGACAGGACCTCTGCCCCAGTGTGGCTTCTGTCCCCCAAACACACCAGCGCAAGCACGGCATGGCATCTTTTTGCCTGCGTACTTGCGTAGCCCCTTGAACGGCTACGGAGCACCGCTGGTTCAGAGGACAAACCACAGGAAGAGGCCATGGAGGAAGAAGAAGAGGAGGGGGTGGAGGAGAGAGGTGTGTCACAACCAGTAGTAGCATTTTGGAGGCGTGGCGGTGGAACAACCTCCAACACTACTGCACCTTGTCCTGCATCCTTCCCAGCTGCCAAAAGAGTGACCCAATGGGCCGTGAAAGAAAGGTAACGTCCCTGTCCATGCCTGCTGGACCATGAGTCAGCGGTAATATGCACCTTACCGCTGACCGCCCTGTCCAGCGAGGCCAAGACATTGCCTTCCACATGCCGGTAGAGAGCCGGAATAGCCTTCCGTGAGAAAAAGTGGCGTTTGGGAACCTGCCACTGAGGAACCGCACATTGCACAAACTCACGGAAGGGGGCCGAGTCTACCAACTGAAAAGGCAGCAGTTGAAGCGCTAGCAATTTAGCCAAGCTAGCATTCAACCGCTGGGCATGTGGATGGCTGGGAGTGAACTTCTTTCGACGGTCCAGCAGCTGGGGCAGGGAAATTTGCCTGCTAGAATCGGACGTCGGTGTACTGCTAGCAGAGTGGCCGCAAGTACTTGGCTGTGACACACCTAATTCTACACCTTCATTCCTCTCAGTGCATGTTTCAGAGAGGACTGAAGTTATAGTGGGGTTGGAGATCCCAGCTGATGCGGTGCAAGGAGAGGTCCGCTTTGTTCTTTGGTGTGGGTCTTTGAGGTAGGCTTGACAACGAGCTGCATGGCAGGTCAACATATGTCTGGTCAGGCATGTGGTACCCAAGCGGCTGATGTTTTGGCCACGCGATATACGCTTGAGACATATGTTGCAAACAGCAGCTGTGCGATCTGATGCACTAGCCTCAAAAAAGGCCCACACCAAAGAACTTTTTGAATGACGGGCAGAGGCAGCGCCCTGCACAGGCGGAGCTCTGCGGTGTGATTCCGTCGGTGTACTGCCCTTACGCTGGCCACCAAACGGCATCCTGCCTCGTTGGAGATGTGCCTCCTCCTCATCCTCCTCCTCTCTCCTATTAGGCACCCACGTGGAGTCAGTGACCTCATCATCCCCTCCCTCCTCATCACTGGAGCCAATCTGGCAGTATGCTGCAGCTGCTGGAACATGACTGCCAGATTGGTGTCCTTCTTGAGCATCCCCTCTGTCTGCTCTCACGCTACTGCCTTCCTGTAGCTGGGTTTCATCATCAGACCCTTCGAAACGCTGCGCATCCTCCTGGAGCATGTACCCAACACTGTGCTCAAACAGTTCGGGGGACTCCTCAGGAGGAGGACATGGTGGGTCTAGGGAAGGAGTGACTGATGATGAGTCTGACATTGATACCAGGGAAGAGGACGCTTTGGCAGCTGCTTTGCCAGTACCCTGAGCCTGGGTGAGAGAGGATGAGGAGGAGGAGGAGGGCTTGGTCATCCACTCTACCAAGTCTTCGGCATGATGTGGCTCAACATGTCCAGCTGCCGAAAAGAAGGACAAGCGTGTCCCATGGCCATGTGCTGATGACAATGCACCGCGTCCACGACCAGCACTGTTGTCCCCAGACACAGAACCTGCTTGCCCTCTTTTATTGCCTCCTGACTGTCTGCCTCTCCTTGTTTGCCTTCCAGACATTCTAATAGATGGCCTGCAGGGAGATGGGAAAAAAGCAATAAGGGCTACCTTCAGGTGTCCTTCTCTGTCCCTTTACTTAAGGATTTCTAAATATGGTTGAGGATGATTGCTTTTGCACAGAATAGCACAACGACAATTTCCCTGACTGTCCAAAAAACAAGGATTTCAAAGATGGTTGATGAGGAATGCTTTAGCACACTATAGCACAAGGAGAATTTCCCTCACTGTCCTTCCCTGTCCCTAGAAACAAGGATTCGTACAGTAAAACACACTGACACTCTCCCTACCTATAGTTTTCTGTCCCTAGAAAAAATGTTTTTTTAAAGCACACTATAGCACAAGGAGAATTTCCCTCACTGTCCTTCCCTGTCCCTAGAAACAAGGATTCGTACAGTAAAACACACTGACACTCTCCCTACCTATAGTTTTCTGTCCCTAGAAAAAAAGTTTTTTTAAAGCACACTATAGCACAAGGAGAATTTCCCTCACTGTCCTTCCCTGTCCCTAGAAACAAGGATTCGTACAGTAAAACACACTGACACTCTCCCTACCTATAGTTTTCTGTCCCTAGAAAAAATGTTTTTTTAAAGCACACTATAGCACAAGGAGAATTTCCCTCACTGTCCTTCCCTGTCCCTAGAAACAAGGATTCGTACAGTAAAACACACTGACACTCTCCCTACCTATAGTTTTCTGTCCCTAGAAAAAATGTTTTTTTAAAGCACACTATAGCACAAGGAGAATTTCCCTCACTGTCCTTCCCTGTCCCTAGAAACAAGGATTCGTACAGTAAAACACACTGACACTCTCCCTACCTATAGTTTTCTGTCCCTAGAAAAAATGTTTTTTTAAAGCACACTATAGCACAAGGAGAATTTCCCTCACTGTCCTTCCCTGTCCCTAGAAACAAGGATTCGTACAGTAAAACACACTGACACTCTCCCTACCTATAGTTTTCTGTCCCTAGAAAAAATGTTTTTTTAAAGCACACTATAGCACAAGGAGAATTTCCCTCACTGTCCTTCCCTGTCCCTAGAAACAAGGATTCGTACAGTAAAACACACTGACACTCTCCCTACCTATAGTTTTCTGTCCCTAGAAAAAATGTTTTTTTTAAAGCACACTATAGCACAAGGAGAATTTCCCTCACTGTCCTTCCCTGTCCCTAGAAACAAGGATTCGTACAGTAAAACACACTGACACTCTCCCTACCTATAGTTTTCTGTCCCTAGAAAAAATGTTTTTTTAAAGCACACTATAGCACAAGGAGAATTTCCCTCACTGTCCTTCCCTGTCCCTAGAAACAAGGATTCGTACAGTAAAACACACTGACACTCTCCCTACCTATAGTTTTCTGTCCCTAGAAAAAATGTTTTTTTAAAGCACACTATAGCACAAGGAGAATTTCCCTCACTGTCCTTCCCTGTCCCTAGAAACAAGGATTCGTACAGTAAAACACACTGACACTCTCCCTACCTATAGTTTTCTGTCCCTAGAAAAAATGTTTTTTTAAAGCACACTATAGCACAAGGAGAATTTCCCTCACTGTCCTTCCCTGTCCCTAGAAACAAGGATTCGTACAGTAAAACACACTGACACTCTCCCTACCTATAGTTTTCTGTCCCTAGAAAAAATGTTTTTTTAAAGCACACTATAGCACAAGGAGAATTTCCCTCACTGTCCTTCCCTGTCCCTAGAAACAAGGATTCGTACAGTAAAACACACTGACACTCTCCCTACCTATCCTTCTCTTTCCCTAAACTAAAGGAATCCAGGTTAAGCAAGAAAAAATAAATGTCACTGTCCCTGCCTATGCTTCTCTTTCCCTGCTCCGGAACACACTACACTAGGCCGCCGTGCTGGCGGCCTTTTATAGTGTGGGGCGTGTACTAAACCCCCTCAGCAATAATTGGCCACAGGCATCCTGCCTGTGGCCAATCATTGCTCTCCTTGCTGCCGGCGCTGTGATTGGCCAAGCATGCGGGGTCACAGTGCATGCTTGGCCAATCACAGCGCCTGGATGACACTGCGATGGCGTAGTGCATTGTGGGCCGTTCGCGTCACTCGAATTAGGTGCGAACGGCCCAAATCGTTCGATCTTCGTCGAACGATCGAACAGCCGATGTTCGAGTCGAACGTATGTTCGACTCGAACACCGAGCTCATCCCTACTCTGCACCAAGTACCTCACGAAGAAGATCAGCCTCAGCCTCTTCTACACATAAAACAGCCCATTCTGAGACCAGAAATGGAAATACCCAGGCACATAAAAGAGGACGATTCACACCCTCACCCCAAGGCCAAGAAGATTCTATGGACCGAAGGATCGATAGACATTATATGAGATGAACTTTCTAATGAACATGCTAAAGCAGAAGCACCTTGGAAATGAATATCCTTGCTTCAATTCATACTTAGCGACTCGCAACATAGGAGACTTTTGAAAAATCCACACAAAACATAATGTAGTGGTTTCTTCTCTTAACCCTATTCGAAATTTTACTTTTTACTTTTTATTTTTATATTTTTTTTATTTTTATTTTTATATTTTGTTTTATGGCTCTTATTATTATTATTTTTTAATATTTTCATATTTCTTATTTTTTATTTATTTTTATTTTTTATTTTTCAACTGATGCATATTATTTTGTCTCGAATATTTCACATAGAAACGCAGAGACATAACTGTTTTGATACCAAAATTTTCTTCTTTTTTTTTTTTTTTACTTTCTTTTTGGTACCTTTCCGAAATAGGTGGTCCCATCACCTACAGAGGACAAGGTATAGCACCTTGGACATTAATATCCCTGTTTCAATTTACACTAAGCAATTTGCAACATAGGAGAATTTTGAAAAGTCCACACAAAGCATAATGTAGTGGTTTCTCCCCTACCCCAATTCGAAATTTCATTTTTATTTTTATATTTTTATTTTTTCAACTGGCACATATTAATATTAGGCCACACAATTTACATAGAAAAACAGGGATGTAACAGTTTTGTTACCAAAGTTTGCTTCCTTTTTCCTTTTTATTTGTTAGTTAATTGTTAATTTCCTAACGCGGATCCTTTCACCTACAAAGGACAAATTATTAAAATTTTACCTTAGAGTCCCTGCGGTATATTTAATAGTATTGTAACCTACCTCTAACATTATTAGATGACTTTAGGATGAATAATATATATTAAGCTTGTACAATTCGTTTCGTAACGAATCGAAATTCGTCCGAATTAAGCAACTTTCGGACATTCGGAAGCATTCGAATTTCCGAACAAAGCAATTACGAATAAAACCGAATCCGAAATAAATTATACCGCAAATAGTGAATGCACGAATGTCTTCGGCATAATTTGTTATAAAAAAAGTTACGAATGTACGAATCCATACAAAGCACAATAACACTCTGCTCTGCTGTCTGCTTCTCCCTTACTGTGCTGAACTCCCTCTCAAAATGGTGTACAGGGGCGGAGGCTATAGCCGCATGTAAAAAACAAAAGTAAAATACGAGATTTCTAATCCATTCGAAGCACAATAACACTCTGCTCTGCTCTCTGCTTCTCCCTCACCGTGCTGAACTCCCTCTCAAAATGGTGTACAGGGGCGGAGGCTATAGCCGCATGTAAAAAGCGAAAATAAAATACGAGATTTCGAATCGTTACAAATAACCGCTATGTATTTAGAAAAGTACAAATCCATTCGAAGCACATTAGGCATAATAGGCAGCGTCGTTGTGAGAGAGACATGGAAAATTACGTATCAACTAACCCGAAAAAAGTTACGAAAGTAGGAGTTGTGTCCAGAATCAGCGAAAAACAATGTACCCTACCAAAAGTACGAATTATAAATAAACTAAAAATTCAACAAAAAATGTCGCTTGCGAAAATACGAATTAGTCCGAACACGAAAAATCCCATCTAGCAAAATTACGAATGATTACGAATCAACAGGACCGTAAAGAAACAAACCGAAACGAAACAAATTTTTCCGTTGTGCACAAGTCTAATATATATGCAGTTCTTGAGCAGTTTGGTTCTCATTACTTAGCTTCTTATTTATATTCCATTGTATCTTTTTAGGCTGACAAGCTTTAATACATTTAAGTTAATCCCCTAGGCTCACCGCCTAGTGACTATTCTTTCCCCTCTCTCTCTGAATGATTAATTACTAAATTTTAAGTAACACTTATATGCACAGATAGGGCTAATAATCATACATCCCCGGGATGTATATCTCATTTTTTTGGGCGGCACCCCATTGCGCAGAAACCCCATGCGCCCCACCAGACTTTCCTCGGACTCCCACAATAATAAATGGGGATTCGACGAAAGTCCTTTGTCCCCCGAGGGGGGGTTTTGCCCCCCATCACGGGTAAACCTCAAATATCATTATATCTTTACAATAATTACATGTTGTATATTCTCATCTGTTTTTTACTTCTTCCTTAAGACTGATCGCACTGGATCCTTTTCTTCCTTACCTTCTTTCTCGTCCGCGTGGAAAGGCCCAGGAGCCCACCGCAACAGGTAAGAATAGCTTCTTGTGTCTTCTACCATGGCCCCTTAAAACATAGTCTCATTAAATGTCCAAGGTATTAATGTGCCACAAAAACGCACAAAAGCCTTCCGGTCATTCCAAGCTAAGAAAGCACATATTGTGTGCTTACGAGAAACACATTTTACACCAAGTCAAACTCCCAAATTCTTCAGTAAATCCTACCCTCAGGTATATACAGCCTCTGCCACCACAAAAAAGCGAGGTACACTTATCGCATTTCACCGCACAACTCCATTCACATTGCATTCAGAAATAAAAGATCCTGAGGCCGCTACCTAATTCTAACGGGATATATCATGGACACAGCCGTAACTGTAGTCTCATATTATGCACCAAACATTCAACCTATACCTTTCCTATCTCATCTCTTTCAAGTAATAAACACACATAAGAAAGAAACACTTTTTGTATGCGGAGACTCTAATCAGGTCCTCCTCCCATTTTTGGACAGATCCCCTTATACCCCAACGAAATTTCAATTCAAATGGACTCTCTCTCAGCTTCTTTCCAAACACAATATGGTTGACTCTTGGAGAGAATCCAATCCTACTAAAAGAAACTATACATATTTCTCTAACCCTCATCAAACATTTAGCCGAATAGATCACATATTCACAACAATAGGTATGGTCCCAGAAATAATGTCTTCAACCATTATCCCCATCCCCTGGTCAGACCATGACGTGGTATGTACCACTATCGCCTCCATTCTGCCCAAAGCACATGATCCGACCTAGTACCTACCAGACATATTACTCAAGCACCCATCCTACCGCATATTAATAGAACAAGAATTAAAAACCATCTAAAGTGTAATACTAGCCCTGAAATTTCCTCACTGACACTCGGGGAAGCACATAAACCAGTACTAAGGGGAGTTTTTCAACAGCAAATAGGGAGTCTGAAACAAGAGCGTAAAACACTCTTACGAAAATTAGAAAAGGAATTTAATACAGCATTTATGAATTTTCAGAATAATCCTACCTCCTCAGCAAAATCTCGTCTAGAGAAAGCACGTATAGAATACAACCTTTTCCTCACAGATTCGGCAGATAAAATGCTACGCAAAACCAATAATGCATTCTATATGAAATCTAATAAACCTGGCACATTCCTAGCAAAAGCATTAAAATCGATCAACAAATCCTTCAAACCTATCAAACTTAAAATAGCTAATAATATCTACACCAACAATCCACAAAAAATTGTACAAAAATTCAGTACCCATTTGAAATCCCAATACAAGGAGACAAATGCATTTAACACCTCTGCAGCTGATGCATTTTTCTCACGAATCAACCTTCCCCAAATGACAGAATCCCAAAAAACAATACTAGAAAAATCTGTTACAAGTGCTGAGGTAGACACAGCTATTAAAGAATTAAAAATAAACAAAAGGCCTGGTCCAGATGGCTACTCAGCACTGTATTACTGTACATATAGGGACATTCTCTCCCCCGCACTTGCAGAAGCATTCAATGATCTATTAAACAACAAAACATTTAGGCAAGAATCTCTGATGGCTATCATTTGTATGATTCCAAATCCACAAACAGACGATACACTTAGCAGTAATTACCGTCCCATTTCCATGTTAATATTGGATATAAAATTATTGGCAAAATTCATAGCAACCCGTTTAAACACAGTCATAGGCACATTCGTGCATCGTGACCAAGTAGGATTCATGCCCTCACGCCAAGCAGGAGACAATGTTCGCAGAGCAGTCCTCTTGGCACAAATTGCAAAAAAGCGAGGCATTCCAGCCTGTTTTCTCTCTCTCGATATTAGAAGGGCCTTTGACTCAGTATCCTGGCCTTACATGACCTATACCTTACAAAAATGGGGCTTTGGTCCAAACTTTATGAATTGGATCAAAGCACTTTACGATAAACCGAGAGCATATGTAAGATATGCGGGATATAGGTCTGAATCCTTTGATATAGAGAGAGGTACAAGACAAGGTTGTCCGCTCTCACCCTTATTATTCGCCCTTCTCATAGAACCACTTGCACAAATAATCAGATCAGAACCCACTATAACAGGAATTGAAATAGGAGGTTATCAACATAAAATCTGTTTATTTGCAGTCGATATCCTCCTATTTCTTTCATCCCCTCAAATATCGGGCCCTAGTCTTATCCCAATTCTCAACAATTTTGCCACATTTTCAGGTTTATATATTAATCCTAAGAAAAGTTCAGCTCTAAACGTATCTCTTTCAAACATTGAATTATCGGCCGCTAAAGTGGGCCTCCCCTACACATGGACAGATGGAGCACTTCCATACCTAGAAATTAAGCTTACAGCATCCCTCTCAGATTTATTCTCTTATAACTACCCACCGATTTTGAAACAACTAACAAATTTGAAGAATTCTTGGACCCACATACCGATATCATGGTTGGGAAGAATTAATGCTGTAAAAATGGCGATATTGCCCAAAATATTATACTTGTTTAGAGTTCTACCTATTCCGGTACCAGCATACTATCTGAGAATATTACACAATAAATCATCATCATTTATTTGGGGTTCTGCCAAACCAAGAATTCAACTACGCACACTTTACCTACCAAAAGTAAAGGCTGCTCAAATTTTGCATGTTACTATAGGGCAGCACATATAGCCAGTCTCAGTAAACTCCATGATCAAAATTAAATCCCACTATGGGTATCCATAGAAGCTGCCGAATGTGATCCAATTTCAGTCTCAAATTTACTTTGGATCCTCTCAAAATATCGCAAAAATATACAAAATCCAATTACTAAACATTTTATCTCCTTATGGGATAGATATAAAATTAAAAACCAATTACAATCCATACACAACCCTCTACTCTCATTTTACAAAAACCCTGCATTCTACCCAGCATGGGTCCTTCCTAATTCTTTTAGAGAATGGACTTCTTGGGATATCCTATATATGTACAAATTTATAAACTCAACATCATTTATCCCCTTCCCGACCCTTTGTGAAACCTATGGTTTGCCACAATCAGAGAAAAAGGAATAAAACTGCGCTAAACAAGCTAATTTGAGAGAAAAGCCCCAGATGCTCAATCTAATGGCTTAGTGTATATTGGGAGCTGCGATTTAAATTGTGAACTACCATACAAGGTGAAATTAGAAAAAATTGGGGGAAAATCGCGCTGACCCGTGACCAAACACTATGACAGTGATGAAATGAAATGACCAAAAGAACATAAGATCTACTAAATAAACAATAAAATCAAATGTATACAAAAGAGATTAAATGATGTGCTGTGATCTATAGCAAATAAGTATAATCCATATAGTATAAATTAGTCCATCACAAAGATCCTTAAATAAATCCTTATAAGTGACACCAGTGCTCCGTGAATATAAAAAGAATGGAACACACTCCACGTGCGTTAAACTTTCTAAAATTTATTCCATTAAAATAAAGATACACTTACAATTGTGCAGTTCAAAAATTCGCCTGTATTACGTCTGGTGGAGTGTGTTCCATTCTTTTTATATTCACGTGTCCATTGATGGAAATCAGAGGACGCCATCCTAGGAATCCTATGTGTTGTGTGCTGCGGTGATTCGTGGGAGATACATTTTGATTTCTGCCTAAATTGACCCTCTGTCAGGGGAGCATATACAGCTGTGTGTTCCATTCCTTTTATATTCACGTGTCCATTGATGGAAATCGGAGGACGCCATCCTAGGAATCCTATGTGTTGTGTGCTGCGGTGATTCGTGGGAGATACATTTTGATTTCTGCCTAAATTGACCCTCTGTCAGGGGGGGGGCATATACAGCTGGTAAGGAGAAATCCTGCTATTTGGTGGTGGAAAGTCACAGATGTATGCGGACACAACAACTTATATGAATTTTCACGGAGCACTGGTGTCACTTATAAGGATTTATTTAAGGATCTTTGTGATGGACTAATTTATACTATATGGATTATACTTATTTGATATAGATCACAGCACATCATTTAATCTCTTTTGTATACATTTTATTGTTTATTTAGTAGATCTTATGTTCTTTTGGTCATTTCATTTCATCACTGTCATAGTGTTTGGTCACGGGTCAGCGCGATTTTCCCCCAATTTTTTCTAATTGCCACAATCAGAACATTTTGATACCTCCAAATATTTATTTTTTATTTTTGAAACAATATGTAAGAAAGATCTGCATATTAAGGGAGCAATATCCACTCTATACTCTCAGCTACTGATTCAAGCAGACGCAGGCAAACCACATTATGTCCGGAAATGGGAGGAAGACATACAAAGAGACTTAGACGACTCAGAATGGAACCAGATAGGGTTAACTGCAAAATCTGCCTCCCCTAACATATTGGCGATTGAGGCCAATTATAAAGTACTAACACGCTGGTACCTTGTACCAGCTAGGATAGCAAAATATGTTACAAATTATTCAGCACATTGTTTTAGAGGATGCTCAGAGTTAGGAACACAGTTTCATATTTGGTGGTCATGTCCAGTTGCTCAAAAATTTTGGAATAAACTCTTTAAAATTGCCTCTGAAATAATGGGTAAGACAATTCCTCTAGACCCGGCAATAGCAATACTCAATTTGAAACCGGAAAATGTAACGCACATGCAATTTAAACTACTAGTACAATTCTTTACAGCAGCAAAACAAGCATTAGCAAAGGCCTGGAAATCCCCTAAATTAAGCATAACCAAAATATTAGTTAGGATGAATAGTGCTATGACTCATGCTAAGATGACAGCTATAGAAACAGACACGATCCCCAAATTTAAAAAATTATGGCAGCCCTGGATTAACTATACCATGCCATCAACCTTTGACAACACAGTTCTTTTACCATGGTAGACGAGACGGAGAGCCTAAAATATTATTTTTCCAGTTGTAGCGGTGGATCCGGGCCTGACCTTGCGGACTTCTTTTCTCTTTTCTCTTCTTCTTCCCTCTTTTCTCTCTCTTTTTCATTTCCTATTTTCTCTATTTTTTCTATAATGCAATTTCATATTTATTTTTTAAACATTCCTTTTTTCGCTTCATTTGCTTTACATAAAAATACTACTTGAGTTTGATATTCTTATTTTATTTTTTATTTAAACATTATTTTAACAGGTAGTACAAAACCATAAACAAGCTGATTATTTCTATGGAACATATAAAGTTCTAGCATCCTTATAATGCAGTAATATCATTACTATAACACATATTTAGATATTGAGTAATAACTTTTTGATTAACAACAATATGTTCTTAAATAAGCATAATTGTACATTTTCACTTGTTAAAACTATAAGTATTTAAGAATATGTGTACACTGTAAAATGTAATTTTTGAAGGAAAAAAAAGTAATTTAAAACTACTCGCGCTAATAATGAATTGTCGGGTCCCGGCAAAACAGATAAAAGTAATTGAAAAAAATTACTTTTCTCTGTATTGCCGGGACCAACAATTCATGAATAGCCGGAGTAGTTTTAAATGGCTTTTTTTCCTTCAGAAATTACACTTTGTGTAGAGACAGTTGTAAACAGGGGAAACATGCGCTACTTTACATGCATACTTTAGACTCCCCCAGGTACGAAATTTAAAGGAATATTTCACTTTTATTGTTTCACTTTAAGCATTATTAAAATCACTGCTCCCGAAAAACTTCAGTTTTTGAAACTTTTTTTTGCAATGATACATGTCCCCTGGGGCAGGACCCGGGTCCCCAAACACTTTTTATGACAATAAATTGCATATTAACCTTTAAAATTAGCACTTTTGATTTTTCATGTTCGTGTCCCATAGACTTTAACGGTGTTCACGTGTTCAAAATTTTTTTTGCCTGTTTGCATGTTCTGGTGCGAACCGAACCGGGGGGGGGGGTGTTCGGCTCATCCCTACTCCTAGGATGTAAATAATGCCCAGACTACCCTAGGTGTGTACAGGGCCGTCTTTAATGCAGGGCAAAAGGGGCAGCTGCCCAGGGCCCAGTCAATGTTGTCGGTCCCAAAATAGCTGTCCCTTGAGCCCACGCTGAAAAAGTCAAGTGGATTGGCTATCATTACTTTGTATGCCGTTTTCTTCTCCTGATGACTGTGTATCCAGCACAGCACGGATTAAGTCACGTCCCTGCAGTGTCTCCTCTACTGACCCCACCTCTTCGCCTTAGGTCAGTCTGAGTGGACCGAGTCTCTTCCCCAGCGACGTGCTGTGCCCTGCCCCTCCCTTCCCTCCTCTGCAGGTGGCTGCCGGGTGACTCAGCTCTACTAAGTGAGTAGTTTGTCCCCCTCAGTGACAACATATTCTGCCCTGAGCAAAGCTCCCCCACCTCTGATAACTTTCCCAGGGAAGGAATCTCAGCTGCTGCAGAACATCTTGGAGGGGGAGGGTGGGGCTGCTGGGTGTTGTAGTGTAGGACAGTGATTGGCAGCAGTGGGGTCCCCAAACCCCAAATACCCCTCTTTTCCCTCCCCCTCCCTGCATTTGCCAGCCATTGCTTCATAGCAGAATATGGAGGAAGAGAGGCACTTGTAAAGTCTCTTGGCAAGCAGGATTGACTGACCACCAGTGCAGCTAATCAGAGTGATCCCTGAGTACAGTAAATTAGTGTGAGTGCACCATGAACTCCCTCCCAGTACTGACATCTCACTGCCTTCCATAAACCCCTTTCATTGAGTGCTGATCAACTCCGCTGTTTACAAAACCCTTTCATCTTCCCGCCACCTCTCCACCCACAATAATAACCCCCTTCTCACCACCTCTCCACCCCAACAATAACCTCCCTCCCACCTCTCCACCTCCAACAAAAAAAAACCTGCCTCTCCACCCTCAACAATAGACCCCCTTCCTGCCTCTTCACCCCAACAATAACCCCCCGCCTCTCCACCCCCAACAATAACCCCTCTCCCTGCTTCTCTACCCTCAACAATAACCTCCCTCCCCACCTCTCCAATCTCAACAATAACCCCCTTCCTGCCTCTCTACCCACAACAATAACCCCCCTCCCGCATCTCCACCCCCAACAATAACCCCCTTTTCTGCCTCTCCACCCCAAAAAATAACCCCCCTAATGGGGGTAGTATGGGGGAGGGGGTCCTGTGTAGTAATGGGTGTAGTATGTGAGAGGGGGTCCTATGTAATGATGTGGGAGGGGGGTCCTGAGTAATAATGGGGAGTAGTATGGGGGAGGGATCCTGTGTTATGATTGGGGGGGGTAAAATTTAATTGCATGGGGTGGCCCAAGAAAATGTTTGCCCAGGGTCTGATCAATATTAAAGACGGCCCTGACTCCAGGCGACATCATCGATCTCCTAAGCAATAAAGCTCACACAATGGAGCCCAGAGATAGAGCATAAAGTGAAATTTTTAATTGCAAATAAAATGGCCAGTACATAAAATATGCCACGTGGTAAAACACAAAATAAAAAAAAGTACGGACTCACTCTAATGGCTGCCGATCCAACTCGCGGAAACGGCGGCGTTACGTCAGCATGTAAAGGCCCCTCCAAACACATTTAGTGCACATATCCTCAAGGGATCCGTAAAGATTGCAAGAAATCCAAGATCCACCATTTTATTCTCTAGGGCCCTGATTAAAAAATATTTATAATGTTTGGGGGTTCTAAGTAATCTTCTAGCAAAAAATTTTGATTTTTACATGTTTAAGAGAAATGTCAGAATTGCCCAATATGCAAGTACCGTATATACTCAACTATAAGCTGACCTGAATATAAGCCGAGGCACCTAATTTTACCACAAAAAACTGGGAAAACGTATTGACTCGAGTATAAGCCTAGGGTGTCCATCTGCATGCCTCACTGTGCCTCACTTTGCCTCACTGTGTCCATGTGCATGCCTCACTGTGCCCATGCCTCACTGTGCCCATGCCTTGCTTTGCCCATGCCTCGCTGTGTCCATGACTAGACTGACGTTTAACATGGGAGTCTTTGGAAGGGGTGCCCGGCTTTGAATCGATGATCCCCGGCCGTAGGTCCCCCAGACAACAAACGTTGCACACTTATAGAGGAGAAATGGGGCTACATGTGTGCCAAGTTCCGTGTCCAGGGGACCTAAGACCGGCCGGTACCGGGTCCCAAAATTCACCAGAGAAATTACCATTTAACATGGGAGTCTATGGAAGGGGTGCCCGGCTTTGAAAAATTGGTGCACCCCGGCCGTAGGTCCCCCAGACAACAAACTTTGCACACTTGTAGAGGAAGAGTAGGGCTACATGTGTGCCATGCTTGGTGCCAGTACCGAGTCCCCAAAGTCCGGGAGATCAGGCGCAAAAAGGTGACTCGTGTATAAGCCGAGGGGGCATTTTCAGCACAAAAAAATGTGCTGAAAAACTCGGCTTATACTCGAGTATATACAGTAGTTAAAGTGTACAGTGCATCCGGTAAGTATTCACAGCGCTTCACTTTTTCCACATTTTGTTATGTGTTACAGCCTTATTCCAAAATGGATTAAATTCATTATTTTTCTCAAAATTCTACAAGCAATACCCCAAAATGACCATGTAAAAGAAGTTTGTTTGAAATCTTTGCAGATGAAATAAAAAATGAATAAAAATCCCATGTAACATGTCCCATGTAATCCCATGCAGTATTCACAGCCTTTGCTCAAATACTTTGTTGAAGCCCTTTTGGCACCAATTACAGCCTCAAGACTTTTTGAGTATGATGCTACAAGCTTTGCGCACCTATTTTTGGGCAATTTCTCCCATTCTTCTTACGGCCGTTGTCCTGTTGGCAGATAAACCTTCGCCCCAGTCTGAGGTTCAGAGCGCTCGGGAGCAGGTTTTCATGAAGGATGTCTCTGTACATTGCTGCATTCATCTTCCCCTTGGTCCTGACTAGTATCCTAGTTCCTGCCACTGAAAAACATCACCACAACGTGATGCTGCCACCACCATGCTTCCCTGTAGAGATGGTATTGGCCAGGTGATGCGCAGTGCCTGATTTACTCCAGATATGATGCTTGTCATTCAGACCAAAGAGTTCAATCTTTGTTTCATCAGACCAGAGAATTTTGATTCTCCTGGTCTGAGAGTCCTTCAGGTGCTTTTTGGCAGGTGGGCCGTCATGTGCCTTTTACTGAGGAATGGCTTCCGTCTGGCTGCTCTACCATACAGGCCTGATTGGTGGAGTGCTGCAGAGATGGTTGTTCTTCTGGAAGGTTCTCCTCTCTCCACAGAGAAATTCCGGAGCTCTGTCAGAGTGACTATCAGATTCTTGGTCACCTCCCTGACTAAGGCTGTTCTCCCCTGATCGATCAGTTTGGCCAGGCAGCCTGCTCTAGGAAGAGTCCTGAGGGTTTCAAACTTCTTCCAGATAATGGAGGCCAGTGTGCTCTGTGGATTTGGAGGGAGATTCTCAATAGACAGCATTAGGACCCAGCACGGTTTGAATCATGCAAAACATTACAGAGATGTAAATACTTTCCATCCCCCAAAAAATTGTATAATATATAGTTAGACATAATATAAAAAAAAATAAAAAATCTTTTAAAGGTGTTTTCAGTACAATGACAATTAGGAATACTTATTTCTATTTACATAAATGCAGTGCAGATCTGTTTGAAAAAACACGGAGTAGATAAGAGATCATAATTTTCTGTTAGTAAAAAAAATAAATATTAAATGCTAAACACTACTTAGCTATCTCAATATATTATCCTTAGGTAGGTTATTAGCATTTGCGTCAGACATTCATGTACACAAATCTATAAATGATAAATAGACATAGAAAAGAAAAAACTAGTGGAAACATGGGGAAAAAAGCTTTTAAACATTGTTACAAAATCCCTGTTAGTGATCTGGAGTTTTCAAGAATAAAGAAGAAAAAGAAGGCAGATTTTTTCTCTGGTATAATACATACCGTATTGGAAGCTAACAAAGCTATTTAGGCCCCCACAGGAAGAAAGTCACTAGGTCCATGTTAGATACTATTGTAAAGTATGCAATATTATATCTATTATTAATCTATAATCTATAACGATTGCATCTATGTATTAATTGTATAGTCCCTTATTTGCTAGTCTAACCTATCAGATCGTGTTAGGCCTGATGATACAATGTTAGTTATAAGATAGACACAGTTGCTTAGTAAAATAAATCATATTTATCTCCTTTAAAATAGGAAACACATCTTAACAACAGATATCAGATACAGTCTATAGCAACTCTAATAATATACTCAACACATTTCCCCAGATACTCTTCATCGGCTGGTTTCAGATATCACATAGATTGGAGGCCCCAGCGAGCCTCATGGAGCTAGGCCCGAGTCAACAGGCTGCTATTAGGCCTCCAGAGATCCGTGTGGTTTCAGCAAGGTCTTTAGATCAGAAGGGCTGAGCTCTGTGTTACGAAGCCTTTTTACAAAGCAGTCACCATTCAAACTCCCTCCCTTGCCAACCCATTTTAATTTTGACCCAATCATTGCTCACAGGGCAGTCCTTCCTCAGATTACATTACTAAGTGTACCTGGTCCCTGGGGCAGAATTGCAGTCCATGCACAGTCCATTGTTATCAAACTCTTTGAAGCTTCCAACACACCAGGGGGCCTCAAGACAAGTCTTTCTAGAACACCATGGGATTGCAAGTGTCATTTCATTGTAAAACCAGATGTGTGGAAATTTTCAGAATACACTAGATTGTTCTCCAACATATGCCGCTTTGCGCCTAACGGACGCATATCACCCTACTCCAGACATGGCTCCCATTGAACAGTAGGGATGAGCTTTGAGTTTGAGTCAAACTCATGTTCGACTCGAACATTGCCTGTTCGCCCATTTGCCGAACAGCGAACAAATTGGGGTGTTCGCGGCAAATTTGAAAAGTCTATGGGAGAAATCTTAAGTGCTAATTTTAAAGGCTTATATGCAAGTTATTGTCCTAAAAAGTGTTTGGGGACCCGGGTCCTGCCCCAGGGGACATGTATCAATGCAAAAAAAAGTTTTAAAAACTGCAGTTTTTTCGGGAGCAGTGATTTTAATAATGCTTAAAGTGAAACAATAAAAGTGAAATATTCCTTTAACCACTTCCCTACCCAGCCATAGTCAAATGACGTCCACAGATGGGATCTCCCATCCTGGGTGGACGTCATATGACGTCCTGGCTTTGTAGGGGGATATCTGAATGATGCCTGCAGCTAGAGGCATCATTCAGATATCCTTTTAAAGTGCCGGCGATTCTGTGCACCATAAGAACGATCATAGCGGCGGTTCCACCACTTGATCGTTCTTATAGGCGGCGGGAGGGGACATCCCCCCTCTCTTGCCGCCATCCGGTGCTTCTCCCGGCTCTCCCGTGCGATCGGGGACCCGGAGAGAATCTTCCAGCACCGTTGGTGGGTCACGTGATGAGCATAGAGATGACTGGTGACCAGATGGTCACCAGTCATCTCTATGATCGTCGGAGGCCCGGGCGCGATGTGATGACGTCATGCCAGGGTCCTCAAATGTAAACAAAGCTGCCATTGCGGCTAGTAAGTATGAGATCAGTGAAACATTTTTCACTGATCTCATGCTTTTAAGCCTGGAGGAGAGATGTGGGGTCTTATTGACCCCGCATCTCTCAATAAAGAGGACCTGTCACTAGAGGTGCGCATCTTCACTGGCCTCACGATTCGATTCGATTATGATTATCAGGTCAACGATTCGATTCGATTCCGCGATGCATCACGATGCATCACGATTACAGCGCAAGTGCGCATGGTTTTCACCAAAAAAAATTAAGCAGTCAGGAGAACTCCATTTTTTTAAAATTATATCTGTTCTTTTAAAAAAAAGACAACACTCCCTGCATGTAGCAAAGTCTAAACAAAGCAGACAACAACTTGTACATAGTACAGGAGATGGTCAGAGAGTGCAGACCTAGTACAGGAGATGATCAGAGACTGCGGAAATGCTACAGATGATCAGCTACTGCGGACATGCTACATGAGATGGTCAGACTGCGGACACGCTACATGAGATGGTCAGACTGCGGACATGCTACATGAGATGGTCAGACTGCGGACACACTACATGACATGGTCAGACTGCGGACACACTACATGAGATGGTCAGTGACTGCGGACATGCTACATGAGATGGTCAGTGACTGCGGACATAGTACAGGAGATGGTCAGTGACTGCGGACATAGTACAGGAGATGGTCAGTGACTGCGGACATGCTACATGAGATGGTCAGTGACTGCGGACATGCTACATGAGATGGTCAGACTGCGGACATGCTACATGAGATGGTCAGTGACTGCGGACATGCTACATGAGATGGTCAGACTGCGGACATAGTACAGGAGATGGTCAGTGACTGCGGACACGCTACATGAGATGGTCAGTGACTGCGGACATAGTACAGGAGATGGTCAGTGACTGCGGACATGCTACATGAGATGGTCAGTGACTGCAGACAAAGTACAGGAGATGGTCAGTGACTGCGGACATAGTACATGAGATGGTCAGTGACTGCAGACATGCTACATGAGATGGTCAGTGACTGCGGACATAGTACAGGAGATGGTCAGACTGCGGACATGCTACATGAGATGGTCAGACTGCGGACATGCTACATGAGATGGTCAGACTGCGGACACGCTACATGAGATGGTCAGACTGCGGACATGCTACATGAGATGGTCAGACTGCGGACACGCTACATGAGATGGTCAGACTGCGGACACGCTACATGAGATGGTCAGTGACTGCGGACATGCTACATGAGATGGCCAGACTGCGGACACGCTACATGAGATGGTCAGACTGCGGACATGCTACATGAGATGGTCAGACTGCGGACACGCTACATGAGATGGTCAGACTGCGGACATGCTACATGAGATGGTCAGACTGCGGACACGCTACATGAGATGGTCAGTGACTGCGGACATGCTACATGAGATGGTCAGTGACTGCGGACATAGTACAGGAGATGGTCAGTGACTGCGGACATGCTACAGGAGATGGTCAGTGACTGCGGACATGCTACATGAGATGGTCAGACTGCGGACACGCTACATGAGATGGTCAGACTGCGGACATGCTACATGAGATGGTCAGACTGCGGACACGCTACATGAGATGGTCAGACTGCGGACACGCTACATGAGATGGTCAGTGACTGCGGACATGCTACATGAGATGGCCAGACTGCGGACACGCTACATGAGATGGTCAGACTGCGGACATGCTACATGAGATGGTCAGACTGCGGACACGCTACATGAGATGGTCAGTGACTGCGGACATGCTACATGAGATGGTCAGTGACTGCGGACATAGTACAGGAGATGGTCAGTGACTGCGGACATGCTACATGAGATGGTCAGTGACTGCGGACATAGTACAGGAGATGGTCAGACTGCGGACATGCTACATGAGATGGTCAGACTGCGGACATAGTACAGGAGATCAGCAGGTAAGTATAAAAAAATAATACCTGTTGTGCCGAGATTTAGAATGGTTCCCCCGCCGGATTCTGTTCCCCCCTGTCTCTCGGCTACTATTGGAACTCCGCCCCCTCAGCCCTGTACATTGCAGCTCCCTCCTACTCTTCCTCACAAATTCAAATGCTCCTAATACCGCCCCGCCTCTCCAGCCCTCTGCTCAGCATTCGTGAGGCGTAAGCGTGAGCGTCGCTGGAGAGGCGGGGTGGTATTAGAAGAATTTGCATTCGTGAGTAGTGTACTAGGAGAGAGCGGCAATGTACAGGCTGAGGGGGCGGCGGAGTTCCGATAGCCGAGTGACAGAGAACAGAATCCGGCGGGGGAACAGTGCTGTCTACATGACGCGCTCATGTGACTGCCCTCTCTCCTCTCTGCTTTCACGTCTGACGCCAGGAGAGACGTGAGACGTAAAAGCAGAGAGGAGAGAGGGCAGTCACATGAGCGCAGCATAGAAAAAAAAAAAAAGGTAACAGCTCTCCCGGGAGGAGGGGGCGGGGCTAGACATCGGTATAATCGATTAATAGGTTTCCCTGCATCGGTGCCGCATCGGGGACGCCCGAATCGCGATGCACCGATGCAGCGATGCAGCGATTAAATTTGACACCCCTACCTGTCACACACATTCCTATTACAAGGGATGTTTACATTCCTTGTAATAGGAATAAAAGTGATAAAAAAAAAAAAAAAAGTTAAATAATTGTAAAAAAATAAACAAATAAGTAAAAAAATAATAAAAAATAAAATTAAAACGGCCCTGTCCCCGGTAGCTCGCGATTAGAAGCGAATGCACACGTAAGTCGCCCACATATGTAAACGCTGTTCAAACCACATATGTGAGGTATCGCCGCGTGCGTTAGAGCGCGTGCAACAATTCTAGCACTAGACCTCCTCTGTAATTCTAACCTGGTAACCTGTAAAAAAAATTAAAGCGTTGAATATGGAGATTTTTAAGTACCGAAGTTTGGCGCCATTCCATGAGTGTGCGCAATTTTAAACCGTGACATGTTAGGTATCTATTTACTCGGCGTAACATCATCTTTCATATTTTCCCAAAAAATTGGGCTAACTTTACTGTTTTGTTATTTTTTAATTCATGAAACCATTTTTTTTAAAAAAAAGGCGTTTGAAAAATTAATGCGCAAATATCGTGCAAGAAAAAAAGTTGCAATGACCGTCATTTTATTCGCTAGGGTGTCTGCTAAAAAAACATATATAATGTTTGGGGGTTCTGAGTAATTTTTTAGCAAAAGAATGATGATTTGTACATGTAGGAGAGAAGTGCTAGAATAGGCCCGGTATGGAAGTGGTACAAAAAGCCTTGTATTGAAGTGGTTATATTTCGTACCTGGGGGGGGGGGGGGTGTATAGTACAGTATGCATGTAAAGTCGCGCTTGTTTCCCGTGCTTAGAACTGTCCCTGCACAAAGTGTCATTTCTGAAGGAAAAAAAGTCATTTAAAACTCACTCGCAGCTATAATGAATTGTCGGCTCCCGGCAATACATAGAAAAGTCATTGATAAAAAAAAAAAAAAAGCGTGGGGGTCCCCCCAAATTCAATTACCAGGCCCTTCGCAAATTTAAAAAAAAATGCGTGCGGTTCCCCCAAATATCCATATCAGGCCCTTCAGATCTGGCATGGATTTTAAGGGGGACTCCACCCCAAATAAAAAAAAAAATGGCATGGAGTCCCCAAACCCCAAATACCCCCCTTTTCCCTCCCCCTCCCTGCATTTGCCAGCCATTGCTTCATAGCAGGATATGGAGGAAGAGAGGCGCTTGTAAAGTCTCCTGGCAAGCAGGATTGACTGACCACCAGTGCAGCCAATCAGAGTGACCAACAATAACCCCCCCGCCTCTCCACCCCCAACAATAACCCCCATCACGCCTCCCCACCCCCAACAATAACCCCTTTTCTGCCTCTCAACCCCAAAAAATAACCCCCCTAATGGGGGTAGTATGGGGGAGGGGGTCCTGTGTAGTAATGGGTGTAGTATGTGAGAGGGGGTCCTATGTAATGATGTGGGAGGGGGGTCCTGAGTAATAATGGGGAGTAGTATGGGGGAGGGATCCTGTGTGATGATTGGGGGGGGGGTAAAATTTAATTACATGGGGTGGCCCAAGAAAATGTTTGCCCAGGGTCCGATCAATATTAAAGACGGCCCTGACTCCAGGCGACATCATCGATCTCCTAAGCAAAAAAGCTCACACAATGGAGCCCAGAGATAGAGCATAAAGTGAAATTTTTAATTGCAAATAAAATGGCCAGTACATAAAATATGCCACGTGGTAAAACACAAAATAAAAAAAAGTACGGACTCACTCTAATGGCTGCCGATCCAACTCACGGAAACGGCTGCGTTACGTCAGCATGTAAAGGCCCCTCCAAACACATTTAGTGCACATATCCTCAAGGGACCCGCAAAGATTGCAAGAAATCCAAGATCCACCATTTTATTCTCTGATTAAAAAATATTTATAATGTTTGGGGGTTCTAAGTAATCTTCTAGCAAAAAATTTTGATTTTTACATGTTTAAAAGAAATGTCAGAATTGCCCGATATGCAAGTACCGTATATACTCGACTATAAGCCGACCTGAATATAAGCCGAGGCACCTAATTTTACCACAAAAAACTGGGAAAACGTATTGACTCGAGTATAAGCCTAGGGTGTCCATATTGCATGCCTCACTGTGCCTCACTTTGCCTCACTGTGTCCATGTGCATGCCTCACTGTGCCCATGCCTCACTGTGCCCATGCCTCGCTTTGCCCATGCCTCGCTGTGTCCATGACTAGACTGACGTTTAACATGGGAGTCTATGGAAAGGGAGCCCAGCTTTGAAAAATCGGTGATCCCCGGCCGTAGGTCCCCCAGACAACAAACGCTGCACACTTGTAGAGGAGAAATGGGGCTATATGTGTGCCAAGTTCCGTGTCCAGGGGACCTACGACCAGCCGGTACCGGGTCCCAAAATTCACCAGAGAAATTACCGTTTAACATGGGAGTCTATGGAAGGGGTGCCCGGCTTTGAAAAATCGGTGCTTCCTGGCCGTAGGTCCCCCAGACAACAAACTTTGCACACTTGTAGAGGAAGAGTAGGGCTACATGTGTGCCATGCTTGGTGCCGGTACCAAGTCCCCAAAGTCCGGAAGATCAGGCGCAAAAAGGTGACTCGCGTATAAGCCGAGGGGGGCATTTTCAGCACAAAAAAATGTGCTGAAAAACTCGGCTTATACTCGAGTATATACAGTAGTTAAAGTGTACAGTGCATCCGGTAAGTATTCACAGCTCTTCACTTTTTTTACATTTTGTTATGTGTTACAGCCTTATTCCAAAATGGATTAAATTCATTATTTTTCTCAAAATTCTACAAGCAAGACCCCAAAATGACCACGTAAAAGAAGTTTGTTTGAAATCTTTGCAGATTAAATAAAAAATGAATAAAATCCCATGTAACATGTACCATGTCCCATGTAATCCCATGCAGTATTCACAGCCTTTGCTCAAATACTTTGTTGAAGCCCTTTTGGCACCAATTACAGCCTCAAGACTTTTTGAGTATGATGCTACAAGCTTTGCGCACCTATTTTTGGGCAATTTCTCCCATTCTTCTTACGGCCGTTGTCCTGTTGGCAGATAAACCTTCGCCCCAGTCTGAGGTTCAGAGCGCTCGGGAGCAGGTTTTCATGAAGGATGTCTCTGTACATTGCTGCATTCATCTTCCCCTCGGTCCTGACTAGTATCCCAGTTCCTGCCACTGAAAAACATCACCACAACGTGATGCTGCCACCACCATGCTTCCCTGTAGAGATGGTATTGGCCAGGTGATGCGCAGTGCCTGATTTACTCCAGATATGATGCTTGTCATTCAGGCCAAAGAGTTCAATCTTTGTTTCATCAGACCAGAGAATTTTGATTCTCCTGGTCTGAGAGTCCTTCAGGTGCTTTTTGGCAGGCGGGCCGTCATGTGCCTTTTACTGAGGAGTGGCTTCCGTCTGGCCGCTCTACCATACAGGCCTGATTGGTGGAGTGCTGCAGAGATGGTTGTTCTTCTGGAAGGTTCTCCTCTCTCCACAGAGAAATTCTGGAGTTCTGTCAGAGTGACTATCAGATTCTTGGTCACCTCTAGTGATGAGCCGAACACCCCCGGGTTCGGTTCGCACCAGAACCCGCGAACGGACCGAAAGTTCGCACGAACATTAGAACCCTATTAAATACAATGGATGCGAACGTTCTAATTCTAAAGTGCTAATTATAACAACTATTATCCATGTTATTGTCCAAAACAGAGTTTGGGAACCCGGGTTCTGCACCAGGGGACATGTATCAATGCAAAAAGAAGTTTTAAAAACAGACGTTTTTCGGGAGCAGTCATTTTAATGATGCATAAAGTGAAAAAAAAAAGTCAAATATTCCTTTAAATATCGTACCTGGGGGGTGTCTAAAGTATGCCTGCGAAGTGCCACGTGTTTCCCGTGTTTAGAACTGTCCCTGCACAAAATGACATTTCTAAAGGAAAAAAAAGCCATTTAAAACTGCTTGCGGCTTTAATGTAATGTCTGGTCCCGGTAATATGGATGAAAATCTTTAAGAAAAATGGCATAGCTACCCCATCACCCCCCCCCCTCTACCCAGCCCATTACCAGCCCCTTTAGGTCTTGTTTGGATATTAAGGGGAACCCCGCAACACAAAATAAAAAAGGCCCTATATACTCTGAACAGCAGTATACAGACGGTGTAAACAAGACCGGTGTAAACAAGACAGGGACTGTAGGTTTGTTCTTAAGTAGAATCTGTTTATAATTTTGAACACGTACATTGTTTAAGTGTAGCTCCAGCCAAAAAATCAATTTTTAAGCTTTTTGGAAAACATAGGGAAGGGTTATCACCCCTGTAACATTTGTTTTGCTGTCTGTGCCCCTGTTCAGAACATTTCACCTCACTTTGCGTCCCAATGACAACTGTTTTTGAAATGTGGTGTTTTTATTGAAACAAGGATTGGTGATAAAGCATCAGTAGAGAGGAGACACCTTTCTCCCATATTAATTCTTACAGGAGAGAATTTTCCTTCCTAGGGGTAGATTTCCTCTCACTTCCTGTTGTCTTCTTCCGTTTGCAAGTAGGAGTCGTTTGTAAGTTGGATGTTTGAAAGTAGGGACCTGCCGTATATACTCTGCAGAAATTGGCCCCTTAGGTGTTGGTGTTGGCACAACACTGTAAGCACTCACAGTTACTCTTGGTGGGTGCTGGAACGCCCTGCTGTCAACTATTATACCAGGAATTGTAATAACATATAATTGTTGAACAGTGGTAGTAAAAATTGGGCCTTTGATGGTGGTGCTGGTGCCACAACACTGTAAGGCCTGACAGTTACTCTTGGTGGGCGCAGCAATGGGCCCTGCTGTGAATTATTATATCAATAATTATAATTGCTTGCCCCTGTTGAACAGGGGCTGAAAAATTGGGCCTTTGGTGGTGGTGGTGGTGGTGGTGGTGGTGGTGGTGTTGACACAACACTGTAAGGCCTGACAGTTACTCTTGGTGGGCGCAGCAATGGGCCCTGCTGTGAATTATTAGATCAATAATTATAATTGCATGCCCCTGTTGAACAGGGGCTGAAAAATTGGGCCTTAGGCACTGGTGGCACAACACTGCAACCCCTCACAGATACTGTACTTGGAGCACAGCAATGAGCCCTGTTGCAAAGTATTGCATCAAAAATTGTAATTACACGCCCCTGTTAAACAGGGGCTGAAAAATTGGGCCTTAGCCACTGGTAGCGGCACCCATAAACCAAAATGATCTTCCAAGCTATCATCATTAATCGGATCATTGAGGAGGAGGAGGATAGCCAGTCAACATAACAGCACAGGCACTCAGCATCAGCATCAGTCTTGAAGGGATGTGACATTTTAAAATCAATTAGTCTGTTATATCAGCATCAGGTGTGTGGTAGCTGGTGGTGATCCAAGACTGATTCATCTTGATGAAAGTCAGTCGATCAACCGAGTCGGTGGACAGGCGCACCCTGTGATCCGTGACAAATCCTCCAGCAGCACTGAATGTGCGTTCTGAAAGAACGCTGGATGCAGGACAGGCCAGTAGCTCAATTGCATACTGTGCAAGCTCTGGCCAGTGATCCATCCTCAAGACCCAGTAAGCCAGAGGATTTTCGGTGGGGAAGGTGTCCAAGTCTGACCTTGCCCCTAGGTATTCCTGCACCATGTATATCAGACGCTGGCGATGGTTGCTGGAACCGATCATACTTTGGGGCTGCGGACTAAAGAATTGTCTGAACGCATGGGTCAGACGGCCACCTTCCCCACCGCTCCTTCTTTGACTGCCCGAAGCCTCAGCAACTCGTTGTCCAGAACCAGGAGTTTGTAACCTCCCAGTCTCTGGGAACGCGTTGCACAGACCTTTCTGCAAGGCCTCCCGGAGTTGTCTCATCCTCTGCTCCCTCTGCGACGGTAACATAAGGTCCGCAACCTTACCCTTGTACCGTGGATCAAGGAGAGTGGCCAGCCAGTAATGGTCCCTCTCCTTGATCCGAAGAATACGAGGATCCTTCCGCAGACTTTGCAGGATCAGGGAGGCCATGCAGCGTAGGTTAGCTGAGGCATTCACTGTCTGGGTAAAGGGGGCCTTGAGAGGCAAGGAAGTCCTCCTCTTCCTGCCTCTGTTCTGCCTCAAGTGCCCTGTCCATTATTCCACGCAGCGTGTGCTCCAACAGGTGGACAAGAGGTACAGTGTCACTGATGCATGCACTGTCACTGCTCACCATCCTCGTGGCCTCCTCAAATGGTGCCAGGACAGTGCATGCATCCCTGATCATGCCCCACTGGCGTGGTGAAAAAAAACCGAGCTCCCCTGACCCTGTCCTGGTGCCGTAGTCGCACAGGTACTCATTGATGGCCCTCTGCTGCGTGTGCAGCCGCTGCAGCATGGCCAACGTTGAGTTCCACCTGGTGGGCATGTCACATATAAGGCGGTTCTTGGGCAGGTTCAACTCCTTTTGCAGCTCAGCCAGGCGAGCACTGGCATTATAAGATCTGCGGAAATGCACACAGACTTTCCTGGCCTGCCTCAGGACATCCTGTAAGCCCGGGTACCTGCCCAAGAACCGCTGCACCACCAGGTTAAGGACGTGAGCCACACAGGGCACATGGGTCAGTTGTCCCTGTCGGAGGGTGGAGAGGAGGTTGGTGCCATTGTCGCAAACCACCATTCCTGGCTTAAGCTGGCGTGGCGTCAACCACCTCTCGGCCTGCCCCTGCAGAGCAGACAGGACCTCTGCCCCAGTGTGGCTCCTGTCCCCCAAACACACCAGCGCAAGCACGGCATGGCATCTTTTTGCCTGCGTACTTGCGTAGCCCTTGAACGCCTACGGAGCACCGCTGGTTCCGAGGACAAAGCACAGGAAGAGGCCATGGAGGAAGAAGAAGAGGAGGGGGTGGAGGAGAGAGGTGTGTCACAACCAGTAGTAGCATTTTGGAGGCGTGGCGGTGGAACAACCTCCAAGACTACTGCACCTTGTCCTGCATCCTTCCCAGCTGCCAAAAGAGTGACCCAATGGGCCGTGAAAGAAAGGTAACGTCCCTGTCCATGCCTGCTGGACCATGAGTCAGCGGTAATATGCACCTTACCGCTGACCGCCCTGTCCAGCGAGGCCAAGACATTGCCTTCCACATGCCTGTAGAGAGCCGGAATCGCCTTCCGTGAGAAAAAGTGGCGTTTGGGAACCTGCCACTGAGGAACCGCACATTGCACAAACTCACGGAAGGGGGCCGAGTCTACCAACTGAAAAGGCAGCAGTTGAAGCGCTAGCAATTTAGCCAAGCTAGCATTCAACCGCTGGGCATGTGGATGGCTGGGAGTGAACTTCTTTTGACGGTCCAGCAGCTGGGGCAGGGAAATTTGCCTGCTAGAATCGGACGTCGGTGTACTGCTAGCAGAGTGACCGCAAGTACTTGGCTGTGACACACCTAATTCTACACCTTCATTCCTCTCAGTGCAGGTTTCAGAGAGGACTGAAGGTATAGTGGGGTTGGAGATCCCAGCTGATGCGGTGCAAGGAGAGGTCCGCTTTGTTCTTTGGTGTGGGTCTTTAAGGTAGGCTTGCCAACGAGCTGCATGGCAGGTCAACATATGTCTGATCAAGCATGTGGTGCCCAAGCGGCTGATGTTTTGGCCACGCGATATACACTTGAGACATATGTTGCAAACAGCAGCTGTGCGATCTGATGCACTCGCCTCAAAAAAGGCCCACACCAAAGAACTTTTTGAATGATGGGCAGAGGCAGCGCCCTGCACAGGCGGAGCTCTGCGGTGTGATTCCGTCGGTGTGCTGCCCATACGCTGGCCACCCAAGGGCATCCTGCCTCATTGGAGATGTGCCTCCTCCTCATCCTCCTCCTCCTCCTCTCTCCTATTAGGCACCCACGTGGAGTCAGTGACCTCATCATCCCCTCCCTCCTCATCACTGGAGCCTATCTAGCAGTATGCTGCAGCTGCTGGAGCATGACTGCCAGATTGGTGTCCTTCTTGAGCATCCCCTCTCTCTGCTCTCACGCTACTGCCTTCCTCTAGCTGGGTATCATCATCAGATCCTTCGAAACGCTGGGCATCCTCCTGGAGCATGTACCCAACACTGTGCTCAAACAGTTCGGGGGACTCCTCAGGAGGAGGACATGGTGGGTCTAGGGAAGGAGTGACTAATGATGACATTGATACCAGAGAAGAGGACGCTTTGGCAGCTGCTTTGCCAGTACCCTGAGCCTGGGTGAGAGAGGATGAGGAGGATGAGGTGGGCTTGGTCATCCACTCTACCAAGTCTTCGGCATGATGTGGCTCAACATGTCCAGCTGCCGAAAAGAAGGACAAGCGTGTCCCATGGCCATGTGCTGATGACAATGCACCGCGTCCACGACCAGCACTGTTGCCCCCAGACACAGAGCCTGCTTGCCCTCTTTTTTTGCCTCCTGACTGTCTGCCTCTCCTTGTTTGCCTTCCAGACATTTTAATGGATGGCCTGCAGGTAGATGGGAAAAACAGCAATAAGGGCTACCTTCAGGTGTATACTGTGCAGGAGGCTTAGCAACAATGACACTGACACTGTCCCCTGCCTATCCTTCTCTGTCCCTAAACACAAGGATTTGCAATATGCTTCAGCAAGATTGGTTTAGCACAGAATAGCACACTGACAGTTTCCCTCACTGTCCTTCTCTGTCCCTACAAACAAGGTTTAGCACAGAATAGCACACTGATAGTTTCCCCGAGTGTCCTTCTCTGTCCCTAAACTCAAGGATTTCAAATATGGTTCAGCAAGATTGGTTTAGCACAGAATAGCACACTGACAGTTTCCCCAAGTGTCCTTCTCTGTCCCTAAACTCAAGGATTTCAAATATGGTTCAGCAAGATTGGTTTAGCACAGAATAGCACACTGACAGTTTCCCTCACTGTCCTTCTCTGTCCCTACAAACAAGGTTTAGCACAGAATAGCACACTGATAGTTTCCCTCACTGTCCTTCTCTGTCCCTACAAACAAGATTTAGCACAGAATAGCACACTGATAGTTTCCCCGAGTGTCCTTCTCTGTCCCTAAACTCAAGGATTTCAAATATGGTTCAGCAAGATTGGTTTAGCACAGAATAGCACACTGACAGTTTCCCCAAGTGTCCTTCTCTGTCCCTAAACTCAAGGATTTCAAATATGGTTCAGCAAGATTGGTTTAGCACAGAATAGCACACTGACAGTTTCCCTCACTGTCCTTCTCTGTCCCTACAAACAAGGTTTAGCACAGAATAGCACACTGATAGTTTCCCCGAGTGTCCTTCTCTGTCCCTAAACTCAAGGATTTCAAATATGGTTCAGCAAGATTGGTTTAGCACAGAATAGCACACTGACAGTTTCCCCAAGTGTCCTTCTCTGTCCCTAAACTCAAGGATTTCAAATATGGTTCAGCAAGATTGGTTTAGCACAGAATAGCACACTGACAGTTTCCCTCACTGTCCTTCTCTGTCCCTACAAACAAGGTTTAGCACAGAATAGCACACTGATAGTTTCCCTCACTGTCCTTCTCTGTCCCTACAAACAAGATTTAGCACAGAATAGCACACTGATAGTTTCCCCGAGTGTCCTTCTCTGTCCCTTAACTCAAGGATTTCAAATATGGTTCAGCAAGATTGGTTTAGCACAGAATAGCACACTGACAGTTTCCCCAAGTGTCCTTCTCTGTCCCTAAACTCAAGGATTTCAAATATGGTTCAGCAAGATTGGTTTAGCACAGAATAGCACACTGACAGTTTCCCTCACTGTCCTTCTCTGTCCCTACAAACAAGGTTTAGCACAGAATAGCACACTGATAGTTTCCCTCACTGTCCTTCTCTGTCCCTACAAACAAGATTTAGCACAGAATAGCACACTGATAGTTTCCCCGAGTGTCCTTCTCTGTCCCTAAACTCAAGGATTTCAAATATGGTTCAGCAAGATTGGTTTAGCACAGAATAGCACACTGACACTTTCCCTCACTGTCCTTCTCTGTCCCTACAAACAAGGTTTAGCACAGAATAGCACACTGATAGTTTCCCTCACTGTCCTTCTCTGTCCCTACAAACAAGATTTAGCACAGAATAGCACACTGATAGTTTCCACGAGTGTCCTTCTCTGTCCCTAAACTCAAAGATTTCAAATACGGTTCAGCAAGATTGGTTTATTACAGAATAGCACACTGACAGTTTCCCCGAGTGTCCTTCTCTGTCCCTAAACTCAAGGATTTCAAATATGGTTCAGCAAGATTGGTTTAGCACAGAATAGCACACTGACACTTTCCCTCACTGTCCTTCTCTGTCCCTACAAACAAGGTTTAGCACAGAATAGCACACTGACAGTTTCCCAGAGTGTCCTTCTCTGTCCCTAAACTCAAGGATTTCAAATATGGTTCAGCAAGATTGGTTTAGCACAGAATAGCACACTGACACTTTCCCTCACTGTCCTTCTCTGTCCCTACAAACAAGGTTTAGCACAGAATAGCACACTGATAGTTTCCCCGAGTGTCCTTCTCTGTCCCTAAACTCAAGGATTTCAAATATGGTTCAGCAAGATTGGTTTAGCACAGAATAGCACACTGACACTTTCCCTCACTGTCCTTCTCTGTCCCTACAAACAAGGTTTAGCACAGAATAGCACACTGATAGTTTCCCTCACTGTCCTTCTCTATCCCTACAAACAAGATTTAGCACAGAATAGCACACTGACAGTTTCCCTCACTGTCCTTCTCTGTCCCTACAAACAAGGTTTAGCACAGAATAGCACACTGACACTTTCCCTCACTGTCCTTCTCTGTCCCTACAAACAAGGTTTAGCGCAGAATAGCACACTGACAGTTTCCCTCACTGTCCTTCTCTGTCCCTACAAACAAGGTTTAGCACAGAATAGCACACTGACACTTTCCCTCACTGTCCTTCTCTGTCCCTACAAACAAGGTTTAGCACAGAATAACACACTGACACTCTTCCTACCTATCCCTCTCTGTCCCTAAACACAAGGAATCCAGGATTAGTAAAGGAAAAAAATGACACTGTCCCTGCCTATGCTTCTCTTTCCCTGCTCCGGAACACACTACACAAGGCCGCCGCGCTGGCGGCCTTTTATAGTGTGGGGCGTGTACTAAACCCCCTCAGCAATAATTGGCCACAGGCATCCTGCCTGTGGCCAATCATTGCTCTCCTCGCTGCCAGCACTGTGATTGGCCAAGCATGCGGGGTCACAGTGCATGCTTGGCCAATCACAGCGCCTGGATGACACTGCGATGGCGTAGTGCATTGTGGGCCGTTCGCGTCACTCGAATTTGGCACGAACGGCCCAAATCGTTTGTTGTTCACCGAACGCACGAACAGCCGATGTTCGAGTCGAACGTATGTTCGACTCGAACACGAAGCTCATCCCTAGTCACCTCCTTGACTAAGGCTGTTCTCCCCTGATCGATCAGTTTGGCCAGGCAGCCTGCTTTAGGAAGAGTCCTGGTGGTTTCAAACTTCTTCCATTTACAGATGATGGAGGCCACTGTGCTCTGTGGATTTGGAGGGAGATTCTCAATGGACAGCATTAGGACCCAGCACGGTTCGAATCATGCAAAACATTTCAGAGATGTAAATACTTTCTATCCCCAAAAAAATAGTATAATATATAGTTAGACATAATATAAAAAAAAAAAAAATCTTTTAAAGGTGTTTTCAGTACAATGACAATTAGGAACACTTATTTCTATTTACATAAATGCAGTGCAGATCTGTTTGAAAGAACACGGAGTAGATAAGAGATCATAATTTTCTGTTAGTAAAAAAAATAAATATTAAATGCTAAACACTACTTAGCTATCTCAATATATTATCCTTAGGTAGGTTATTAGCATTTGCGTCAGACATTCATGTACACAAATCTATAAATAATAAATAGACATAGAAAAGAAAAAACTAGTGGAAACATGGGGAAAAAAGCTTTTAAACATTGTTACAAAATCCCTGTTAGTGATCTGGAGTTTTCAAGAATAAAGAAGAAAAAGAAGGCAGATTTTTTCTCTGGTATAACACTGTACATACTGTACTGGAAGCTAACAAAGCTATTTAGGGCCCCCACAGGAAGAAAGTCACTAGGCCCATGTTAGATACTATTGTAAAGTATGCAATATTATATCTATTATTAATCTATAACTATAATCTATAACAATTGCATCTATGTATTAATTGTATAGTCCCTTATTTGCTAGTCTAACTTATCAGATCGTGTTAGGCCTGATGATACAATGTTAGTTATAAGATAGACACAGTTGCTTAGTAAAGCAAGTCATATTTATCTCCTTTAAAATAGGAAACACATCTTAACAACAGATATCAGATACAGTCTATAACAACTCTAATAATATACTCAACACATTTCCCCAGATACTCTTCATCGGCTGGTTTCAGATATCACATAGATTGGAGGCCCCAGCGAGCCTCATGAAACAAGGCCCGAGTCAGCAGGGTGCTATTAGGCCTCCAGAGATCCATGTGGTTTCAGCAAGGTCTTTAGATCGGAAGGGCTGAGCTCTGTGTTACGAAGCCTTTTTATAAAGCAGTCACCATTCAAATTCCCTCCCTTGCCAACCCATTTTAATTTTGACCCAATCATTGCTCACAGGGCAGTCCTTCCTCAGATTACATTACTGAGTGTACCTGGTCCCTGGGGCAGAATTGCAGTCCATGCACAGTCCATTGTTATCAAACTCTTTGAAGCTTCCAACACACCAGGGGGCCTCAAGACAAGTCTTTCTAGAACACCATGGGATTGCAAGTGTCATTTCGTTGTAAAACCAGATGTGTGGAAATTTTCAGAATACACTAGATTGTTCTCCAACATATGCCGCTTTGCGCCTAACGGGCGCATATCACCCTACTCCAGACATGGCTCCCATTGAACAGTAGGGATGAGCTTTGAGTTTGAGTCAAACTCATGTTCGACTCGAACATTGCCTGTTCACCCGTTTGCCGAACAGCGAACAAATTGGGGTGTTCGCGGCAAATTCGAAAAGTCTATGGGAGAAATCTAAAGTGCTAATTTTAAAGGCTTATATGCAAGTTATTGTCCTAAAAAGTGTTTGGGGACCCGGGTCCTGCCCCAGGGGACATGTATCAATGCAAAAAAAAGTTTTAAAAATGGGCGTTTTTCGGGAGCAGTGATTTTAATAATGCTTAAAGTGAAACAATAAAAGTGAAATATTCCTTTAAATTTCGTACCTGGGGGGGGGGTGTATAGTATGCATGTAAAGTCGCACTTGTTTCCCGTGCTTAGAACTGTCCCTGCACAAAGTGTCATTTCTGAAGGAAAAAAAGTCATTTAAAACTCACTCGCGGCTATAATGAATTGTCGGCTCCCGGCAACACATAGAAAAGTCATTGATAAAAAAATAAATAAAGCGTGGGGGTCCCCCCAAATTCAATTACCAGGCCCTTCAGGTCTGGTATAGATATTAAGGGGAACCCCACCGCAAATTTAAAAAAAAAAATGCGTGCGGTTCCCCCCAAATATCCATATCAGGCCCTTCAGATCTGGCATGGATTTTAAGGGGAACTCCACCCCAAATTTTTAAAAACATGGCGTGGAGTCCCCCCCAAAATCTATACCAGACCCTTATCCGAGCACGCAACCTGGCAGGCCGCAGGAAAAGAGGGGGGGCAGAGAGCGCCCCCCCCTCCTGAACCGTACCAGGCCACATGCCCTCAACATGGGGAGGATGTCCCCATGTTGATGGGGACAAGGGCCTCATCCCCACAACCCTTGCCCGGTGGTTGTGGGAGTCTGCGGGCAGGGGGCTTATCGGAATCTGAAAGACCCCTTTAACAAAGGGGACCCCAGATCCCGCCCCCCCTATGTGAATTGGTAAGGGGTACATTGTACCCCTACCATTTCACGAAGAAAGTGTAAAAAAATGTAAAAAAAAACACACAAACACTTTGGAAAAGTCCTTTATTTAAAAAAAAAAAAAAAACATTCCAGCAATGAAATCCAGTGTCCCGCGGCGATCCGATGTCCAGCGTCATTGGCTGAGCCTGAGCGGACCTGATGGGGAACTTCCTCCGCAGTCTATTAAATGTATAGACCCGCCCCTTCTAAAGTTCCCCATCAGGTCCGCTAAGCGGACCAGATGCGGAACGTGAGAAGGGGCGGGTCTATTCATGTATTACACAGTGAAGTTTTTTTTTTAAATTTGGGGTGGAGTTCCCCTTAAAATCCATGCCAGATCTGAAGGGCCTGGTATGGATATTTGGGGGAACCGCACGCATTTTGTGAGTGAGTTTTAAATGACTTTTTTTCCTTCAAAAATTACATTTTGTGCAGGGACAGTTCTAAGCACGGGAAACATGCGCCACTTTACATGCATATCATACACACCCCCCAGGTACGAAATTTAAAGGAATATTTTACTTTTATTTTTTAATTTTAAGCATTATTAAAATCACTGCTCCCGTAAAAACGTCAATTTTTAAACCTTTTTTTTGCATTGATACATGTCCCCTGGGGCAGGACCCGGGTCCCCAAACACTTTTTAGGACAATAACTTGCATATAAGCCTTTATAATTAGCACTTTAGATTTCGAACGTTCGAGTCCATTGTATTTAATAGGGTTCTAAAGTTCACGCAAACATTCTGTCTGTTCGCAGGTTCTGGTGCGAACTGAACAGGGGGGTGTTCGGCTCATCCCTGTTGAACAGTCCATATGGTCTTAACACCCACCATGTGTTTTCGAACCAGTACCTCTGGACCAGTAAACAGCTCCTATGGAACAGCCCATAACTGTCTTCCACCATGTGCTTCAGAACCAGCACCTCTGGAACAGTCCATAATGGTTTTACCGTGCTGCGCCTCTTAACATAGGCTTCAGAACCAGCTCCTATAGAACAGTCCATAACGGTCTTAACGTGCTGTGTTTCCCCACACGTGCCACTTTTATCTGTTTTGCCGGGACCCGACAATTCATTAATAGCGCAAGTAGTTTTAAATTACTTTTTTTCCTTCAAAAATGACATTTTGTGCAGGGAACCAAGATTAAAAAAAAAAAAAAAATGTGTGGGGGTCCCCCCAAATTCCAAATCAGGCCCTTCAGGTCTGGTATAGATATTAAGGGGAACCCTGTGTAATAAAAAAAAATGGCGTGGGGTTCCCCCCAAAAATCCATACCAAACCCTTCAGGTCTGGTATGGATTTTAAGGGGAACTCGGCGCCAAAATAAAAAAAAATGGCGTGGGGTTCCCCCAAAAGTCCATATCAGACCCTTATCCGAGCATGCAACCTGGCAGGCAGCAGGAAAAGAGGGGGGGGGACGAGAGAGCGCCCCCTCCTTAACCATACCAGGCCACATGCCCTCAACATGGGGAGGGTGCTTTGGGGGTCTGTAACAAGGGCCTCATCCCCACAACCCTTGCCCAGTGGTTGTGGGGGTCTGCAGGCGGGAGGTTTATCTTAATCTGAAAGCCCCCTTTAATAAACGGGACACCCAGATTCCGCCCCCCCCTATGTGAATTGGTAACGGGGTACATTGTACCTCTACCATTTCAGAAAAAAAAGTGCCAAAAAAGGTAAAAAAACACAGACAGCTTGGGAAAAGTCCTTTAACCACTTAAGCCCCGGACCATTTTGTAGCTAAAGGACCAGAGGTGATTTCAGAATTTTGCACTGCGCTGCTTTAACTGTAAATTGTGCGGCCATGCAATGTTGTACCCAAACGAAATTTGCGTCCTTTTCTTCCCACAAATAGAGCTTTCTTTTAATGGTATTTGATTGCCTCTGCTATTTATTTTTTTTGCGATATAAACGGAAATAGACCGAAAATTTTGAAAAAAAATGATATTTTCTACTTTTTGTTATAAGAAAAATCGAATAAACTCAATTTTAGTCATACATTTAGGCCAAAATGTATTCAGCCACATGTCTTTAGTAAAAAAATATCAATAAGCGTATAATTATTGGTTTGCGCAAAAGTTATAGCGTCTACAAACTAGGGTACATTTTCTGGAATTTACACAGCTTTTAGTTTATGACTGCCTATCTCATTTCTTGAGGTGCTAAAATGGCAGGGCAGTACAAAACCCCCCCAAATGACCTCATTTTGGAAAGTAGACATCCCAAGGAAATTGCTGAGAGGCATGTTGAGCCCATTGAACATTTTTTTTTTTTGTCCCAACTGATTGAATAATGACAAAAAAAAATTAAAAATTACAAAAAGTTGTCACTAAATGATATATTGCTCACACATGCCATGGTTATATGTGGAATTGCACCCCAAAATACATTCTGCTGCTTCTCCTGAGTACGGGGATACCACATGTGTGGGACTTTTTGGGAGCCTAGCCGCGTACGGGCCCCCGGAAACCAAGCACCGCCTTCAGGATTTCTAAGGGCGCAAATTTTTGATTTCACTCCTCACTACCTATCACAGTTTTGAAGGCCATAAAATGCCAAAATAGCACAAAACGCCCCCAAATTACCCCATTTTAGAAAGTAGACACCCCAAGTAAATTACTGAGAGGCCTGTTGAGCCCATTGAATATTTTTTTTTTGTCCCAAGTGATTGAATAATGACAAAAAAAAAAACAAATTACAAAAAGTTGTCACTAAATGATATATTGCTCACACATGCCATGGTTATATGTGGAATTACACCCCAAAATTCATTTTGCTGCTTCTCCTGAGTACGGGAATACCACATGTGTGGGACTTTTTAGGAGCCTAGCCGCGTACGGGACCCCGAAAACCAAGCACCGCCTTCAGGATTTCTAGGCACAAATTTTTGATTTCACTCCTCACTACCTATCACAGTTTCGAAGGCCATAAAATGCCAAAATAGCACAAACCCCCCCCCCCAAATGACCCCATTTTGGAAAGTAGACACCCCAAGCTATTTGCTGAGAGGCATGGTGAGTATTTTACAGCTCTCATTTGTTATTGAAAATGAAGAAAGAAAATTTTTTTTTTTTTTTTTTCAATTTTCAAAACTTTGTGACAAAAAGCGAGATCTGCAAAATACTCACAATACCTCTCAGCAAATAGCTTGGGGTGTCTACTTTCCAAAATGGGGTCATTTGGGGGGGTTTTGTGCCATCTGGGCATTCCATGGCCTCCGAAACTGTGATAGGCAGTGAAAAGTGAAATCAAAAATTTACACCCTTAGAAAGCCTGAAGGCGGTGCTTGGTTTTTGGGGTCCCGTACGCGGCTAGGCTCCCAAAAAGTCTCACACATGTGGTATCCCCGTACTCAGGAGAAGCAGCAAAATGTATTTTGGGGTGTAATTCCACATATGCCCATGGCATGTTTGAGCAATATATCATTTAGTGACAACTTTGTGCAAAAAAAAATTAATAAATAAATAAATTGTCTTTTTTCCGCAACTTGTGTCAACATATAAAATATTCCATGGACTCGACATGCCTCTCAGTATATAGCTTGGGGTGTCCACTTTCCAAAATGGGGTCATTTGGGGGGGTTTTGAACTGTTCTGGCATTTTATACACAACATTAGGAAGCTTACATCCACTCTTCTAACCACTTGAAGAGAAAGCCCTTTTTGACACTTTTTGTTTACATGAAAACATATTTTTTTTTGCAAGAAAATTATGTTGAACCCCCAAACATTATATATATTTTTAAAGCAAAGGCCCTACAGAATAAAATGGTGGGTGTTGCATTTTTTTTTTCTACACAGTATTTGCGCAGCGATTTTTCAAACGCATTTTTTTTGGGAAAAAATACACTTTTTTAAATTTTAATGCACTAAAACACACTATATTGCCCAAATGTTTGATGAAATAAAAAAGAGGATCTTAGGCCGAGTACATAGATACCAAACACGACATGCTTTAAAATTTCGCACAAACGCGCATTGGCGACAAACTACATACATTTTTAAAAGCCTTTAAAAGCCTTTACAGTTTACCCCGTTAGATTTACAGAGGAGGTCTACTGCTAAAATTACTGCCCTCGATCTGACCTTTGCTGTGATACCTCACATGCATGGTGCAATTGCTGTTTACATATGACGCCAGACCGACGCTTGTGTTCGCCATTGGGCAAGAGCAGGGCAGGACAGGGGTGGTTTTTTTTTTTTTTTTTTATTATTAATTTTGCTTTTTTATTTTATTTTTAAACTGTTCCTTCCATATTTTATTTTTTTTTATCATTTTTATTGTTATCTCAGGGAATATAAATATCCCCTATGATAGCAATAGGTAGTGACAGGTACTCTTTTTTGAAAAAACTGGGGTCTTCTAGACCCTAGATCTTTCCTCTGCCCTCAAAGCATCTGACCACACCAAGATCGGTGTGATAAAATGCTTTCCCAATTTCCCAATGGCGCTTTTTATATCCAGGGGGGGACATTCCCTCCCACTGCTTGTAAAAGCAGTCCAGAGGCTAATTAGCCACTAGGATTGCTTTTACATGAAAGCCGGCCACTGACTGAAAAGAATGATACCAAGTAGACATGTGCACAACCAAAAAATTAGTTTCCTATCGTTTCGTTTCGTCTCGTTCCGTATGTTCGTAAAGATTTGTAATTTCGTAAGACGCGAGTTTTCCTATTCGGACTCGTTCGTATGTTCGTAACAGTTTAATTTTCGTTGATACTGAATGATTCGTAGTTCTGTCTAAGTTATTTTCGTTGATTTGAAATTCGTAATTTTGTTGATATTGAATGATTCGTATTTCTGTTTAAGTTATTTTCGTACTTTCGTAACAGTTTGATTTTCGTTGATACTGAACGATTCGTAATTCGTAATTTTGTTAGATAATAATTTTCGTTTTTCTGTACACTACTCTGCCGTTTCTGTTGATTCGTAACATTGTTTTGTTTTCCTTGATTCGTGTCTACTACCGTGCTTCGAATGGATTCGTAATTTTTTTATACTTTCGTAAATACATCTCGGCGCGGTCATTCGCAATCTTGCGTTACTAGTTATTTTTATTTTCAACACGCGGCTATAGCCGCGTGTTGAAAATGAAACTAAAATACGTCCACGTGCTTCAAATGCATTCGTACTCCCGTAAATACATCGCGGCCATTCGCAATCTCGTATTTTAGTTTCGTTTTCAACAAGCGGCTATAGCCTCCGCCCCTGTACGCCATTTTGAGAGGGTGTAAGTGGTGTGGTGAGGGAGGAGCAGAGAGCAGTGCAGAGAGCATAGTTGCCAACATTGCAAAAAAAAAATCCGTGACACTTTTTCGCATGTAGGCGGAGCCTTGGTATAATTAGGGGGTGGGGCATTCATTTGAAGGTGTGTTATACTTTAGGAGAAAAAAGTGGCGCACGAAGCGTGGGCGTGGTTTACACGGGTAGTGGGAGTGGCTTAAATGAGCGTGGCTCAAAGGGGGTGTGGTTAAAGTCTGAGATGAATGAGGGATGAAGGGAGAAAGAAAGAGGGAGGGAAGGAAAGAGAAGGAAGGATGGAAGGACAGCAGGCCCAGATCCTACACCATAATAGAAATATGTGTATTCCAGAGTTTAACAATCAACAGATAAAGATAATCCAAACATCTGGTGTTAGCTCTTTAATCATCCCGGCACCACGGTTGTTAGGGTGTCAGGATGACTGAAGTGCATTATTTCTCTTATTACATTTTAATATAAAATGAAATCATTCAACTCACCAAAATGCCGAATCAGTGTTAGCCCCGAGTGTGTCACCTGCCACGTCGCCTGCCACCAGATGCCATCAGGTGTCCCCAGGGGAGTCCCTCCTTACATCAGGCGTCCCCAGAGGAGTCCCTCCTTACATCAGGCGTCCCCAGAGGAGTCCCTCCTTACATCAGGCGTACCCAGCGGAGTCCTTCCTTACATCAGGTGTACCCAGAGGAGTCCCCCCTTACATCAGGCGTCCCCAGCGGAGTCCCCCCTTACATCAGGCGTCCCCAGCGGAGTCCCCTCTTACATCAGGCATCCCCAGTGGAGTCCCCCCTTACATCAAGTGTCCCCAGAGGAGTCCCTCCTTACATCAGGCGTCCCCAGCGGAGTCCCTCCTTACATCAGGCGTGCCCAGCGGAATCCCCCCTTACATCAGGCGTACCCAGCGGAGTCCTTCCTTACATCAGGCGTCCCCAGAGGAGTCCCTCCTTACATCAGGCGTACCCAGCGGAGTCCTTCCTTACATCAGGTGTACCCAGAGGAGTCCCCCTTACATCAGGCGTCCCCAGCGGAGTCCCCCCTTACATCAGGCGTTCCCCAGCGGAGTCCCCCCTTACATCAGGCGTCCCCAGTGGAGTCCCCCCTTACATCAAGTGTCCCCAGAGGAGTCCCTCCTTACATCAGGCGTCCCCAGCGGAGTCCCCCCTTACATCAGGCGTCCCCAGCGGAGTCCCCCCTTACATCAGGCGTCCCCAGTGGAGTCCCCCTTACATCAAGTGTCCCCAGCGGAGTCCCCCCCTACCTCAGGCGTCCCCAGCGGAGTCCCCCCTTACATCAGGCGTCCCCAGCGGAGTCCCCCCTTACATCAGGCGTCCCCAGCGGAGTCCCCCCTTACATCAGGCGTCCCCATCGGAGTCCCCCCTTACATCAGGCGTCCCCATCGGAGTCCCCCCTTACATCAGGCGTCCCCAGCGGTGTCCCCCCTTACCTCAGCCGTCCCCATCGGAGTCCCCCCTTACATCAGGCGTCCCCAGCGGTGTCCCCCCTTACCTCAGCCGTCCCCAGCGGAGTCCTCCCTTACCACAGGCGTTCCCAGCGGAGTCCCCCCTTACCACAGGCATCCCCAGCGGAGTCCCCCCTTAACCACAGGCGTCTCCTGTCTCGGTCGCCATTATTGTTTCCCCTTCCCCGAAGGGGAACAAAATAGAGGCGGAGCCGACAGTGTGGCTGCAAAAAAATAAAAAATTAAGCTGTGGCACTGCCGACCCCCGCCCCTTTCCATTACAGACAGACCTGCAGCGGGGTGGGGCGGGGGGGTGGACGGCCGGCCAGCCAAAACACAGATGTAGTACAATAGAAGATAAAGCTGCTGCGGCGCCGCCCACCCCTGGGGAGGTGCGGGGTGTGGGCGGCGCCGCAGCGGCTTTATTTTCTATTGTACTACATCCGTGTTTTGGACTTCTTGAACATGGCGGCCGGCCGAGACATTGTCTCCGCCAGCCGTGGACCTCTAGCGGCGGCGGCCTGCGGCATCCAAATTCGGGGAAAAATCGGATTGGCCGGGACATGGACAAAATAAATCCGGGAAAAGGGTTTGAATCCCGGGAACGTCCCGGCCAATCCGTGACTGTTGGCAACTATGAGAGAGTGATATTGTGGTTTTTGTAGTTGTTTTTGTGTGGTTTGGTGGTTTTATTGCAATTAGAATGTCTGGGAGTGAGAATGGACGTGTGAGTCTTGTAAGTGAGAATGTTGGTGTTAGTGAGTGTGTTGGTATGAGAGTTGGTGTTGGTGTGACTGAGAGTGGAGGGATTGAGGACTGGAGTATTCTTATTTTACCGGTCCATGCAAAAAAAAATATATACTAATCTACTTCTCCTACCATGAATACGTAGTATATGCTGCCTGGGCTGGCCTAGTAGTGGCACTGGCTAACACAACAAAAAAAATAGGTAGGGGCAGACAGACAGCAATATAATAAAACACAGTCCCAGAAAAGGGAAAAAAAAACTAACTTTAGAAAATCCTAGGAGTAATAGAAATAGTAAGAAATTTATAATTTCTATATCAATCTCTTTGAATGACTCACAAATCAAACACCACCCACACCCTGTCTAGAATGTAGTCTGACAAAGAAGAAAAATACAATATGTCAGAGATATTACATAAATAAAATTATAAATTAGAATGTAGACTCTAGAATCTCAATCTAATATCCTTAAGAAACAAAGAATTTCTCTCTCCCAAGTAAAAAATTTACTCACAAAATCCAACAGAACAGTGCAACCTACCCAACCACACCCTATCTGGACTCTGGATGGAATGCACTGCAGTCTAACACAGAAAAACACACATACACACACATTATAGCACATGTCTATAAGAAACAAGCTCATTGGGGGAAGAGACAACCTCTTCAGGGGAAGGGACAAGCTTATTGGCCATTGGCCAAAGTCCAGAACTAATTCAGAACTAACAAAATAGAATTTAAGTTTTTACGAATTGTCGTTGTTTTCATTTCCGTTTTCCGAAGATTCGTAATTTTTTTTCCGTTCATTTTGATATTCGTTAATATGGATCTTTGTTCGTTATTCGTTGTTTTGTTTTTCGAATATTCGTAATATCTCGTTTTCGTTCATTTTTATTTTCGTTATTTTTTATCTTTTTTCTGTGTTTTCGTTGTTTTTATGTTTTCGTTTTTCACTTTTTCGTTTTTTGTTTGTTTCAAATTTACTAAATTCGTATTTTATTTGTTTTCCATATTCGTTCGTTTAGATTATTCGTTGTTCGTTTGTAATGTTATCGAACCGTTCGTTCATTCGTATGTTTACGAATCAACGAATATAACGAATTTTGACGGATAACGAATTCGTAACTAAACGAATTGCACATGTCTAATACCAAGATGATACCTAAACCCGCAGGCATCATTCTGGTATAAACATTCAAAGTCCAGCAACATACCAGTACGTTGCTGGTCCTTGTTGGACATGTATTGTAATCTTTTTTTTAAAATGCAGCCAGTTGGCTGAACGAAAAAAGAGATTGATCGGTGGGTATGCCCACCATTAGAATACCGCCCTTCATCCACCCACTTCTAATGATGGGCATACATGCACCATTTATATATGCCGAAGCATGGGGGCATCCTCCCGCAAAAAAGTTATGCCGCACACACATGGTCTGACTTTTCCACGGGCAAGCCTCCGTCAGGATTTCGACCGTATGTACGCGGCATTAGGAGCAAAATCGCTCCTCCGCTCCTCCGCCCCTGCTGCCCCAATGCTTCGGCATATATGCTTTTTTTTTTTAACTGTGGTGGTGAAATCACCTCCTACAGCACTGGATATGCAGGGATCAGGCCTGTCTCTGCGAACGCTGCAGTTATGTGTGTTGTGTTTTGTAAGTGACAGCGATCAATCGATACTGCACTTGGGTGGCCTGGGCTGGACGGAGGGGCAAAACGCAGGTGCTAGCAGGTATCTGGGCTGATCCCGCTAACACTGCGTTTTTGGGAACCCTAAACTGCTGGGGACGCTAGTATAGATCTGATCAGATCAGATATTGATCTGATCAGATACTATACCACTAAGGGGGGTGTATGCTTCACGCGTGGGTGTTAGCGTTACTGGCACTAACCTGACGCTGCCTGGGGTGTGACGCAGACCCTCTCTGATGCTAAAACCTAATTGATATCACCCGCCGGGCGATCAGGGGGTTAAACCTTTATTGGGTTATATATACGGCGGGTGCCCTGACACTATAAAAAGCAAACTAACTAACCAGCGTCACCCGTAACACTTATATGGTGATCACTGGTGAAAGGGTTAACTAGGGGCAATTAGGGGGTTAAAACCTGTATTATATAATATATGGGGGTACCTGACGCTATAAAAACCTGCGGCGAACCTAAAAAAAATTACTGGCTACCGATCAGCATCACCGACACTAAGACAGCGATCAGAAAAACGATCGCTTAGCGACAGTGGTGATAGGGGGTGAAAGGTTTACCTGGGGGGCGATCAAGGGGGTTAAACCTTTATTAGATAATTTATGGGGGTACCTGACGCTATAAAAACCTGCGGCGAACCTAAAAAAAATTACTGGCTACCGATCTGCATCACCGACACTAAGACAGCGATCAGAAAAACGATCGCTTAGCGACAGTGGTGATAGGGGGTGAAAGGGTTACCTGGGGGGCGATCAAGGGGGTTAAACCTTTATTAGATAATTTATGGGGGTACCTGACGCTATAAAAACCTGCGGCGAACCTAAAAAAAAATACTGGCTACTGATCTGCATCACCGACACTAAGACAGCGATCAGAAAAATGATCGCTTAGCGACAGTGGTGATAGGGGGTGAAAGGGTTACCTGAGGGGTGATCAAGGGGTTAAACCTTTATTCGATAATTTATGGGGGTACCTGACGCTATAAAAACCTGCGGTGAATCTAAAAAAAATTACTGGCTTCCGATCTGCATCACCGACGCTAAGACAGCGATCAGAAAAATGATCGCTTAGCGACAGTCGTGATAGGGGGTGAAAGGGTTACCTGGCGGGGGATTAAGGGGGTTAAACCTTTATTAGATAATTTATGGGGGTACCCGACGCTATAAAAACCTGCGGGGAACCTAAAAAAAATAACTGGCTACCGATCTGCATCACCGACGCTAAGACAGCGATCAGAAAAATGATCGCTTAGCGACAGTGGTGATAGGGGGTGAAAGGGTTATCTGGGGGGCGATCAAGGGGGTTAAACCTTTATTAGATAATTTATGGGGGTACCCGACGCTATAAAAACCTGCGGCGAACCTAAAAAAAATTACTGGCTACCGATCTGCATCACCGACGCTAAGACAGCGATCAGAAAAATAATCGCTTAGCGACGGCGGTGCTAGGGGGTGAAAGGGTTATCTGGGGGGTGATCAGGGGGTTAAACCTTTATTAGGGGGGGTTAGGGGGCTACACTGGACCTAAAACTAAATGTAGTGACACTTTTACAGTCACAAATGTCACTGATTGCAGTGATCAGTAAATAAATGGTCACTGCAATCAGTGACACTGTGACTGGGGGCTGGGGGGTGATCTGGGGGGGCCTGGGGGGGGCGATTTGTGTGCCTATGTGTCCTGGTGTCAGTGTAGTGTTAGTGCACTGACCTGTGTGTCTTCTCTTGTATGGCGCTCGGTATATGTGAGCGCCGCATGAGAGATGACATCACTTCCTCCTGCTTCCTCTGCCTGTGTAAACATTAGCATTTCCATTCGCCGGGAGCGATCGCGGGGGGGTGGCCGGAATCGAATGGCCGCCCCCTCATGTTGGATCGCTCCCCAACGAATACCGACCGCTCACTGTATAGGAGGGGGTCCGATCGGACCCCCCAACTGTACAAAGGCAATCACGTACACCGTACGTGATTGTGCCTGTCGGTGCCATTCTGCCGACGTACATATACAGTGAGCGGTCGTTAAGTGGTTAATAAAAATAAAAAAATAAATTCCAGCGATGTACTGTACATCCTTCCACGACCCGGGCCCGCGCTACGAACAATACAGCCTCCTCCATAGAAGGCTCCCGGGCGAATGACGCGTCAGCCATGTGACATTTCTTTTATACCCGAGGGTGGGGCCACCCGTGACGTGACCCCGCCCTGTTCTGACCTAACGGGGGTTTCTGGCGGCTTCCCCGTGGTGTCTGTGTGTTTTTTTTACCTTTTTTTACACTTTTTTTTGTGAAATGGTAGAGGTACAATGTACCCCGTTACCAATTCACATAGGAGGGGCAGAATCTGGGGGTCCCCTTTGTTAAAGGGGGCTTCCAGATTACGATAAGCCCCCCGCCTGCAGACCCCCACAGCCGCCAGGCAAGGGTTGTGGGGATGAGGTCCTTGTCCCCATCAACATGGGGACAAGGTGCTTTGAGGGGTCACAGACCCCCAAAGCACCCTCCCCATGTTGAGGGCATGTGGCCTGGTACGGTTCAGGAGGGGGGCACTCTCTCGTCCCCCCTCTTTTCCTGCGGCCTGCCAGGTTACGTGCTCAGATAAGGGTCTGGTATGGATTTTTTGGGGGAACCCCACGCAATTTGTTTTTTAAAATACGTGGGGTTCCCCTTAATATCCATACCAGACTTTAAGGGCCTGATATGGAATTTGGGGGGGACCCCCACACATTTTTTTTTAAATTTTGGTTCCCTGCACAAAATGTCATTTTTGAAGGGAAAAAAAGTCATTTAAAACTACTCGCGCTATTAATGAATTGTCGGGTCCCGGCAATACAGATAAAAGTAATTGAAAAAAATGGTTGGATTTTGAGGGGGACCCCCACGCCGTGTTTTCGGCTTAGGGGATTCCCCTTAAAATCCATACCAGACCAAAGGGCCTGGTATGCTCCTGGAGGGGAACCCATGCCGTTTTTTTATTTAGAATTTGACATGAAGTTCCCGCTCAGGATTCATACCAAACACAGTGCCTGGTATTGGCGAGAATCCACATCGGATCTCCGTCCACCGGCCTCAATGTCAGCAATGCATGTCGTTCATTGCGAAAGGAAAAACATTTTTCCTTTCCCGATGACGAGACAGCTCGGTGCTGGCTCTCGCTACAGGGCTCGTAGGGTGTCAATCTCGCCGCTAGAAGTGGCGAGATTGACACAAAATCGGCGGGACCTACTGTATATATGGCCTGGGGTCCCCACACCTTTCCTTTTTTTTTATTTGGGTGCGGAGGTTTCCCTTAATATCCATACAAGACCCAAAGGGGCTGGTAATGGGCTGGGGGGGGGGTACCCATGCCATTTTCCTCAATGATTATCATCCGTATTGTCGGGACCAGACATTACATTAAAGCCGCAAGCAGTTTTTAATTACTTTTTTTCCTTTAGAAATGTCATTTTGTGCAGGGACAGTTCTAAAGACGGGAAACATGTGCCACTTCACAGGCATACTATAGATACCCCCTGGTACGATATTTAAAGGAATATTTCACTTTTTTTTTTCACTTTAAGCATCATTAAAATCACTGCTCCCGAAAAAACTGACCTTTTTAAAACGTTTTTTTGCATTGATACATGTACCCTGGGGCAGGACCCGGGTCCCCAAACCCTTTTTAGGACAATAACTTGCATATTAGCCTTCATAATTATCACTTTTGATTTCGAACGTTCGTGTCCCATAGACTTTAACAGGGTTCTAAAGTTTGCGCAAACTTTCGGTCCGTTCACAGGTTCTGGTGCGAACCGAACCAGGGGGTGTTCGGCTCATCCCTACTCGTGAACAGGGATGAGCCGAACACCCCCCTGTTCGGTTCGCACCAGAACCTGCGAACAGACAAAATGTTTGTGTGAACTTTAGAACCCTATTAAATACAATGGACTCGAACGTTAGAAATCTAAAGTGTTAATTATAAAGGCTTATATGCAATTTATTGTCCTAAAAAGTGTTTGGGGACCTGGGTCCTACCCCAGTGGACATGTATCAATGCAAAAAAAAGTTTTAAAAACGGCCGTTTTTTCGGGAGCAGTGAGTTTAATAATGCTTAAAATGAAAAAATAAAAGTGAGATATTCCTTTAAATTTCATACCTGGGGGGGTGTGTATCATATGCATGTAAAGTGGCGCATGTTTCCCGTGCTTAGAACTGTCCCTGCAAAAAATGTCATTTTTGAAAGAAAAAAAGTCATTTAAAACTGACTCGCGGCTATTAATGAATTGTCGGCTCCCGGCAATACATTCAAAAGTCATTGAAAAAAAAAAAAAAAAGCGTGGGGGTTCCCCAGAATTCAATTACCAGGCCCTTCAGGTCTGGAATGGATATTAAGGGGAACCCCGCCGCAAATTTAAAAAAAAATTGACGTGGGGTTCCCCCAAATATCCATTCCAGGCCCTTCAGATCTGGCATGGATTTTAAGGGGAACTCCACCCCAAATTTTAAAAAAAATGGCGTGGAGTCCCCCTAAAAATCCATACCAGACCCCTTATCCGAGCATGCAACCTGGCCGGCCGCAGGGGAAAAAGGGGGGACTAGAGAGCGGCCCCCCCTCCCTCCTGAACCGTACCAAGCCACATGCCCTCAACATGGGGAGGATGTCCCCATGTTGCTGGGGACAAGGGCCTCATCCCCACAACCCTTGCCCGGTGGTTGTGGGGGTCTGTGGGCGGGGGGCTTATCGGAATCTGGAAGACTCCTTTAACAAAGGGGACCCCCAGATCCCGGCCCCCCCTATGTGAATTGGTAAGGGGTACATTGTACCCCTACCATTTCACGAAGAAAGCGTAAAAAAATGTTTAAAAAAAACACACAAACACCTTGAAAAAGTCCTTTATTTAAAAAAAAAACATTCCAGCGGTGAAATCCAGTGTCCCGCGGCGATCCCGATGTCCAGCGCTGTCCTTCATTGGTTGTGCCTGAGCGGACCTGATGGGGAACTCCCTCTCAGTGTTTTAAATGTATAGACCCGCCCCTTCTAAAGTTCCCCATCAGGTCCGCTCAGCGGACCAGATGCGGAACATGAGAAGGGGCGGGTCTATACATGTATTACCAAAGTGAGAGCAGTTCCCCATCAGGTCCGCCCCCTCGGTATGTCGGACCCGCCTACGTCATTGACTTGAGCGGGGAACTTCCTTCACTGTGTAAATTTAAATTAACGTTGTGTAACGCTCCTGCTGTCTTCCAACGTTTCATGAATTTAATTTTTCATGATTTCAGCAACAGTTTTGTGATCATATACTTGGACGACATTTTAATCTTTTCCAAGACTCATCTAGAGCACATCTCGCATGTAAAGCAGGTATTACAATGACTGAGAGAAAACCATCTTTACGCGAATCTTTACGCGTTTCCATCAAAGCCGTAATCCTTTCCTTGGATACATTATAAGTGCTGTCGGTTTCCAAATGGACCCTCAAAAACTTTCCGCTGTCTTGCAGTGGCCCCAACCGACCACTTTAGGAGGGCACCAAAGCTTTCTAGGGTTGGCAAATTACTACAGACGCTTCATCAAAGGTTTTACCTCCATTGCCCCCCTTACTGCTATGACTAAGAAAGGTACACATTGCAAGGTGTGGTCCTCAGAAGCAGAATCAGCTTTCCAGCAATTAAAAGACATGTTCAGCAAAGCTCCAATTCTTCAGCATCCAAATCCCGATCTCCAGTACATAGTTGAGGTTGATGCCTCTGAGGTAGGAGCAGGTGCCGTGCTCTCCCAGAGACAGCCTAAGTCCGGTAGAATCCATCCGGTAGCATATTTTTCTAGAAAGTTTTCTCCGGTGGAGATGAATTATGATGTTGGGAATCGAGAACTACTGACCATCAAATTGGCATTGTCTGAATGGCGACATCTTCTGGAAGGGGCTCCCAAGCCTTTTTCTATCCTCACTGACCATAAAAACCTACTGTATCTTCAGACTGCAAGACGTCTGAACTCACGTCAGGCTCGATGGGCTCTGTTTTTCTCCCGTTTTAATTTTGTTCTTTCTTATGTTCCTAGGCATAGAAACAAGAAAGCCGATGCTCTTTCCAGACAGTTCACTACCTCTGCAGAAGATCAATCTACCGAGCAGTATATAATCCCACCTCACAAAATTGTCGCACAGATCTCTACGGCTCTTTCCCAACAGTTACAAGAAACCCAGAATCGTGTTCCCCAAGGCATGAAGATACCACCAGGTCGCCTGTTCGTAGCCCCTAGCCTCAGAAAACCTGTACTCCTCTGGGCACATGTCGGTGTGTTATCCGGTCATCCTGGTGTCACCATCACTCATAAGACCTTGCAGCGTCATGTCTGGTGGCCTCATATGAAAAGGGATGTTACTGACTATGCGGCTGCCTGTCCAACTTGTGCTGCTAATAAAGTACCCCGCACATTGCCTACTGGACTGTTACAATCACTTCCGGCACCTCATCAGCCTTGGACCCATTTGACTATGGACTTCATTACACACTTCCCCATGTCCCAGGGCATGACTGCTATATTGGTCATAGTGGATCGCTTTTCCAAAATGTCTCATTTTTGTGCCGCTCCCGGGATTACCTACAGCGGAAGCACTATCCATTCTCTTCCTTTCCCATATTGTGAGATATAATGGCATACCTACCAATTTCGTCTCAGACCATGGATCCCAGTTTGTTTCCTGATTCTGGAGAGCGTTCTGCAAGAAACTGGGAGTAACGCTCTCACTCACTACCTCACATAACCCTCAAACAGATGGTCAAACCGAACGCATGAACCATACCCTAGAAACCTATCTTCGACATTATGTCAATGCCTTACACTCCAAATGGTCTAAGTATTTGCCTTTAGCTGAGTTTGCCCTTAATTCCTGTTGGCACAGTGCTCTTCATACCACAGCATTCTACGCAGCCCTAGGCTATCACCCTCAGACTTTTACCCTACTTCAGCCTTCTTCTGGTGTACCAGCAGCAGATCAGCGGGTGAAAAATATTCTGCTACGTTGGAAAAAGATTTGCTCATTACTATGGAAGTCAGCAGGCAAGTATGAGCTTTTTTCCAACAAACGAAGACGCCATATACCTCCATATGTGGTGGGGGACAGAGTTTGGCTATCAACCAAATATGTGAGACTGAAACAACCTTCTACCAAATTGGGCCCTCGATTCATTGGTCCTTACAGAATTATTGCTTGAGTCGGGCCAGTCTCCTATCGGTTGAAATTACCCTCCTCTCTCCGGATACATCCGGTGTTCCACGTTTCCCTCCTCAAAAAATCAATTTTCAATCGCTACTCCAAAACGCAACAGCTACCTCCTCCTGTTAATGGACAAAATGAGTTTGAAGTCTCCAAGATTCTTGAAGAAAGGGTTGTGGCTTTTGGTATCTGGTTCATTGGAAGGGATATCCCGTCACAGACCGTTCCTGGGTTCCAGCCAAAGATCTGCATGCCCCTTCTCTTATTCAAGACTTCCATGCCTCCTTTCCCACTAAGACCCGCTAGGCCCCTGGAGGCATCCACTGGGGAGGGGGCCCTGTCATGTACCGGGGTGTATTTGAACCAGGATCTTCCTGGTCCCACAGCTGCAGCCTTACCTGTTGTGCTATGGAGGAGATCTGGACTTTCGGAAATGTCCTCGCAGTATTAAGCATTACCTTGGACTCACTAGCCCCACCTGCGGCCATCTGTGGACAATTTTCAATCAATGCAGCCCATAAATAGGAAGTGATGCTATCTCTCAGTGCCTGTTTATGTGGATTAGCTCCCTGGGTGTTCTGACTGCTTGTGATCTTGATTGTCGTCTTGAACTTCTGCCTGAATCCCTGACTACTCTCTAGCCTGCTGATTTTGTACTTCACCGCCAGCTCGTGTATGACCTCTGCCTGCTTGACCACTCTCTGGATTTCGATCGTGTACCGTTTTGCCTGACCTGTTGCAAACCTAATCTGCCTGACTATGTTTTCGCCTGAATCCTCAGCACACAAGTTCCACTTCGGACACTACCTATCACAGGTACCTTACAACATTGCAAGGATTTTAACATACTTTGTTGCAGATTCATACCTTTTGTTATTCTAAAGAAATCCCTGTTTGTTCCTCTGCACCCCTGTGAGTGAGTGATTTCATAATTATCAACTAGCTGCTGCAGAATCAGGGCTCTAATGAGGAAAATTGCAGAGTCTGCCTCCCTTTAGACGTTAATTCCTATTGGGAGTATCTCACCAAAAATGTAATTTTTGTTGCAGGGGATGCTTGAAATCGGACTTGTATCTTAGTGTAGACTTCTGGGAAAATCAGTGAGCCAATCACACAAGCAGGAAATTATGTTTCTGGGGGGGCGTTCTGTACACTTTCTGTGTACAGAACACCTCCAGGTTGCCATATTGCATTGCAGTTTACAGAAAATTACAGATCTGCAGATTGAAAAGGAAAGGTCATTTTATTTGTTGTTTTTTCATGAAAGTGAAGTAAGGCCTCGTACACACGACCAGTTTTCTCGGCAAGAAACGACAAGAAAACTGCTGGGAGAGCTTTCTTGCGGAGAAAACCGTTCGTGTGTATGGTTTCTCGTTGAGAAAACTGCCGGCAATCTCAACGAGAAAAATAGAGGACCTGCCCTCTATTTTCTCATCAGGATTCTCATTTTTCTCGTCAGGATTCTCGTCGGCCTGTTTCCCGACGAGAAAACCGGTCGTGTGTATGCTTTTCCGAGTCTTACAAAAACCGCGCATGCTCAGAATCAAGTATGAGAAGGGAGCGCTCCTTCTGGTAAAACTAGCGTTCGTAATGGAGATGGCACATTCGTCACGCTGTAAATTATTGCATCGTTTAAATGGTGCGCATTTAAATCTTCTTTAGAATGGTACAATAATGAAAAATAACTTGTTTTGCTTCTGATATTCACAGAGTTCTGACTAACCTTTTTTAAACATTTTTTCATGCTGATCTCATGAATATTTTTTTGTATTATATAGAGCAAGATCTCCTTAATATTTATTTATTTTATTTTGAATACAGATCTTCATTTTAAACGATTATTTAATTTTATAGTGATCTCCATGATTAGAATTTTAATATTGTTGTGTAAAGTTAAAAAAATTACCATTATTACCGGTATCTTGTATTTTTTGACCTTCAAGGAGATTGATGTTATCTGTCCCTCCTTTTTTTTTTTTTTTTTATGTATCTGCCTACTCCAAAGCTAAATGTTTTAGTTTTATAAAAACACATAGGCATGCCTCCTCCTGCCTGACACTTTCCTGACACTCATCCTGGTTGATGTCATCCTATGTATGAAAAAGGGACATAGTTTGAGTTTTTGGTTCATCAATCACACACAATTTTCAGCTCATGACTGTTGCAAATTGAATGTAAATAAATAGAAAAGACTATCATTATGACCCCAGCAGTTTTCAGTCTTCTCCCCAACTTTTTTTGGCCACTACTGTCTAATGATATATAAAAAACTTTTTGATCAAACATTTTTGTTTTCTTTCCATATTAACATCTTTTTTGCCGCATTAATTTTATCACAATAAATGTTTATAAAATACTATACCTGGCTCCAGATGTCCAAATCAGGTTCTTCCAGGATGGCTGCCTCCTCTTGCTCCAGAGAAGGCTCAGGTTGGCTGCAGGGAAGGCTGGAGGGAAGACTGGACAGTGATGGCCTTGCCTCAAGGTGGTCGTTTCAGAAAGGACATCCTGCTGTAGTACCACAAAGTCGGGACATATACATCTGCTGCTGCTCCTGACCTCTGAGAAGCCAGGACCTTAAAGCGCTCAGTCCTGTATGTGCCTCTCAAGCTCCCAATTTTACTATCCACCTGTTGTGTGGTTGCTGTGAGTATCCTGGTGTGCACAAATGGGAGCAGGGTCTCCAGCGCTGCTGTCCTTACCCCTCTTTTTCGATGTATGGGGTTTTTGGTCTCCCACAGAGCGGGCAGCTCCCTTACCCGATCTATAAATTCCCCCAGAAACTCTTTGTCCAGAAATGCATTCATTTTGTCTGCAAGACAAAACACAAGACAAAATTAGTAATGTCAGTCAGTAGGGATGAGCTTCGAGTTGAACTCATGTTCGACTCGAACATTGCCTGTTCGCCCGTTCGCTGAACAGCGAACAAATTGGGGTGTTCGCGGCAAATTTGAAAAGTCTATGGGAGAAATCTAAAGTGCTAATTATAAAGGCTTATATGCAAGTTATTGTCATAAAAAGTGTTTGGGGACCCGGGTTCTGCCCCAGGGAACATGTATCAATGCAAAAAAAAGTTTTAAAAACTGCCGTTTTTTCGGGAGCAGTGATTTTAATAATGCTTAAAGTGAAACAATAAAAGTGAAATATTCCTTTAAATTTCGTACCTAGGGGGTGTGTATGATATGCATGTAAAGTGGCGCATTTTCCCGTGCTTAGAACTGTCCCTGCATAAAATGTCATTTTTGAAGGAAAAAAAGTCATTTAAAACTCACTCGCGGCTATAATGAATTGTCGGCTCCCGGCAATACATAGAAAAGTCATTGATAAAAAAAAAAAAAAGTGTGGGGGTCCCCCAGAATTCAATTACCAGGCCCTTCAGGTCTGGTATAGATATTAAGGGGAACCCCGCCGCAAATTTAAAAAAAAATGCGTGCGGTTCCCCCAGATATCCATACCAGGCCCTTCAGATCTGGCATGGATTTTAAGGCGAACTCCACCCCAAATTTAAAAAAAATGGCGTGGAGTCCCCCCCAAAAATCCATACCAGACCCTTATCCAAGCACGCAACCTGGCAGGCCGCAGGAAAAGAGGGGGGACAAGAGAGCGGCCCCCCCTCCCTCCTGAACCATACCAGGCCACATGCCCTCAACATGGGGAGGATGTCTCCATGTTGATGGGGACAAGGGCCTCATCCCCACAACCCTTGCCCAGTGGTTGTGGGGGTCTGCGGGCGGGGGGCTTATCGGAATATGGAAGACCCCTTTAACAAAGGGGACCCCCAGATCCCACCCCCCCTATGTGAATTGGTAAGGGGTACATTGTACCCCTACCATTTCACAAAGAAAGTGTCAAAAAAAATGTAAAAAAAAACAAAACACAAACACCTTGGAAAAGTCCTTTATTAAAAAAAAAACAACAAAAAAAAAACATTCCAGCGGTGAAATCCAGTGTCCCGCAGCGTTTCGATGTCCAGCGCTGTCTGTCATTGGCTGAGCCTGAGTGGACCTGATGGGGAACTTCCTCCGCAGTCTATTGCATGTATAGACCCACCCCTTCTAAAGTTCCCCATCAGGTCCGCTCAGCCAATGACTAGGTGTAAGGCTGAGGACCTGATGCGGAACATGAGAAGGGGCGGGTCTATTCATGAATTACACAGTGAAGGAAGTTCCCCATCAGGTCCGCCCCCTCGGTATGTCAGACCCCGCCTACGTCATTGGCCTGTGCGGACCTGATGGGGAACTTCCTTTACTGAAAGGAGAACTGCATTAAGAAAAGGGGAACATAACACAAGGCTTTAATCACCCTGTGCAACACACAATAAAACCCTTAATATGAAGAACTGGATTTTTACTTCTAGTGCCCCATGCTGGCAAGCAATGTGCTGAGTACTTCACTGGCAGTAAAGCCTTTCTCGTTCCATGAATCCTTTGTAAACGCTCAGCTGGCGAGGGGCTTTCAAATGGAAGATTTTGCTACATTCGTCAATACATGGTCTGCTATTGCCCGCCCCCTCGGTATGTCAGACCGCGCCTACGTCATTGGCCTGAGCGGACCTGATGGGGAACACAGTGAAGGAAGTTCCCCATCAGGTCCGCTCAGGCCAATGACATAGGCGGGGTCTGACATACCGAGGGGGCGGACCTGATGGGGAACTTCCTTCACTGTGTAATTCATGAATAGACCCGCCCCTTCTCATGTTCCGCATCAGGTCCTCAGCCTTACAGCTAGTCATTGGCTGAGCGAACCTGATGGGGAACTTTAGAAGGGGTGGGTCTATACATGTAATAGACTGCGGAGGAAGTTCCCCATCAGGTCCGCTCAGGCTCAGCCAATGACGGACAGCAGTGGACATCGGATCGCCGCGGGACACTGGATTTCACCGCTGGAATGTTTTTATTTTATTTATTTTTTATTTTTTTTAATAAAGGACTTTTCCAAGGTGTTTGTGTGTTTTTTTTTTTTACATTTTTTGACACTTTCTTCGTGAAATGGTAGGGGTACAATGTACCCCTTACCAATTCACATGGGGGGGTGGGATCTGGGGGTCCCCTTTGTTAAAGGGGTCTTCCAGATTCCGATAAGCCCCCCGCCTGCAGACCCCCACAACCACCGGGCAAGGGTTGTGGGGATGAGGCCCTTGTCCCCATCAACATGGGGACATCCTCCCCATGTTGAGGGCATGTGGCCTGGTATGGTTCAGGAGGGAGGAGGGGCCGCTCTCTCGCCCCCCCTCTTTTCCTGCAGCCTGCCAGGTTGCATGCTCGGATAAGGGTCTGGTATGGATTTTTGGGTGGACTCCACACCATTTTTTTTTAAATTTAAAATCCATGCCAGAAGGGCCTGGTATGGATATTTGGGGGAACCGCACGCATTTTTTTTTTAAATTTGCGGCAGGGTTCCCCTTAATATCTATACCAGAGCTGAAGGGCCTGGTAATTGAATTCTGGGGAACCCCACGCTTTTTTTTTTTATCAATGACTTTTCTATGTATTGCCGGGGGCCGACAATTCATTAATAGCCGCGAGTTTTAAATTACTTTTTTCCTTCAAAAATGACATTTTGTGCAGGGACAGTTCTAAGCACGGGAAACATGCGCCACTTTACATGCATATCATACACACCCCCTAGGTACAAAATTTAAATTTTAAAACTTCTTTTTGCATTGATACATGTCCCGTGGGGTAGGACCCGGGTCCCCAAACACTTTTTATGACAATAACTTGCATATAAGCCTTTATAATTAGCACTTTAGATTTCGAACGTTCGAGTCCATTGTATTTAATAGGGTTCTAAAGTTCACGCGAACATTCTGTCTGTTCGCAGGTTCTGGTGCGAACCGAACAGGGGGTGTTCGGCTCATCCCTGTCAGTCAGTCTAAACTCAAGTAAATCTTTATCCCCATATATATCCTCAAACAATCTCTATGCAGTATAGGCCACCGATTTCACAAAGTATAAAAATCATACCTTCGGCCTGGCGGTCGTCACTTTTCCTCCTCTCTTCGCACACAGAACGTAGTAACGTCACATGTGTGTTAGCTTTATATACACTACGCATGTGTGAAACTCCGCACATGTCGGATTATGATGGAAAGCATGGGCCGTATACCCACCCTAATCTAAGGAAGGCCAAAATCCTGAATAAAGTAGTGAAAAGTCTGAAGAATTTCGGGGTACGACGATCAAAGGAGCAGCTTAGAAAGGTTTGGTCTGACCTGAAACTGAGGGAGCCGGAGCAGTTAAGGAGTATTAGGGAGAATGCTAGAAAAAAGTAAGTACTTCTCCTGTGTTCCTATTATTGTATTTCTGAACTTGCATGTTGCTCCATGTTATTGCTTTATCCTATTGGACCGTTAGAAAATTACATCTCGCAAAATTTAGTGGGCACAGTAATCGGTCGTTACAGACACATCTTTCACCCACTACATACGATGTTTTTAGAAGATACAGGGTTAAAATAATTTTGACATGCCTGTTTTTATTCCATAAATGTTTTTACATTGTTGTCTAGATGATGTGTTTGGAACTAGAATGAAATGCAAACTTGAATCAGTGTAAAGGAGAGGACACTCAGCAGCTGTTTACACATCTGCACTCAGGAGCACTATAGTGTGGGCCACCAGAACAACCTTTTTAGGGTGTCCCACACAGGTGCTTCAGTGTATTCTTGGGGTGTCTCCATGTGTAAAACTTGTCCCAAAAAGGTGAATAGTCAAGATTTGGTTATTTTTAAATAATGTCTTCAGCTTGTAACTCTGCCCAAACAGACACTTGTACCCCACTTCCAAGCAATGTATCATAATCCTATTTTTTTCCTAAAATATCTGTGTGCTAATTATACCTTTTGTTTCATTCTCCTAGGGGAGAGAAGACTGGGAGGACACCACTCCAGGGAGCACATGAACCCCACACCACAGAGAGGACCCCAACCTCAGCAAGAACCCCAACCAGAGGATGTGGAGGAAGGAGAAGTGGATAACGTGGTGGAAATTGTAACCACAACAGGTCAGTGTCTGTCACCACAGCTTCAGGTAAGAGATGTAGGCCTGCAGAGTTATAATACCTTTTTAAAAAAATTTTAGGGGATGAACATGTTGAGGAAGAAAGTCCTCATTTCTCAAGTGATGGTGCCCAAAGAATCATCCAGCAAGTTATGGAGTGTAGTAGTGAACTGGACATAATGAAGAAAAGGATGAATGTTATGGAGCAAACATTTAAGGACATCATTGATGTTTTGGGGCGAATTGAATGAAGCACAAACCCCCCCCCTCTTCTAGTTTTCTAGTTTTTCTTCTAAAATTTTGCACTTTTACAATCAAGCCAAAATTTGAAGATGCACACAGTGTGTCGACATGTGCCATCTGCCATCAAAGGATATCCATGTACGTGTTTTGTGGCTGCAACCCCTTCCTCGCAACTCAAGTAGGTGAAAGGAAGAAGGGGTTGCACACCCAAAACACGTCCATTGATCACCCATGATGGCAGATAGCACATGTTGCCAATAGGGATCAGGAGGGAAATACCCCTTTTTTAAAAACCCTAAAAATTGCGTGCATCTTAAAATTTTGGCTTGTTCTGGGGTGACAACACCCCATATTATGAAGGGCAGATAGAGACATTTTTTCCTAAAATAGAATGTCTGATATTGCCTAGAGGTTTACAATGTTGTATTTTGTCGTATGGTAATGAGAGTTTTGTATTTTATTACCAAAAAAAAAATGGCCTGTTTATGGCCACCAAAAAAAAAATATATATATATCTTTTATAACACCAAAAATTTTATATTTACCATGTGTGAATGTGCACAGAGTAAAATTTTTTGAACAACAAAGTGCAGCTTCTTTATCAAATCCGCTATAACCTTTTTTGTGTATATTTTTGTTGTTACCAGTGAAATAGTTGGTATTTACTAAAGGAAAATACACTTGACACTACAAGTGCACTAGGAAAAACTAGGAGACAGCTAAAAGAAACACAAGCAATAGATCCAAAAATCAGATTAAAGCATAATTTAATTATTTTTTTGCAAAAAGGTTTTATGCATTGCCTGGCATAGGAATGGCCCCCCTACCCGTGAAATACGCTACATATTTTTGACGAACCTCACGGGCGTTTTGGAGGGGCAAGCCAGGACGGCCAGATTCAAGGCCTGGCAATATATTGTCCCCCAAAAGTCCAGCCTCAGGCCCAATTGTGGCCATATAATTTGGGGATTTTCTGCACAAATAATTATGCAGAACGCAGCAACAAAATACTATATAGTTCATTTTGTACTCCGCCAAGTTGATCGATGTCATAAACAGACGGAACCGGCTGGCCATTATCCCGAAGGCATTCTCCACAACTCTTCGGTAGTGATGAGCCGAACACCCCCGGGTTCGGTTCGCACCAGAACCCGCGAACGGACCGAAAGTTTGCACGAACTTTAGAACCCTATTAAATACAATGGATGCGAACGTTCGAAATCTAAAGTGCTAATTATAACGACTATTATGAATGTTATTGTCCTAAAAAGGGTTTGGGAACCCGGGTTCTGCACCAGGGGACATGTATCAATCCAAAAAAAAGTTTTAAAAACGTCAGTTTTTCGGAAGCAGTCATTTTAATGATGCATAAAGTGAAAAAAAAAAAGTCAAATATTCCTTTAAATATCGTACCTGGGGGGTGTCTAAAGTATGCCTGTGAAGTGCCACGTGTTTCCCGTGTTTAGAACTGTCCCTGCACAAAATTACATTTCTAAAGGAAAAAAGGCCATTTAAAACTGCTTGCGGCTTTATTGTAATTTCTGGTCCCAGTAATATGGATGAAAATATTTAAGAAAAATGGCATAGCTACCCCATCACAGCCCCCCCCCACCCCAGCCCATTACCAGCCCCTTTGGGTCTTGTATGGATATTAAGGGGAACCCCGCACACAAAATAAAAAAGGCCCTATATACAGTAGGTGCCGCCGATATTGTGTCAATCTCGCCGCTTCTAGCGGCGATATTGACACCCTATGAGCTCCGTCGCGAGAGCCAGCGCCGAGCTGTCTCGTCATCGGGAAAGGAAAAACGATTCCTTTCACGATGAGCGACACGCATTGCCGATAGGCGGGGATCCGACGCGGATTCCCACCAATACCAGGCACTGCGTTTGGTATGAATCCTGAGCGGGAACTCCACGCCAATTTTTAAAGAAAAAAACGGCGTGGGTTCCCCCTCCAGGAGCATACCAGGCCCTTGGGTCTGGTCTGGATTGGAAGGGGAACCCTACGTCGAAAAAACAGCGTGGGGGTCCCCCTCAAGATCCAAACCAGACCCTTATCCGAGCACGCAACCTGGCAGGCTGCAGGGGAAGAGGGGGGGCCGAGAGCGGCCCCCCTCCCTCCTGAACCGTACCAGGCCACATGCCCTCAACATGGGGGTCACATGGTCCCATGACGTCACAGTCACATGCTCCAGGGCACATGGCAAGGGAGCATGTGACTGTGACGTCATGGGACCATGTGACTGTGACGTCATGAGAAGCCTATATTAATCTCTGCGGACCGAAGATTTAACATTACCATTTTTTTTCCACCAGGTGAATGGGTAGGGGTGGGGGCCGGTATCTGGGGGGCCCCCTTATTAAAGGGGGCTCCCGGATTCCGATAAGCCCCCCGCCCGCAGACCCCGACAACCAACGGCCAGGGTTGTCGGGAAGAGGCCCTGTCCTCATCAACATGGGGGCAGGGTGCTCTGGGGTGGGGGGGCCGCAGGTCGCCCCCCTGCCCCAGAGCACCAAACCCCCCATGTTGAGGGCATGTGGCCTGGTACGGTTCAGGAGGGAGGGGGGCCGCTCTCATCCACCCCTCTTCCCCTGCGGCCTGCCAGGTTGCGTGCTCGGATAAGGGTCTGGTTTGGATCTTGAGGGGGACCCCCACGCCGTTTTTTCGGCGTAGGGTTCCCCTTCAAATCCAGACCAGACCCAAGGACCTAGTATGCTCCTGGAGGGGGAACTCACGCCGTTTTTTTCTTTAAAAATTGGCGTGGAGTTCCCACTCAGGATTCATACCAAACGCAGTGCCTGGTATTGGCGGGAATCCGCGTCGGATCCCCGCTCAATACAGTGTCGCGTCTCCTCGCTATTGCAGCGAGCGCGACACGTGTCGCCACCCTGCTGCCGAGATCTCGGCACTCCTGTCGCCGAGAATCTCGGCGATGGGAGCGCGATAGAAATACAATATCGGCGGCACCTACTGTACTCTGAACAGCCGTATACAGGCGGTGCATACAAGACAGGGACTGTAGGTTTGTTCTTATGTAGAATCTGTTTGTAATTTTGAACAGGTACATTGTTTAAGTGTAGCTCCAGCCAAAAAATCTATTTTTAAGCTTTTTGGAAAACATAGGGAAGGGTTATCACCCCTGTAACATTTGTTTTGCTGTCTGTGCAGTGTGCACCTGTTCAGAACAGTTCACCTCACTTCCCGTTCTAATGACAAATGTTTTTTGAAAATTTGGGGTTTTTATTAAAACAAGAATTGGTGAAAAAGCATCAGTGGAGAGGAGACACTTTTTTTCCCATATTAACTCTTACAGGAGAGAATTTGCCTTCCTAGGGGTAGATTTCCTCTCACTTCCTGTTGTATCCTTCCGTTTGCAAGGAGGAGTCGTTTGTAAGCTGGATGTTTGAAAGTAGGGGCCTGCCGTATATACTCAGCTGAAATTTGCCCCTTACATGTTGGTGTTGCCACAACACTGTGAGCCCTCACAGTTACTCTTGGTGGGCGCATGAATGGGCCCTGCTGTGAATTATTAGATCAAGAATTGTAATTGCATGCCCCTGTTAAACAGGGGCTGAAAAATTGGGCCTTTGGTGGTGGTGGTGGTGGTGTTGACACAACACTGTAAGGCCTCACAGTTACTCTTGGTGGGCGCAGGAATGGGCCCTGCTGTGAATTATTAGATCAAGAATTGTAATTGCATGCCCCTGTTGAACAGGGGCTGAAAAATTGGGCCTTTGGTGGTGGTGGTGTTGACACAACACTGTAAGGCCTCACAGTTCCTCTTGGTGGGCGCAGGATTGGGCCCTGCTGTGAATTATTAGATCAAGAATTGTAATTACATGCCCCTGTTAGACAGGGGCAGAAAAATTGGGCCTTAGGCACTGGTGCCACAACACTGCAACCCCTCACAGATACTGTACTTGGAGCACAGCAATGAGCCCTGTTGCAAAGTATTGCATCAAAAAATTTAATTACACGTCCCTGTTAAACAGGGGCTGAAAAATTGGGCCTTAGCCACTGGTGCTGGTGCCACGACACGGCAACCTCTCCCAGATACTCTAGTTGGAGTGCAGGAATGAGCCCTGCTGCAAAGCATTGCATAACATTTTTTAATTACATGCCCCTGTTAAACAGGGGCTGAAAAATTGGGCCTTAGCCACTGGTGGCGGCATCCCGAAACAAAAATGTTCTTCCAAGCTATCATCATCAATCGGATCATTGAGGAGGAGGAGGATAGTCAGTCAACATAACAGGACAGTCTCTCAGCATCAGCATCAGTCTTGAAGGGATGTGACATTTGAAAATAAATTAGTCTGTTATATCAGCTTCAGGTGTTTGGTAGCTGGTGGTGATCCAAGACTGGTTCATCTTTATGAAGGTCAGTCAATCAACAGAGTCGGTGGACAGGCGCACCCTGTGATCCGTGACAAACCCTCCAGCAGCACTGAATGTGCGTTCTGAAAGAACGCTGGATGCAGGACAGGCCAGTAGCTCAATTGCATACTGTGCAAGCTCTGCCCAGTGATCTATCCTCAAGACCCAGTAAGCCAGAGGATTTTCAGTGGGGAAGGTGTCCAAGTCTGACCTTGCCCCTTGGTATTCCTGCACCATGTATATCAGACGCTGGCGATGGTTGCTGGAACCGATCATACCTTGGGGCTGCGGACTAAAGAATTGTCTGAACGCATCAGTCAGACGGCCACCTTCCCCACCGCTCCTTCTTTGACTGACCGAAGCCTCAGCAACTCGTTGTCCAGGACCAGGAGTTTGTAACCTCCCAGTCTCTGGGAACGCGTTGCACAGACCTTTCTGCAAGGCCTCCCGGAGTTGTCTCATCCTCTGCTCCCTCTGCGACGGTAAGATAAGGTCCGCAACCTTACCCTTGTACCGTGGATCAAGGAGAGTGGCCAGCCAGTAATGGTCCCTCTCCTTGATCCGAAGAATACGAGGATCCTTCTGCAGACTTTGCAGGATCAGGGAGGCCATGCAGCGTAGGTTAGCTGAGGCATTCGGTCCGGAGTCCTCTCGGTCACTAAAGATGACATGATCCGCAGCCACCTCCTCCCAGCCACGTACAAGTCCACTGGTTTCTTGGTCAAAGAAGAAAAAACAACAAACAGAATAGACCTCCACACACCTAAATGAGTTTATACTACAAAAATGTATTTATAGCCTATATAAAGGCACATTGATTAATTACAAAACATTGCTATAATACCCCAGGTTTAAAATAGATTAAACCTGGGGTGTTATAGCAATGTTTTGTAATTAATCAATGTGCCTTTATATAGGCTATAAATACATTTTTGTAGTATAAACTCATTTAGGTGTGTGGAGGTCTATTCTGTTTGTTGTTTTTTCTTCTTTGATATATGTTTATTTGACCACACCCCCGTTAACTTACGGTGAGTGCTACTATCCTTAGTAATAGGACTCCCACCACTGCTCCTCTTCGTACACTGGTTCCTTGGGACTGTAAATCATCCCTAAAAGACTTCTGCTTATGATGCTGAGTGCCAGGCTCCACCTCCATGCTGACACAATCCTCCTCCTCCTCCTCTTCCTGTGCGATGGGTGGGACAGAAGGAACACTGTCTGGGTAAAGGGGGTCTTGAGAGGCAAGGAAGTCCTCCTCTTCCTGCCTCTGTTCTGCCTCAAGTGCCCTGTCCATTATTCCACGCAGCGTATGTTCCAACAGGTGGACAAGAGGTACAGTGTCACTGATGCATGCACTGTCACTGCTCACCATCCTCGTGGCCTCCTCAAATGGTGCCAGGACAGTGCATGCATCCCTGATCATGCCCCACTGGCGTGGTGAAAAAAAACCGAGCTCCCCTGACCCTGTCCTGGTGCCGTAGTCACACAGGTACTCATTGATGGCCCTCTGCTGCGTGTACAGCCGCTGCAGCATGGCCAACGTTGAGTTCCACCTGGTGGGCATGTCACATATAAGGTGGTTCTTGGGCAGGTTCAACTCCTTTTGCAGCTCAGCCAGGCGAGCACTGGCATTATAAGATCTGCGGAAATGCACACAGACTTTCCTGGCCTGCCTCAGGACATCCTGTAAGCCCGGGTACCTGCCCAAGAACCGCTGCACCACCAGGTTAAGGACGTGAGCCACACAGGGCACATGGGTCAGTTGTCCCTGTCGGAGAGCGAAGAGGAGGTTGGTGCCATTGTCGCAAACTACCATTCCTGGCTTAAGCTGGCGTGGCGTCAACCACCTCTCGGCCTGCCCCTGCAGAGCAGACAGAACCTCTGCCCCAGTGTGGCTCCTGTCCCCCAAACACACCAGCACAAGCACGGCATGGCATCTTTTTGCCTGCGTACTTGCGTAGCCCCTTGAACGCCTACGAAGCACCGCTGGTTCTGAGGACAAAGCACAGGAAGAGGCCATGGAGGAAGAAGAAGAGGAGGGGGTGGAGGAGAGAGGTGTGTCACAACCAGTAGTAGCATTTTGGAGGCGTGGCGGTGGAACAACCTCCAACACTACTGCACCCTGTCCTGCATCCTTCCCAGCTGCCAAAAGAGTGACCCAATGGGACGTGAAAGAAAGGTAACGTCCCTGTCCATGCCTGCTGGACCATGAGTCAGCGGTAATATGCACCTTACCGCTGACCGCCCTGTCCAGCGAGGCCAAGACATTGCCTTCCACATGCCGGTAGAGAGCCGGAATCGCCTTCGGTGAGAAAAAGTGGCGTTTGGAAACCTGCCACTGAGGAACCGCACATTGCACAAACTCACGGAAGGGGGCCGAGTCTACCAACTGAAAAGGCAGCAGTTGAAGCGCTAGCAATTTAGCCAAGCTAGCATTCAACCGCTGGGCATGTGGCTGGCTGGGAGTGAACTTCTTTCGACGGTCCAGCAGCTGGGGCAGGGAAATTTGCCTGCTAGAATCGGACGTCAGTGTACTGCAAGCAGAGTGCCCGCAAGTACTTGGCTGTGACACACCTAATTCTACACCTTCATTCCTCTCAGTGCAAGTTTCAGAGAGGACTGAAGGTATAGTGGGGTTGGAGATCCCAGCTGATGAGGAGCAAGGAGAGGTCCTCTTTGTTCTTTGGTGTGGGTCTTTAAGGTAGGCTTGCCAACGAGCTGCATGGCAGGTCAATATATGTCTGGTCAAGCATGTGGTGCCCAAGCGGCTGATGTTTTGGCCACGCGATATACGCTTGAGACATATGTTGCAAACAGCAGCTGTGCGATCTGATGCACTCGACTCAAAAAAGGCCCACACCAAAGAACTTTTTGAATAACGGGCAGAGGCAGCGCCCTGCACAGGCGGAGCTCTGCGGTGTGATTCCGTCGGTGTGCTGCCCTTACGCTGGCCCCCCGAGGGCATCCTGCCTCGTTGGAGATGTTCCTCCTCCTCATCCTCCTCCTCTCTCCTATTAGGCACCCACGTGGAGTCAGTGACCTCATCATCCCCTCCCTCCTCATCACTGGAGCCAATCTGGCAGTATGCTGCAGCTGCTGGAACATGACTGCCAGATTGGTGTCCTTCTTGAGCATCCCCTCTCTCTGCTCTCACGCTACTGCCTTCCTCTAGCTGGGTATCATCATCAGACCCTTCGAAACGCTGGGCATCCTCCTGGAGCATGTACCCAACACTGTGCTCAAACAGTTCGGGGGACTCCTCAGGAGGACATGGTTGGTCTAGGGAAGGAGTGACTGATGATGACATTGATACCAGGGAAGAGGACGCTTTGGCAGCTGCTTTGCCAGTACCCTGAGCCTGGGTGAGAGAGGATGAGGAGGATGAGGAGGGCTTGGTCATCCACTCTACCAAGTCTTCGGCATTATGCGGCTCAACATGTCCAGCTGCCGAAAACAAGGACAAGCGTGTCCCATGGCCACGTGCTGATGGCGATGCACCGCGTCCACGACCAGCACTGTTCTCTCTAGACGCAGAGCCTGCTTGCCCTCTTTTATTGGCTCCTGACTGTCTGCCTCTCCTTGATTGCCTTCCAGACATTCTAATGGCCTGCAGGGAAATGGGAAAACCAGCAATAAGGCCTAGCTTCAGGAGTATAATTTGCAGGAATCACACTACGCCTGCTGTAGGTGCTGCAAATGCCTGTTGGTGTAACACACCAGGAAAAAGCAGCAATAAAGGCTAACTTCAGGTGTAATATGATCAGGAGGCACACTCCGCCCACTGTAAGTGCTGCAAATGCCTGTTGGTGTAACACACCAGGAAAACGCAGCAATACAGGCTAACTTCAGGTGTAATATGATCAGGAGGCACACTCCGCCCACTGTAAGTGCTGCAAATGCCTGTTGGTGTAACACACCAGGAAAACGCAGCAATACAGGCTAACTTCAGGTGTAATATGATCAGGAGGCACACTCCGCCCGCTGTAAGTGCTGCAAATGCCTGTTGGTGTAACACACCAGGAAAAAGCAGTAATACAGGCTAACTTCAGGTGTAATATGATCAGGAGGCACACTCCGCCCGCTGTAAGTGCTGCAAATGCCTGTTGGTGTAACACACCAGGAAAAAGCAGCAATACAGGCTAACTTCAGGTGTAATATGATCAGGAGGCACTCTTCGCCCGCTGTAAGTGCTGCAAATGCCTGTTGGTGTAACACACCAGGAAAAAGCAGCAATACAGGCTAACTTCAGGTGTAATATGATCAGGAGGCACACTCCGCCCGCTGTAAGTGCTGCAAATGCCTGTTGGTGTAACACACCAGGAAAAAGCAGCAATACAGGCTAACTTCAGGTGTAATATGATCAGGAGGCACACTCCGCCCGCTGTAAGTTCTGCAAATGCCTGTTGGTGTAACACACCAGGAAAAAGCAGCAATACAGGCTAACTTCAGGTGTAATATGATCAGGAGGCACACTCCGCCCGCTGTAAGTGCTGCAAATGCCTGTTGGTGTAACACACCAGGAAAAAGCAGCAATACAGGCTAACTTCAGGTGTAATATGATCAGGAGGCACACTCCGCCCGCTGTAAGTGCTGCAAATGCCTGTTGGTGTAACACACCAGGAAAAAGCAGCAATACAGGCTAACTTCAGGTGTAATATGATCAGGAGGCACACTCCGCCCGCTGTAAGTGCTGTAAATGCCTGTTGATGTAACACACCAGGAAAAAGCAGCAATACAGGCTAACTTTAGGTGTAATATGATCAGGAGGCACACTCCGCCCGCTGTAAGTGCTGCAAATGCCTGTTGGTGTAACACACCAGGAAAAAGCAGCAATACAGGCTAACTTCAGGTGTAATATGATCAGGAGGCACACTCCGCCCGCTGTAAGTTCTGCAAATGCCTGTTGGTGTAACACACCAGGAAAACGCAGCAATACAGGCTAACTTCAGATGTAATATGATCAGGAGGCACACTCCACCCGCTGTAAGTGCTGCAAATGCCTGTTGGTGTAACACACCAGGAAAACGCAGCAATACAGGCTAACTTCAGGTGTATAAGGTGCAGGAGGCTTAGCAACAATGACACTGACACTGTCCCCTGCCTATCATTCTCTCTCCCTGCACACAAGGTTTATCAAAGTATATGACACTGACACTCTCCCTGCCTATCCTTCTCTCTCCCTGCACACAAGGTTTAGCAAAGAATATGACACTGACACTGCCCCCTGCCTATCCTTCTCTCTCCCTGCACACAAGGTTTATCAAAGTATATGACACTGACACTCTCCCTGCCTATCCTTCTCTCTCCCTGCACACAAGGTTTAGCAAAGAATATGACACTGACACTGTTCCCTGCCTATCCTTCTCTCTCCCTGCACACAAGGTTTATCAAAGAATATGACACTGACACTCTCCCTGCCTATCCTTCTCTCTCCCTGCACACAAGGTTTAGCAAAGAATGTGACACTGACACTGTCCCCTGCCTATCCTTCTCTCTCCCTGCACAAGGTTTAGCAAAGAATATGACACCGGCACTCTCCCTGCCTATCCTTCTCTCTCCCTACACACAAGTTTGAGGTACAAATAGCACTGACACTGTCCCTGCCTATGTAACTCTTTCCCTGCGCCAGGAACACACTACACAAGGCCGCCACGCTGGCGGCCTTTTATAGTGTGGGGCGTGTGCTAAACCCCCTGAGCTATAATTGGCCACAGGCAACCTGCCTGTGGCCAATTATGGCTCTCCTAGCTGCCGGCGCTGTGATTGGCCAAGCATGCAGGGTCACAGTGCATGCTTGGCCAATCACAGCCCCGGGATTGCACTGCGATGGCGCAGTGTATTGTGGGCCGTTCGCGTCCCTCGAATTTGGCGCAAACGGCCCAAATCGTTCGATGTTTGCCGAACGGTCGAACAGCCGATGTTCGAGTCGAACTTATGTTCAACTCGAACACCGAGCTCATCCCTACTCTTCGGGCCCTGGCCAGCCGGTAGTTGAATACCCTCCTCTCCGGGGTCAGGGTCCTCTGGGGAAATGGCCTCATGAGATGCGGTCCCAGTCCAAAGGCTTCATCAGCCAAAAAAACAAAGGGGAGTCCTTCCACATTCCCTGCAGCCGGTGGCAATGCAAGGTCGTCACTCTGTAGACGGAGGGCAAACTCCGTGTGGGCGAAGGCTCCCCCATCGGACATCTGGCCATTCTTCCCCACATCAACATAGAGGAACTCCTACTGTGCTGACACCACCGCCATCAGCACGATGCTATGAAACCCCTTCTACAATAGTTGAAGAAATATGACCCTGACCGGGGTGGTGGCACGTTGCGGACGTGCTTCCCGTCTATTGCCCCTCCACAGTTGGGAAGTCCCACCACGTGGCAAAATGGGATGCCACAGTCTGCCATTCCTGTGGCGTGGAAGGAAGCTGAGGAGTCAAACAAGATAAAAAAATATTAGTACTTTTGCACATAACAGATTATACAAAAATATATTCTTGGCCAACATCATTAGAAATGTTATTTTAATGAGTTTTTAAATACAAAAATAGAAGGCCCAATTATCATATTCATCACCCCCTCTGATGGGCCATTGTAAAAAAAATTGGGGGGTTAGATGAGTTTGAAAACCCCCCAAAAAAAAAACAGTTTTACGTGAAAATATACATTTGTAGACATTTTAGGGGGGGGGGGTAAAGCACTACAATGGAGCTGACAAAATACATTGGGAAGTGACTAGGCTCGGGGGGGTTTGGGCCCAGGATAGCATGCTGGAGAGGTTAGTGAACTGAAATATGCATGTAGGCCGAAAAAGGGGCATTAAAAACTTACAGCATGCATGGGGACAAAGGGGACATTCACAGCATATTACAATCATGGTAATTAGGGAAGGATGAAAGAAATACAATACATTAGCATACATGAATTACATAGAATGTGATGTTAAAGGAGAAAACTTAGTCCTTCTGCAGGAATTGGATGATGGCAGAACAGGTGTCTGGGATAATGAGTCCCAGAGCCTGGGGGGAGATGCCTGTCGTGAACTTGAGGTCCTGCAGACTACTCCCAGTCGCCAGATATCGCAACGTGGCGATGAGCCTCTGCTCAGCAGTGATGGCTTCCCGCATAACGGTGTCCTGCCTGGTGATATAGGGGGACACCAAAGCCAACAGATGCTGAAAAACGGGGTCAGACATCCTAAGAAAATTCCTGTAGTCATCAGGATTATTCTCCTGGATCTCCGGCAGCAGAGGCATGTGACAGAATTGGTCCCGCTGGAGCAACCAATTCTTGGTCCATGAACTCCTCCTCACCCTGTTTATGGACTGGTCTTGGTCCAAGACAAGCAGACCAACACCAAGCGCCCGCACAGCACGAACACTACGACGAGAACGTAACATGGCTAGAATGCGGTCGTCTGATCAGAACGTACTAAACAGAACGCACTTAAGAACAGCAAGGCCTATGAAGAACGACCTGAAAATCAGAAAGGAGCGGACAAGAACGCACTGTAAAACAGATACGACCTGACTACATGCCCTGAAAGACAAGATACGAACCCACAAGCATAAACTGAACCGCAGAAAACGAACTGAAAGCACGAAGACTGAAAAGCGTGAATCGTCTCTCCCCAAACTTTTACTAACACGCGGTAACACGAGATCAGCAAAAGCAGCCCAAGGGGTGGCGCCATTGGAATCGAACTTCCCCTTTATACTGCCGTCGTACGTGTTGTACGTCATCGCACTTTACAACGACGAGATTTTAATTGACAGTGTGTATGCAAGGAAAGCTTGACAAGAATCCTGTCAAGCTTGACAAAAATCTCGTAGAGAAAAACAAAGTTTTTTTTTTTACGAAGAGATTCTCGGCCGTGTGTACTAGGCTTTACCCTTTAAATTACTGCTTGGCAGTGGACTGGCCAGGCAGGAGCCTCTTGTCTGCATCCAAGGTTTATTTTTTACATATCTTTTGCTGAGGAGGGAATGAGGGGCATATAAGGAGCTCTGTACTTCAAAATGCACTTTTTCCTTAAATTCACCAAGTGTCCTTTAGCAATACAAAATAAATGAAGGATATGCGTGAAAATTCGATTTTTTTTTTTTGTTTGTATGCTTGTATGTGTTATATTTTATGCGGGCAGTGCCACTCGCCCTGCACATGGGGGGAGGGTACCTTACGCACTCATCAATGCCCATGATCAGGCGGGGACTGTGGACATGTGTGAATCAAACATTAAAGCAGTTCCCTGACTTGAAGATGAGCTTGTGTCACTGTGTGCAGTAATAAAAATACAGAGTTTCTCTGAATGTGCTGTCCCATGTCACCACACACTGTTGCCTGTTGTATCTTGCATTTAGGAGAGACACCACTGAGCCTGTGCCCTCTCCACAATATACTTCTGTCACCTCAGAATGGGGTCCTGCTGCGCACATAATGCGGACCTCAAGGATGCACTTGTTAACACCTTCACTCCTGTACCATGCAGTTAGGTTATGGGTTTCTGTAATGCGGGTATGGTCACTGGCTCCCTCCCAACGGATACTGACCGCTAAGGAGGGAGCCAGATCACTAACCCCCTTGCTACTGGAGGACCCATTACCTACACCAGGTACCTCGCTTCAGGACTGGCTGCAATGTACCTTGTTGGTTACACATGACAACTGCATGAGCCCTCCTATTTGTCTTGCTGAGTAGACTTTTTTTGTAGTAGCTTTACGTCATACCCCACAGGTGCTTTACTGACCGTAGTTCTTTTCTATCATATGCCCAGAACCATCAGGCACCCCTTTAAATTTCTTTAGACCAGGCTTAGAACAGTTGCAACTTTTACTTGAACTGTCTGCATAATACAACCTGAACAATAACATAAGGATGTCCCTAGCTATCTCTAACATGCTGCCCAGGCATACCTTGACAAGATGGAGAATGTCAAAATGGACTATCAAGATTGGAAGATCTCCTTACTCCCAGTGCCTCCGACAGACTGCAAGATGCAGCAGTCCCCCTTTGCAGCAATCACCTCCTTTCTTTGGGCGGGAACCGGCCACCCTTCCCTTTTTAATATTATCTGATCGATAGGCTAGGCCTAAAAAGCTTGGGAACAAAGCACAGCCTTAATCCATTCCCAGTCTGGGTCAGCCACTGTCTAGCTAGAAAACTGTAGGCAACCTATATATACATAATAAGAAACGATCTTGATCTTATCAACTAAATATGCCTTTTCCAGACATGGACAAATGTTTGTGTAGCGGGGTGCCTATTTGTAGTGTGTTTATAAAGGACTATGGTTATATTAAAGTGGAGTTCCACCCTCTTTTTCAACTTTGTTGCATCCTCTTTATTTCTGTCCCCTTAAGAATAATTGAAATATTATTATTTTATTTTTTTTAAACTCACTGTTTTATTGTCCTTTATTTGTTTCTCCCGCCGCGGCCGCAGCAGCCTCCTCGCGTCATCCACTGACCGCTATGCCTCCTGGGAGATGTTTGTCATCCCTCCCAGGAGGCCCTGGGCCGTAGCATCGCGTTCCCATTGTCATCAAGGCACGCCCATCCTGCCCTCCCTCGGTCCGACTGGTGTGTGTGTCCTTCTTCCTCCGCTCCTCCCTCCCTACCCAGCGAGCCTCAGCATGTCACATCTCACCCTGCACTGTGTGATGTGACCAGGGCTGGTCCTGGACGGGGTGCAGTGCACCCAGGCGCCACAGAGGTGGGGGTGCTGAAGCGCCAGAGTGCTCCCCTCCCTCCTCCTTCTCCTTTCCTTGTCCGTAGGCGGCTCCCTCCGCTGATCGCTGCCACTGCTGTGTTCCCTGCCGAAGCCCACCCCACATCCCTCCTCCTGTCAGAGGAGGAGAGCGAAACAGCTGGAGATCAGAGCGGCTGTCTCTGACCAGCCGCGTAGTGACGTTGTTGGGGGGGCGGTCTATGCCCGACGTGTTTCAGTTCTCCTCCTCCTGTGTTTAACTCCTGCCTGCTGCGCAAGCCTGACATGCTCTTTTCTCTACCCGGCCGGCGTGGCTGCACACTGTCCTCTCCAGCTGCCGCCTGGGTGTTTTTAATTAGTGCAATGTAGGTGGTGGTTTGTCCTGGGGGGGTCTATACTAATGGAGGGGGGGTGGTTTGTTTTGGGGGGGTCTGTACTAATGGAGGGGGGCGGTTTGTCCGGGGGGTCTGTACTAATGTAGGGGGGTAGTTTGTTCGGGGGGTCTGTACTAATGGAGGGGGGGTGGTTTGTCCTGGGGGGTCTGTAATAATGGAGGGGGTGGTTTGTCCGGGGGGTCTATACTAATGGAGGGGGGTGGTTTGTCCTTGGGTGGGTCTATACTAATGGAGGGTGAGTGGTTTGTCCTGGGGAGGGCTTGTACTAATGGAGGGGGGGGTGGTTTGTCCTGGGGAGGGTTTGCACTAATGGAGGGGGGGTGGTTTGTTCTGGGGGGTCTGTACTAATGATGGAGGGGGGTGGTTTGTTCTGGGGGGTCTGTATTAACGATGGAGGGGGGGTGGTTTGTTCTGGGGGGTCTGTACTAATGATGGAGGGGGGTGGTTTGTTCTGGGGGGTCTGTTGTACTAATAGAGGGGGGTGGTTTGTCCTGGGTTGTCTGTACTAATGGAGGGGGGTGGTTTGTTCTGGGGGGTCTGTACTAATGATGGAGGGGGGGTGGTTTGTTCTGGGGGGGTCTGTACTAATGGAGGGGGGTGGTTTGTTCTGGGGGTCTGTACTAATGAAAGGGGGTGGTTTTTTCTGGGGGGGTCTGTACTAATGGAGAGGGGTGTTTTTTCCTGAGGGGGTCTGTACTAATGGAGGGGGTGGTTTGTCCTGAGAAGGGGGCTGTACTAATGGAGGGGGTGGTTTGTCCTGAGAGGGGGGCTGTACTAATGGAGGGGGTGGTTTGTCCTGAGAGGGGGTCTGTACTAATGGAGGGGGGTGGTTTGTCCTGGGGGGCTCTGTACTAATGGAGGGGGGGTGGTTTGTCCTGAGGGGGGTCTGTACTAATAGAGGGGTGTTTTTTTCTGGGGGGGTCTGTACTAATGGAGGGGGGGTGGTTTGTGCTAATGGAGGGGGGTGGTTTGTTCTGGGGGGTCTGTACTAATGGAGGGGGGGTTTGTCCTGGGGGTCTGTACTAATGGAGGAGGGTTTGTCCTGGGGGGTCTGTACTAATGTAGGGGGTGGTTTGTTCTGGGGGGGTCTGTACTAATGGAGGGGGGTGGTTTGTCCTGAGGGGGGTCTATACTGATGGAGGGGGTGGTTTGTCCTGGGGGTCTATATTGATGGGGGGGGTCTGTACTGAGGAAGGGGTTTATACTTAGTGGGGGATCTGCACTTAGTGGAGGGGGGTCTGTACTGAGGGGCGACTATAGTTTGTGGAGGGGGTGACACCATGTTTTATCACACCGGGTGACACCAACCCTAGTGACGCCACTGCAGCCGCGGACTCTTATTTCCCCTCTCCCTCTCCTCCTCGTGCGCGCTGCTGTACTAGTGAGCGGAGCACTATGTTTCTTCCTTGCCTTCCTTTTCGGCCAGGGAAGAAAAAAAAAGGAGCAAAGAAGAGGATTGTGGGACATATAGTCCTGAGGACTGGCAGCCCCACTGTAACACAGAAACTGCAGCCCACACAGCATGCTCAGCTGAATGGGAGAGAGAGAGAGCCAGGAGCCCAGGAAAGCTTTCAGGGAAGTGCACCCAGGACTCCAGAGGGAGAGGACAGTGCTTAGAGAACACCATCAGAGAGAGAACCCCGCTGCCCTGCGCCACCAGAGGGAAAGCCACACAGCCTGGCGCCATCCCTGGCAGAGAAATGAATGGAGTCATTGCCAGAATACAGATCTGGGCTCTACCCAGTGGAGTCGCCACGGGCAATTCAGAGTGAGCAGACTCCTGATCAAAGGAACCGTTGTTGCTGTATCGCTGGGTCAGGTGAGAGGGCCAATCGGCCATTATCTACTAACGTCCATAGGAACTGCAGTCTCTGACCATCTCCTGTATCATGTCCGCAGTCTCTGACCATCTCCTGTAGTATGTCTGCAATCTCTGACCATCTCCTGTACTATAAGAGTAATAAAGCTGCGCAACTCTTGAATGTATACCACCAAAAAATGATCAAACAGATGGTATACACAGGATGCAATCTCTAATGCTGTATGTTGACAACTGAATAGAGTCCCGACTGATGCCAGACATTCAAATATAAAACAAAAAAAGAGTGCAATCCTGTATAAAAAATAATAATAAAAAACGTATAGAGCTATAAAGTCCTGAAATCCAAGATGACAGTATGGTGCAGATGCAAATCTTCACATTTGACCACTGGTGACTTCAAACAAAAACACCCTTTGAAAAGTGCCATATAGTCATATAGCACTTCGGGAGGAGCGACGTGCTGACGTCACCGACATACCAACGAGTCCCGGAGCGAACGGGCTGTCTTAGCCGGCCGGCTATTTTTATACCACATGCCTTAGAATCACGAATGTTTGTAAGTGCATTACATTTTATTAAATATTGTTTTACTGGATTTACGCTATGGTGGCTTTCTTTCCCTTCGCACTTTAATATCTGTGATACATGGAGAGAATTGGCGTTGAATCCTGGAGGAAGCTGATAGCGATATAGAGACCCTGGCAGGGGATTAGCCATATGTTTGCATTGATCCGTGAACGGATCATTCGTTCTGGTAAGCGGCAGTGATAACTAGTGGTGGTGGAACCTTTTCTATCGAATATCTGGCACTTTTCAAAGGGTGTTTTTGTTTGAAGTCACCAGTGGTCAAATGTGAAGATTTGCATCTGCACCATACTGTCATCTTGGATTCCAGGACTTTATAGCTCTATACGTTTTTTATTATTATTTTTTATACAGGATTGCACTCTTTTTTTGTTTTATATTTGAATGTCTGGCATCAGTCGGGACTCTATTCAGTTGTCAACATACAGCATTAGAGATTGCATCCTGTGTATACCATCTGTTTGATCATTTTTTGGTGGTATACATTCAAGAGTTGCGCAGCTTTATTACTCTTATTATTAATTCATTGTGTGTGTCTCACATTTAAGTTGCAGCATTTTTTAGAGATTGATTCACGTTCATTGTGTGATCAAATCTCATATAGACAGCGCAGTATAATTTACACGTTTCACATCTCCTGTACTATGTCTGCAGTCTTTGACCATCTTCTGTACTACCTGTACTATGTGCTGTGGGTGATGCAATGTGCTGTAAATGATGCGATTCGATGTGTTGGGGGTGATGCAATGTGCTGTGGGCCATGTGATTCGATGTGCTGGAGGTGATGCAATGTGCTGTGAGTGATGCGATTCGATGTGCTGGGGGTTATGCAATGTGCTGTGGGCCATGCGATTCGATGTGCTGGGGGTGTTGCAATGTGCTGTGAGTGATGCGATTCGATGTGCTGGGGGTGATGAAATGTGCTGTGGGCCATGCGATTCGACGTGCTGGGGGTGATGCGATTTGATGTGCTGGGGGTGATGCAATGTGCTGTGGGCCATGTGATTCGATGTGCTGGGGGTGTTGCAATGTGCTGTGGGCCATGCGATTCGATATGCTGTGGGCCATGCAATTTGATGTGCTGGGGGTGATGCAATGTGCTGTAAATGATGCGATTCGATGTGCTGGGGGTGATGCAATGTTCTGTGGGCCATGCGAATCTAGATGCATAAATGAATTTTGTTGCTGAGATTAGTATTTTTTTAAATGAAAAGCTGTACAGAAAAAAGTAGCCGAAACAACTAATCGATTATGAAATTAATCGATTACTATTTTCATAATCGATCGGCCAGTAACATAATGGGGTTAAAAAAAAACTAAAATTAGCCCTTTACAGTACAAAAAGAGAAAATCGCTACTGTAAATATTACTTTCACTGTCCCACAGTAAAAAATGAACCCCTTACAGCGATTATTTGCTCTTTTTGTACTAATTTTAGTTTTTTTAACACCATTATGTTACTAAACATCTCAGGCCTGGGTCACACCTCTGTGTTTTTTTGGTGCTTTCTGCAGAAACACACTACAGGTCATTTAAATGGTTTCCTATGGGACACGTTCACATCCATGATTTTTTCAGCTGCTGCGTATTTGGAAAGGGCAAGTATTTTTCTGACGCAAAACGGTGCTATTTAGTTTTTTTGGTTCAATATACTTCAATAGAGAAGCTGCAGAAAAGCATGTAATAATGTGTATTTGCGGCAATTTGTGTTTTTTAGTCTGCCCAACAACAAATTGGCCTAAAAATGCAGCAAAATTACCTTCTTTTTTTTTACGGTTATTAATCGATTAATTGAAACAATAATCGGCCAACTAATCGATTATGAAAATAATCGTTAGTTGCAGCCCTAATATATATATATATATATATATATATAAAATTTCTTGAACATGCAGTATATTTACTTTTTACTGCAGGGAGGAGGGGAGGAAAGGTTTGCATAGAAAAGTGTCAACTTCCTCTGACACTGCAGTTGCTATGGAAACCTCACCTGAAACCTATTACACTGCTTGTGCAGCACTGAGCATGTGCGAGATCTGCAATTATGAAATCCAGGAAGAAATTCAGTCTGGCTTCAGATGCCCACACTTAAGATGGCCACGGTCTATTTATAGTTTATAATAGGATTTTTATAACAGCTTACCTGTAAAATCCTTTTCTTGGAGTACATCATGGGACACAGAGCGACATAGTAATTACTATGTGGGTTATAGAGATTACCTTCAGGTGATGGACACTGGCACACCCAAGACAGGAAGTCCCCTCCCCTATATAACCCCTCCCATACCAAGAGTACCTCAGTTTTGTAGCAAAGAAATAAGTGTCCCCAAAAAGAGGGGTGGGATCTCTGTGTCCCGTGATGTACTCTGAGAAAAGGATTTTACAGGTAAGCTGTTATAAAAATCCTATTTTCTTTATCGTACATCACGGGACACAGAGCAACATAGTAATTGCTATGTGGGATGTCCCAAAGCAATGGCAAAATGAGGGGAGGGAGACACCATACATACTGCAGCCTGCAGCACACTGCGCCCAAAGGCGATATCCTCTTGACCTCTTACATCCAACTGATAAAATTTAGTGAATGTGTGGACTGAAGACCAAGTTGCGGCCTTACAGATTTGAGCCAAGGAGGCCTGGTGATGCACTGCCCAAGAAGCACCCACTGCTCTAGTAGAGTGCGCTTTAATTTTAAATGGAGGCATCTTCCTTTTCAGACCATAGGCTTGAATAATAACCTGCCGAATCCATTTAGAAATAGTAGATTTTGACGCTGCCTGACCCCTTCTGGGGCCCTCCGGCAGAATAAACAAAACATCAGTTTTCTGAATCATAGCAGTGGCTTTAAGATAGGCTTTAACTGCTCTTACTACATCCAAAGAATGTAATAACTTCTCTTCACCCGAACTAGGTTTGGGATAAAAGGAAGGGAGAACCACATCTTGGTTCAAATGAAAATTTGACACAACCTTGGGAAGAAAGGCTGGATGTGTACGTAGAACCACTCTATCCTTATGGATAATCAAATATGGCTCCTTACAAGACAAAGCTGCTAATTCCGATACCCTCCTGGCTGAGGATATAGCTACCAAGAACACAAATTTCCCGTTTTCCATCCTGACTCTGCGGAGGAGTCGAGGTAGTAACTGCAGCGGAGGAAATGCATACATTAGTACGAACTGATCCCACGGAAACACCAGCGCATCCGATCCGCAAGCGAGCGGGTCCCTTGTCCTGGACACAAAGCTGCTCAATTTCGTGTTGAACCTGGATGCCAATAGATCTACGTCTGGTGTCCCCCATCTCTGACATATTGCCCGAAAGATGTCGGGGTTAAGAGACCATTCCCCTGGGGATAACTGCTGCCGACTCAGGAAGTCTGCCTTCCAATTCTCTATTCCTGGAATAAAGATAGCGGATATGCATGGGACATGTCTTTCTGCCCATATCAGGATATGATTCACCTCCTTCTGGGCCGCACCGCTCTTGGTGCCCCCTTGGTGATTGATGTATGCCACAGCTGTGGCATTGTCTGATTGGATCCTGACAGGGGAACCATGTAGCTTGAAAGTCCATGCTTCCAGGGCCAAACGTGCAGCCCGAATTTCCAGCAGGTTGATGGGCAAGGTCTTCTCGATATTCGACCACTTTCCCTGGAGTGACCATTGCTCCAGTACTGCCCCCCAGCCTAAAAGGCTGGCATCTGTAGTTCCTATCCTCCAAGAGATTGGAATGAACGACTTTCCCTTTTGTAAATTTTGGGGTACCAACCACCAACATAGACTCCTGCGTACTGACGACGTCAGGGACATTGGGAAGTCTAGGGCTTGAACCTTTTTGTTCCAGGTGGATATAATGGCGTTCTGTAATTTCCTGGAATGGAATTGAGCATACAGAACTGCTTCGAATGAGGTCACCATCTTTCCCAGCAAACGCATGCAAAGACGAATGGATGGCTGTCTCTTTGCACAGATTGCTTGAATTAGCTCCCTTAAAGATTTTTTGCCTGAGGCAGAAGAATCTTTCTTTGGTCTGTGTCTATGAGTAAGCCTAAATATTCCAGTCTTCTTACTGGCTGCAAGGCTGATTTGTCCAGATTTAGGACCCAGCCCCGGGATTGCAGGTATTCTACCGTGTTGCGTACAGCAACCCTTAGGTTGGAAGCCGAATGATCTATTATCAAAAGATCGTCCAGGTAGGCCATTATAGATATTCCTCGAGTTCTTAAGTCGGCCAACAGAGGGGCCAAGATCTTTGTGAACACTCGCAGAGCCGTGGCCAACCCGTAGGGTAGCGCCACAAATTGATAATGGCGCTTTTCCACCGCAAAGCGTAGAAGCTTTTGATGACTGGGGAATATAGGAACATGTAAATAAGCGTCCCTGATATCGATGGACGCCAACCATTCTCCCCCTTGTAGGGTGGCGGCTACTGACCGAATTGATTCCATACGGAATGACTTGACGACTAGGAACTTGTTTAGACCCTTGAGATCTAGTATGGGTCTTACATCTCCGTTGGGCTTTGGAACGGTAAAGAGGTTTGAGTAAAATCCCAACCTCTGTTCTTTTACCGGAACCTCCACAATTACCCCTTGAGATAACAGTCGGTCTAACGCCAAAAGGAGAGATCTTCTCCTTATTGGATCTTTTGAGACGTTTGATGTTATAAACCGAGGAGGAGGAAATTCCTGTAACTCCAACTTGTATCCCAAGGATACCATGGAGAGAGCCCATCTGTCCCGGATCGTCTCTCGCCAAGCCCCTGAAAACAACAGAAGTCTTCCCCCCCACTCGCCTGAGTGGGGGGCGACCCTTCATGAGGCCGACTTGGGGGCTGGTTTAGTATTCCTTCGGTTCCAGGGTTTTTTATTACCCTGTGCCTGTCCCGGAGCTCTCCCTCCAGGATTTGATCAGGGAGGCTGTCGGAATTGCTTAGAGGCTGAAGTTCCTGGGACTGGAGAGGTGGGACGCTTGAAGGAAGGACCCCTGAATTTTCTTTTAACAGGTAAAAGGGTACTCTTCCCACTGGAGATTTTCTGGATGTACTTATCCAAGTCCTCGCCAAATAACCGCTCCCCATGGAATGGAAATCCAGCCAGGAGCTTTTTACAGGGCGTCTCTGCTGACCATTTTTTTAGCCATAGGAGTTTACGCATTTGTGTACCAACACAAGCATAAGGCGGAAGGCCTGATGAATTGAATCTTTAATGGCGTCAACCGCAAAACATAAAGCCCTAGGTATATCTGCTAAATCATGAGCCTGCTGAGCTGGCATGTCCTTTAAAACCAGCTTCATCTGGTCTTTCAAAGCCTGACAGATGCCAATGGCTGCCACTGCAGGCTGAGTTACAGCACCAGCTGTAGAAAAAGCAGTCTTTAATAAGGTTTCCAATTTTTTATCTGTTGGATCCTTAAACATCTGTACATTGTCCACTGGACATGTCAGGGATTTGTTCACAGAAGAGATGGCAGAATCCACAGTAGGGAGGCTCCACTTTTTGGTGAACTTTTCCTCCATAGGATATACCACAGCAAACTTTTTTGGAGGAAGGAACAGTTTATCAGGATGTTCCCAATCCTTATAAATGAGACCTTCTAGCAATGGATGCACTGGAAAGGATCCATTAGCCTGCGGGGCTTTCAAAGACCCCAATAAAGAAACCGATGTAGTTGCTGGTTCTGAAAGGGGCAGCTTGAAAGCTGACCGAACCATGTCTGTTAAAGACTGAACTAACAATTTTTCAGCTTGAGAGGCTGAAAACGGTTCCTCTAAAGTAGATTCTTCCGAGGCAGCATCATCTTCAGCCTGATCCCCTGCAGGAAAATCAATTTCATCCTGAGACAATTTCTCTGCTGTTAGATACTCTAACGGTGGAGATGGAGATCTGGCGCACTTTTTTCCCGGCAGGGAGGAAGCGAATAATGCCGCCAATCTTTGTTCTAATCCTCCCAGAGCAGAGGTAAAAGCCTCCTCTGTCACATACACCGGAGCAGGTGAACTGAGGGCAGCCGCAGCACCTAGCATTCCTGATGGCTCCCCTCGGATAACTACCTCTGATTTATCAGGGGAGGATATACCAGCAGGAGCAAGCCCCAGATCCTCAGAGCCTGATGGTGAACCCTTTAGCTTCTTAGGATTTTTATTCCCAGAGCCCTTGGAAGGCATAGTCCTAGCTCAAAGCCAAGGACTTGCAGCCAAAAATGCATCCACCACTAGCTATAGTCTAGCGTACAAGCCTGCTATGTGAGCTAGTCAGGTGTCTAAACGAATGTGCCTTGGGGATGCCTGTATCACCACTTGTTGTATGCCCAATGCAATAATAATAAATGTCACCAAAAATGTCTCTGCTGGTGTGTCCGTCCTCTTTACAGCGTGTCTCTCAGAGACTGTTTTTAACAGCAGAGGACGCCCGCACATGTGCAGAAGCACGCCGGGGAACACTGCGCGTCATTAAGTCAAGCCCCGCCCCCTCCGTGATTCACTCTTTTTCATAAGGCTTCGCGCGCGCGCCAGTAACATCTTCACATGGAGAGAAAAAATGGGGAGAGGAGGAGGGGGCTGTGGAGCTTAGGCTGAACGCACTATAGAGGGAGACCGCAGCGCAGTGTCTTTGCACAGATTGCTTGTTCCCAGGTCTCCCTAGCAGGTATGATATGGTAACATTTTACCAGATGGGTCTTTTTAGAGCTGTACTTAGAAAGAAGGCTCCTCCATCTGTCTAGGCATTACACTTGTGACAAGGTATAGCCCAGTTACTTAGACATTCCCAAAAAGATCTCCCTCTTGTGGCCAAACAGGGGTACTACCATAATGTCCAATAGAACCATATGAAATACATTTCAGGTTTAAAAAAAATATTCTAGGCACCAGGTACAGTGGGAAATATACCATGTAGGTAAATTACAGGCAAACACATTAGTTTGAAGGCTCCCTGCTGAACCAAGTTCATCAGGGACCCTCACTTACCTGTCCCCGCCGCAGGACCCTGTTCGGAAGAGAAAGCCCAAACTTTGCCCCTCTTGGCGGGCAATGTCATTTGACCTTCAGGGACCGGGGTCCTACTGAAAGGAACACCACTCCCCTGGACCTGTACAGCACCCTGCCAGAAACCTCTTGGTATTGGGTCTGACCAGAGTACTGGATCCCAGGGTCCAGCCCTCCTTAGAGAGGCATTACAGGCCAAACCTCGTTCTTCTTCCCCGAGGCCCAGGTACCGTCCATTTTGGCATTGAAGCACTTTGGACGGATCCAGAATAGCTTGCCTTAGGCCTCAAAGACCATACGCAGAGCTAACTTGAATACATGCTTAACCGTGACCAACACCTTAGACACTGGCAACAAAACTGAGGTACTCCCGGTATGGGAGGAGTTATATAGGGGAGGGGACTTCCTGTCTTGGGTGTGCCAGTGTCCATCACCAGAAGGTAAGCTCTATAACCCACGTAGTAATTACTATGTCCCGTGATGTACGATAAAGAAAAACTTTCAAAATGCTGTAATAACCTAACAAAACGGACCTCAGTTTACAGACTAACTTTACTAGAATACATTAAGCTTGTGTATTATAGAGGTATTTTTATTTAAAAAGTGTAATTTCGACTGGAACACCACTTTAAAAATATCTTCAGCTCCCTCCGGAGTCTCTTTAAGAGATTGCAGCAACTGTTGTTTTCCTTATTGAACAATGCATTGTGGAACTTTTGGTACAGGGAGAAAGGGACTCCATTGCCTTAGGTATCTAATAGACTACGGTACCCACAGTGATGCTGTACTCCGAAAGTGCATTGCATTCTCGCACAGCTTTCTGGGGGAGGTTATTTAGAGGAAGGGAGGGGCTACGCTAGCTCTCTCTGGACTTCGCTCTCAAACAAGAAGGAAGTCTGTGTGAGGCCTGCTGCTGAAGCGACAAGGCCTAAAGCCTGGGCCTACAGCTTTTGCAGTGGATCATCCAGCTAAAGAGGGATTCTCTTCTGTGTGACCAGCTCGCGCTTCTCAGAGACCGGAATCATCCTTCAACCGTCATCCACTGCGACTGTGAGAGGAACCGGAGACTGCAGGTTGCGGAGGGGTCGCGCATCAAGGTACCGACAGCGGGACATACCGGAGGGACGAGGCCTACTTTGGTGAGAGGGCTACTTTGGTGAGAGGGCACCTGCCTGGATTTCATTAACTGTTTATATATGCCTGTGACTTTGTAAGGCCCACCATTATTAGAAGTGCGCCACACGCCAGGACATAACGCATCTCACGGAGGCCGCATGGCTTAAGGTTGGCGTTTGCACCGCTATAGAGTTTCATTCACAAACATTGTGGAAGTTTATTTTGTTTTCCTTTAATACCCATTTGGATTACAAATGTTATGTGCACCAACGTTTGCTAGCGAAGACTCCTACCACTGAAGGAATTGGACATTGAACTTGGTGAGGCCTGACTAGGATTGATAGTGACGGGACACGGGCACAGTATTACCCATTAGGGGGAGCTCGTGAGTGTAGGTCTTTTCACTTATTTAGACAGTGCGCATTTAGATTGTGTTATAATATTGCCATATATCATTGACTCTGCAGGGCCCTGCACAAGTCAACTGTACAGTTGTTTAACTCTGCTATTCTTATAACTAAGTAAACTTAATTTTTGGTTAAGCAGAATACTGTGTGGGGTTCTCTATATTATCCTGCCGGACCAGTGGCTATACAAGGTAACAGTTTTATGTACAATTATACTGTTGTGTAATATTGTGTATCCCATTGCCATTGGGTTCCACAACCTAATTGCAGACCAGTTGTGCCAAGGGAGGGTTTGAGCCAGATTCTTGGGGTTGATAGCTAGGGTACAGACCCAGAACAAACCAGCAGCTCTCTTAACTGGGGGTAGTGCTACATTTGCAAAGCAGGTATTCATTTCATGAGAAAAGCATTTTATGAAAATAATAAAGCAAAGTTACATGTTTAAGGGTCCCATTACACTTGTGCATGTGTTAAAGAACAGCTATACCCACATCCAAAAATGTCATATATTGCAGATTACTGGTGTTTAGTAGTGATGAGCCGAACACCCCCGGGTTCGGTTCGCACCAGAACCCGCGAACGGACCGAAAGTTCGTACGAACATTAGAACCCTATTAAATACAATGGATGCGAACGTTCGAATTCTAAAGTGCTAATTATAACAACTATTATGCATGTTATTGTCCTAAAAAGGGTTTGGGAACCCGGGTTGTGCACCAGGGGACATGTATCAATGCAAAAAGAAGTTTTAAAAACGGTTGTTTTTCGGGAGCAGTCATTTTAATGATGCATAAAGTGAAAAAAAAAAAGTCAAATATTCCTTTAAATATCGTACCTGGGGGGTGTCTAAAGTATGCCTGTGAAGTGCCACGTGTTTCCCGTGTTTAGAACTGTCCCTGCACAAAATGACACTTCTAAAGGAAAAAAAAGCCATTTAAAACTGCTTGCGGCTTTAATGTAATGTCTGGTCCCGGTAATATGGATGAAAATCTTTAAGAAAAATGGCATAGCTACCCCATGACCCCCCCCCCCTACCCCAGCCCATTACCAGCCCCTTTGGGTCTTGTATGGATATTAAGGGGAACCCCGCACATAAAATAAAAAAGGCCCTATATACTCTGAACAGCCGTATACAGGCGGTGCATACAAGACAGGGACTGTAGGTTTGTTCTTATGTAGAATCTGTTTGTAATTTTGAACAGGTACATTGTTTAAGTGTAGCTCCAGCCCAAAAATCTATTTTTAAACTTTTTGGAAAACATAGGTAAGGGTTATCACCCCTGTAACATTTGTTTTGCTGTCTGTGCCCCTGTTCAGAACATTTCACCTCACTTTCCGTCCCAATGACAACTGTTTTTGAAATGTGGTGTTTTTCTTGAAACAAGGATTGCTGATAAAGCATCAGTACAGAGGAGACACCTTTCTCCCATATTAATTCTTACAGGAGAGAATTTTCCTTCCAAGGGGTAGATTTCCTCTCACTTCCTGTTGTCTTCTTGCGTTTGCAAGTAGGAGTCGTTTGTAAGTTGGATGTTTGAAAGTAGGGACCTGCCGTATATGCAGAAATAGGCCCCTTAGTTGTTGGTGTTGGCACAACACTGTAAGCACTCACAGTTACTCTTGGTTGGTGCTGGAACGCCCTGCTGTCAACTATTATATCAGGAATTGTAATTACATATAATTGTTGAACAGTGGTAGTAAAAATTGGGCCTTTGATGGTGGTGCTGGTGCCACAACACTGTAAGCCCTGACAGTTACTCTTGGGGGGTGCAGCAATGGGCCCTGCTGTGAATTATTAGATCAAGAATTGTAATTGCATGCCCCTGTTGAACAGGGGCTGAAAAATTGGGCCTTTCGTGGTGGTGGTGGTGGCGGCGTTGCCACAACACTGTAAGCCCTCAGAGTTACTCTTGGTGGGTGCAGGAATGGGCCCTGCTGTGAATTATTAGATCAAGAATTGTAATTACATGCCCCTTTTGAACAGGGGCTGAAAAATTGGGCCTTTCGTGGTGGTGGTGGTGGTGGCGTTGCCACAACACTGTAAGCCCTCAGAGTTACTCTTGGTGGGTGCAGGAATGGGCCCTGCTGTGAATTATTAGATCAAGAATTGTAATTACATGCCCCTTTTGAACAGGGGCTGAAAAATTGGGCCTTTCGTGGTGGTGGTGGTGGTGGCGTTGCCACAACACTGTAAGCCCTCAGAGTTACTCTTGGTGGGTGCAGCAATGGGCCCTGCTGTGAATTATTAGATCAAGAATTGTAATTACATGCCCCTGTTGAACAGGGGCTGAAAAATTGGGCCTTAGGCACTGGTGCCACAACACTCCAACCCCTCACAGATACTGTACTTGGAGCACAGCAATGAGCCCTATGGCAAATTATTGCTAAAAAAATTGTAATTACACGCCCCTGTAAAACAGGGGCTGAAAAATTGGGCCTTAGCCACTGGTGGCGGCACCCATAAACAAAAATGATCTTCCAAGCTATCATCATCAATCGTATCATTGAGGACTCGGAGGAGGAGGATAGCCAGTCAACATAACAGCACAGACACTCAGCATCAGCATCAGTCTTGAAGGGATGTGACATGTTAAAATCAATTAGTCTGTTATATCAGCATCAGGTGTGTGGTAGCTGGTGGTGATCCAAGACTGGTTCATCTTGATGAAAGTCAGTCGATCAACCGAGTCGGTGGACAGGCGCACCCTGTGATCCGTGACAAATCCTCCAGCAGCACTGAATGTGCGTTCCGAAAGAACGCTGGATGCAGGACAGGCCAGTAGCTCAATTGCATACTGTGCAAGCTCTGCCCAGTGATCCATCCTCAAGACCCAGTAAGCCAGAGGATTTTCGGTGGGGAAGGTGTCCAAGTCTGACCTTGCCCCTAGATATTCCTGCACCATGTTTATCAGACGCTGGCGATGGTTGCTGGAACCGATCATACTTTGGGGCTGCGGACTAAAGAATTGTCTGAACGCATCGGTCAGACGGCCACCTTCCCCACCGCTCCTTCTTTGACTGGCCGAAGCCTCAGCAACTCGTTGTCCAGGACCAGGAGTTTGTAACCTCCCAGTCTCTGGGAACGCGTTGCACAGACCTTTCTGCAAGGCCTCCCGGAGTTGTCTCATCCTCTGCTCCCTCTGCGACGGTAACATAAGGTCCGCAACCTTACCCTTGTACCGTGGATCAAGGAGAGTGGCCAGCCAGTAATGGTCCCTCTCCTTGATCCGAAGAATACGAGGATCCTTCCGCAGACTTTGCAGGATCAGGGAGGCCATGCAGCGTAGGTTTGCTGAGGCATTCGCTCCGGAGTCCTCTGGGTCACTAAGGACGACATGATCCGCAGCCACCTCCTCCCAGCCACGTACAAGTCCACTGGTTTCTTGGGACTGTAAATCATCCCTAAAAGACTGCTGCTGATGATGCTGAGTGCCAGCCTCCACCTCCATGCTGACACAATCCTCCTCCTCCTCCTCCTCCTCCTCTTCCTGTGCGATGGGTGGGACAGAAGGAACACTGTCTGGGTAAAGGGGGCCTTGAGAGGCAAGGAAGTCCTCCTCTTCCTGCCTCTGTTCTGCCTCAAGTGCCCTGTCCATTATTCCACGCAGCGTGTGCTCCAACAGGTGGACAAGAGGTACAGTGTCACTGATGCATGCACTGTCACTGCTCACCATCCTCGTGGCCTCCTCAAATGGTGCCAGGACAGTGCATGCATCCCTGATCATGCCCCACTGGCGTGGAGAAAAAAAACCAAGCTCCCCTGACCCTGTCCTGGTGCCGTAGTCGCACAGGTACTCATTGATGGCCCTCTGCTGCGTGTGCAGCCGCTGCAGCATGGCCAACGTTGAGTTCCACCTGGTGGGCATGTCACATATAAGGCGGTTCTTGGGCAGGTTCAACTCCTTTTGCAGCTCAGCCAGGCGAGCACTGGCATTATAAGATCTGCGGAAATGCACACAGACTTTCCTGGCCTGCCTCAGGACATCCTGTAAGCCCAGGTACCTGCCCAAGAACCGCTGCACCACCAGGTTAAGGACGTGAGCCACACAGGGCACATGGGTCAGTTGTCCCTGTCGGAGGGCGGAGAGGAGGTTGGTGCCATTGTCGCAAACCACCATTCCTGGCTTAAGCTGGCGTGGCGTCAACCACCTCTCGGCCTGGCCCTGCAGAGCAGACAGGACCTCTGCCCCAGTGTGGCTTCTGTCCCCCAAACACACCAGCGTAAGCACGGCATGGCATCTTTTTGCCTGCGTACTTGCGTAGCCCCTTGAACGGCTATGGAGCACCGCTGGTTCAGAGGACAAACCACAGGAAGAGGCCATGGAGGAAGAAGAAGAGGAGGGGGTGGAGGAGAGAGGTGTGTCACAACCAGTAGTAGCATTTTGGAGGCGTGGCGGTGGAACAACCTCCAACACTACTGCACCTTGTCCTGCATCCTTCCCAGCTGCCAAAAGAGTGACCCAATGGGCCGTGAAAGAAAGGTAACGTCCCTGTCCATGCCTGCTGGACCATGAGTCAGCGGTAATATGCACCTTACCGCTGACCGCCCTGTCCAGCGAGGCCAAGACATTGCCTTCCACATGCCGGTAGAGAGCCGGAATAGCCTTCCGTGAGAAAAAGTGGCGTTTGGGAACCTGCCACTGAGGAACCGCACATTGCACAAACTCACGGAAGGGGGCCGAGTCTACCAACTGAAAAGGCAGCAGTTGAAGCGCTAGCAATTTAGCCAAGCTAGCATTCAACCGCTGGGCATGTGGATGGCTGGGAGTGAACTTCTTTCGACGGTCCAGCAGCTGGGGCAGGGAAATTTGCCTGCTAGAATCGGACGTCGGTGTACTGCTAGCAGAGTGGCCGCAAGTACTTGGCTGTGACACACCTAATTCTACACCTTCATTCCTCTCAGTGCATGTTTCAGAGAGGACTGAAGTTATAGTGGGGTTGGAGATCCCAGCTGATGCGGTGCAAGGAGAGGTCCGCTTTGTTCTTTGGTGTGGGTCTTTGAGGTAGGCTTGCCAACGAGCTGCATGGCAGGTCAACATATGTCTGGTCAGGCATGTGGTACCCAAGCGGCTGATGTTTTGGCCACGCGATATACGCTTGAGACATATGTTGCAAACAGCAGCTGTGCGATCTGATGCACTAGCCTCAAAAAAGGCCCACACCAAAGAACTTTTTGAATGACGGGCAGAGGCAGCGCCCTGCACAGGCGGAGCTCTGCGGTGTGATTCCGTCGGTGTACTGCCCTTACGCTGGCCACCAAAGGGCATCCTGCCTCGTTGGAGATGTGCCTCCTCCTCATCCTCCTCCTCTCTCCTATTAGGCACCCACGTGGAGTCAGTGACCTCATCATCCCCTCCCTCCTCATCACTGGAGCCAATCTGGCAGTATGCTGCAGCTGCTGGAACATGACTGCCAGATTGGTGTCCTTCTTGAGCATCCCCTCTGTCTGCTCTCACGCTACTGCCTTCCTGTAGCTGGGTTTCATCATCAGACCCTTCGAAACGCTGGGCATCCTCCTGGAGCATGTACCCAACACTGTGCTCAAACAGTTCGGGGGACTCCTCAGGAGGAGGACATGGTTGGTCTAGGGAAGGAGTGACTGATGATGAGTCTGACATTGATACCAGGGAAGAGGACGCTTTGGCAGCTGCTTTGCCAGTACCCTGAGCCTGGGTGAGAGAGGATGAGGAGGAGGAGGAGGGCTTGGTCATCCACTCTACCAAGTCTTCGGCATGATGTGGCTCAACATGTCCAGCTGCCGAAAAGAAGGACAAGCGTGTCCCATGGCCATGTGCTGATGACAATGCACCGCGTCCACGACCAGCACTGTTGTCCCCAGACACAGAGCCTGCTTGCCCTCTTTTATTGCCTCCTGACTGTCTGCCTCTCCTTGTTTGCCTTCCAGACATTCTAATAGATGGCCTGCAGGGAGATGGGAAAAAAGCAATAAGGGCTACCTTCAGGTGTCCTTATCTGTCCCTTTACTTAAGGATTTCTAAATATGGTTGAGGATGATTGCTTTTGCACAGAATAGCACAACAACAATTTCCCTGACTGTCCAAAAAACAAGGATTTCAAAGATGGTTGATGAGGAATGCTTTAGCACACTATAGCACAAGGAGAATTTCCCTCACTGTCCTTCCCTGTCCCTAGAAACAAGGATTCACACAGTAAAACACACTGACACTCTCCCTACCTATAGTTTTCTGTCCCTAGAAAAAATGTTTTTTTAAAGCACACTATAGCACAAGGAGAATTTCCCTCACTGTCCTTCCCTGTCCCTAGAAACAAGGATTATCACAGTGAAAGAAACTGACACTCTTCCTACCTATAGTTTTCTGTCCCTAGAAAAAAATGTTTTTTTAAAGCACACTATAGCACAAGGAGAATTTCCCTCACTGTCCTTCCCTGTCCCTAGAAACAAGGATTATCACAGTGAAAGAAACTGACACTCTTCCTACCTATAGTTTTCTGTCCCTAGAAAAAATGTTTTTTTAAAGCACACTATAGCACAAGGAGAATTTCCCTCACTGTCCTTCCCTGTCCCTAGAAACAAGGATTCGCACAGTAAAACACACTGACACTCTCCCTACCTATAGTTTTCTGTCCCTAGAAAAATGTTTTTTTAAAGCACACTATAGCACAAGGAGAATTTCCCTCACTGTCCTTCCCTGTCCCTAGAAACAAGGATTCGCACAGTAAAACACACTGACACTCTCCCTACCTATAGTTTTCTGTCCCTAGAAAAAATGTTTTTTTAAAGCACACTATAGCACAAGGAGAATTTCCCTCACTGTCCTTCCCTGTCCCTAGAAACAAGGATTCGCACAGTAAAACACACTGACACTCTCCCTACCTATAGTTTTCTGTCCCTAGAATTTTTTTTTTTTAAAGCACACTATAGCACAAGGAGAATTTCCCTCACTGTCCTTCCCTGTCCCTAGAAACAAGGATTCGCACAGTAAAACACACTGACACTCTCCCTACCTATAGTTTTCTGTCCCTAGAAAAAATGTTTTTTTAAAGCACACTATAGCACAAGGAGAATTTCCCTCACTGTCCTTCCCTGTCCCTAGAAACAAGGATTCGCACAGTAAAACACACTGACACTCTCCCTACCTATAGTTTTCTGTCCCTAGAAAAAATGTTTTTTTAAAGCACACTATAGCACAAGGAGAATTTCCCTCACTGTCCTTCCCTGTCCCTAGAAACAAGGATTCGCACAGTAAAACACACTGACACTCTCCCTACCTATAGTTTTCTGTCCCTAGAAAAAATGTTTTTTTAAAGCACACTATAGCACAAGGAGAATTTCCCTCACTGTCCTTCCCTGTCCCTAGAAACAAGGATTCGCACAGTAAAACACACTGACACTCTCCCTACCTATAGTTTTCTGTCCCTAGAAAAAATGTTTTTTTAAAGCACACTATAGCACAAGGAGAATTTCCCTCACTGTCCTTCCCTGTCCCTAGAAACAAGGATTCTCACAGTAAAACACACTGACACTCTCCCTACCTATAGTTTTCTGTCCCTAGAAAAAATGTTTTTTTAAAGCACACTATAGCACAAGGAGAATTTCCCTCACTGTCCTTCCCTGTCCCTAGAAACAAGGATTCGCACAGTAAAACACACTGACACTCTCCCTACCTATAGTTTTCTGTCCCTAGAAAAAATGTTTTTTTAAAGCACACTATAGCACAAGGAGAATTTCCCTCACTGTCCTTCCCTGTCCCTAGAAACAAGGATTCGCACAGTAAAACACACTGACACTCTCCCTACCTATAGTTTTCTGTCCCTAGAAAAAATGTTTTTTTAAAGCACACTATAGCACAAGGAGAATTTCCCTCACTGTCCTTCCCTGTCCCTAGAAACAAGGATTCGCACAGTAAAACACACTGACACCCTCCCTACCTATAGTTTTCTGTCCCTAGAAAAAATGTTTTTTTAAAGCACACTATAGCACAAGGAGAATTTCCCTCACTGTCCTTCCCTGTCCCTAGAAACAAGGATTCGCATAGTAAAACACACTGACACTCTCCCTACCTATAGTTTTCTGTCCCTAGAAAAAATGTTTTTTTAAAGCACACTATAGCACAAGGAGAATTTCCCTCACTGTCCTTCCCTGTCCCTAGAAACAAGGATTATCACAGTGAAAGAAACTGACACTCTTCCTACCTATAGTTTTCTGTCCCTAGAAAAAATGTTTTTTTAAAGCACACTATAGCACAAGGAGAATTTCCCTCACTGTCCTTCCCTGTCCCTAGAAACAAGGATTCGCACAGTAAAACACACTGACACTCTCCCTACCTATAGTTTTCTGTCCCTAGAAAAAATGTTTTTTTAAAGCACACTATAGCACAAGGAGAATTTCCCTCACTGTCCTTCCCTGTCCCTAGAAACAAGGATTCGCACAGTAAAACACACTGACACTCTCCCTACCTATAGTTTTCTGTCCCTAGAAAAAATGTTTTTTTAAAGCACACTATAGCACAAGGAGAATTTCCCTCACTGTCCTTCCCTGTCCCTAGAAACAAGGATTCGCACAGTAAAACACACTGACACTCTCCCTACCTATAGTTTTCTGTCCCTAGAAAAAATGTTTTTTTAAAGCACACTATAGCACAAGGAGAATTTCCCTCACTGTCCTTCCCTGTCCCTAGAAACAAGGATTCGCACAGTAAAACACACTGACACTCTCCCTATCTATAGTTTTCTGTCCCTAGAAAAAATGTTTTTTTAAAGCACACTATAGCACAAGGAGAATTTCCCTCACTGTCCTTCCCTGTCCCTAGAAACAAGGATTCGCACAGTAAAACACACTGACACCCTCCCTACCTATAGTTTTCTGTCCCTAGAAAAAATGTTTTTTTAAAGCACACTATAGCACAAGGAGAATTTCCCTCACTGTCCTTCCCTGTCCCTAGAAACAAGGATTCGCATAGTAAAACACACTGACACTCTCCCTACCTATAGTTTTCTGTCCCTAGAAAAAATGTTTTTTTAAAGCACACTATAGCACAAGGAGAATTTCCCTCACTGTCCTTCCCTGTCCCTAGAAACAAGGATTATCACAGTGAAAGAAACTGACACTCTTCCTACCTATAGTTTTCTGTCCCTAGAAAAAATGTTTTTTTAAAGCACACTATAGCACAAGGAGAATTTCCCTCACTGTCCTTCCCTGTCCCTAGAAACAAGGATTCACACAGTAAAACACACTGACACTCTCCCTACCTATAGTTTTCTGTCCCTAGAAAAAATGTTTTTTTAAAGCACACTATAGCACAAGGAGAATTTCCCTCACTGTCCTTCCCTGTCCCTAGAAACAAGGATTCGCACAGTAAAACACACTGACACTCTCCCTACCTATAGTTTTCTGTCCCTAGAAAAAATGTTTTTTTAAAGCACACTATAGCACAAGGAGAATTTCCCTCACTGTCCTTCCCTGTCCCTAGAAACAAGGATTCGCACAGTAAAACACACTGACACTCTCCCTACCTGTAGTTTTCTGTCCCTAGAAAAAATGTTTTTTTAAAGCACACTATAGCACAAGGAGAATTTCCCTCACTGTCCTTCCCTGTCCCTAGAAACAAGGATTCGCACAGTAAAACACACTGACACTCTCCCTACCTATAGTTTTCTGTCCCTAGAAAAAATGTTTTTTTAAAGCACACTATAGCACAAGGAGAATTTCCCTCACTGTCCTTCCCTGTCCCTAGAAACAAGGATTCGCACAGTAAAACACACTGACACTCTCCCTACCTATAGTTTTCTGTCCCTAGAAAAAATGTTTTTTTAAAGCACACTATAGCACAAGGAGAATTTCCCTCACTGTCCTTCCCTGTCCCTAGAAACAAGGATTCGCACAGTAAAACACACTGACACTCTCCCTACCTATAGTTTTCTGTCCCTAGAAAAAATGTTTTTTTAAAGCACACTATAGCACAAGGAGAATTTCCCTCACTGTCCTTCCCTGTCCCTAGAAACAAGGATTCGCACAGTAAAACACACTGACACTCTCCCTACCTATAGTTTTCTGTCCCTAGAATTTTTTTTTTTTAAAGCACACTATAGCACAAGGAGAATTTCCCTCACTGTCCTTCCCTGTCCCTAGAAACAAGGATTCGCACAGTAAAACACACTGACACTCTCCCTACCTATAGTTTTCTGTCCCTAGAAAAAATGTTTTTTTAAAGCACACTATAGCACAAGGAGAATTTCCCTCACTGTCCTTCCCTGTCCCTAGAAACAAGGATTCGCACAGTAAAACACACTGACACTCTCCCTACCTATAGTTTTCTGTCCCTAGAAAAAATGTTTTTTTAAAGCACACTATAGCACAAGGAGAATTTCCCTCACTGTCCTTCCCTGTCCCTAGAAACAAGGATTCGCATAGTAAAACACACTGACACTCTCCCTACCTATAGTTTTCTGTCCCTAGAAAAAATGTTTTTTTAAAGCACACTATAGCACAAGGAGAATTTCCCTCACTGTCCTTCCCTGTCCCTAGAAACAAGGATTTGCACAGTAAAACACACTGACACTCTCCCTACCTATAGTTTTCTGTCCCTAGAAAAAATGTTTTTTTAAAGCACACTATAGCACAAGGAGAATTTCCCTCACTGTCCTTCCCTGTCCCTAGAAACAAGGATTCGCACAGTAAAACACACTGACACTCTCCCTACCTATAGTTTTCTGTCCCTAGAAAAAATGTTTTTTTAAAGCACACTATAGCACAAGGAGAATTTCCCTCACTGTCCTTCCCTGTCCCTAGAAACAAGGATTCGCACAGTAAAACACACTGACACTCTCCCTACCTATAGTTTTCTGTCCCTAGAAAAAAATGTTTTTTTAAAGCACACTATAGCACAAGGAGAATTTCCCTCACTGTCCTTCCCTGTCCCTAGAAACAAGGATTCGCACAGTAAAACACACTGACACTCTCCCTACCTATAGTTTTCTGTCCCTAGAAAAAATGTTTTTTTAAAGCACACTATAGCACAAGGAGAATTTCCCTCACTGTCCTTCCCTGTCCCTAGAAACAAGGATTCACACAGTAAAACACACTGACACTCTCCCTACCTATAGTTTTCTGTCCCTAGAAAAAATGTTTTTTTAAAGCACACTATAGCACAAGGAGAATTTCCCTCACTGTCCTTCCCTGTCCCTAGAAACAAGGATTCGCACAGTAAAACACACTGACACTCTCCCTACCTATAGTTTTCTGTCCCTAGAAAAAATGTTTTTTTAAAGCACACTATAGCACAAGGAGAATTTCCCTCACTGTCCTTCCCTGTCCCTAGAAACAAGGATTATCACAGTGAAACACACTGACACTCTCCCTACCTATAGTTTTCTGTCCCTAGAAAAAATGTTTTTTTTAAAGCACACTATAGCACAAGGAGAATTTCCCTCACTGTCCTTCCCTGTCCCTAGAAACAAGGATTTGCACAGTAAAACACACTGACACTCTCCCTACCTATAGTTTTCTGTCCCTAGAAAAATTTTTTTTTTAAAGCACACTATAGCACAAGGAGAATTTCCCTCACTGTCCTCCCCTGTCCCTAGAAACAAGGATTCGCACAGTAAAACACACTGACACTCTCCCTACCTATAGTTTTCTGTCCCTAGAAAAAATGTTTTTTTAAAGCACACTATAGCACAAGGAGAATTTCCCTCACTGTCCTTCCCTGTCCCTAGAAACAAGGATTCGCACAGTAAAACACACTGACACTCTCCCTATCTATAGTTTTCTGTCCCTAGAAAAAATGTTTTTTTAAAGCACACTATAGCACAAGGAGAATTTCCCTCACTGTCCTTCCCTGTCCCTAGAAACAAGGATTCGCACAGTAAAACACACTGACACCCTCCCTACCTATAGTTTTCTGTCCCTAGAAAAAATGTTTTTTTAAAGCACACTATAGCACAAGGAGAATTTCCCTCACTGTCCTTCCCTGTCCCTAGAAACAAGGATTCACATAGTAAAACACACTGACACTCTCCCTACCTATAGTTTTCTGTCCCTAGAAAAAATGTTTTTTTAAAGCACACTATAGCACAAGGAGAATTTCCCTCACTGTCCTTCCCTGTCCCTAGAAACAAGGATTATCACAGTGAAAGAAACTGACACTCTTCCTACCTATAGTTTTCTGTCCCTAGAAAAAATGTTTCTTTAAAGCACACTATAGCACAAGGAGAATTTCCCTCACTGTCCTTCCCTGTCCCTAGAAACAAGGATTCACACAGTAAAACACACTGACACTCTCCCTACCTATAGTTTTCTGTCCCTAGAAAAAATGTTTTTTTAAAGCACACTATAGTACAAGGAGAATTTCCCTCACTGTCCTTCCCTGTCCCTAGAAACAAGGATTCGCACAGTAAAACACACTGACACTCTCCCTACCTATAGTTTTCTGTCCCTAGAAAAAATGTTTTTTTAAAGCACACTATAGCACAAGGAGAATTTCCCTCACTGTCCTTCCCTGTCCCTAGAAACAAGGATTCGCACAGTAAAACACACTGACACTCTCCCTACCTATAGTTTTCTGTCCCTAGAAAAAATGTTTTTTTAAAGCACACTATAGCACAAGGAGAATTTCCCTCACTGTCCTTCCCTGTCCCTAGAAACAAGGATTCGCACAGTAAAACACACTGACACTCTCCCTACCTATAGTTTTCTGTCCCTAGAAAAAATGTTTTTTTAAAGCACACTATAGCACAAGGAGAATTTCCCTCACTGTCCTTCCCTGTCCCTAGAAACAAGGATTCGCACAGTAAAACACACTGACACTCTCCCTACCTATAGTTTTCTGTCCCTAGAATTTTTTTTTTTTAAAGCACACTATAGCACAAAGGAGAATTTCCCTCACTGTCCTTCCCTGTCCCTAGAAACAAGGATTCGCACAGTAAAACACACTGACACTCTCCCTACCTATAGTTTTCTGTCCCTAGAAAAAATGTTTTTTTAAAGCACACTATAGCACAAGGAGAATTTCCCTCACTGTCCTTCCCTGTCCCTAGAAACAAGGATTCGCACAGTAAAACACACTGACACTCTCCCTACCTATAGTTTTCTGTCCCTAGAAAAAATGTTTTTTTAAAGCACACTATAGCACAAGGAGAATTTCCCTCACTGTCCTTCCCTGTCCCTAGAAACAAGGATTCGCACAGTAAAACACACTGACACTCTCCCTACCTATAGTTTTCTGTCCCTAGAAAAAATGTTTTTTTAAAGCACACTATAGCACAAGGAGAATTTCCCTCACTGTCCTTCCCTGTCCCTAGAAACAAGGATTCGCATAGTAAAACACACTGACACTCTCCCTACCTATAGTTTTCTGTCCCTAGAAAAAATGTTTTTTTAAAGCACACTATAGCACAAGGAGAATTTCCCTCACTGTCCTTCCCTGTCCCTAGAAACAAGGATTTGCACAGTAAAACACACTGACACTCTCCCTACCTATAGTTTTCTGTCCCTAGAAAAAATGTTTTTTTAAAGCACACTATAGCACAAGGAGAATTTCCCTCACTGTCCTTCCCTGTCCCTAGAAACAAGGATTCGCACAGTAAAACACACTGACACTCTCCCTACCTATAGTTTTCTGTCCCTAGAAAAAATGTTTTTTTAAAGCACACTATAGCACAAGGAGAATTTCCCTCACTGTCCTTCCCTGTCCCTAGAAACAAGGATTCGCACAGTAAAACACACTGACACTCTCCCTACCTATAGTTTTCTGTCCCTAGAAAAAAATGTTTTTTTAAAGCACACTATAGCACAAGGAGAATTTCCCTCACTGTCCTTCCCTGTCCCTAGAAACAAGGATTCGCACAGTAAAACACACTGACACTCTCCCTACCTATAGTTTTCTGTCCCTAGAAAAAATGTTTTTTTAAAGCACACTATAGCACAAGGAGAATTTCCCTCACTGTCCTTCCCTGTCCCTAGAAACAAGGATTCACACAGTAAAACACACTGACACTCTCCCTACCTATAGTTTTCTGTCCCTAGAAAAAATGTTTTTTTAAAGCACACTATAGCACAAGGAGAATTTCCCTCACTGTCCTTCCCTGTCCCTAGAAACAAGGATTCGCACAGTAAAACACACTGACACTCTCCCTACCTATAGTTTTCTGTCCCTAGAAAAAATGTTTTTTTAAAGCACACTATAGCACAAGGAGAATTTCCCTCACTGTCCTTCCCTGTCCCTAGAAACAAGGATTATCACAGTGAAACACACTGACACTCTCCCTACCTATAGTTTTCTGTCCCTAGAAAAAATGTTTTTTTAAAGCACACTATAGCACAAGGAGAATTTCCCTCACTGTCCTTCCCTGTCCCTAGAAACAAGGATTTGCACAGTAAAACACACTGACACTCTCCCTACCTATAGTTTTCTGTCCCTAGAAAAAATGTTTTTTTAAAGCACACTATAGCACAAGGAGAATTTCCCTCACTGTCCTTCCCTGTCCCTAGAAACAAGGATTATCACAGTGAAACACACTGACACTCTCCCTACCTATAGTTTTCTGTCCCTAGAAAAAATGTTTTTTTAAAGCACACTATAGCACAAGGAGAATTTCCCTCACTGTCCTTCCCTGTCCCTAGAAACAAGGATTTGCACAGTAAAACACACTGACACTCTCCCTACCTATAGTTTTCTGTCCCTAGAAAAAATGTTTTTTTAAAGCACACTATAGCACAAGGAGAATTTCCCTCACTGTCCTTCCCTGTCCCTAGAAACAAGGATTCGCACAGTAAAACACACTGACACTCTCCCTACCTATAGTTTTCTGTCCCTAGAAAAAATGTTTTTTTAAAGCACACTATAGCACAAGGAGAATTTCCCTCACTGTCCTTCCCTGTCCCTAGAAACAAGGATTCGCACAGTAAAACACACTGACACTCTCCCTATCTATAGTTTTCTGTCCCTAGAAAAAATGTTTTTTTAAAGCACACTATAGCACAAGGAGAATTTCCCTCACTGTCCTTCCCTGTCCCTAGAAACAAGGATTCGCACAGTAAAACACACTGACACCCTCCCTACCTATAGTTTTCTGTCCCTAGAAAAAATGTTTTTTTAAAGCACACTATAGCACAAGGAGAATTTCCCTCACTGTCCTTCCCTGTCCCTAGAAACAAGGATTCGCATAGTAAAACACACTGACACTCTCCCTACCTATAGTTTTCTGTCCCTAGAAAAAATGTTTTTTTAAAGCACACTATAGCACAAGGAGAATTTCCCTCACTGTCCTTCCCTGTCCCTAGAAACAAGGATTATCACAGTGAAAGAAACTGACACTCTTCCTACCTATAGTTTTCTGTCCCTAGAAAAAATGTTTTTTTAAAGCACACTATAGCACAAGGAGAATTTCCCTCACTGTCCTTCCCTGTCCCTAGAAACAAGGATTCGCACAGTAAAACACACTGACACTCTCCCTACCTATAGTTTTCTGTCCCTAGAAAAAATGTTTTTTTAAAGCACACTATAGCACAAGGAGAATTTCCCTCACTGTCCTTCCCTGTCCCTAGAAACAAGGATTCGCACAGTAAAACACACTGACACTCTCCCTACCTATAGTTTTCTGTCCCTAGAAAAAATGTTTTTTTAAAGCACACTATAGCACAAGGAGAATTTCCCTCACTGTCCTTCCCTGTCCCTAGAAACAAGGATTCGCACAGTAAAACACACTGACACTCTCCCTACCTATAGTTTTCTGTCCCTAGAAAAAATGTTTTTTTAAAGCACACTATAGCACAAGGAGAATTTCCCTCACTGTCCTTCCCTGTCCCTAGAAACAAGGATTCGCACAGTAAAACACACTGACACTCTCCCTACCTATAGTTTTCTGTCCCTAGAAAAAATGTTTTTTTAAAGCACACTATAGCACAAGGAGAATTTCCCTCACTGTCCTTCCCTGTCCCTAGAAACAAGGATTCGCACAGTAAAACACACTGACACTCTCCCTACCTATAGTTTTCTGTCCCTAGAAAAAATGTTTTTTTAAAGCACACTATAGCACAAGGAGAATTTCCCTCACTGTCCTTCCCTGTCCCTAGAAACAAGGATTCGCACAGTAAAACACACTGACACTCTCCCTACCTATAGTTTTCTGTCCCTAGAAAAAATGTTTTTTTAAAGCACACTATAGCACAAGGAGAATTTCCCTCACTGTCCTTCCCTGTCCCTAGAAACAAGGATTCGCACAGTAAAACACACTGACACTCTCCCTACCTATAGTTTTCTGTCCCTAGAATTTTTTTTTTTTAAAGCACACTATAGCACAAGGAGAATTTCCCTCACTGTCCTTCCCTGTCCCTAGAAACAAGGATTCGCACAGTAAAACACACTGACACTCTCCCTACCTATAGTTTTCTGTCCCTAGAAAAAATGTTTTTTTAAAGCACACTATAGCACAAGGAGAATTTCCCTCACTGTCCTTCCCTGTCCCTAGAAACAAGGATTCGCACAGTAAAACACACTGACACTCTCCCTACCTATAGTTTTCTGTCCCTAGAAAAAATGTTTTTTTAAAGCACACTATAGCACAAGGAGAATTTCCCTCACTGTCCTTCCCTGTCCCTAGAAACAAGGATTCGCACAGTAAAACACACTGACACTCTCCCTACCTATAGTTTTCTGTCCCTAGAAAAAATGTTTTTTTAAAGCACACTATAGCACAAGGAGAATTTCCCTCACTGTCCTTCCCTGTCCCTAGAAACAAGGATTCGCATAGTAAAACACACTGACACTCTCCCTACCTATAGTTTTCTGTCCCTAGAAAAAATGTTTTTTTAAAGCACACTATAGCACAAGGAGAATTTCCCTCACTGTCCTTCCCTGTCCCTAGAAACAAGGATTTGCACAGTAAAACACACTGACACTCTCCCTACCTATAGTTTTCTGTCCCTAGAAAAAATGTTTTTTTAAAGCACACTATAGCACAAGGAGAATTTCCCTCACTGTCCTTCCCTGTCCCTAGAAACAAGGATTCGCACAGTAAAACACACTGACACTCTCCCTACCTATAGTTTTCTGTCCCTAGAAAAAATGTTTTTTTAAAGCACACTATAGCACAAGGAGAATTTCCCTCACTGTCCTTCCCTGTCCCTAGAAACAAGGATTCGCACAGTAAAACACACTGACACTCTCCCTACCTATAGTTTTCTGTCCCTAGAAAAAAATGTTTTTTTAAAGCACACTATAGCACAAGGAGAATTTCCCTCACTGTCCTTCCCTGTCCCTAGAAACAAGGATTCGCACAGTAAAACACACTGACACTCTCCCTACCTATAGTTTTCTGTCCCTAGAAAAAATGTTTTTTTAAAGCACACTATAGCACAAGGAGAATTTCCCTCACTGTCCTTCCCTGTCCCTAGAAACAAGGATTCACACAGTAAAACACACTGACACTCTCCCTACCTATAGTTTTCTGTCCCTAGAAAAAATGTTTTTTTAAAGCACACTATAGCACAAGGAGAATTTCCCTCACTGTCCTTCCCTGTCCCTAGAAACAAGGATTCGCACAGTAAAACACACTGACACTCTCCCTACCTATAGTTTTCTGTCCCTAGAAAAAATGTTTTTTTAAAGCACACTATAGCACAAGGAGAATTTCCCTCACTGTCCTTCCCTGTCCCTAGAAACAAGGATTATCACAGTGAAACACACTGACACTCTCCCTACCTATAGTTTTCTGTCCCTAGAAAAAATGTTTTTTTAAAGCACACTATAGCACAAGGAGAATTTCCCTCACTGTCCTTCCCTGTCCCTAGAAACAAGGATTTGCACAGTAAAACACACTGACACTCTCCCTACCTATAGTTTTCTGTCCCTAGAAAAAATGTTTTTTTAAAGCACACTATAGCACAAGGAGAATTTCCCTCACTGTCCTTCCCTGTCCCTAGAAACAAGGATTCGCACAGTAAAACACACTGACACTCTCCCTACCTATAGTTTTCTGTCCCTAGAAAAAATGTTTTTTTAAAGCACACTATAGCACAAGGAGAATTTCCCTCACTGTCCTTCCCTGTCCCTAGAAACAAGGATTCGCACAGTAAAACACACTGACACTCTCCCTACCTATCCTTCTCTTTCCCTAAACTAAAGGAATCCAGGTTAAGCAAGAAAAAATAAATGTCAATGTCCCTGCCTATGCTTCTCTTTCCCTGCTCCGGAACACACTACACTAGGCCGCCGTGCTGGCGGCCTTTTATAGTGTGGGGCGTGTACTAAACACCCTCAGCAATAATTGGCCACAGGCATCCTGCCTGTGGCCAATCATTGCTCTCCTCGCTGCCGGCGCTGTGATTGGCCAAGCATGCGGGGTCACAGTGCATGCTTGGCCAATCACAGCGCCTGGATGACACTGCGATGGCGTAGTGCATTGTGGGCCGTTCGCGTCACTCGAATTAGGCGCGAACGGCCCAAATCGTTCGATCTTCGTCGAACGATCGAACAGCCGATGTTCGAGTCGAACGTATGTTCGACTCGAACACCGAGCTCATCCCTTGTGTTTAGTCTGATGTTTGCATTGGTTTTCTTTTTTCAAGTTTGCTTTGCTTTATTTTCACTTGGTAATTCTGCAATTAACACACTTTCTGCTCCTTGGTGGCTGTATTGTATCTATGGAGGGAGCCATGATTATCACCCTAGACTAGACTCCTCAACTAATATGGACTCCAAACTTGTTTGTATCTCTTCACCTTCATTACATTGAGGGCAGGGTAATTGGTAGCTTACAGAAGACAGCTATGAAGGATGAGATTCTTTGGTGAAGCTCACAGAAAGTAAAGATCAAGAGGTATAATTTGTATTTGCTTAAAATGTTCTTAGCTTGAAAAAAGTAAAAAAGAAATAATGCAGTTACAACACGGACTGTAAACTGAAACACATTTTTTGTTCTAGGGTTTAGTTATTCTTTTCCATGTACACATTTTCATCAGCTAGAGCTTGTTAAGATAGCCTAATAATTTTGAATTTTCTGACAGCACACCTGCATGCCAGGGACGTGCAGTCAGGGGAGGAAGAGCCTCAACTGCCATGAACATATAAAAAAATAAAAAACAATCAAGCTTCAAGGTTTTAGTTCAGCGAGCTGGGGTCATAGAGACCCCAAATTTTGGGGAAGGTAGACAAAGTCCTACCCCACCACTGGTTACCTATGGTTCCAGAGATATCGGGCTCCTTGCACAGCCGGTCAGAAGCTACATACAGCGCAGCCAGTTTAAATACAAGCTGGCACACTCTCTTTGCAGCAGACTGGGAGGATGAGCTCACAGTGCCTCTCACTTCTTGGCAGAGGCACTGAGCTCAATGGACAGCTTGGAGCCTTGGGTCGATGGTAAAGCACCATTGGAACAAGCTGTCCAATAAAAATGCTGCAGTGGAGGCTGTCCTCTCATTGCAGTGTCATAGAAGGGGGGATGTGTCTAAAAGACAAATGCTCCCCTCCAGCCCTCTTAACTACAAGGAAAAAACATGGGTTTATGGTTATAAAATTTACCCATAATCCCATGTTTTTCTCACACAGTTCAGAGGGAGAATGAGAATCTGTTGATGAAAAGGTACTGTTTTAATCAAACTAAATAACATATTATTATGCTATGTTATAACATGATAATTTATTTATCTATTTACTGTGAAATTTCTGGTTTGAAGTTATAACTTCAAACTTCAGTAATTTGTCTGTTAAGCCACCTGCTTGAGTACAAATATAGTAAATTACCTTAAAAACAATATATTATAATTATTTGTATATTACTTACTTATGTTAATTAACCACTTGCCACCCAGGCCAAATCTGACACTTCTCTCCTACATGTGAAAATCAAAAAAAAAAATTTGCTAGAAAATTACTCAGAACCCCCAAACATTATTTATATATATATATATATCATTTTTTAGCAGACACCAATGGTGGTCGTTGCAACTTTTTATGTCACATGGTATTTGCGCAGAAAATTTTCAAACGCTTTTTTTCTTTTTTTTAAAACTGTTTCATGAATTAAAAAAAAAATCACTAAAGTTTTAGCCCGATTTTTACTTTTTTTTTTTGTTTAATGTGTAAGATGATGTTACACTGAGTAAAGATACCTAACATCTCATGCTTTAAAATTGTGCACACTTGTGGAATGGCTCCGAACTTCAGTACTTAAAAATCACCATAGGCAACGCTTTAACATTTTTTACAGGTTACATGTTTAGAGTTGGTCTAGGGCTAGGACTATTGCTCTCGCTCTAACGTTCGCAGCAATACCTCACATGTGTGGTTTGAACGCTGTTTACATATGCTAAAACAAGTCCTTATGCTGGTTAAATTAATACGTAACTTGTGAATACAGTATGTAACCTGTGAGTATCTGCCTCTGATACCAACCAGTGTCTCACCAGTCACTGACCTCACCGCACGTCCCTGCTGCATGCACAAAATGTTGACCCTGCAGCATTTTGGATAAAGCAGAACAGCATAATGCACAGTATGTGTGTTGTAGAATGTAGTCACATGGGTGCATTGGCATCTACTGTATGCGTGGACTGGGTGCCATTGTAAAAAGATAGAAATACAATACACAAGGATCAATTCACAAAGCTAAAACGCTAGGATAAGGCTCCTTTTAAAAAAAAAAAAAATTGACAGGTATTTTTAGTTGCATCTGAGATATATGGCAAAAAATAAAGATCCAAATTCTTGGGAAAGGGTCCATGAGCTGAGCCTATAGTTTCACATGTAAACACGCATTTCAGTAAAACATGCTTTTTTCAACACATGTGTGAAGCTGGCCTTACACATTACTATGGACTGCGATGATTTCTTTTTTAGAACAATTTGCAAAATATCACACGGTTCCTTCCAACAGTATTGCCAATGTGGTAAATGTTACTAAACTTTAGAACGCAAACTCAATTGTGCTGTGAAATGTAGCTATACTGGCTATATGACCAGTAGGTGGCGGTGCACTACAGTTTTTAATTAGAGCGTTACAGAACATCGAGTAGAACAATTACATATACCAGTCTTTGTTTGCAATTCCATTGAAAAGACAACTGTATTTTCAGCAATAGCATATCTTTATCGAAAAATGGCTAGCAAACTTACATTTCATTTAAGAACATATTGTTAATTTGAAATTATTAATTGCAACAATTTTAATGTCAGCAAACAGAAACTTTCAGTGGTGGCACTTTTAATAAGTGCAAATACAAATACATAAAACAGGGACATTTTAATAAAGGGAAAATAGGCGCAGGACCATCAAAGCAATGACCATTAGGATACTTGTATGTAATGCAGCTTGGATTGGGAGGGAATAGGGAATATACATTTCTGTCTCCTGTAGTGTTAAATAGCTGGTAAATTCCTTGATTTAAGTAAAATATTTTTTTAAGGCAAATCTATTTAGAAATCAAATTTGAAACCCTGACATCAGTAAGAAAGCTTTCATCAAATAACTGGCACTACAAAATCAGAGCAGTTGACTGCATCCTTGCATGCCTACTGTTCTCATTCGACATGACAACATGGGTGGCAGAGCAAATAACATGCTCAGACATTGTCATATCAGTCCTTACTTCCCCCTCCTCTTCCCATTGGAAGAAATTACTCTTTACCCTGTCCTTCCTTCTCCAGTCCTTTTCTCTCCTATTGGGTCACACTTCCCTCTGTTTTCGGATCTGGCTGACCAAAAGGTGCGCCTGCGCTCTCTGGACTTTGTCACAGGAGATAGTGTTTTTTTTTTCCAGTTCCCAATTTTCCCCTTTAATTAGACAGACTCTGCACAGTTTTCCTTCTGAACTGCTACAGGGTTTTACTGCATGGAGTACAATGGAGCTTTCTTTCTGGCGTGTAATAGTTTCCTGGTATAATGTCTCCCATTCTCTATCAGGCTTAACCAATCCTCTTATGAGACATCTTATTGTTACTGCAGCTTTTACCAATTCACTGTACATTTGTGTTTACTATACTTGACTATTGTATAACAGATGTACTCTTTCTCTGCATACCCCACGTTCTACCCCATAACCTTACCTATACCTAATTCATGAGACCACACATTCAGCTTGGAGTAAAACATAGGCCGTAGCAGCCTTATTTATTTAACTGATGTAAGTTTATCAAAAACATCAACTCAACAAACATAATCTGAACCATTATTCTCAGAACATTGCCTCCTAGGGTTGGTCCTTGCAGGAACCTCAAATTACCTTAATAGTAACCAACCTGGCACTGCAGTACCTCTATCTGGTCATAGGCCTCAAGCCGACAAGCTGGCTCAGAGATGACCACTGACCGCAGTGCCCCCATTATCAAACTATTCCAGCTAAACATCTGTTAACTGGAATACACCCTCAGAACCCATACCACCAATGGGTCCTGACCACTTGCTTTGAGGTATCTTCCTTCCCCCGCAAAGACCAACACCCGCTACTGCCACAACATGCCGCTCACCTGTAAAACAGGAACATAACAGGCCAAAACCAATGCAACATAAAATTAGGGAGGGTGGGAACTTTCCCCCACGCTGTGCTGCTGTAGGGGGCGGGGATTACCTTTTTTTCTAATCCTATCCCCTCCCCTTCACACTGTTAGCCAATCACACACCCTTTTACATTTTACCCATACCCTGTTAAGTCATGCCAGCCCTCCACCTATTGCATACTTTCTTTTGCTCCGGGCTTTTCTTTCTGAGTTGCATCTTCTCTTGTGTATTTCAGAAGTATTACTTTTGTTACATTTTATTGTAAATGTTATTTCTGAAAAAAAAAGAAAAAAAAAAAGACAATGTCACATTTGGAGGATGAAACATGCATAAGCTAAGATAACAATTTGCCTAGCCGATGGCTTTAGATGATGATGACTCAGAATTGGGTATGTGTTGTCTGTTTATGCATTTAGTTACCACCTGCTGATGTAATTTTTTGTTATTTTTACCAATGGGTTGGCTTTGAAATTTTGATATTGTTATATTAATTATTCAAGGCCACGTTAAAATTGTCTCTGAACATCTGTGGTGAACAGATCTTTACCATTGGGAATGACAGCACCCATGCTACTGTAAAAGCTATTTAAGATAAGACCATTGAGGGGAAAATGAGCACCTGGATGGCAAAACAAAACAAAAAAAACCCCTCAGGATTCTGGTCAATTTTGCATACAGAGTAATCCATGCGACCAAGTCTTAGGTTTTCTGCGACGTGGAATTCAGTATACTTCCTGGCCATTCTACCCCAAAATATTTTTCATCATGTTGTGTATGCTGCGGTCATCAACGCGTTGGTTGCTGTTGGTAGGAGCTACCACTTTTGATATGCTGGCAGAGGTAGGGGTGGTAAAATTATGATAAAATAGAAAGGGGTCTTATCTGAAGTGACCCTCTGGGACATCTACCAAAGGTGGAAAATTAACACATATAGTTTGATAATATCTTAGTAGTGCCATGGCCCAAATGTGTACAAATGTGAAATGTATCACTCTGATGCAACCAAGAAGACATACAAGCCTCCCATCCTTTATCAAGATGCATAGAAAAGATTATTAGCTTCCTGAAACAGTGCAAATGTGTAACAGAAGCCTTGCCTTGTTAATTTTTTTGCTAAAGCTAGTTCTGTCTTCTTTTTTTTTTTTTTTTTTTTTTAAGGCATAGGACCTTGCCTGTTTTTCAGATTCTGTGTTTACAAGTTTAAAACAGGTTTTTTTGCTAGAAAATTACTTAGAACCCCCAAACATTATATATTGTTTTTTTTCTAACATCCTAGAGAATAGATTAGCGGTCATTGCAATACTTTGTCACATCGTATTTGCGCAGCGGTCTTACAAGCGCACTTTTTTTGGAAAAAATTCACTTTTTTGAATAAAAAAATAAGACAACAGTAAAGTTAGCCCAATTTTTTTTTATATTGTGAAAGATAATGTTACGCCGAGTAAATTGATACCCAACATGTCACACTTCAAAATTGTGCCCGCTCGTGGAATGGCGTCAATCTTTTACCCTTAAAAATCTCCATTGGCGACGTTTAAAATTTTCTACAGGTTGCATATTTTGAGTTACAGAGGAGGTCTAGGGCTAGAATTATTGCTCTTGGTCTAACAATTGCGGGGATACATCACATGTGTGGTTTTACCACTGTTTTCATATGCGGGCGCTACTCACGTATGTGTTCGCTTCTGCGCGCGAGCTCGTCGGGACGGGGCGCTTTAAAAAAATTTTTTTTGTTTTCTTATTTATTTTACTTGATTCTATTTATTTTTACACTGTTTTAAAAAAAAAATGGATCACTTTTATTCCTATTACAAGGAATGTAAACATCCCTTGTAATAGAAAAAAGCATGACAGGTCCTCTTAAATATGAGATCTGGGGTCAAAAAGACCTCAGATCTCATATTTACACTAGAATGCAATAAAAAAAATAAAAAAAATGTTATTTGAAAAAATGACAAAAAAAATGTCCCTTTAAGAAGTATGGGCGGTCCATCTTCCCCTCACTCGTATCCATACCACAGAGGGAGAAGGACCCAATCGCCTCTGCCACTACCGACGGCTCCGGTAAGCGGCGGGGGGCACGGGAGAGCGGCGGGAGGGGGGCCCCTCTCCCGCCGCCGATAACGGTGATCTTGCGGCGAATCTGCCACAGAGACCACCATTATCGTAAACAGGACCGCTCACGGAAGAGATGGATATCTCGGTTGTGGCAGCAGCTGCTGCCGTTACCGAGATATCCATCTTTAAAAAAATGACGTATATATACAGTGAGCGGTCCTTAAGTGGTTAACATATTTCATGTTGGTGAGGGTCATTTCTTAGAGCCATTTCTGTGTACATATTTATATAACAATATTTATGACTGTTTTTTACATTTTGATGGTTCTCTCTGTGGAGGCTTACTATCGCAGCTGCCATATAAATACACTGCTCAAAAAAATTAAAGGAACACTTTGAAAACACATCAGATCTCAACGGGGGAAAATCTCATGCTGGATATCTATACTGATATGGACTGGGTAATGTGTTAGGAATGAAAGGATGGCACATCATTTGATGGGAATGAAAATTATCAACCTACAGAGGGCTGAATTCAAAGACACCCCGAAAATCAAAGTGAAAAATTTATGCAGCAAGCTAGTCCATTTTGCTGAAATTTCATTGCAACAACTCAAAATGGTCCTCAGTAGTTTGTATGGCCCCCATGTGCTTGTATGCATGCCTGACAACATCAGGGCATGCTCCTAATAAGACAACGGATGGTGTCCTGGGGTATTTCCTCCCAGATCTGGACCAGAGCATCACTGAGGTGCAACCTGGTGGCACCAGATGAACCGAAACATAATGTCCCAGAGGTGTTCTTTTGGATTTAGGTCAGGTGAGTGTGGGGGCCATTCAATGGTATCAATTTCTTCATCCTCCAGGAACTGGCTGCATGCTCTCGCCACATGAGGCCGGGCATTGTTGTGCACCAGGAGGAACCCAGGACCCACTGCATTAGCGTAGGGTCTGACAGTGGGTCCAAGGATTTTATCCCGATACCTAATGGCAGTCAGGGTGCCATTGTGTATCCTGTAGAGGTCTGTGCGTCCCTCCATGGATATGCCTCCCCAGACCATCACTGACCCACCACCAAACCGGTCATGCTGAACGATGTTACAGGCAGCATAAAGTTCTCGGCGGCTTCTCCAGACCCTTTCACATCTGTCACATATGCTCAGGGTGAACGTGCTCTCATCTGTGAAAAGCATGGGACACCAGTGGTGGATCTGCCAATTCTGGTGTTCAATGGAAAATGCCAATCGAGCTCCACAGTGTCCGGTAGTGAGCACAGAGCACACTAGAGGACATCGGGCCCTCAGGCCACCCCCATGAAGTCTGTTTCTGATTGTTTGGTTAGAGACATTCACACCAGTGGCCTGCTGGAGGTAATTTTGGGCTCTGGCAGTGCTCATCCTATCCCTTCTTGGGAAAAAGGAGCAGATACAGGTCCTGCTGATGGGTTAAGGACCTTCTACGGCTCTGTCTAGCTCTCCTAGAGTAACTGTCAGTCTCCTGGAATCTCCTCCATGCTCTTGAGACTGTGCTGGGAGACACGGCAAACATTCTGGCAATGACACGTATTGACAGGGCCGGTCCGAGACGGGGTGCACGGGGTGCTCTGAACCCAGGCGGAGGGGAGGGGGCGCCAAAGTTTCAGGAGCACTGTTGGTCCCGAGTGTGTTACCATCGAGTTGGCATGATTGTGCTTTCCCGCAGCAGCTGCACTTGTCACGAGCGCATGTCAGCGAGGGCGCCGTGACCTCGTTCATTGCCCCCTAGTGCAACTCCACCGCCCACTGACCCGCCCGCAGCAGTGTACACATCCCCTGCCCGGCGCCCACTGTGTCCGTACAAGGAGGAAAGAGAAGGTAGGTTAGGTCCGCCCCATGTCCCCCCTGTGCCCGCCCACAACCCCTTGTGCAGCCAATATGTGCCTGGAAAGGGGTGTGGGCGGGAGATTTCAATGCAGCCAGACCAGTGACACTGTCCTGATGACGCTGCCTGTGCTTCCAAATACAATGCAGCCTGGGTGAGTGATCTCTCCCCTCTCTCTCTTCCCTAAATCCCTTCCCTCAAGACCCCGCACCTCCCCCTGTACCTCCGGGCCGGCTGGTATCTCTAACTATACAGGGGAGGGGGGGCGATCGACAGCTCTGTGATGTCCCTCCAGCCAGCACAGTTCACTTCCCCAGTGTCAGTGTATACAATGGAGAGGGGAGGGGCCTCTGACCTGAGCAGGCACCAGATTCAGTGCACAAGTTTGTCCCTCTGCTTGTACACTCTGAGTCTTGCTAATACATGCTCGGGTCAGAGGCCCCTCCCCCTCCATTGTATACACTGACACTGGGGAAGTGAACTGTGCTGGCTGGAGGGACATCCTGCAGATATCACAAGGAAGCATGTCCAAGGGCTGCTGTTTGGACTTCTCATGCAAGGTAAGCCTGACACTACCCCCCCACCTGTGACATTGGCCCCCCCACCTGTAACACTGGCCCCCCCACCTGTCACACTGTCCCATTGGCACAATACCCCCCTGTCATACTGCCCCCCTCCTGTAACACTGCCCCTCCCTCATTCTGCTCCCTCGTCACACTGCCCCCTTCAGTCATATTTACCCCCCTCCTGTCATACTGCCCCCTCTTGTTACACAGCCCCCTCCTTTCACAGTGCTCCCTCATTACACTGCCCCCTTCTGTCATACTTTCCAGGTATCCCTTTCCTGTCACACTGCCCCCCTCTTGTCACAATATCCCCCTGTCATACTGCCCCCTCCTGTCACACTGCCCCCATTATAATGCTCCTTCTTGTCTCACTGCCCCCCTTCTTTCACACTCCCCCCTCCGGTCACACTTTCCAGATACCCTTCTTTTGTCACACTGCCCCCTCTTGTCAAAATACCCTGTCACACTTCCCCCCCCATCATACTATGGTTCAGGGGCCCTTCATGGTTTCTTGCACTGGGGCCCTGAAGGTTATAGTTACGCCTCTGCATCTGCTCTTTCGGCTGCTACTCCTCCTCCCTCCCAAGTAAAGGGCATAAGACTGCCTTTTTTTCCACTGCTTCTCTCCCTCCAGACAGTAGGCTCCAGCCCCCTGCAATTAACAACTGTTCCCATCCACCAGTCCAGCACAAAGATGACAATCGCAGCTGAACTGGTGGCATGTGGGATGAGGAGCCCAGTAAGACCAGGGGGAGGTACCAGCAGGCACAGGAGTGGGATCAGCGTGGTACCATTACCAAGACATACTATCTGCTTACTAAAAAATGTACCTCTTAGCCCCCCGTTCACACTAAATCTGATAAAGCACACTATAGGGCATTCTGCGCTGCTTCATTAAAAGTAATGTACCAACATCAAATTTTACTAGGATAAAGCGACAAATTGTTTAATTGTCCAGGTAATGAACTATACCAGACCGGGCATGTGGGGGTACCTGGTAGCAGACCAGGTGGAGCTGCGTGTGGAGTACCTATACCTATTATCGGAGCAGACGGAGTGATGAAAGGCCACTCTTGGGAGAAAGTTACTCTACCTGCAGTGTTGCTCTTTGAGCAAAGTGGCTGCACATATTCAGCAGCAGGGATGAGCCGAACACCCCCCTGTTCGGTTCGTACCAGAACCTGCGAACAGACAAAATGTTCGTGTAAACTTTAGAACCCTATTAAATACAATGGACTCGAACGTTGGAAATCTAAAGTGTTAATTATAAAGGCTAATATGCAAGTTATTGTCCTAAAAAGTGTTTGGGGACCTGGGTCCTGCCCCAGGGGACATGTATCAATGCAAAAAGAAGTTTTAAAAACTGCCGTTTTTTCGGGAGCAGTGATTTTAATAATGCTTAAAATGAAAAAATAAAAGTGAAATATTCCTTTAAATTTCATACCTGGGGGGTGTGTATGATATGCATGTGAAGTGGCGCATGTTTCCCATGCTTAGAACTGTCCCTGCAAAAAATGTCATTTTTGAAAGAAAAAAATGCATTTAAAACTGACTCGCGGCTATTAATGAATTGTCGGCTCCCGGCAATACATACAAAAGTCATTGATAAAAATAAAAAAAAAGCGTGGGGGTTCCCCAGAATTCAATTACCAGGCCCTTCAGGTCTGGAATGGATATTAAGGGGAACCCCGCCGCAAATTTAAAAAAAAATTGACGTGGGGTTCCCCCAAATATCCATTCCAGGCCCTTCAGATCTGGCATGGATTTTAACGGGAACTCCACCCCAAATTAAAAAAAAAATGGCATGGAATCCCCCTAAAAATCCATACCAGACCCCTTATCCGAGCACGCAACCTGGCCGGCCGCAGGGGAAAAGGGGGGGGGGGCGAGAGAGCAGCCCCCCCTCCCTCCTGAACCGTACCAAGCCACATGCCCTAAACATGGGGAGGATGTCCCCATGTTGATGGGGACAAGGGCCTCATCCCCACAACCCTTGCCCGGTGGTTGTGGGGGTCTGCGGGCGGGGGGCTTATCGGAATCTGGAAGACCCCTTTAACAAAGGGGACCCCAGATCCCGCCCCCCCTATGTGAATTGGTAAGGGGTACATTGTACCCCTACCATTTCACGAAGAAAGCGTAAAAAAATGTTTAAAAAAACACACAAACACCTTGAAAAAGTCCTTTATTTAAAAAAAAAAAAAAAAAAAAAACATTCCAGCGGTGAAATCCAGTGTCCCGCGGCGATCCCGATGTCCAGCGCTGTCCTTCATTGGTTGTGCCTGAGCGGACCTGATGGGGAACTCCCTCTCAGTATTTTAAATGTACAGACCCGCCCCTTCTAAAGTTCCCCATCAGGTCCGCTCAGCGGACCAGATGCGGAAAATGAGAAGGGGCGGGTCTATACATGTATAACAAAAGTGAGAGCAGTTCCCCATCAGGTCCGCCCCCTCGGTATGTCGGACCCGCTTACGTCATTGGCTTGAGCGGGGAACTTCCTTCACTGTGTAATTTCTCTCGTCCCCCCCTTTTCCCCTGCGGCCGGCCAGGTTGCGTGCTCGGATAAGGGGTCTGGTATGGATTTTTAGGGGGACTCCACGCCATTTTTTTTTTAATTTGGGGTGGAGTTCCCCTTAAAATCCATGCCAGATCTGAAGGGCCTGGAATGGATATTTGGGGGAACCCCACGTCAATTTTTTTTAAAATTTGCGGCGGGGTTCCCCTTAATATCCATTCCAGACCTGAAGGGCCTGGTAATTGAATTCTGGGGAACCCCCACGCTTTTTTTTAATTTTTATCAATGACTTTTGTATGTATTGCCGGGAGCCGACAATTCATTAATAGCCGCGAGTCAGTTTTAAATGACTTTTTTTCTTTCAAAAATGACATTTTTTGCAGGGACAGTTCTAAGCACGGGAAACATGCGCCACTTTACATGCATATCATACACACCCCCCAGGTATGAAATTTAAAGGAATATTTCACTTTTATTTTTTCATTTTAAGCATTATTAAAATCACTGCTCCCGAAAAAACGCCTGTTTTTAAAACTTCTTTTTGCATTGATACATGTCCCCTGGGGCAGGACCCCGGTCCCCAAACACTTTTTAGGACAATAACTTGCATATAAGCCTTTATAATTAGCACTTTAGATTTCTCCCATAGATTTTTCGAATTTGCCGCGAACACCCCAATTTGTTCGCTGTTCGGCGAACGGGAGAACAGGCAATGTTCGAGTCGAACATGAGTTCGACTCGAACTCGAAGCTCATCCCTATTCAGCAGATGACAAATGCATGTCACCTCATAAGTTTAAGATGTCATGTTTTGTGGTAAGCAGATGGTATGTGCTCTGTCTTGGTGATGGTACACTGAAGTCACTGAAGTCAATGCAATGCAAACAGCTTGCAGTGGATCTGCACAAGTTTATCATGGCATGATTTTATTGAATTGTATGTATAAAATGTTTTATGCATATTATTTATTGTGCTAGGACTGTGGAAAGTACATGTATTAACCACTTTAATACCGGGCACTTACACCCCCTTCCTGCCCAGGCCAATTTTCAGATTTCAGCGCTATCACTTTGACTGAAAATTGCAACACTGTACCCATATAAAATTGTTATCTTTTTTTTTTTCACACAAATTTGATTACCACTGTTTTTTTTTTTTTAAACGAATGAAAAAAAAAAACTGAATGTTTTTAAAAAAAAAAAGTTTCTTAGTTTCTATTATAAAATTGAGCAAATAAGTAATTTTTCTCCTTCACTGATTTGGCTGCACTGATGGGCACTTATTGTGATAGGTGGCATTGATGAGGCAGCATTGATGGGTACTGATGGGGTGATTGAACACAGCTGATCACATGGGAAAGGGCAGCAGTGATTGGCCCTTTACTGCGATCTCTGCTGACTCTGATGTAAGAGGGGCACTGAGAACCCTGATTGTAAGGCAGAAATGTTAGGAACTTTGATGTAAAGGGAAATTTCATTTTCAAAGGGAGGGTGTGGTGGGAGTACAGTGGGGGAGACCAAAATACACCTTTGCCTGTGTAGACAAAAATCCTTGCACCAGCCCTGGTCACACATACCGCACTGAACTTTTTAAAATGCCCGGCGGCACTGTAACAAAGTTTCGCCTCCTAGACCGGGCTCCTGTAATAGATGGCACACTGATCCAATGCCGTGAAATTGAATCAGTGTGATGTGTATCATAGGAGCCCGCGAGTTTGAATCCAAGCTCCGTGACAGCAGGAGATCGCTGCTCTGTGTGATCCACTGGTAGGCTGCAATTGGTGGGCACTGGTAGGCTGCAATTGGTGGGCACTGGTAGGCTGCAATTGGTGGGCACTGGTAGGCTGCAATTGGTGGGCACTAGTAGGCTGCATTCTATGGGCACTGATAAGCTACATTTGATGGGCACTGATGAGGCTGCATTGATCTCTTGTATAATTTCCACAGTCTCTGACCATCTCCTGTCGTATGTCTGCAGTATGTCTGGGGACTCTTTCTAACAGACTGTAACAGAGGCCCTCTCTGTGTCCATTAGAGAGACCCCCCCTCCAGGTCCCATTGGAGTACTGTTTCTATTCCTGTATTTTGTTTATTGTTAAGAGATTGTGGGAGGATCCCAGGGTAACGAAGACTCCATAGGGGAGCATCTCGGTGAGTCGTTTCCATAGAAACATTTGTAAAGGGGAGGAGTTAGCAAGATGACCACGCCCATGTGGGGGCGCCAGAAATATTTCTGCACCCAGGCGTCTGTGACCCTAGGATCGGCCCTGCGTATTGATGTGCCATCCTGGAGGATTTGGACTGCCTGTGCAACCTTTATAGGGTCCAAGTATCGCCTCATGCTATCAGTAGTGACACTGACCCTAGCCAAATGCAAAACTAGTGAAAAACAGTCAAAAGATAAGTAGGGGAAAAAAAATGTCAGACACCTCCACCTGAAAAAACATTCCTGTTTTGGAGGTCGTCTCATTGTTGCTCGTCTAGTGCACCTGTTGTTAATTTCAATAAAGCAGCTGAAACTGATTAACAACCCCCTCTGCTACTTAACTGACCAGATCAATATCCCAGGAGTTCCCAGGAGTTCTGATTCAAAAGTGTCCCTTTCATTTTTTTTAGCAGTGTATGTTTGTCAGTGCAACATATTGAAAAACAGATTTTATTTTAAAATTCTACATTTATATTTTGACGACAAAAAAAATTCTGTCAGCAGTAAAGGGTCTATTTATCACTTAAGAATTATGCAACTTTTATTCAAGATTCACACATGTTTTTAAATGAAGGAGGCACTTTGCACATGCTCAGTATGGTGTGTATTGAGAAAAGGTATTTAGCAGTTTATTTACTCAAATAATTGCCTTTCCATGTTCTGTGTATTGTGGGAGACCACATATAGTGAATGCAGGATCCTGGGTTTAGTAACACTTTAAGCTGATGCTGTTATACCTAAAGTTTTAAGTACAAAATCCTTGGCTGGGAGCAGTGGGACCTTAAATATTGTACTGGAAACCGAAAAGGAACGTTAAGGCTAAAGCCGCGTACACACGATCGGTTTTACCGATGAAAACAGTCCGATGGATTTTTTTAATCGGACAAACCGATCGTGAATGGGCCCCATCGGTCTTTTTTCCATCGGTGTCAAAAAATAGAACATGTTTTAAATATTTCCGATGGATAAAAAACCGATAGCAAATTCCGATCGTCTATGGGCAAGTCCATCGGTTAAAAAACCCACGCATGCTCAGAATCAAGGCGACGCATGCTCAGAAGCATTGAACTTCATTTTTCTCGGCTCATCGGAGTGTTTTACGTCACCGCGTTTGAAACGGTCGGTTTTTTGACTGATGGTGTGTAGGCAAGACTGATGGAAGTCAGCTTCATCGGTTTTCCGATGGAAAAATCCATTGGTTTAAAAACCATAGGAAATCCGATCGTGTGTACAGGGCTTAAACCCTCAATCATAGGTGTGTACAGGAGGTGTGCCTGGGGACACCCGAATCTCCCCATGTGCCAGTAGTATTGGTTGGCTGCATCTGTCATTGCTGAGTTACTCTGACTCTGAGCGCCTCCCCACTCAACACCTCCGTACAAACAGGAGAGGAGAATGCCCCCTACGGATGGGAGAGGAGACAGAGTGCTTGTTATGGTCCTCCTCCCACCCTCTCCTCCTTTGTCTGCCCGCCCACACTCCCCGGCAGTGTTGTGCCTCAGAAGGGGATGTGTGGGTGGGAAGTTTAACCTCCCTGGCGGTATGATTCTGTCTGGAATTATGTACCAAAAGCGGTACAATTATTTTGCATGGAAATTTGGTGTTATGTATTGTAGGCCTGCGGTTCTTAGTAATTACTTACTTAAACCTGACCAAACAAGAGTCTAGTAGACATCCCGGGTATGATAAAGTTTGAAACACAAAATAATAAATTATAATATAATAAATAACTATAAATAATTATAACAAATAATAATATAATAATAATAAAAACTATTCAATAATGTAATCAAATCAAAAACACTGAAATGTGCTCAGTTGCAGAATTGTCGCTGTCATTAGATTTTTTGTTTGATGATGAATTTCCCCACAAATCGCTATCGCTCAATTCTGCGAGTGATTCTAATTTATTATCGCTGTTTTTTAGCTGGTCTAAAATCACTTTTGACATAATAGGACACTTTTTGGTTGCTATGGACAATCTCCAGTTTCCAGGCAGAAAGAAAAGTTTTTATTATATAAAAGTGCATGCAGGACACTGGACAGACCACTAGGGACAAAGGGGATGTGTAATTATTACATACAGTACTGTAATCTGTAAGATCACAGACTCAGTATACTGTATGTATACTATTTGTTTACTTTTTTGAATTTGGCGCCGAACTCCGCCCCCGTGCGCCGCAACGTCGCAGGGAACGGAGCTCGGCACTCGGCAGTGTGGATCGAGCGAGACACGGCTCGCTGACACTGCGAGAGGACATCGCAGGATCCATGGAAGAAGGTAAGTTACTTCCCCTGGATACTGCAATGCAGCCCGAGTCTGGCTCGGGGTTACCGCTCTTAGCATTGAAAACTCACCCCGAGCCAGACTCGGGATTACCACTAAGGAGGTTAAAGCTAACAGCCAGAAGAGGAAATTTGCAGCCTGATCCATCCACTCCCTGTCTTCTCTCTCCTGCTTCCCAGTGAGTACTCTGCTGATCTTTCTTTCTTTTTTTCTTTCTTTCTTGAATCTGAACAAATATGAGGATTAAACTCCATTTCACTTTGGTTTAGGAATCCACGCTAGGCCAACCCACTTCTAGGGTATCTGATTATAGATTTAATTTACCGTATTTTTCGCACCATAAGACGCACTTTTTTCCCCTTAAAAAATGTGGAAAAATGGCCCTGCGTCTTATGGAGCGAATACTGACCCCCCCCCGTCCCCGCGTCAGAATACCAGTGCTCGGCTTCTCTGTGAAGGAGAGAGAAAGGGAGTGAGGCGGATCCTGGCAGGGACATACCAAGGGGGAGCGGGGGGGAGACGGCCGGGTGTCAAAACATGTCAGTGTCAGTAGCGCTGCTATGGGGGTGCGCTCCGCACCCGAATCGGGTGACACCCGCCAGAGGTGACATTATCTTGAAAGTGGCGAGAACCCTGGCTGTTTTTTTTTTTTGCCGGAACCCCCCCCCCCCGGCACCGTGGTCTGGTCCAGTCTCACTTCCTGCTCCTTCCCCCGGCAGCTGCTGCTGTTGTAAACTATGTTCCCAGTCCTCATTCCTAGCTGCTGCCCATGTACATCTGAGGCTGAGAGCCAGCCAGCCAGAGGAGGTTGTAATGACAGTGTCCTCCACTGCCTGAGGTGAGCTGAGCTGGTGATAAGGGGGTGGGAGGTGTGGGCTGGCATGATATCCACTGCCCAGTCACATGAGCTGTTGTGATAGAAGAGGCTGAAGGGGTGTTTGTGTCTGCCCTGCCACCCTGAGCTGATCTGGGAAGGGGGGGAGGTTGCTGTGTCCACCACCCAGGTATAGTGTAGCTGAGCTGATTTGATAGGGGGGGTGGTATTGCTGTGTGTCCACCACCCACCTATAGTAGTAGTATAATATAAAATATTTTAGTACACCATTTGGTTCAGAATATTTTTTTCTTGTTTTCCTCCTCTAAAACCTAGGTGCGTCTTATGGTCAAGTGCGTCTTATGGAGCGAAAAATACGGTATATGATACTTTTTCCAACAGTATAAATCTGTAAACGTAAGCATGAATAACTTGTGTACCAGCCTGTAACTCAATGGCCATTGCAGAAATTGCATTTTATATATAAATCTTTTGTGTGTTTGATGTCCTGCATGTTTAAGCCTTTATATATAATATTTCAATCCTGGCTGTTTTATCCATGAAGGTATTATTTACTGTTTACAATGCTGAAAATCTGCTAAATGGCAGAAAAGCTCAAAAGATGCTATTGATAGCAGAATATTCTTTCTACTTAAAAAAAAAATAACATACTAGCTTTTGGCTTTAAAACTTTCAAATGATTTTGCTGAAATTTAAGACTCATATAGATACCACAAATAACTGCCTGTAAGAATTCCTTCATAGGCCATTGTATTTCAATAGTAACAATATTTTTAAAAAAAGAAAAGAGGGCAGCATTGCAGAAATTACACATTACTGAGAATCTGGAAACCCAGGAGACAAAATAGATTTATAATCCCTCTTTTTCCTTTTATAGTAAATTCTAAGACTTTTCTATCCCGGCTTAAATTCATGTTGGGTAAACTGGATCAAAACTTCTATAGTTAATGACAATACTATGATAAAGATGACTAGGCTCCTACTTTTTGGGCTAATAAACTCAGAAATAAAATAGTCTCTTCTATCCCCTGTGCCTGCAATAAGAGGATAAGAGCAAATCTCTTCCAAAGTTACTGACTTTTGTGCCCATCATGAAAACCCACCCAATATCTCCCAGTTAGCACAGAGGATCAAATTATTTATTTCTTCTAGCAACCTCCCTAAATAACACAACAGAAAGTGTATAATTAACGGATCAAAAAGTAGCAAACAAAAGAAGATCTTTGTTAGGTTTTAGTACACTTTAACCTCACTTTAGTGGCTATACTGTAGTAGGAGAAACATGGAGGCTACCTTTGCCAAATTCTTCTGAAAATGCTGGGCATGATTCTTGGTTTTACCTTAAAGGGGTTGTAAAGGTTCGTTATTTATTTTCTAAATAGGTTCCTTTAAGCTAGTGCATTGTTGGTTCACTTACCTTTTCCTTTGATTTCCCTTGTAATTGTTTTTTTTCTTTGTCTGAATTTCTCACTTCCTGTTTCTCCTCACTAAACTTCACACCATCATCCTAGTGGTGTTTAGTCAGCCAGAACAGCTTACTGAGTAGCTTACTGAGGAGGAACAGGAAGTGAGAAATTCAGACAAAGAAAACAAAGAAAAAAAATATTTAGAAGGGAAATAGAAGGAAAAGGTAAGTGAACCAACAATGCACTAACTTAAAGTAACCTACTGTATTTAGAAAATAAAAAAACAAATCTTTACAACCCCTTTAAAATAACTTGATTTTGTGCCTGCTTGTTCTGGAACAGTCATTCAGAAGGTATTACATAAAAACTGGTATTTTCAGAAGCAGGTCACCAGTGTGAGCTTCTGTTTCTCTCATTACAGGTTTTCCTTTTTAAGGCTTCATGCACAGAAACAGTGTCCAGAACAGCCTTTCACAAAGGTACAGGCAATTCTACCGCAGGTCAAAGTCAAAGAATTAAACAACAACTTAATGCTGAGGTGTTGTGATTTCATTTTTTTTAAATCATAACCAGGGACTGTACTTCCATCAATGACTAGAGTCCCATGTGCTGGTTGTGGGCATGTGCAGTCTACTTTCACTAACTGTAGGTGGTGCTCTTTTGCAGCGGCACTGCAGTTGGAGAGGAAGTTTAGAGGAACATGGTTCCTCTATGGTTGACTGGGTCCCTGGGGAATCTATCTAATTAGATGGTGCCACCCCATGTGACTCTAGCAGCCATTTCAGGTCAAGCAGAGCCTATTTAAGACCCTGGCTCCCAGACTTGGTGCTAATTTTGCAAGTGAGTAGAGTAGGGACAGGTACCCCCCTTATTAGGGACAGAAAAAGCATCAGGGAAAGGTTCCTGACGAGGAGGAAAAGCATCCCAAATAGCAAACAAATAAGCTGCAAGTTTGAAAATGACTTGATAAGCTATTCCTAGACTTGCAAGGCTTCATCAGTTTGTTGCACAATTGCAGCAAGTCCGCATTGCGTGACTCTAGATTAACTTTCTTTGCAAACATTCTGCAAGTCTGCTGCAAGTTCTGGTTGTGCAATAGTCGTCCCACCACAGGGGTGACTGTGGCTGAATTTGGAAAAGTGTCAACTAGTGCTTAAATGCTCTGCAAGTGTATAACTTGCCAGTGAAAATGTGCAGCAAGTTAACAGAATTGCAACTCAACACTGGCACAAATTTATGGCAAATTATCCTTGCTCTCTGGGGTAGGGCTCACAACTTCTCTGGACTGTTTTCTGCTTGGGCACAAGGCTGCCAGGTCACACTTTGCCCCTTCTAACAGGCGCTGTTGGTTCATTTGAAACCTGTTCTCTGCACATTGTTGAACCTGTTCCCAGTTGGGTTTATTGTGAGCTGTTGTTGCATTATTTCTAAACAAGTTATTTTATTGCACTTGGACTGTGTGTTTTTGCTGCAGCTCCACGCTGCACCCCACCTACATGGTGTTGCTTGAGATTTTCAGTCCTCTGCCTGCTGGATACCCCTGCAACTGTGGTCTTTAGATGCTGCGGGATTAATACAAGTGACTCCACTTATCACAGACACTCATCAAAAGTGCAGACTGTGTGGGCCCTTTCTGCCTCCCGTGCTCCATTAATAGAAGCACTGTACTATCAGTTCCTTTAATTAAAAGCTTTATAAATGGGGAATAGGGGATGAATATAAGGTCTGACACCTCCATCCATAGAGTGCTTTTCAGCTCGGGAAGAGAGTTTGACTTCTATGAGCAGAGGCAAAAAGAACATATTCGGGAGTCGGACGTTTGAGTGCCTGTAACGGGTTGTGCTATGCAAAGCAGCAAAGTAAGGAGAGCCTGTGACACTCTCTCCTTCCTCCCACAGTACAGCACTGGATGGTTGACCCAAGTGCTACCATGTGCTACCATGTGATGTCAGGTAGAGAATCTTTAGACATGTGCAAGCTCTAATCAGACTTGGCACTTTTTTTTTTTTTAAACACAGGTTCTCTTTAAAAAATAAAATAAAATAGAGATGTTTATAAAACTAGTGTTTTTTTAATTATACATGATTACTTTAGTTTAGTGATTAAAAGTTACACCATACACACACTAAAATCCAGCGCTCATGGAAAGTACCCAATAACTATTGAACTCTTGAAAAGATGATGAAAAAACGTTATCCATTTATTGATCGCAATAAAAGAGGGAATCCACTCCCAGTAGTACAGGAGACAGATGACTCTTGACTCTCTAGCCACCAGTAATGACAAAATTGTATGGCTTGTAATAAAATCTGTGGAGCAAGGAGGGGTTAAAGAAAGTCAACACAGAGCCTGCAGCCTGATCACATAATGGGCACAGTACCTTGGATGATGTGAACTGACAGACCAGGGCCCTCCAGCATGAGGGATGCAGAACCAGGTAGCGCGGTTGGGACAGGGGGAATCACGCGCTGCGTTCCTCCGGATCGATGACGTCACCCAGCCGCGACGCCGGCTGGTGTGTCAGATTGCAGACAATGTGATGTGACGAATAGTGCTGTCCAGCAAGTTCGTCTCATATGGAGATACCGACGTCACTGCTCTCTTGTGGAGAAGTAGGAGAATAACCTCTTGGGAAATAAAAATATGTATTCAGACCAGCTCGTGGACACTGTATCCTGGAGGGTTCCTATGCAGAGCAATTCATGACACATATAGAAAAATCAAAAAAAAAGTGTATAAAAGATGTATCATATCTAGAAGAGGGAAGGGTATGGTGCCTCGGATCCTGCTGGGGCACTGCCTGAAGGGGGGGCCGCCGCTGGTCATGCCCTCTCAGCTCCCGGTCCTGTTACCCTCGGCTCACGGTCCCCGCTAGTGTACCCCCAAGTGCACATACAATTGTAAGTGACCCCTCCCTGTATCAGGGATGATTATATTGTCATTTATATTTTCTTGTAACAGACTAGTTAGTCTACCAAGATTTTTTACCATTCATTATTTTTCTTATTGCAGATCCTTCATATACATGCTCCTGACGAGCGGCTTAAAGCCGCGAAACGCGTAGAGCTATTACCTGCCGTGTATACATTACACGCTTCCCTAGTTATGTGCCTATCACTTATCATTTTACAGGGACCACAAAGACCCCAGATCGTGAAGACCACAATTGCTAATCATGCATACCTTATTATGAATAGTGGTGGAACCCTCTTTACCTACAATGTGATTGATGTCTGTAATGCGTTACTACCTGAAATTACCGTTTCAGGAATTGGCACTATTGAATGTGCGTTTTATGTATATGTAATCAATGTATTCTAACATGCATCCTTGTACTAATAAATGCTTTACCACCCACCACTCTATTAATGTGTTACCAAGAGCCTCATTTAAAGTCCCAACTTTCCCCCCCCCCCCCCTTCGTTGCACTCTGACGCCTATATGGCTGTATTTTTGCTTCGTTTTTTTTTTCTCTAATTAACAGGGATGGAGGCACATGGCCTTACCAGGCCTATGGCCTCATCTAAAGTCCCAATGGGATGGAGGCTTAGGCCTTACCAGGCCTACGGCCTCAATTAAAGTCCCAACTCCCCCCCCCCATTTTGCTACTACTTTAAGGCGACTTCTATCCGACTTGTGCCCTTAGACTTTAAGGAGAGTTTGTGAAAACAAAAATGCCTATTTTCAAAGGAGCTCAAAGAAGCTTGAAGAAGCTCAATAAAAACCTGCACAAGAGCACAAAAATGCACATGCTTCTTCAAGCTGAAAATAAAGCTCAAATGCCTGTAAAAACATATTTAGTTTTTTTTTTTAGCTTTGGTGTGCATGAGCTCGTCATGAAAAACGGTCGTGTGTACGCGGCAGAAGTCATCTTAATTGAAGTGATTTGGATCTGACATTACAGGAAGATTACCTAGGCATTTCCTGAAGATGCCTTGAAGTCACATTACTATAATCTTTTTATATGGACTGTAGACTGAAGGACTTATGAATAAATGGTTGTGGAACGAATCATCTAATTTTCCATCATTTCTTATGGGGAAATTCGCTTTTGATATACAAGTGCTTTGGATCACAAGCAAGTTTCCAGAACGAATTATGCTCGCATTATACATCAGTTGTTCGCAAGACTTTGTTTGATGCTCACAATCCAAGGCTTTACTGCAGTTTGCTAAATCTATTTTTTTTTTTTTTTTATTATTATTATTATTTTTACTATTATTATTTTTGCATATTGATGATCACTTCCAGCCACTTCCTTCCTACATGCAATTGCTTCAACACTAGCTGCACATCATTGCTCTGTATCTGCTTTGTATTAGTGACAACAGTAAACTATTTCTGCACACTGTGTTGATAAGGCTGTTTCTATCTAGGACTAGGAGCATATGACAGAGTGACAATGCAGGAGCACAGTTGGGAGATAGTCCACACTATTAAAGGAAGTAACTGACTAATGCACTGCATGGCAGGATTAACAGATATTCTTTAAATGGAAGCTACAGATAGAAATGATTGAAAAGTACATTAACATGTCATACTTTAAGAGAATATAGTGATGACATTTTTAGGGATTGGGTTGAGATCTACAAAAACTTTTTCCTCTAGATGGCACTGAAGACATTTGTGAGTAGCATTCTTGTTCAATTCAGTTTTGTCTTGCAGCTAATATTTTTGCCTTCTATCAAATGCTTTTGTTGCAAAACACATTCTGTAATTTAAAAGCATTTAATTAAACATATATCCAAACATTTTATGTGATGTGTATTCTTAAAATTGTTTCTGCATTAGCTACAGTACATAAAGAAAGCACTTAAAGTAAATTAGAATCAAATATGCAAAATGAATGTCTGTATGATCTTGATTTTATCTTTAAAGGTTTAAAGCTGTAGTAAACATTACTTGGTGACTTGTACCTACAGGTACGCTTATAATAAGTCTTACCTGTAGGTACAAGAAATATCTCTTAAACTATTTCTGCAGCCGGTGAAATCAACGGCAGATACACACTGTGCTCTAAATGGATAGCATAATCAGTGTACAGCTGGCCCTGTTGTACCGGCCCGACCAGCTGGGGGGGCCCGGGCAATCTAGGATGAAAGAATGCAGAAAAATAATAATAAAAAAATAACTGACACAGGTATGTGCTTAGAGCTTGCTTTGGGTTGATGCACTGTGCTTGGGGGTGATGATTGATAACACACTATCTGTCTCTGCAGCATCTACACATTATGGCATTGGCAGCATGGGTGGCTCTGTTTTTGCAGGCAGCACATGCGTTATGGCATTGGCAGTGCCACCCATGCTGCAAATACCATAACAGATGTGCTGCCTGCAGAGACCATTCCACCCATGCTGCCAATGCCATAATGCATGTGCTGCCTGCAGAGACAGTGCCACCCATGCTGCCAATGCCATACCGGAATTGGCAGCATGGGTGACATTGTCTCTGCAGGCAGCACATGTGTTATGACATTGGCAGCATGGGTGGCACTTTTGTCACTGCAGGCAGCACATGCGTTATGGAATTGGCATGGTTGGCTCTGTCTGCAGCACATTATGGCATTGTATTGGTGATATTTAAATGTGATTAAATAGTGGCGCTGTGTTTATACCTCAATATAAACAAAAACTAAACCTAAATTTATGATACTTAGTGATACATAGTTACCATACAATGAGTAAACACAAAATATTATAGTGAATAAACACAAAACATTAATGTAAATATTCCAAATAATGTGATACCAGTAACGGATTATTTGCAAAACGTCCATACAAAATTAAGTGAATATTCCGTGAAAAAAGAAAAAAAGAAAAAAGGAAAGTGCCAGTCCAAGTGAAAAATAAATCCAAGTGAATGAATGAATCCTCCTAAAACTGTGACTTTCACCCCACCTTTCGTGATTCCTCTCCCATAAGAAACAAACTCACCAAAAATATATGCCTTGCACTCTCGTGCTTGGCACCACAGCTTAGTGAACCCACCATGGTTAATAGACTTGCTCCAACGGTGTTCAGTCAATCATAAGTTCCACATGTAAATGAAAAAGTGCCTCCAATAGTGAAGTATATCAAAGCCAATTTATTTCAAACTAACAAAAAATCTTCAACCATTGCACTTACATCACTTCAAGTTAAAACAGCATATCAGAAACACACAGGAACAAGTACATCAGGTAGTAGACTCTGCAGAGGTGTGCGGTGAATTGCGGTCACGGCGGACCCAAATAAGCTGTTTTTCTTTCTCGTACATCACGGGACACAGAGCGGCTTAGTCATTACTAATGGGTTATATAGATACCTTCAGGTGCTGGCACTGGCAACTTCCAAAACCGGAAGTACCCTCCCCTATATAAGCCCCTCCCATCCGGGAGCACCTCAGTTTTTTGCCAGTGTCTAAGGTGTTGGCCAAAGAGTAACATGTGTTTTCACTGGGCTTGCGTACAGGTTCTTTTATGGGCCTTAGTAAGCTGTTCCGGATCCGACCAAAAAAGCTTCATAGCTAAACGGTCGGTACCCGGGCCTTGCAACAGAAGAGCAAGGTTTTGCCTGTAATGCCTCTCTTAGGAGGGCTGGACCCTGGGATCCAGAGCTCTGGTCATACCCACGACCAAGATGTTGTCTGTGCAGGGTGCTATACAGGTCCAGGGGAGTGGAATCCTTGGGAACCCGGTCCCTGAAGGTTTAAATACAATGCCTGCCGTGAGAGGTGAAGTTTGGGCTTCTGTGGACCAAACAAAGTCCTGCGGCGGGGAACAGGTAAGTGGGGGCCCCCAGGAACTTGGTTCTATTGGGGGACCCCCAAGCCCAATTTGTCTTTCTGTCTGTTACCTAACGGTATTCCCGCTAATATCTGTGCATGCCTGTAACTACTGGAAAATGTAAAATTTTAATAGTAGTCAAGAAAAAAAAAAAGAAAAAAAAAAGGAGACCGCGGTACCTGTGTTAAACCACTAGAGGCCGCTGTGGTCCATTTTTCTTGTCATGTGGATCTTTGGCTTTTTCAAGTCAAAAGATCCAGGCAGTTGGTAAGTTTCTCTGCCCTGTTGCTGCGCTCATCCACCGCACAGGCCCTCCGGCAAAAAGGGCCCTGGCTCCTAGTCCCTGCTTGGTTTCAAAAAAGAGCGCCGAAGGCGCACGGGTGCGGGCGCGGGCGCGTGCACGCGCCTCCTATGAAAGGGGCGGGGCGGGGCGGGTGGATGACACTCGATGCGCGCCGCGGCGCTTCTGCGCATGTGCAGGCGTCCCAGCATGGATAAAAGACACAGTACAAGTGTCAGCTGGATGCAAGCAGAGCTAGCAACAAAACGGTGGCACACAGAGGCGGTTGATGCAGGCATCCCCATAGAAAGACACTTTAGTGGACACCAGCTGGTATATAGCAGCAACTGTGTTAGACTATTACCAGTAAAATTGGTGTATGACGTCGGGAATACCTCAGCTTTGTGCTTAAAGGATATGTCGTCCAGACGCTCTGGAAATAAGTCTTCCAAGAAGCGAAAGGGGTCTCCATCGGGCTCTGAGGATTTTGGGCCTGCTTGTACTGCACCAATCTCCCCTGAAATTTCAGAGGTTAGTAGCCGTAGGAACCCCGCAGGAGTACCTGGTGCTGTGGCTGCCCCAGTCCACCTGCTCCTGTATATATAACAGAGGAGGTTTTTTCCTCAACTCTGGGAGGATTGGAAGAGAGATTAACAGCATTGATCGCTGCTTCCCTGTCACAGGGAAAGCGCGTCCGATCTCCGTCTCCTCCTTCAGAGTGCCTGTTAGTGGAGGAACAGCCCCACACAGAGATCGACCTGCCTGAAGGGGATCAGGATGAGGTTGATTCGGTTATAGAGGAATCAACAGTGGAAGAACCTTTCTCAGCATCTCAGGCTGAAAGATTATGGGTTCAGTCTCTGACTAACATGGTCCGATCAGCATTTAAAATGCCTCTTGCGGAGCCATCAACCACTACTGTCTCCTCGCTGGGGTCGCTGAAAGCTCCCCAGACTGTCTGTTCCTTCCCAATCCACCCTTTATTGGAAGGGCTTATTTACCAGGATTGGGAGCATCCTGATAAAATATTTACTCCCCCCAAGAGATTTCCGGTGATCTATCCCATGGAGGATAAGTTCATACAAAAATGGAAAGTGCCCACAGTGGACACAGCCATCTCTTTTGTGAATAAATCACTGACGTGTCCAGTAGATGATGTTCCAATGTTCAAAGACCCAATAGATAAAAATTGGAGTCTTTACTAAAATCTGCTTTCTCTACAGCAAGCATGGTGACACAACCTGCAGTAGCAGCGATTGGGGTCTGCCAAGCAGTGAAGGATCAGTTGAGACAAGTCTTAAGGGACTTACCAGATCAGCAGGCTCTTGCCCTAGCTGACCTACCTAGAGCCTTGTGTTTTGCGGTGGACGCCATAAAGGATACAATCCAACAGGCCTCCCGCTTTACGCTGTCTGTAGTACATATGCGTAGGCTTCTATGGCTCAAAAACTGGTCTGCTGAAGCTCCCTGTAAGAAATTGCTGATTAGCTTCCCATTTCATGGAGAACGCTTATTTGGAGAAGATCTGGACAAGTATATCCAGAAAATTTCTGCCGGTAAAAGTACACTCTTGCCGGTTAAGAACAAGGGTAGAAGTCCTTCTTTTAAGAGGCCTACTTCTCCAGTCCCTGGCACATCGGCTGTGAAACAGTTCCGACGGCCTCCGCGGTCAGATCCAGGGGGCAGAAATCAGGGACAATCACAGGGTAACAAGAAACCCTGGGTCAAGAGAGGTACGAAACCTCCCCCCAAGTCATGAAGGGTTGCCCCCACTCAATCGGGTGGGGGGAAGACTTCAGTTGTTCACAGAGACCTGGCGGGACACCATCAGAGACAGATGGGTGATCTCCGCAGTAAGTCTGGAATACAAGCTGGAGTTAAAAGACACTCCTCCTGCCCATTTTATGAGGTCAAACGTGCCAAGCGATCCCCAGAAGAGAGGATCCCTCCTTCTGGCACTAGAACATCTATTGCTCCAAGGTCTAATCATGAAGGTTCCCTTGGAAGAAAGCGGGTTCGGGTTTTACTCGAACCTTTTCACAGCCCCCAAACCAAATGGGGACGTGAGGCCCATATTAAATCTAAAAGGGCTAAACAAACTCCTACATATCAGGATTTTTCGGATGGAGTCGATCCGATCGGTGGCCACCGTCCTACAAGGGCAGGAATGGTTAGCCTCGATTGACATAAAGGATGCTTATCTGCATATTCCCATCTTTCCGGCCCATCAGAAATTTCTACGCTTTGCAGTAGAAGGGCGCCATTTTCAGTTCAGAGCCTTACCTTTCGGTCTGGCCACAGCACCACGAGTGTTCACAAAAATTCTGGCCCCACTATTGGCCAATCTAAGAACACGGGGTGTAACAATAATGGCATATTTAGACGACCTGCTACTAATAGACCACCCAGTGGAAAAACTGGAAGTAGCTATTCACGAGACAATCAAGTATCTGGAATATCACGGTTGGATTATCAACCGAGACAAGTCAGCTCTAAGACCAGTCAAAAGTCTGCAATACTTGGGGCTAAGGCTGGATTCAAATCAGAGAAAGATTTTCTTACCTCCAGAGAAGGTGTCGTCTTTGAAAGATTTGACCCACTTAGTGGGTACAAAAAGAAAACCATCCATACGCCTGTGCATGAGGCTGCTGGGAAAAATGGTGGCTTCATTCGAAGCAGTACCCTACGGTCAATTCCATTCAAGGAACTTGCAGAGGGCCGTACTGTCAGCCTGGAACAAAAAAGTTCAGGCTTTAGACTTACCAATGTCCCTGTCCCCTTCCGTTCGCAAGAGCCTCCATTGGTGGTTGGTGCCCCAGAATCTGGAAAAAGGGAAACCCTTCAGTCCAGTTTCTTGGAAGGTGGTCACTACAGATGCCAGCCTCATAAGCTGTGGGGCAGTACTGGAGCAATGGTCTCTCCAGGGCAAGTGGTCAGAAGCAGAGAAGGCCCTGCCCATCAATCTCTTAGAGATACGAGCAGCCCGGTATGCCCTAGTAGCATGGACATCCAAACTCCAAGGGTCCCCTGTCAGAATTCAATCAGACAAATGCCACAGCAGTGGCATATATCAATCACCAGGGTGGCACCAGGAGTCGTGCAGCCCAGAGGGAAGCGAATTGCATCCTGGAATGGGCAGAAAGATATGTCCCAGCCATATCCGCGGTTTTCATCCCAGGAGTGGAAAATTGGAGAGCGGACTTTATAAGTCGCCAGCAATTATGCCCGGGGGAATGGTCTCTTTACCCCGAGGTTTTCCAGGCAATATGCCAGCGGTGGGGAACACCGGATGTAGATCTGCTAGCATCCAGATTCAACGCAAAGGTGGACAGATTTGTGTCTCGCACAAGGGATCCCCTAGCTTGCGGCTCGGATGCCCTAGTGTTCCCTTGGGATCAGTTCAAGCCGATATATGCATTCCCACCGCCACAATTGTTACCGCGATTAATCCGCAGAATCAGGGTAGAAAAGAAACCAGTGATTCTGGTGGCTCCAGCGTGGCCCCGAAGAGCATGGTACGCGGAGATCGTAAAGATGTCAGTGGGGAGTCCTTGGACCCTCCCACATCGTCCGGACCTGCTTTCGCAGGGACCGATATACCACCCTTCCTTACAAGCCCTAGGTTTGATGGCCTGGCTATTGAAGCCCACATTCTAAAAAAGAGAGGTCTCTCTAATCCTGTGGTATCTACCATGATCAATGCCAGGAAGCCGGTATCCAGGCAGATCTATTATAGCATCTGGAAGGCGTACATCGCGTGGTGTGAGGCCAAGAAATGGCATCCGCGTAAGTACATAATAGGTAGGATCCTGGACTTCCTACAGTGGGCTGTGGATAGGAAGCTTGCCTTGAGTACTATCAAGGGTCAGATTTCGGCCTTGTCAATATTTTTTCAAAGGCCCTTGGCTTCGCATTCACTAGTCAAAGCTTTCATACAAGTAGTGATGCGTATTAGCCCTCCGGTTAGTATTCCCATATGTCCATGGGACTTAAACCTGGTTCTGTTGGTTCTACAGAAACAACCATTTGAACCATTGCAGCACATTTCCTTGGTTCTTCTCACCAGGAAATTGATTTTTCTAGTAGCCATTTGTTCGGCTAAAAGAGTGTCGGAATTAGCAGCTATGTCCTGTAAAGAGCCATATCTGGTTATCCATAAGGACAGAGTAGTATTACGTCCTCATCCAGCCTTTCTTCCTAAGGTGGTATCGAGGTTTCATTTGAACCAAGATGTGGTTCTTCCTTCCTTTTTTTCCCAAGCCTACCTCGGTAGAGGAAAAGTTATTGCATTCTTTGGATGTAGTAAGAGCAGTTAAAGCTTATCTAAAAGCCACTGCTCAGATTCGTAGAACGGATAATTTGTTTGTTCTGCCGGAAGGCCCCAGAAAGGGTCAGGCAGCATCAAAATCTACTTTAGCCAAGTGGATTCGACAGGTCATAATACAAGCCTATGGCTTGAGAAGGAGACCGCCTCCGTTCAAAGTTAGGGCGCACTCCACAAGAGCAGTTGGAACTTCATGGGCAGTGCATCACCAGGCCTCCCTGGCTCAAGTCTGTAAGGCCGCAACATGGTCTTCAGTACACACGTTTACTAGATTCTACCAGGTAGACGTTAGAAGTCAGGAGGATGTCGCCTTTGGGCGCAGTGTGTTGCAGGCCGCAAAAGATCCTCATGCCTGATGGCGCCCAGCTTATGTATAGTGTATCCCTCCCCTCATTTGGCATTGCTTTGGGACGTCCCATTAGTAATAGGGATGAGCTTCGAGTTCGAGTCGAACTCATGTTCGACTCGAACATTGCCTGTTCGCCCGTTCGCCGAACAACGAACAAATTGGGGTGTTCGCGGCAAATTCGAAAAATCTATGGGAGAAATCTAAAGTGCTAATTATAAAGGCTTATATGCAAGTTATTGTCCTAAAAAGTGTTTGGGGACCCGGGTCCTGCCCCAGGGGACATGTATCAATGCAAAAAGAAGTTTTAAAAACGGCCGTTTTTTCGGGAGCAGTGATTTTAATAATGCTTAAAATGAAAAAATAAAAGTGAAATATTCCTTTAAATTTCGTACCTGGGGGGTGTGTATGATGTGCATGTAAAGTGGCGCATGTTTCCCGTGCTTAGAACTGTCCCTGCAAAAAGTGTCATTTTTGAAAGAAAAAAATGCATTTAAAACTGACTCGCGGCTATTAATGAATTGTCGGCTCCCGGCAATACATACAAAAGTCATTGAGAAAAAAAAAAAAAAAAAGCGTGGGGGTTCCCCAGAATTCAATTACCAGGCCCTTCAGGTCTGGAATGGATATTAAGGGGAACCCCGCCGCAAATAAAAAAAAAATTGACGTGAGGTTCCCCCAAATATCCATTCCAGGCCCTTCAGATCTGGCATGGATTTTAAGGGGAACTCCACCCCAAATTAAAAAAAAAATGGCGTGGAGTCCCCCTAAAAATCCATACCAGACCCCTTATCCGAGCATGCAACCTGGCCGGCTGCAGGGGAAAAGGGGGGGACGAGAGAGCGGCCCCCCCTCCCTCCTGAACCGTACCAAGCCACATGCCCTCAACATGGGGAGGATGTCCCCATGTTGATGGGGACAAGGGCCTCATCCCCACAACCCTTGCCCGGTGGTTGTGGGGGTCTGCGGGCGGGGGGCTTATCGGAATCTGGAAGACCCCTTTAACAAAGAGGACCCCCAGATCCCGGCCCCCCCCCTATGTGAATTGGTAAGGGGTACATTGTACCCCTACCATTTCACGAAGAAAGCGTAAAAAAATGTTTAAAAAAACACACAAACACCTTGAAAAAGTCCTTTATTTAAAAAAATAAAAAAAAAACATTCCAGCGGTGAAATCCAGTGTCCCGCGGCGATCCCGATGTCCAGCGCTGTCCGTCATTGGTTGTGCCTGAGCGGACCTGATGGGGAACTCCCTCTCAGTATTTTAAATGTATAGACCCGCCCCTTCTAAAGTTCCCCATCAGGTCCGCTCAGCGGACCAGATGCGGAACATGAGAAGGGGCGGGTCTATACATGTATTACCTCCTCGGTATGTCGGACCCGCCTACGTCATTGGCTTGAGCGGGGAACTTCCTTCACTGTGTAATTTAAATTTACATAGTGAAGGAAGTTCCCCGCTCAAGCCAATGACGTAGGCGGGTCCGACATACCGAGGGGGCGGACCTGATGGGGAACTGCTCTCACTTTGGTAATACATGTATAGACCCGCCCCTTCTCATGTTCCGCATCTCGTCCGCTGAGCGGACCTGATGGGGAACTTTAGAAGGGGCGGGTCTATACATTTAAAATACTGAGAGGGAGTTCCCCATCAGGTCCGCTCAGGCACAACCAATGAAGGACAGCGCTGGACATCGGGATCGCCGCGGGACACTGGATTTCACCGCTGGAATGTTTATTTATTTATTTTTTTAAATAAAGGACTTTTTCAAGGTGTTTGTGTGTTTTTTTAAACATTTTTTTTACGCTTTCTTCGTGAAATGGTAGGGGTACAATGTACCCCTTACCAATTCACATAGGGGGGGGGCGGGATCTGGGGGTCCCCTTTGTTAAAGGGGTCTTCCAGATTCCGATAAGCCCCCCGCCCGCAGACCCCCACAACCACCGGGCAAGGGTTGTGGGGATGAGGCCCTTGTCCCCATCAACATGGGGACATCCTCCCCATGTTGAGGGCATGTGGCTTGGTACGGTTCAGGAGGGAGGGGGGGCCGCTCTCTCGTCCCCCCCTTTTCCCCTGCGGCCGGCCAGGTTGCGTGCTCGGATAAGGGGTCTGGTATGGATTTTTAGGGGGACTCCACGCCATTTTTTTTTTAAACTTGGGGTGGAGTTCCCCTTAAAATCCATGCCAGATCTGAAGGGCCTGGTAATTGAATTCTGGGGAACCCCCACGCTTTTTTTTTTTTTTTTCTCAATGACTTTTGTATGTATTGCCGGGAGCCGACAATTCATTAATAGCCGCGAGTCAGTTTTAAATGCATTTTTTTTCTTTCAAAAATGACATTTTTTGCAGGGACAGTTCTAAGCACGGGAAACATGCGCCACTTTACATGCATATCATACACACCCCCCAGGTACGAAATTTAAAGGAATATTTCACTTTTATTTTTTCATTTTAAGCATTATTAAAATCACTGCTCCCGAAAAAACGGCCGTTTTTAAAACTTCTTTTTGCATTGATACATGTCCCCTGGGGCAGGACCCAGGTCCCCAAACACTTTTTAGGACAATAACTTGCATATTAGCCTTTATAATTAACACTTTAGATTTCGAACGTTCGAGTCCATTGTATTTAATAGGGTTCTAAAGTTTACACGAACATTTTGTCTGTTCGCAGGTTCTGGTGCGAACCGAACAGGGGGGTGTTCGGCTCATCCCTGATTAGTAATGACTAAGCCGCTCTGTGTCCCGTGATGTACGAGAAAGAAAATAGGATTTTTATAACAGCTTACCTGTAAAATCCTTTTCTTGGGAGTACATCACGGGACACAGAGCTCCCACCCCTCTTTTTGGGACACTTATTGCTTTGCTACAAAACTGAGGTGCTCCCGGATGGGAGGGGCTTATATAGGGGAGGATACTTCCGGTTTTGGAAGTTGCCAGTGCCAGCACCTGAAGGTATCTATATAACCCATTAGTAATGACTAAGCCGCTCTGTGTCCCGTGATGTACTCCCAAGAAAAGGATTTTACAGGTAAGCTGTTATAAAAATCCTATTATGTGGTCTCACCCTCCCTTTCGCTCACTCGCTTCTCTCTCCTGTGCAGACTACAGCCTCCGGTGGTATGGTATGTCAGGAGTCACAGGTAATTGCCGAGCTGACCACGCCCAGACATGTTTCATCACTAGGACTTAATCATTGGGATTGGCTGCACAGCGTAACAGCTTCTCTTTTATAGTCTATAGTGAAAAGTTAACCCCTACTTTGCCCGCAAGCTATTCATGTCCCCATGACCACAAAGCATCGGTTTTGACCCCATCCGCAGCAGTCATTGAGGCTCTAGGTTACACTGAACATAACAAGTGCAATAAATATCAAAATATAACTTCAATATTCAAATAAAACACTAAATAAAATACAATAAAATCTATATACGTTTGTAGCGATACCTCCAACTAAGAAGGCCGCAGATTTAGTTTGGGCCCTGATGACAGCTCCGCCAATCCCCGGCAATATGCTCTACCCTCTGCTGGCACAGCTAGTACTAAAAGTAAACTATCTATCTTATACCTTATGAATAAGTGAGCATTGAGACAATACTAAAGAAAAAAAAAGGGTATAAGGTTTTACTTAAGCTCTTAGTAAGAAAGATAATAACATTGATCACAGTTTACATTCAATCATTGGTAATGCAGAGCCCTGCAATGCTAACACACTAAAGAACTGACATTCAACAAGTGCGCCACACGGGCGACCGCTAGCTAAATGCCCTATGGCGCAATAACCCAAAACACATTAGTAACCCCACCAGGCCTGTTTTTTTTAGGTCTATAACTTAGTCCTTTTTCTTCACCGGCAGGTCTTTAACGGTGGTGCACATTAACAAAATACAACTTTGTAATCCAGTGAGGTAGGTAGAGATGGGCAGGAACTTGGCTATCCCGACTACAAGTTCAGCTATGGTATGGCTCTTCTTCACTAAGGGTATCAGGAACAACTAGAGGGGGCCACGGCAGTCTATTGGCCTATATGCATTAACAGTATCTCGTTCTGGGCATATGCCCTCTCACCCGCCGGACTACGAATCCAGTCCGGGAAACTTCCACCGGCTGTGTCACACGCACTCGGTCTCTCCAGCGATCGGGTCCCCGATCCAACAAGGCTGTAGCTGAGCGAAGTCAGATGCCACCCAGGCTCGCAGAGGGGTGGAAGGCTCTTTGGTGCTGAGCAAGGCCTCAGGCTTCAGGCCTTGCACTCTGACACATCCGCACAGGAGGATCAGGCTGTGAAGTCTCGTGTCCCAAAGAGCCCGAGCCCAGCTTCGCCTCCTCCTTTTATAACCCCTCCCATGAGTCTCTGCGGTGGGAACATATGAAGAATGTGGTTCTGGGTGATGTAGTCTCTCTCTCTCCTCTGCTCTCACTCCAGCAATGTCTTTTCTCTACTTCCTCCTGACTCACCTCTCCCCTAGAACTTCTTGTCTCTCTGCATTAAAGGGGAACACCCCGCTACACACTCCCCCCACTTTGAATCTTTGGTCCCCAAAGACATTTTTTTTTAGGTCTGCAAAACATTCTAGATTCAATGCGGTTGCATAGGGTTGACAGAGGAGCCTCCCATCAATCATCATAAGATGGGGAGCTGTCCTGTCTACAGGTCGCTTCAGTGGGGGCGACCTGTCTAGCTGTGCCAGAGAGTGAGCTGGGGTTGCCCTCCACCAAATGGACCGTGGAGGGATCCGGATTCTCAGCATTCCTCCTAGCAGTAACTACAGAGTCTTCTGAGCTGTTCCCCATTTGTGGGTAGGTCAGCTTCTTAGGAGGCCGGATGACTCTTCGAGCCCTTTGCCCTCTTGGGATTTCTGGCTCTGGCGCCACAGGCTCCTCTTCCTCTGAACAACCATCATGGGCATCTTCCCAGTATTCTGCTGAAGGACTAGAAGGGATGAACTCTGTGGCTTCTGGGTTCAGTGTTTCATCTGTGGTGTCTTCAGTGGTTGGAAGATCTATGGTAGAAGTTCCTGGAGTTTGGGAAGGCCACAGCCAATCAAGTTCTCCCTCCTCACTTCCACTAAGTTGAGAGGCCTCTCCATCTTCAGCTCGGGAGGTCTGCGACCGAGTGTGCGGCCTAGGAGTATCCAGGATAGAGGCCGGTTCAGGGGAGTCTCCCACGGGAGGTATTCTAACTGCCTCAGCAAGTGGGAGAAGGTGGTTTCGATGCCACGTCTTCAGTGGGCCTACCTTTCCTTCTGGCTTCAACGTATAGACAGGTAGGCCTGGCAACTTCCTGCAGATGACATAGGGTTCAGATCTCCATCTGTCTGCAAGTTTGTGCTTTCCAGGGACCCCCAGATTGCGTAACAGTACTCGATCCCCGGGCTGTAGGTCTTGTACCCGAACCTTCAAGTCGAAGTTTCTTTTATTTCGAGCTCCCCTTTGATCTGAGGCCGCTTGAGCCTGTTCATGGGCTACTTTCAGGCTGTGTCTGAGCCTGTCCACATATCCTTTGTGGGATGTGGCTGAGGAATGGTCCAGAGAGGTGCCAAAGGCCAAGTCCACCGGTAGTCTCGCTTCTCTCCCAAACATGAGTCGATATGGGGAGTAGCCTGTAGCATCACTGATGGTGCAGTTGAAGGATGTACTATGGCTGCTATGAGTTGGCTCCAATGTTGCTTTTTCTCGCTTTCCAGAGTCCCCAACATGTTGAGCAAGGTTCGGTTAAACCTTTCCGGCTGAGCATCTCCCTGTGGATGGTAAGGTGTAGTTCGAGTCTTCTTGATTCCCAAAGAATCCAGGAGCTTCCGGATCAGCTTACTCTCAAAGTCCCTCCCTTGATCTGAATGGAGTCGCTGTGGCAGCCCATAATGGACAAAGTACTTCTCCATAAGTACCTTGGCTACGGTGGAGGCCTTCTGGTCTTTGGTGGGGAAAGCCTGGGCATACCTGGTGAAATGGTCGGTTATCACCAGAACATTTCCTAGTCCACTCAGGTCGGGTTTGAGGCAGAGAAAATCAATGCATACCAGATCCATTGGGCGTTGACTCTGTAGATGGCCCATTGGGGCAGCTTGATGGGGTAAAGTCTTCCTCTGGATGCACCGTGCACATGAGTGGCAGTACTCTTCTATCTCTGCCCTCATGCAGGGCCAATAGAACCGACTTCTGACAAGTTGAAAGGTCCTTTCAGCCCCTAGGTGGCCATGGTTGTCATGCAGGGCAATCAGAACAGTCTCTCGATATTTCTCTGGGAGGAACAGTTGCCACTTATCTTCTGAGTCATCAGAGGGGCCCCTTCGGTAGACCACTCCCTGATGTAACTGCAACCTGTCCCACTCTTTCCTCAGCAGGCGAGCTTCTTTTGAAGGTTGACGCATGAGTCTGTTTGGATCCTGATTCTCCAGGGCCTCCAGGACCAATCTCCCCATGGGGTCTTCCAATTGGTCACACCTCAACTCCTTCTTGGACAGTCTTGGCAGGTTGTCCTCTCCCAGTTGAGCTACTCCACAGTAGTGTTTGGGGACTCCCACCATGGTAACTCCTATTTCCTCTGCTCTGGAACCTCCTCGAGCTTGGAATTCAGCTCCTTGACAAAGGGCCCGCACCCCGTCCGGTGCCACTTGGGTCCAATCTTCTACGTCACTGGTGAGAGAATGAGATCTCCTGGACAGAGCGTCTGCATCTCGATTCCCAGTCCCTGGCCTATACTTTAGGCTGAAGTTGAATCCAGAAAGTGCGGCCAGCCACCTGTGTCCAGTGGCATCCAGCTTGGCCGTGGTGAAAAGGTAGGTAAGGGGGTTGTTGTCGGTCTTCACAGTGAACTCCGCCCCATACAGGTAGTCTTTGAGCTTGTCTACAACTGCCCACTTAAGGGCCAGGAACTCCAGCTTGTGAGTGGGGTAGTTCTTCTCAGGGGGGGTCAGGCTCCGGCTCACATAGGCAACAGGCCGTTGTTGCCCTTCGTGTTCTTGATACAGTACTCCTCCCAGACCGTCATGACTAGCATCTACATGTAGTTCATAGGGCTTGGTTGGGTCTGCATAGGCCAAGACTGGGGCAGTGGTTAGGCTCTCCTTTAATGCCTGGAAGGCCTCTTCACACTTCTGGTTCCACTGATCTCTGACTGACTCTCCCGGCTTCCTGGGCCCTGAGTCGTCCTCTTCCTCCTCGGTCTTGAGTAGTTCATTCAATGGCTTGGCAATTCGGGCGAATCCTTCCACAAACCTCCTGTAATAGGAGCAGAACCCCAAGAAGGATCTGAGTTCTGTTACTGTGGTGGGTCGTGGCCAGGTAACTGCCTCCAATTTCTCAGGGTCTGTGGCAACCCCTTCTTCAGACACTATGTGCCCCAGATAGTTCACAGAAGACTGATAGAACCGACACTTCTCAGGCGAAAGCTTGAGTCCTTCCTCACTGAGTCTTCTCAACACTTTTTCCAGCCTCCTTTCGTGTTCTTCCAAGGTTCTCCCAAAGACAATGACATCGTCCAGGTATACAAGGACTTCAATAAGGTTCATGTCTCCTACAGTCTTCTCCATGAGACGTTGGAAAGTCGCTGGGGCTCCAGACAGACCTTGGGGCATCCGGTTGAATTCAAAGAACCCCACTGAGGTTATGAAGGCTGTCTTCTCCCTGTCTTCTGGGTGCATAGGAATCTGATAGTACCCGCTCTTGAGATCCATAACGCTGAACCATTTAGCTCCAGACAAGCTCTGTAGGGCATCCTCTATCCTCGGAGTGGTGTATTGGTCAGGTATGGTTCTCCTGTTGAGAGTCCTGTAGTCGATACAGAGCCTCAATGATCCATTCTTCTTTCTGACCACCACGATGGGAGAGGCATAGGGGCTTCTGGACTCCCGTATCACACCAGTCCTCTTGAGTTCTGCAAGTTGTTCCCTTAGATCCTCCAGATCTGCTAGGGGGACCCGCCTGACCCTCTCTCGGAAGGGCTTGTCTTCCTGGAGGCGGATCTGATGGGTGGCACTCCTTGCACACCCCACATCAAACTCATCCTTAGAGAAGATCTTCTCCCATCTATTCAACTGGGCCTTGGCTCTCTCCTTCCAAGCTCCTGGCAGATTCGGGTTTTCCATGGACAGCTTCTCCCAAGCATCTCCTCCTTCACCTGTCCTCTTCACTTCTGACAGGGTAACAGGGGCCGCAGGGCTCACCTGGCCTAGCAGCATTCTGGCTGGGATTTCCATGGGGTCTCTGGTAGTATTCCTAACACTCACTGGAACTCTACAATGGGCCTTCTTCAGGACCTTCAGCGGAATCACTTCCGGTATCACTTCCAGACCTGAGGACTCACCCCTTGGGTCTGACTCCAGCACGACAAAGGGACCAGGCTGCTCCCAAGTAAGCTTCACAGTGGCTCTGAGACAGGTTACTTCGCCGGGCTGCAACACTACCCCTTCTCTTCCAAGTCTCCACACCTTCCCTATCCCCTCTCCAGGGGTCTCCTGCTCTTGGACCAGCCGTTGGTAGGCCGTCTTCAGCATGGGATGGATCTTGGTGGCTGTTTTCCCCTCTTCTTTTACTAGAGGGGTCAGGAGTCTTCGGACCAGGTCCGTGTTCGTCCCTATTATAAGGGAATTCTTGTTGGCTCCAGGCGGCCTAGGGCACACGACTGCCAGGGTGTCAAACACTTTGGCCTTCCCAGCCACGGATGGGTCAAAGGTCATCTTGATGGGAAGATAGCCGTCGTAAGGGAATCTCTGGGTTCCAATTCCCCATATTTCCAGCTCTTCTATCTTCTGGATAGGCAGATGACTCAAGTGCCTATCGTAGAAGTCCCGGTATAGTAGGGTCACTTGTGCCCCGGTATCCAAGAGGGCCCTGGTGTAGACTCCCTCCACTTGAATGGGCACTATAGGAGATGGGCCCACCAGCTTCTCCGGATATGGCCCGGCAGGGGTCGCCTTCTTCAGACCTTTTCCTTTTGGACTCTCTCTTGTCCTATTCCCTTTGGACTTGAACCTTTCTTGAGCCTGGTATGCATTGACTTCCCTCCTCTTTATGGGTGTAGGAACCCGCTGAGGGATACTGTTATTTTTCTTAGGTGTGCACCCCCTCTGGGGAGTGCTGTGTCTCTTCTGAGGGGTCTTGCCCCCTTTCTCTGCGGTGTATCTCTGTTGGAGAATGTTGTGTTTCCTCTGAGGTGTTCTATTTTCTCTCTTCTTCTGTTTTTCATTCAGTTTGGAGCTCACTGAAAATGATGGGCACCCGGTTGACTCCTTCACCGGGGCCCTCTGAAGTTTTCCGCCGGCTGGCGGTTATTTATCTTTTTCTTCCTGGGACTGGAACATATGTTTGCAAAATGACCAATCCCTCCGCAGTTGTAACAAATCACCTCTTCTTCACGATCCTGTAGAGAAGCGGGCGCTGAGGTATTCGGGAACAACTCCTTTCTTGGACTTTTCTTTTCTGGTTTCCTTTGATCTTTCTCCATCAAAGAGGTCAGTATCTCCAACACTTGGGACATCTGCGATTTCAGGGTGTCCATTTCTGCATCTCTTTCGGGGGTCATGGCCGGGCTGACCATCACCACCAGAGGTTTGGTTGGCTCGACTGGCTGTTCCCTCTTTTTCTCCTCCCACATGGCCTCTTCCTCTCTGACCATTCGAATGAGGTCGGGGTATTCCAGGTTCTTCCCGTCCTGTCGGGTGCGCAGCGCCAATGCAATAGGATCCAGGGGCTGAGCTCCCCTCAATACCTGCTGAGCCCGGGCCTCGTCTACCTTCCCTGGGTCGATCCCCTTCTTCAGAATAATTCTATGCAGGATCTTATCTAGACGTCCCATATATTCTGACAGTTTCTCTCCTGTTTTCTGGTAGCAGTGCTCCAGCTGATAGGTGAGCTCGGTAACTTTTTCTGTCCCACCGAACACATTCTGCAAGATGTCCAAGTAGTCCTGTGCAGTACAGTCTTTCCTGCTCATCTTCAGGTTGCGTATGGCATCCAGAGCAGGCCCCTTCAAACTTTCAGCAATTCGCTGTTTCTTGCTGCGTTCTGGAACTTCCCATTCCTCTAAGGCCTGAGTGATGCCATCTAGCCACTCCTCAAATCCTTCTTCCCCTGAGGGCACAGGTTTTCTCCCTGAGAATATCCAGAGCTTTCTGTACCCCGACATTGGGTAATCTGTGGGATTCTTCTTGCACTGGGCCACAATCTCTCCCAGTACAGCGCATAGTTCTGTGCTGAGGGTGGCCGGTGATGATCTGGGACTCTCTGTATCCTCCTGCTCTTGTGCCTTAGGGGATGGTGGGGGAGGTATCTGTGGAGATGATGACTTTCTTATTTGGAACCGATCACCCTTATGTGGCAGCGCATGTGTCAGATGGTAGGTCTGCCCATCCATAGCTTGTATGCTCTGGCTTTTAAAATGCTCTGGAATTTCGTCTTTCCACTCTATTAATGCGTATGTACACGAAGCATGTGGTCTCACATCTATCACCCATGATTTCTGGCATGGTGATAGGGATGTCATTAACTGCTTTATCGCATCTCTTTGCCAGATCCCCGGGAGTTCAATAACTGCCGCCGCGGCCGGATCTGCGCCAGCCATTGTGTACCACTGTCCTACTTCTAGCGGGTCCATGCCGGTCTTTTGGCGTGTTCGCTTGCTGTATCAGGATCCCGGATGAGAACCCCCATGTGTAGCGATACCTCCAACTAAGAAGGCCGCAGATTTAGTTTGGGCCCTGATGACAGCTCCGCCAACCCCCGGCAATATGCTCTACCCTCTGCTGGCACAGCTAGTACTAAAAGTAAACTATCTATCTTATACCTTATGAATAAGTGAGCATTGAGACAATACTAAAGAAAAAAAAAGGGTATAAGGTTTTACTTAAGCTCTTAGTAAGAAAGATAATAACATTGATCACAGTTTACATTCAATCATTGGTAATGCAGAGCCCTGCAATGCTAACACACTAAAGAACTGACATGCAACAAGTGCGCCACATGGGCGACCGCTAGCTAAATGCCCTATGGCGCAATAACCCAAAACACATTAGTAACCCCACCAGGCCTGGTTTTTTAGGTCTATAACTTAGTCCTTTTTCTTCACCGGCAGGTCTTTAACGGTGGTGCACATTAACAAAATACAACTTTGTAATCCAGTGAGGTAGGTAGAGATGGGCAGGAACTTGGCTATCCCGACTACAAGTTCAGCTATGGTATGGCTCTTCTTCACTAAGGGTATCAGGAACAACTAGAGGGGGCCACGGCAGTCTATTGGCCTATATGCATTAACAGTATCTCGTTCTGGGCATATGCCCTCTCACCCGCCGGACTACGGATCCAGTCCGGGAAACTTCCACCGGCTGTGTCACACGCACTCGGTCTCTCCAGCGATCGGGTCCCCGATCCAACAAGGCTGTAGCTGAGCGAAGTCAGATGCCACCCAGGCTCGCAGAGGGGTGGAAGCCTCTTTGGTGCTGAGCAAGGCCTCAGGCTTCAGGCCTTGCACTCCGACACATCCGCACAGGAGGATCAGGCTGTGAAGTCTCGTGTCCCAAAGAGCCCGAGCCCAGCTTCGCCTCCTCCTTTTATAACCCCTCCCATGAGTCTCTGCGGTGGGAACATATGAAGAATGTGGTTCTGGGTGATGTAGTCTCTCTCTCTCCTCTGCTCTCACTCCAGCAATGTCTTTTCTCTACTTCCTCCTGACTCACCTCTCCCCTAGAACTTCTTGTCTCTCTGCATTAAAGGGGAACACCCCGCTACACGTGTAAACCTGCGATTGCATGAATGCACATAAATATAAATAAAATCATTGATATTTAAACAAATATTATAGTTGGTTGGAGTAAATATAATTCACTAAAATGATATAAAATCATATATATTCTGCATATATATCAAAAATGAAACATAATACTGAATTCAGCTGGACATATATTGCTAAAATCAAATAGGAACACACATATCTCTCACTAATAGTCTACCATAGACCAAATATCCATATATAAAGCTAGCCTGAATTCTTCCATAAGATATATTTAAAAGTTGTTAATAAAGCAATTCAGGTCTTACTCAATGTTTAACCCTCTCAGGTACAAACTCTTGAGAAGAAATATCCATTTAGTTTCCCTCTGTGACAAATCCCTCACCCGATTGGATCCTCTCCAAGTTGGAAAGGTACAGTCAATGCCACAGAATTGGAGAACAGATGGATCCTGATTATGCTTCTCTTTAAAGTGCAGGGCAGGGATACACTATGATATTTAAAACCTTTTCTGTTGTTTGCCAAATGCTCAGATATTCTGACTTTCAAAAGACGCTTCGTTCTCCCTACATAGTATAACCCGCAAGGGCACCATAATAAATATACAACATAGGAAGAATTGCACGTAATAAACTGGTCTATCTCAAATTTTTCATGATTCAAACTAGTAATACTAGTAGTGCCTCTGTTGTTTACTTTTACTGTTTTGCAACAGATACACTTTCGGCATGAAAAAAAGCCTTTTAGATTAATCATCAAATCATGTTGACTGGGGGGGTCCAGAATTTTCTGCACCACATGGTCACCAAAACTTGGGGCTCTTCAATAAATAAATTTTGGTTTCTCTGGCAGACTGCCTCCTAAATGTCTATCCCTGCATAAAATATACCAGTATTTAGTAAAGATATTTTCAATCTCCTTGTACTGGAAATGGAAATTGGAAATGAATCCCCATTGGTGTTGATCATTCTTTACAACCTCCCCCTTCTTTTTTAAACACAGTTCCCTTGGAACATTGGCTATTTCAGTGATGGTATACCTGATCTTTTCATCCCCACAACCCTTCTGTACAAATTTGTCCCCAAGATCACTGGCCTGTGCGAAATAATCATCTATTGTGGTACAGTTACGACGAACCCTTAGCATTTGTCCCTTGGATATATTTCTGATCCACGAGGGGTGATGCCCACTCCCTATGGACAAATAACTGTTCCTATCAGTGGGTTTAAAGTATACTTTTGTGTTTAATTTGCCTTCATTTTTCATAATGGTCAAATCCAAAAAATTAACACTTTCCTCACTGATAATGAAGTCCAATACTATATTATTTGCATTGTTATTCAGATGTTTCACAAATTCCACTGCAGATTCCCTTGATCCCTCCCATATAAAAAGGAGGTCATCAATGAATCTACGGTAGAGTTTGAGTTCTGGTCTGGATTGATTGAAAACATGCCTATCCTCCCACTCTGCCATGAACAGGTTGGCGAGGCTGGGAGCAAATGTCGCTCCTATCGCAACACCAACCTGCTGGGAAAAAAATTGGCCACAGAACCAAAAATAGTTGTGGGCCATACAAAAATCTAGAACCTTGCCCAAAAAACATTTCTGAATATAAGGGATGTCTTCACGTTTACTTAAAGCCCAGTTCAATGCTAACAATGCATCATCGTGCTGTATGATGGTGTATAATGAACATACATCTGCGGTTACTAGAGAGGTCTTGGCAGCTGGATTCAGCTTCACCTCATCCAGCAATCGCAGAAGGTCAGAGGTATCTTTAAGATATGCCTTTGTGATTTTAACACTCGGTTGCACCTAGAAAGAGAATGAATAAATTTGATGTGTATATTGACACACACAAGTTTATTCGCACACTTAATATGAAAAAGTACTTTTTAAGTCAACCAAGTGACACTTCTAGGAGAGTGGTGAAGAAACCAGTTAATATAGATAGCGGCCTGCGAAATAAATCTATCTTTAATCCCCAAAACCCTAGTAATCAGTACATAGAGGTGTTTAAAAATCTGGTGCTAAAGGATATAGAGGAACACCCCCTAAAAAAACGGATTAATCCCGAATACATCAGAGAAGGTATCAAGTCCTTGGAGGATAGAAAGGAGATTATAATCCGCCCGGCGGACGGGGGGGGGGGGGGGTGGTTCTGATTGATAAATCATTCTATCTCAACCAGCTAATGGAGATGCTGAGTGATCAAGCTACATATAAAAAATTACCAGCTGACCCTACAGAACCATATAAAGATCAGCTCAATTTATTGGTTGAATGGGGCTATAGGAATAATGCCCTGAACCCCAAAGAAAATAATAGGATTTTTAAAACAGCTTACCTGTAAAATCCTTTTCTTGGAGTACATCACGGGACACAGAGCGGCATAGTCATTACTATGTGGGTTATATAGAATTACCTTCAGGTGCTGGCACTGGCAACTTCCAAAACAGGAAGTACCCTCCCCTATATAAGCCCCTCCCATCCGGGAGTACCTCAGTTTTGTAGCAAAGCAATACGTGTCCCCAAAAGAGGGGTGGGAGCTCTGTGTCCCGTGATGTACTCCAAGAAAAGGATTTTACAGGTAAGCTGTTTTAAAAATCCTATTTTCTTGTTCATACATCACGGGACACAGAGCGGCATAGTCATTACTATGTGGGACGTCCCAAAGCAATGCCAAATGAGGGGGGTGATACACCATACATAAGCTGGGCGCCATCAGGCATGAGGATCCTTTGCGGCCTGCAACACACTGCGCCCAAAGGCGACATCCTCCTGACTTCTAACGTCCAACTGGTAGAACCTAGTAAACGTGTGTACTGAAGACCATGTTGCGGCCTTACAAATTTGAGCCAGGGAGGCCTGGTGATGCACTGCCCATGAAGTTCCAACTGCTCTCGTGGAGTGCGCCCTAACTTTGAACGGAGGCGGTCTACTTCTCAAGCCATAGGCTTGTATTATGACCTGTCGAATCCACTTGGCTAAAGTAGATTTTGATGCTGCCTGACCCTTTCTGGGGCCTTCCGGCAGAACAAACAAAGAATCCGTTCTGCGAATCTGAGCAGTGGCTTTTAGATAGGTTTTAACTGCTCTTACTACATCCAAAGAATGCAATAACTTTTCCTCTACCGAGCTTGGTTTGGGGAAAAAAGAAGGAAGAACCACATCCTGGTTCAAGTGAAACCTCGATACCACCTTAGGAAGAAAGGCTGGGTGAGGACGTAATACTACTCTGTTCTTATGAATAACCAGATATGGCTCTTTACAGGACATGGCGGCTAATTCCGACACTCTTCTAGCCGAGCATATGGCTACTAAAAATATCAATTTTCTGGTGAGTAGAACCAAGGAAATGTGCCGCAAAGGTTCAAATGGCTGCTTCTGCAGAACCGACAGAACCAAATTTAGATCCCATGGGCATATGGGAGCTTTAATCGGTGGAATAATACGAGTCACCCCTTGCATAAAGGATTTGACAAGTGAATGCATAGCCAGGGGCCTTTGAAATAGTATCGATAAGGCCGAAACCTGACCCCTGATAGTACTTAAGGCAAACTTCCTGTCTACAGCCCACTGTAGGAAGTCCAGAATTCTGCCTATAAACGTACTTACGTGGATGCCATTTTCTGGCCTCGCACCAAGTGATGTACGCCTTCCAAACTCTATAGTAGATCTGCCTGGATACAGGCTTCCTGGCATTGATTATAGTTGATACCACAGAGTTAGAGAGACCTCTCTTCTTTAGGATGTGGGATTCAATAGCCAGGCCGTTAAACTTAGAGTTAGTAAGGAAGGGTGGTATATCGGTCCTTGCGAAAGCAGGTCCGGACGCCGTGGAAGGGTCCAAGGACTCCCCACAGACATTTTGATAATCTCCACGTACCAGGCCCTTCGGGGCCACGCTGGAGCCACCAGGATCACCGGCTTCTTTTCCAACCTGACTCTGCGAAGGAGTCGAGGCAACAATTGTAGCGGAGGGAATGCATATATCAGTCTGAACTGATCCCAAGGGAACACCAGAGCATCCGAGCCGCAAGCGAGGGGATCCCTTGTCCGGGAGACAAATCTGTCCACCTTTGCGTTGAATCTGGATGCTAGCAGATCTACATCCGGTGTTCCCCACCGCTGACATATTGCTCGGAAGACCTCGGGGTGAAGGGACCATTCCCCTGGGCATAACTGTTGGCGACTCAGAAAGTCCGCCTTCCAATTCTCCACCCCTGGAATGAAGACAGCTGATATACATGGGACATGCTTTTCTGCCCATTCCAGGATGTGACTTACTTCCCTCTGGGCTGCACGACTCCTGGTGCCTCCCTGATGATTGATATATGCCACTGCTGTGGCATTGTCTGATTGAATTCTGACAGGGGACCCTTGGAGCCTGGATGTCCAGGCTACTAGGGCATACCAGGCTGCTCGTATCTCTAAGAGATTGATGGGCAGGGTTTTTACTACATTTGACCATCTGCCCTGGAGAGACCATTGCTCCAGTACTGCCCCCCAGCCTATAAGGCTGGCATCTGTAGTGACCACCTTCCAGGATATCGGACTGAAGGGTTTTCCCTTCTGGAGATTCTGGGGGATCAACCACCAGCAGAGACTCTTCCGAACGGAAGGGGACAAATCCATCGGGAAGTCTAGAGCCTGAATTGTTCCGTTCCAGGCTGACAATATGGCCCTCTGTAAATTCCTTGAGTGGAATTGGGCGTATGGCACAGCTTCGAATGATGCTACCATCTTTCCTAGCAGCCTCATGCACAGGCGTATGGACGGCTGTCTTTTTGCACAAAGCAGACGGACCAAGCCCCTCAAAGAGGATACCTTGTCTAGAGGTAAGAAAATCTTCCTCTGGTCTGAATCCAGCCGTAGCCCTAGATATACCAGGTTTTTCACTGGCTGTAGGGCGGACTTGTCCAGGTTGATGACCCAACCGTGAGATTCTAGATACTTGATTGTATCGACAATTACCACTTCTAGCTTGGCAACTGAGTGGTCCATCAACAACAGGTCGTCTAGGTATGCCATTATCGTTACACCTCGTGTTCTTAGATCGGCCAACAGTGGGGCCAGAATTTTTGTGAACACTCGTGGTGCTGTGGCCAGACCGAATGGTAAGGCTCTGAACTGAAAATGGCACCCTTCTACTGCAAAGCGTAGAAATTTTTGATGACCTGGAAAGATGGGAACATGCAAGTAAGCATCTTTGATGTCGATCGAGGCTAAACATTCCTCCCCCTGTAATATAGAAATATGAAGGTATTGGGACTTTTAAGGTGCAACAACTACACAATATTCAATATAAAAATATAATTTTATTACAAAAAATATATGAAAAATCATATGTACAAATATACATGAACCATCAAAATAAACATAATAGAGTTTCCAAAGTGCATACAGACAAAATTCTCTACATGTTTCGCCATTTTGTAGGCTTCCTCAGGAGTTTGTCATGCAAATACTGGAAACAAAGAAAGAAAAATAATTAATCTAAAATGGTTTTTATATTTTATATATATTTTTTCAGTAAACTGATTGATCGGTTTTGTAAAACAAGTTTTTCGGCAGAGATGCCCTAATGTGGACACACTTTATCCAATTGGATTAACCAGGTATATATCAGCTAGCAAGTATATGGCTAAAAAATTTAAATTTTGATTACCAACTAGAGGGGATTATTATATATTTATAGTAATTTCCACTAATTCTTTTTCCTTTAGAGTGGACACTGATTGGGGTACTTTGGAGATACTGCCCCCCTTTTTTGCCTATTCTAATATTTTTTACTATCAACAGCCATAAACAGGTAAATACTGATGGGGTATGTGCCGTATAATTAGATGGAGACGCCTTTACTCTTATATATAGATTGTTATTTGACTTCATTCGATTTTTCTTTGTAATTTCCCCCAGATGGCCCTCTGTTCCTGTGCTAGTAATATCCGGGTGGTTATTTGTGCCAGTATTTCTCCCCCTCTATGATACACCATATGACCCCCTCCTTACGGGCGCCCCCGTGTGGGATAGCTCATTGGCTATCTGGTCATTCTTCATTTTAGATTGTACCATCAAAATTTACAGGTAATGTACTTACAACTGATATTAATAAGGTCATATACCTTGAATAAATAGATCTAATTTTGAGATGAACTTTTGAGCAACCATTGGGCTGGTTATGGTTTTCAGTTATCCTTTTTTTCTTAATAATATTCTGTTTTGTAATTTTGAGTTTGAAATTTGAGTAAATATTATTATGTATTTATTATTTTTCTTTCTTTGTTTCCAATATTTGCATGACAAACTCCTGAGGAAGCCTACAAAATGGCGAAACATGTAGAGAATTTTGTCTGTATGCACTTTGGAAACTCTATTATGTTTATTTTGATGGTTCATGTATATTTGTACATATGATTTTTCATATATTTTTTGTAATAAAATTATATTTTTATATTGAATATTGTGTAGTTGTTGCACCTTAAAAGTCCCAATACCTTCATATTTCTATATTACAGGGGGAGGAATGGTTATGGGCATTAACCTCTGATTTTTCAGGGGAGGAAGGTGCAGATGACTGCTCAAGATCCTCAGAGCCCGATGGAGATCCCCTACACTTCCTGAGAGGTATATCCCGGAGTTTTTTAGGCGGCATATTCCTTAGTTTAAAGCTGAGGTATTCCAGCCGCAATACACCCCTTTACTGAAATAGTCTAATGCAATTTGCTGCTATGTACATCAGTGGGTGTCTACTAATGCGTCTTTCTGGGGATGCCTGTATCAACCGCCCGCTGTAAGCCCCTATACCATGCTACCAGCTCCTTTTCATGCTCTGTGTCCATAGCAAGCAGCGTGGACTGAGTCCTTTTATCTTGCTGGGACGCCCGCACATGCGCAGAAGCGCTAGGCGCACAGAGCGCGTCATCCACCAGGCTCCGCCCCCTTTTTGAAGCTAAATCTATAAAAGAAAGCATGTGTGTGCGCGCGCGCGTGCACGTGTGCGCTCTTGGCGCCATGTAGGGAGAGGAGCCAGGGTCCCTGTTTCACCAGGACTCGGGGATGGAAGGAAACTACTTGGCAGCATGACAGAGGCAGCTTCCCTGATAGAGAGCTCACTCATCTGCCTGGACTTTCACCATGGAAGGAATAGTCCCAAGAAAAAAAGACGTTCCACAGCGGCCTCTAGTGGACAAACACAGGTACCGCACTTTTGTCTTTTTTTTTTTTTTTTAAAACCTCCTTTATGAAAAAACATTTCCAGGTTTACAGTTTTTTTTTTTTTTTAAACTTCCTTTATGAAAAGACATTTCTAGGATTTCTTAGGCATATACAGCTATTAGCGGGAATACCTTTAGGTAACAGGCAGAAAGACATATTAGGCTTGGGGGTCCCCTCAATAGAACCAAGTTCCTGAGGGGCCCCCACTTACCTTTTCCCCGCCGCAGGACTTTGTTTGGTCCACAGAAGCCCAAACTTCACCTCTCACGGCAGGCATTGTACTAGACCTTCAGGGACCGGGTTCCCAAGGATTCCACTCCCCTGGACCTGTATAGCACCCTGCACAGATAGCCTCTTGGTTTTGGGTATGACCAGAGCTCTGGATCCCAGGGTCCAGCCCTCCTAAGAGAGGCATTACAGGCAAAACCCTGCTCTTCTCTGCAAGGCCCGGGTACCGACCGCTTAGCTATGAAGCTTTTTTGGTCGGATCCGGAATAGCTTGCTAAGGCCCAGAGAACCTGTACACAAGCCCAGATGAATACATGTTAACCTTGGCCAACACCTTAGACACTGGCAAAAAACTGAGGTACTCCCGGATGGGAGGGGCTTATATAGGGGAGGGTACTTCCTGTTTTGGAAGTTGCCAGTGCCAGCACCTGAAGGTAATTCTATATAACCCACATAGTAATGACTATGCCGCTCTGTGTCCCGTGATGTATGAACAAGAAAAATATCTCAGTCCCACTCCTTGGGGACAAATTTGTACAGAAGGGTTATGGGGAGGAAAAGATCAGGAATACCATCACTGAAATAGCCAATGTTCCAAGGGAACTGTGTTTAAAAAAAAGAGGGAGGTTGTAAAGAATGATTAACACCAATGGGGATTCATTTCCAATTTCCATTTCCAGTACAAGGAGATTGAAAATATCTTTACTAAATACTGGTATATTTTATGTAGGGATAGACATTTAGGAGGCAGTCTGCCAGAGAAACCAAAATGTATTTATCGAAGAGCCCCAAGTTTTGGTGACCATGTGGTGCAGAAAATTCTGGAGCCTCCAGTCAACATGATTTGAGGATTAATCTAAAAGGCTTTTTTTCATGCCGAAAGTGTATCTGTTGCAAAACAGTAAAAGTAAGCAACAGAGGCACTACTAGTATTACTAGTTTGGATCCTATGTTGTATATTTACTATGGTGCCCTTGCGGGTTATACTATGTAGGGAGAACGAAGCGTCTTTTGAAAGTCAGAATATCTGAGCATTTGGCAAACATCAGAAAAGGTTTAAAATATCATAGTGTATCCCTGCACTTTAAAGAGAAGGATAATCAGGATCCATCTGTTCTCCAATTCTGTGGCATTGACTGTACCTTTCCAACTTGGAGAGGATCCAATCGGGTGAGGAATTTGTCACAGAGGGAAACTAAATGGATATTTCTTCTTAAGAGTTTATACCCGAGAGGGTTAAACATTGAGTTAGACCTGAATTGCTTTATTAACAACTTTTAAATATATCTTATGGAAGAATTCAGGCTAGCTTTATATATGGATATTTGGTCTATGGTAGACTATTAGTGAGACATATGTGTGTTCCTATTTGATTTAGCAATATATGTCCAGCTGAATTCAGTAATATGTGTCATTTTTGATATATATGCGGAATATATATGATTTTATTGAATTTTAGTGAATTATATTTACTCCAACCAACCATAATATTCATTTAAATATCAATGATTTTATTTATATTTATGTGCATTCATGCAATCGCAGGTTTACACGTATATAGATTTTATTGTATTTTATTTAGTGTTTTATTTGAATATTGAAGTTATATTTTGATATTTATTGCACTTGTTATGTTCAGTGTAACCTAGAGCCTCAATGACTGCTGCGGATGGGGTCAAAACCGATGCTTTGCGGTCATGGGGACACGAATAGCTTGCGGGTGAAGTAGGGGTTAACTTTTCACTATAGACTATAAAAGAGAAGCTGTTACGCCGTGCAGCCAATCCCAATGATTAAGTCCTAGTGACGAAACATGTCTGGGCGTGGTCAGCACGGCAATTACCTGTGACTCCTGACATACCATACCACCGGAGGCTGTAGTCTGCACAGGAGAGAGAAGCGAGTGAGCGAAAGGGAGGGTGAGACCACATAAACAGCTTATTTGGGTCCGCCGTGACCGCAATTCACCGCACACTTCTGCAGAGTCTACTACTTGATGTGCTTGTTCCTGTGTGTTTCTGATAGGCTGTTTTAACTTGAAGTGATGTAAGTGCAATGGTTGAAGATTTTTTGTTAGTTTGAAATAAATTGGCTTTGATATACTTCACTATTGGAGGCACTTTTTCATTTACATGTGGAACTTATGATTGACTGAACACCGTTGGAGCAAGTCTATTAACCCTGGAGGGTTCACTAAGCTGTGGTGCCGAGCACGAGAGTGCAAGGCATATATTTTTGGTGAGTTTGTTTCTTATGGGAGAGGAATCACGAAAGGTGGGGTGAAAGTCACAGTTTTAAGAGGATTCATTCATTCACTTGGATTTATTTTTCACTTGGACTGGCACTTTTTCCTTTTTCCTTTTTTTCTTTTTTTTCTTTTTTCTTTTTTTCTTTTTTCATGAAATATTCACTTAATTTTGTATGGACGTTTTGCAAATAATTCGTCACTGGTATCACATTATTTGGAATATTTACATTAATGTTTTGTGTTTATTCACTATAATACTTTGTGTTTACTCATTGAATGGTAACTATGTATCACTAAGTATCATATATTTGGAATAAAGCATTCAACTTACTAGGATGAATGAGCATAACAAAAGGAGTTGGGACTTTGTGCGAGGCACAGGGCATGTAGAGCCATGCACCTCCATCCCCGATACTTGAAAAAAAGGGAGAATATGGGTGGGACTTTATATACTGTAGCACTGGAACTTGAACCGTTAAATGAAAGCATTGCATAACAATTGGGTAATAAATATGACAACAACAAAAAATAACACAGCATACCTAGTATATTGGTTAAAAGTTTGAATGTACATAAAATACAACAATAATGGTAGCATGGTATAATAACATGATCAGTTCATAATAAAAACATTGCAACAGAGCCAGTTAGTGGGGTGTCTCCATGGTAAGTAGGTAGGGCCTAGACATGCTGGTACAGTCCGATTGATATATAGAAATTATTAAAGATGCTGATAAAGTGGGGGCAGATGAGCATCTATGGGCTCAAGTAAACATGATATAGCAACATAATTGGTACATAGTAGAACGTTGAAAAACCAAGATCATTGGAGTAGAGTCTCCATAGTAGCTGTAACACCGAATGGTAGGTAGAGTCCAATTGGTGTTTGATGTAGTTGGTAGATTGGTAGCAATATATGTGCGAGGGGGCATCTATTGGCTCGACGCGTTTCGTGGCCATTACCACTCTTCAGGAGCAAGTATGAGATGGATGTCTAAAATGTTAAAACAGTATATTGGTAAAAACGAAATATGAGGTTTTGGGTCAAGGTATGGAGAGCGGGGAACAAAAGGGCAATGATGATACCCCAAAGAAATACTTACAAGTAGGCCCATAACTAAGGGTAAAGGCATGGAGGGCAGGAGGCTGGTCGGGAAGGTATCAGCTTTCATTTAACGGTTCAAGTTCCAGTGCTACAGTATATTGCCATAGTTGTATGTAAGAGTATCAGAGAAAACCTAAGTATATCTGATCCTAGCGCTCAAAGATATATATGTGAATGACCTGCAATTAAGCTGCTATTATAACGTGCACGTAAACTGTAAAGAGAAATGTTTTAATAAATTAAAACTAACAGCGCTAAGATGAGACATCCATCCCACCTATGATATGTAGATATATCCTGCAGTAAAAAACAGTTTAAAAGTCTCTAAACTCCACCATCAGGTGAAACTAGAGAACATTATAAACAAACATTAAACAATCAAAATGCTAATGCACACAAATTGCACCAAAAATCAAATATTACTGGAAACAAGCTAAATATATAAAAGTCTTCAAGGATGATTATTGGCAAGGAGGTATTAGACAGTAATCCTTCAGCGTTAATAATGTCTCTTTAAACGGTGACACAGGGCTGACTCCTCCAACCTTAAAAGACTTCCAACCGATCCCAGTGCAATTTGAAATCAGACCTCCACCAATGTCATGGCAAACACTGTCCCCTTAAGAAATGTACTCACCAGACTTTGAATAGAAAAACGCCTGTAAGCTCCTCTCCAAGGATTCCGTCAGGTACCTTCAGAGTCTCCCAATGACTTCAGTCAGCCTGAGAGTGCATGCAGCAGTGCGGGCATGGAAAAACAAGGGAAGCTTCATATAGTGTAAAACCCTTTTATTAATAATATAAATGCCCCCACATACATGTATATGCTTACTAGAAAAGAATAAAAATATGGCATATCACCCAGCCGATTTGTCAGCTCACTGTTGTATATGCTGCTCCCAGCATTCAAAACCCCCGTGAGTCCCGGGAAGACGATCGAGTCAGTGATGTGATAGGTTGCGTGGTCACGCCCTGACGCGTTTCGTGATTGGCTCACGTCTTCAGAGGGCGTGGCCACGCATCGCAACTGCTCATTTAAATAGAGCTACGGCCTCTGACGTGTCTGCATAATCACGCAGGCATGTCATTCACTGGAGAAAACGCCGCACGGCTGGGAGTGTCCTCACGCCAGCTCATCCATACAGCCATCTCCATTGGGCCGTTACAGCTGTCAATCTCAGGAATCCAGCTCTCCTCTCAGGGATGAGCTGGATGTGCTGCCGTATTGACATAACATCATTATGAATGAATGTGAGCCGCATCATCTTCCTGCTCAGTGGGATCTATTTAATTAGAAGGCACTTAGATCTCTCACCTGCAACATAGATGCATCAGCTCTTGTATGTCATTTGGTATATTTAAAGAGCAAACATACCAAAAAATAAAACTATATAAAAAATAATAATAATAATACCGTGAATAAATATAATGACCATATGTTTCAATGTACAAACATGGTCAAACAATACATTCTATTGATCCAAAAATATATGTCATATGATACATCATAGACATATATATATAAAATGCATACATCATGTAAAATGTCTCATGACTAAAATAACTGAATAACATTAAAAACACATAAAATTATATGTCAAGTTAAACACATATATATACATATCATTGATTATAGTGCATGAATCATAATAAACTACATCTGAACATATGCGTTTATGCTATTGTGAAAGGAGTGCGTATTAAAGTTTTGTTAAATGCCTCATGAGCCTCAAAACAAACATAATCATGTTCTCTCACTAGGATGAAGCTACAGAGGTGCATGTCACTGCTCCAACTAATAATTACTGATATAACAGTTAAGGTCTAAGTCAATATTTATTCCATTGGGGCTAAGAGTATTTGTGAGAAACAACCACTGCGTTTCAAGCTTAGAAATTTCCCTCACCATGTTGGCCCCCCTCCATCTATGGTGGGCTTTATCAACTCCCCAAAATTTTAGGCCAGTGGGATCCCTATGATGTTTTTCCCTAAAATGTAGAGATACACTATGTTCCTTATAACCAATGGTGATATTATAAATATGCTCTGACACCCGTTTAGATAATGTTCGTTTAGTGCGGCCTATATACATTAGACCGCACGGACATTCTAGAGCATATACCACGTGTGTCGATGCACACGTGATACATTCTTTAATTTGGAACTCTTTTCCATTGGCCGTAGATACAAAACTCGTTAGGCCTCGTATGTGTGTAGATACCTGTTGACAGGCCTTACACCGTCTACAGGCATAGAAGCCTGTCCTGTCCCAAAACATTTTAATCTGTTTGGGTGGGTCTAGGACTTTTTTGACCAGTTGATCCCCAAATGATGATGTCTTCCTATAAATGAAAGGTGGGACTGGAGGTAGGACACTCTTCAATGCCTTATCCATTGCTAAAATATTCCAATGCTTTTTGAAGATGTCCTCTATCTCACGATATTGTTCATGGAATTCTGATATGAAGCCCCATTCGTGATTCTGGTCCAATGGTTTAATTCTAGGAAGTAGCATTGATTCTTGAGAATGAGCACCCACTTGTTCTAACATAGTAGTGAGATGTGGTTCCTTATAACCTTTCTCCACAAATCTTTGCTTAATCATAGTCGCTTGAATTAGATAATCAGTGTCTTGGGTGCAATTGCGTCGTATACGTGTAAATTGGCCTTTAGGAATGTTTCGTAACCATTGTGGATGATGTCCACTCTGCACCGGGATATAACTATTCCGATCTGTGTCTTTGAAGAAAGCGTTCGTATAGAATTGTTTCTCTCCCTTCATTACCATGACATCTAAGTAATGTATTTGATGTCTACTCCAATTGAAGTCCAACTTAATGTTGTTGTTGTTACTATTCAAATGATCCGCAAAGTCCTGAAGAGATTCTTCTGTGCCTTGCCAGATAAAGAACAGATCATCTATGTACCTCTGGTAAAATATTAGTTCCTTCTTCCTATTGTTAAAGACCCATTTGTCCTCCCACTCGCTCATGAACAGGTTCGCGAGGCTGGGTGCAAATTTTGCACCCATCGCTACACCTGTCTTCTGGCTATAAAAGTGTCCCGCATACCAGAAGTAATTGTGCGTTAAACAGTATTCCAACGCCATTCTAATAATTTTTTTTTGGATATACGGTAAATCATCCCTTTTACTAAATGCCCAATTAAGGGCTAGGAGTGCGTCATCATGCTGTATATTCGTATACAGCGACGCCACATCCGCTGTCACCAAAAATATTTCAGTGTCATCAGGGATTATAACATTCCTCAGTTTCTGCCGAAAGCTAAGTAGTGTCTTTCAAGTAAGCTTTGGTGTTAAGTACACTGCTTTGCATGAAATGGTCCAAATACTGCCCGATTCTAGATGTAACTGAATCGATGCCATTTACTATTGGCCTTCCAGGAGGTTTAATGGGATCCTTATGAATTTTAGGGACTGTGTAGATCGTCGGAATTCTATTGAAACTTGGGCACAAATACAGTTTCTCTTTCTTCGTGATAACTCTCATATACAGTCCAAAGTCCACTAAGTTAAACAGATCTTCTCTATATTTTTTAGTGGGATCACTTTTAAGGTGTTGATAAGTGATATCATCATCTAACATGCTCTGGAGTTGGGAGTGGTAGTAGGTTTTATCCATAACCACCACTCCTCCCCCCTTATCAGCCGGGCGGACAATGATATCTTTTCTGTTTTCCAGGGCCTTAATGCCCTCTCTAATGTGTGCAGGGTTAAGGCTTTTCTTTTGTGTAACAGCCTCAAGGTCTTTCAACACCAATTGCTTAAACACTTCAACTTGATGATTAGCAGGTTGAGGTGGGTTAAAAAGAGATCTATTTTTAAGTCCACTGTCGACTCCCACCACATCATTAGTTCTGTTGTTCCTTAAATTAAAATTGTTGGACAGAAAATGTTTTTTTAATATTGACCTTCCTTATATACTTATGTATATCTATATACACATTAAATTTGTTATTCAGTTATTTTAGTCATGAGACATTTTACATGATGTATGCATTTTATATATATATGTCTATTATGTATCATATGACATATATTTTTGGATCAATAGAATGTATTGTTTGACCAAGTTTGTACATTGAAACATATGGTCATTATATTTATTCACGGTATTATTATTATTATTTTTTATATAGTTTTATTTTTTGGTATGTTTGCTCTTTAAATATACCAAATGACATACAAGAGCTGATGCATCTATGTTGCAGGTGAGAGATCTAAGTGCCTTCTAATTAAATAGATCCCACTGAGCAGGAAGATGATGCGGCTCACATTCATTCATAATGATGTTATGTCAATACGGCAGCACATCCAGCTCATCCCTGAGAGGAGAGCTGGATTCCTGAGATTGACAGCTGTAACGGCCCAATGGAGATGGCTGTATGGATGAGCTGGCGTGAGGACACTCCCAGCCGTGCGGCGTTTTCTCCAGTGAATGACGTGCCTGCGTGATTATGCAGACACGTCAGAGGCCGTAGCTCTATTTAAATGAGCAGTTGCGATGCGTGGCCACGCCCTCTGAAGACGTGAGCCAATCACGAAACGCGTCAGGGCGTGACCACGCAACCTATCTCATCACTGACCCGATCGTCTTCCCGGGACTCACGGAGGTTTTGAATGCTGGGAGCAGCATATACAACAGTGAGCTGACGAATCGGCTGGGTGATATGCCATATTTTTATTCTTTTCTAGTAAGCATATACATGTATGTGGGGGCATTTATATTATTAATAAAAGGGTTTTACACTATATGAAGCTTCCCTTGTTTTTCCATGCCCGCACTGCTGCATGCACTCTCAGGCTGACTGAAGTCATTGGGAGACTCTGAAGGTACCTGACGGAATCCTTGGAGAGGAGCTTACAGGCGTTTTTCCATTCAAAGTCTGGTGAGTACATTTCTTAAGGGGACAGTGTTTGCCATGACATTGGTGGAGGTCTGATTTCAAATTGCACTGGGATCGGTTGGAAGTCTTTTAAGGTTGGAGGAGTCAGCCCTGTGTCACCGTTTAAAGAGACATTATTAACGCTGAAGGATTACTGTCTAATACCATATTGCCATAGTTATTTCTTGTCGGGTGTCTCCTGAGATGTATGCTTCATATAAAGTCCCACCCATATTCTCCCTTTTTATCATATATTTAGGTTTATTTTTTGTTTATATTGAGGTATAAACACAGCGCCACTATTTAATCACATTTAAATATCACCAATACATACTTTACTTCTAAGTGGCAGCTTCAGGGGCACTTATTCCTTGTGCGCAGTGGTGGTTTGAGAGAGGAACTTGTTTTTTTGGGGGGGCGCAAAACATTTTTTTCTACTTGCCTACTGTTATAAATTATGGCATTGGCATGTCCCACTGTCAAGTCGCTGATCGCCACCATTACATGCACTTTGTTTCAAGGCGGGGTCTGGGGATGGGCCAGGGGTGTGACCAGGGGTGGGGCTGAAGGAGGGGCCAGGGGTGGAGCTGAAGGGGGCCCGTCAGGTAGGCTGTTTGGGGCCATGTTATTTCTATCAGCGGCCCTGTGTACAAGCAAAGATATACGTCTAGATTAATTCCTCCTGGAGGTAGACCAAAGAAGCTCCAAAGCTCACTGAGTCTTCCGAGCACTCAAAACAGCATGAAAGTATAATGCCCCATACACACGATCGTTTTTCATGCTGTTAAAAATGCAATTTTTAAAAATGGGCATTAAAACCGACCGTGTGTATGCTCCAGAGCATTTTTAACGACGTGAAAAACGGCCATTAAAAATTTCGAACATGCTCTATTTTTTCACGTTGTTTTTCATGTCGTTTTTTTTAACGACGTGAAAAATGATGGTGTGTATGCTTTGAGAAGGTGAAAAAAAACGTGCATGCTCAGAATCAAGTATGAGACGGGAGCGCACGTTCTGGTAAAACTAGCATTTGTAATGGAGATAGCACATTCGTCACTCTGTAACAGACTGAAAAGCAGGAGGCTGAAAAGCGCGAATCGTCGCTCAACAAACTTTACTAACTTTACTAACATGAAGGGTGGCACCATCCGAACGGAACTTCCCCTTTATAGTGCCGTTGTACGTGTTGTACGTCACTGCGCTTTGCTTGAACGTTTTTTAAAATAATCGTGTGTACGCAAGACAGGCTTGAGAGGAAACATGAAAAAAAACGACGAGAAAAACGTCGGTTTAAAAAATGGCATGAAAAACGATCGTGTGTACGCTGCATAAGATGAAGAGTCAGCAACTCTTTTCTCCCGATAAAAGTACTTTATTGATAAAAGGTAGTGTGCAAATTACAGTAGCTTATGCATTTAGGTAAAAAAAACGTATTTATAGCCATCATGATGTAATTTGCATCCTGCAACCTTTATCAATAAAGTACTTTTATCGGAAGCACGAGTTGCTGTCTCTTCACCTCATACTTTCAAGCATAATGAGTATGCCATCCATTTAGAGCACTGTGCCACGATCGTGGCTCCCGTGTGCATGCGTGGGAATGATGTCATTGCGGCTCAACCATTCAATTGGTCGGAGCCCGCGAACCCGGAAAGAAGACCAGGCGAAGATCGAAGTGACAGAATTTCGCTAAAGGGGTTTGTTTTAAGGTAATTATTTTATATTGTGCTAGTAGGCAACCAAGTTTATTATGTGACAGTTTATTATTGAATAAGGAGTGACACCTTATTCATTCATGTAATGTGCAGCTTAAGCTTCAGAGAAAGGGACTTTCTTCAGTCCATTTCTCTGTCTCAAAAAATAGATATTGGGGTCTGTTTAGACCTCTGATGTCTCACCAAAGACCCCCCAAAAAATAAAAAAAGTTACAAAAATATAAAAAATAATAATAAAAAAAACAAACATAGTAAGACCCCTTTCATATTTCCGTCAAACAGATGCTGATCCCCCGCTGAGCAGGCAGATGACAGGTCCATGTGACCCTCGCTGATGCAGAGCGAACATGGACACAACTCGCTGTTCTCTATGGGGTGGACAGATGAAAACAGATCGCCTGTCCGTTTCCATCTGATTCTCATCCGACACAATCTGCTAGATGGATGGGGAAGAAATCCCCATCCGTCTGCTTTTGGCAGACCGGTTCGGTTTAGATGCAGGCAGGTGTAAACGGACACATATCCATTTACATCAGCCTCTCCATAGAGAAGAATGGGTGGTTTGATCGGGTACACCTGAAAAACGGACAGGCGGACCCGATCAGTGTGCTTGAGTGAAAGGGCCCTAAGGCCTTGTTCACACAGGGATGCACAGGTGTTCCATGCAGACAGTCCCATTGATGTCATTTGGGATGTAGCAACTGTGCGAACAAAGCCGTTGCTCCCAATTTGACATCCATGTAGATCCGGGTGCATGTCCCTGAGCTCACACTGTCTACGTTCAAGGTCATGTACCCACATCCACACGAATGTCAAATTGGGAACAGCAGCTATGCCTGTGCAGCCGTTGCATCCCAACTGACATAATGGGACTGCCTGTACGGGGATGTGCTGAACACCTGTGCATCCCTGTGCAGGTAAACATGGCCCTCCATAGGCGTACACTTTAGTATGTCACATGTAAATGATGCTTTAGTAGCAATTTAGTGGGAATTTTGTTGTGTTTATGTGCACTATTAATGATTTTAGCGTATATTTAGTGAACATAGCGATTTGATGACCATTTGCACAATTATTCCTGGGCCAAAAAAACAATAGCACTCTTTTTATTCTACAGGTCATGTGCTTTCATAAAATGTATGGTTTGGGGGGGGGGGGATCTTTTCAAATTCTGAAAGCTGTAATAGAAAAATGGTAACCTCTGTATTTTTAGCATAAAGTATTTTTATATACTGTATATACTCAAGTATAAGCCAAGTTTTTCAGCACATTTTTTTGTGCTGAAAATGCCCCCCCCCACCGGCTTATACTTGTGTCTGTGTCCATCTTCACCTTTGTGTGCCTGATCCCAGCCAGCCGTAGATCCCCTGGACCCCAAACTTGGCACACATGTAGCCCCACTCTTCCTCTACAAGTGTGCAAAGTTTGTTGTCCGGGGGACCTACGACCTGATAGGTTTCTTGTTTTTTTTAATGATGGTCTTAAAAAATTGGGGTGTTGGTATAGTGATAGGTTTAAATTGTATGCTCGTCCTGACCTTGTCATTGTTTGATTTTTCTTAGGTGTTTCCAAGAGTGTCATTTGGATAATAGGACATTCCTTTATATTTTGGGCCAAAAGGAAAACTTCCATCAAGAATTGCAAAACCAATCTTGGTTTGGATGAAGGACGTTTTCAGGTTTAATGTGGTAAGTAAGGGCTTGAGATGGATAAATTTAAAGAATCATCTAATTTTCTTGCTAGGGCAATGGCCTTCGCCGGATGTACTTATCATTCATGCCAGGGCTAATGACCTGGGCAGGATTAAGACTTGGGATTTGATTTGTGATATGAAGAGGGATTTATCTTCTTTCAAGTTGTTATTTCCTTTTACGGTCATAGTATTTTCAGAAATGGTACCTAGACTCCTTTGGTCAGCTGAAAGTAATCTGTATTATTTAGATACGATTAGGAAACGCACTAATAGAACTATACGCAATTTTCTGTAATTTCGCAACGTGGTTTTTCCTACCGCCACACAGATCTGGAGGGTTTCCTTCCTGTTTTGTACAGACCTGATTTTGTACATCTGTCAGATGGAGGTTTCGATATTTTTGTCTTGGGTTTACAAAATATGATTAAGCAGGCCACGGCGTTTGGGGGGCTTCAGCCACTCAGTCACTGACCGGCTTTCAGCTGGTGGGGTTTGTCATCCAGTTCAGTTCTGGATGGACTACGTGATAATATTTATAAATTAATAATTTATGGTTATGGAATTTTAAGATTAAAGATTTTTTCCTGTATGGATGTTTATTGTTTATCTTTGGGACAGTCCAAAGGGCTGCTTTGTGTTCCCTCTTTCCCCCCTCTCTTTCTTCCCCTTTAGGTTGCCCCAGGTGATGGGAGATGCATAGCTGCATAGAAACAGGTCCCTATTGGCTGAATCGGGCGGGATTGAGCCAGGCAGTGTTAATAAAAGCCGGGGGCTCTCCTGCTCCGTTCACAGCCTGAGGGGAGTGAGGAGCCTGTGCTGCTCCCACCCTCCCTCCCTTTAAATAAATGATATCTGTTTGTCATGACGTTTGTTAGTGGGGTTTGTCGTCCAGTTCAGTTCTAGATGGACTACGTGATAATATAAATTAATAATTTATGGTTATGGAAATTTTAAGATGAAAGATTTTTTCCTGTATGGATGTTTATTGTTTATCTTTGGGTAACCCCTTAATAAATGTTGTGGCCATTATTAGACATGTGCAATTCGTTTCGTTCCGAATTCGTTTTTTAACGAATTTTGACAAATTCGTTAATTCGGAAATATCCGAATTAACGAAAACTCATTTAACGAATTTTAACGAATATTCGTAAATTCAAATTTACGAATGTACGAATTTACGAATATACGAATTTACCAATGCACGAATTTACGAATGTACAACTATCCGGAAATTCGTAAATTTGAATTTACGAATTTACGAATATTCGTACATTCGTAAATTTGTACATTCGTACAATCGTAAATTAGTAAATTCGGAAATCTGAAATAATAATTAACTAATAACTTAACTATTACTAACTATTCAATTATAGGTATTGTAATTTCCTTTCAAATTTGGCTGTTAGTGAACTTAACGAAGTTACGAATTGTTTTCCGACATAATGAATGCCGTATCTAAACGAATGGAACGTAATGAATTAATAATAATAATAAATAACAATAATAATAATAAAAACGTTTTATTATTATTATTATTAATTTGTTCCGTTCCATTTGTTTAGATGCGGCATTTGTTATTTCAGGTTATGCGTAACTTCAGATAAATTTGTATTCGTTACGTTCGCTAACAGCCAAATTTGAAAGGAAATTACAACTATAATTTAATAGTTATTTTTTCAGATTTTCAAATTTTCGGGTTTTCGAAAATATCGAATTTCCAAATTTCCGAAATTACGAATGTATAAATTTACGAATGTATAAATTTACGAATGTATAAATTCACGAATGTACAAATTTACGAATGTAAAAATTTACGAATGTACAAATTTACGAATGTATAAATTTACGAATGTACAAATTTACGAATGTACACATTTACGAATGTATAAATTTACGAATGTACAAATTTACGAATTTACGAATTGCGATCATAACGAATGACCCGAAAAACGAAAAAAAAAAAAAAAACGAATGAAACGAAAACGAAAACTAACGAATTTTTTGGCAGTGCACATGTCTAGCCATTATTAGCCAAAATAAAGAATGGTGTGATGTTTATTTATTTATTTAGTACTTAAGACCTTTGTGCTGTCCCATGATTTTAGTGTATTTTTAGCGAAAATATTGTCTTGATAAACATTTGCGCAAATATCATGCCCTAAAAATGGGTAGCAACTTATTTTTCTACTGGTCATATTCTTTCCGAAAATATATGGTTTGGGGGGTCTTTTACATACTCTAAAAGCTGTATGGGAAAAATAAAAAAGCAATGGAAAAATTGCAAAAATGGTCCGGCCAGCTAAAGTGGGGCACAGGGCTTGGCAGCGAAAAGGTTAAAGTTTGCATTGTTAAGGATAATATGATCAAGCTCTTATCTGATTTTGTGGTATAAATTCTGTGCGAATTCTCAATAAAGAGTTCCAGTTTGCACCTAAGCTAGTGTCGTCTAGTTTGTGGGTGCAATTCTCAGCTATAATACCTGGTTTCTGATTCCAGAGTGAGGGAAGCTGTATCTTGGTGGAGGCACCCAGGTGGTGTACCAGGTGGTCTGTCACAAAAACAAACAAAATCATGGACTGCTTTCAAATGACATTAAAATGTTCTGAGAATTTTCATATTTTCCTTAGAATTTTTATACAATTTTTTGGTTGAAATTGTACTTGTGTTTGCCCAGCTTTAGCGTTCGGGCTGAGTAGTGAAAAAAAGTGGAAAGAGCTCTAGAAAACTGGTCAGAGGAGGAGAGTGTTCAGGCAAGGTGTTTGTGCAGATGGGGAAATCTCTGCACCCTCCCCCCAATAATGTCAGACAGTTCTCCTCTGCACGATTACTCACTCCCCTCCTTCTGCACACCTGCAGCCCCATTTCTCTGCACCCGCTGTGCCTGCCCCCTCCCCATTTTTCTTTTAGTAACCATTATATCTACAACCTCATTTATACATCGTGCATGCAGCCATTTTATCTCCACACCCATCATGCCTGCAGCCCACATTCCCTAAGCACTCACCACACCTAAAATATAATGATATTCTTGTCATACTATTTATATTATCATTATCTGATTTTTTGGCTGTTACAATGCTGAATATTTAGTAAATACATAGCAATCAGTTCTATGGCACCAATCCTTTCACTGTGGAATAGAGATGGGACAATTACCCCCCCCCCCCCCCGTTTGGTTCTTGCCAGAACTCTCGAACATGGCAAAAGCTTGGACCCGAACCACAAACCCTATTGAAGTCTATAAGACCCGAATTGAAAACTCAAAGGTCCCCATTTTGAAGGCTTATATGCAAGTTATTGGCCATAAAACGTATGGCTCTTGCGACATCTAGTGGCGGGCCTGGTTTTAAGTTTTAGAAGTACAAAGTTTCAATTAGTGGCATTTCTTTTGTCATTCCAGGATTTAAGATGGTGGATGTTGATGACCTTACCGCGCTGCATGCGTGGTGATGACATGACGCACTACACATGCGCGGTGGCTCTGTTTTCGGCCATATAGTAGGGCACTTCCTAGATAAAAACGGGAAGTTAGCCCTTAGAAAGAGCAACAGCCTTTGAAACAGCTGGGACTCCCAGCGAAACCGGTCAAACGGTTTGTTTAAACCAGCCACCTACTCCTGTGATGGCTCTGGCATCTGTGACCTGCAGTCTGGCACTTGCAGTCTGGATTGAATGAACTTATTGAATGCCACCTTGGATAAAACACAGCTTTTCAGCAACTGACTGATATTTAGAGAGACTGTCTGCAACAAAATGGATAAGTACCTTTATGCATCACTATTGAGACATTTGCTTTTCAATTTATTTTATATAATATGGACGCCGAGTGTATGACTCAGGAGCGCACCCGCAAGGTAACCCCCTCGGGAGAGAGCTTCCCATGGGGGGTTATCTAATGTGGCGAGGAGCCGCGAGAGTCGCCGTGGGACCCCAGAACAGGTGGATCGAGGCCACTCTGTGCAAAACAAACTGCACAGTGGAGGTATGATATGTTTGTTATCTAAAAAAAAAAAAACACAAACCTTTAGTGTCACTTTAATGTCCCTAGTTTGTCTTGTGGGAGACCAAAACCCATGAAACTTATTTGGATAGGTTTGGGAAGTTGAGAACGTAGGCTGTGCAAAGGTTCAAGACAATTGATTGAGGTTTAGGCACATTATGGTACATTAAGCTCTTTTTACATTTAGCTGTTCACATTAAATGTTTTAGGATTGTAATTTTTTTTTAATGTGAATAACTTTTGGTGTGATTTACCAAATGAGCTGAAATTGGGGAAATGAGGGGAAATTGGTTAAAATCTAAGCTTTTTTTTGTACATTAAGCTCCCCAAAAAAAAACAAGCTTAATGTCCCTAGTTTGACTTGTGGAAGACCAAAATGCATGAAACTTCTAGGATAAGTTTGGAAAGTTAAAAACTTAGGATGTGCAAAGTTTCAGGGCAATTTATTGAGGTTTAGCTACTTTATTACAAGTTAAGCTACATTAAGCCATTTTCACATTAAATGTTTTAGTATGTCCCACAGGAGTTTAGACACACGCGTCCCTGTTCTGCCTCTTGTGCGCCCGCCGGCCACAAGCATCGGTACCCCCGCAGTGCGGTGGCGCGTGGGCGCCTGCTATCCCCAGCTTAAAGGGACCGACATATAGCTACGACGGCTCGTGGGATCGTGCCGACCTGCAGCAGTATAATGACGGCGGCTGGTCGGCAAGTGGTTAATAACTTTCAATATGACTTGTGTAGCAATTGCATATACTGTATAATGTTTTTATATTTTTATTCGCTATTTTCTTTCCATAAAAGTGAAGTTAACCTTTAAAGCCTATCCTCAGGTTAATGCAGACCCTTTTTCTTCCTCCAATCCCTCCTCAACTCCTCTTTCACCATTGAGACCAGTGCTTTAGTCCGTGCCCACCACTCACCGTTCCCCTCGTGGAGGAGCCAAGCCTTCTTCAGTCTTTAAGAGATTTTGATGACCCAGGCAATGGACAGCCAATGAGAGTGTCCATGTGACCCAGAAGCACCATCCCTATCTGCAGTAAGGAAGATAAAAGACTTGGCAATCTGAGCAATTTTAGGTAAGTTGGGGGGGGGGGTTATTTGTGGAGAACAGCTTTAAAGAAATGATGTTACTGTGTCCTGCAAATCCCATTCTTGTTTTAAATTTCAATTCTGACTGAAATGTATCTTTAAAAAATTGGCAGAACAACGATGTATTGAAAACTGTTTTTCTTTTTCGTACATCACGGGACACAGAGCGACTTAGTCATTACTAATGGGTTATATAGATACCTTCAGGTGCTGGCACTGGCAACTTCCAAAACCGGAAGTACCCTCCCCTATATAAGCCCCTCCCATCCGGGAGTACCTCAGTTTTTTGCCAGTGTCTAAGGTGTTGGCCAAGAAGTAACATGTGTTTTTCACTGAGCTTGCGTACAGGTTCTTTTGGGCCTCAGTAAGCTATTCCGGATCCGACCAAAAAAGCTTCATAGCTAAACGGTCGGTACCCGGGCCTTGCAAGAGAAGAGCAAGGTTTTGCCTGTAATGCTTCTCTTAGGAGAGCTGGACCCTGGGATCCAGAGCTCTGGTCATACCCACGACCAAGATGTTTTCTGTGCAGGGTGCTATACAGGTCCAGGGGAGTGGAATCCTTGGGAACCCGGTCCCTGAAGGTTTAATTACAATGCCTGCCGTGATAGGTGAAGTTTGGGCTTCTGTGGACCAAACAGAGTCCTGCGGCGGGGAAGAGGTAAGTGGGGGCCCCCAGGAACTTGGTTCTATTGGGGGACCCCCAAGCCTAATTTGTCTTTCTGTCTGTTACCTAACGGTATTCCCGCTAAATATCTGTGCATGCCTGTAACTACTGGAAAATGTAAATTTTAATAGTAGTCAAGAAAAAAAAAAAAAGGGAGACGGCGGTACCTGTGTTAAACCACTAGAGGCCGCTGTGGTCCATTTTTCTTGTCATGTGGATCTTTTTCTTTTCAAGTCAAAAGATCCAGGCAGTTGGTAAGTTCTCTCTGGGAATCCACTTCCTCTGCCCTGTTGCTGCACTCATCCACCGCACAGGCCCTCCGGCAAAAAGGGCCCTGGCTCCTAGTCCCTGCTTATTTTTCAAAAAAAGCGCCGAAGGCACACGGGCGCGCGCGTGCGCGTGCACGCGCCTCTTATGTAGAGATGAGCGAAAAAAGGGGCGGGGCTGGTGGATGACGCTTGATGCGTGCCGCGGCGCTTCTGCGCATGTGCAGGCGTCCCAGCATGGATAAAAGACACAGTACAAGTGTCAGCTGGATGCAAACAGAGCTAGCAACAAAACGGTGGCACACAGAGGCGGTTGATGCAGGCATCCCCATAGAAAGGCACTTTAGTGGACACCAGCTGGTATATAGCAGCAACTGTGCTAGACTATTACCAGTAAAAGTGGTGTATGACGACGGTAATACCTCAGCTCTGTGCTTAAAGGATATGTCGTCCAGACGCTCTGGAAATAAATTTTCCAAGAAGCGAAAGGGGTCTCCATCGGGCTCTGAGGATTTTGGGCATGCTTGTACTGCACCAATCTCCCCTGAAATTTCAGAGGTTAGTAGCCGTAGGAACCCCGCAGGAGTACCTGGTGCTGTGGCTGCCCCCAGTCCACCTGCTCCTGTATATATAACAGAGGAGATTTTTTCCTCAACTCTGGGAGGATTGGAAGAGAGATTAACAGCATTGATCGCTGCTTCCCTGTCACAGGGAAAGCGCGTCCGATCTCCGTCTCCTCCTTCAGAGTGCCTGTTAGTGGAGGAACAGCCCCACACAGAGATCGACCTACCTGAAGGGGATCAGGATGAGGTTGATTCGGTTATAGAGGAATCAACAGTGGAAGAACCTTTCTCAGCATCTCAGGCTGAAAGATAATGGGTTCAGTCTCTGACTAACATGGTCCGATCAGCATTTAAAATGCCTCTTGCGGAGCCATCAACCACTACTGTCTCCTCGCTGGGGTCGCTAAAAGCTCCCCAGACTGTCTGTTCCTTCCCAATCCACCCCTTATTGGAAGGGCTTATTTACCAGGATTGGGAGCATCCTGATAAAATATTTACTCCCCCCAAGAGATTTCCGGTGATCTATCCCATGGAGGATAAGTTCATACAAAAATGGAAGGTGCCCACAGTGGACGCAGCCATCTCTTTTGTGAATAAATCACTGACATGTCCAGTAGATAATGTTTCAATGTTCAAAGACCCAATAGATAAAAAAATTGGAGTCTTTACTAAAATCTGCTTTCTCTACAGCAAGCATGGTGACACAACCTGCAGTAGCAGCTATTGGGGTCTGCCAAGCAGTGAAGGATCAGTTGAAACAAGTCTTAAGGGACTTACCAGATCAGCAGGCTCTTGCCCTAGCTGACCTACCCAGAGCCTTATGTTTTGCGGTGGACGCCATAAAGGATACAATCCAACAGGCCTCCCGCTTTACGCTGTCTGTAGTACATATGCGTAGGCTTTTGTGGCTCAAAAACTGGTCTGCTGAGGCTCCCTGTAAGAAATTGCTGATTAGCTTCCCATTTCATGGAGAACGCTTATTTGGGGAAGATCTGGACAAGTATATCCAGAAAATTTCTGCCGGTAAAAGTACACTCTTGCCGGTTAAGAACAAAGCTAGAAGTCCTTCTTTCAAGAAGCCTACTTCTCCAGTCCCTGGCACATCGGCTGTGAAACAGTTCCGACAGCCTCCGCGGTCAAATCCAGGGGGCAGAAATCAGGGACAATCACAGGGTAACAAGAAACCCTGGGTCAAGAGAGGTACGAAACCTCCCCCCAAGTCATGAAGGGTTGCCCCCACTCAATCGGGTGGGGGGAAGACTTCAGTTGTTCACAGAGACCTGGCGGGACACCATCAGAGACAGATGGGTGATCTCCACAGTAAGTCTGGGATACAAGCTGGAGTTAAAAGACACTCCTCCTGCCCATTTTATGAGGTCAAACGTGCCAAGCGATCCCCAGTAGAGAGGATCCCTCCTTCTGGCACTAGAACAACTATTGCTCCAAGGTGTAATCATGAAGGTTCCCTTGGAAGAATGCGGGTTCGGGTTTTACTCAAACCTCTTCACAGTCCCGAAGCCAAACGGGGACGTGAGGCCCATATTAAATCTAAAAGGGCTAAACAAATTCCTACATATCAGGACTTTTCAGATGAAGTCGATCCGATCGGTGGCCACCGCCCTACAAGGGCAGGAATGGTTAGCCTCGATCGACATAAAGGATGCTTATCTGCATATTCCCATCTTTCCGGCCCATCAGAAATTTCTACGCAGTAGAAGGGCGCCATTTTCAGTTCAGAGCCTTACCTTTCGGTCTGGCCACAGCACCACGAGTGTTCACAAAAATTCTGGCCCCACTATTGGCCAATCTAAGAACACGGGGTGTAACGATAATGGCATATTTAGACGACCTGCTACTAATAGACCACTCAGTGGAAAAACTGGAAGTAGCTATTCAATCACGGTTGGATTATCAACCGAGACAAGTCAGCTCTAAGACCAGTCAAAAGTCTGGAATACTTGGGGCTAAGGCTGGATTCAAATCAGAGAAAGATTTTCTTACCTCCAGAGAAGGTGTCGTCTTTGAAAGATTTGACCCACTTAGTGGGTACAAAAAGAAAACCATCCATACGCCTGTGCATGAGGCTGCTGGGAAAAATGGTGGCTTCATTCGAAGCAGTACCCTACGGTCAATTCCATTCAAGGAACTTGCAGAGGGCCATACTATCAGCCTGGAACAAAAAATTTCAGGCTTTAGACTTACCAATGTCCCTGTCCCCTTCCGTTCGCAAGAGCCTCCATTGGTGGTTGGTGCCCCAGAATCTGGAAAAGGGGAAACCCTTCAGTCCGGTTTCTTGGAAGGTGGTCACTACAGATGCCAGCCTTATAGGCTGGGGGGCAGTACTGGAGCAATGGTCTCTCCAGGGCAAGTGGTCAGAAGCAGAGAAGGCCCTGCCCATCAATCTCTTAGAGATACGAGCAGCCCGGTATGCCCTAGTAGCATGGACATCCAAACTCCAAGGGTCCCCTGTCAGAATTCAATCAGACAATGCCACAGCAGTGGCATATATCAATCACCAGGGTGGCACCAGGAGTCGTGCAGCCCAGAGGGAAGCGAATTGCATCCTGAAATGGGCAGAAAGATATGTCCCAGCCATATCCGCAGTTTTCATCCCAGGAGTGGAAAATTGGAGAGCGGACTTTCTAAGTCGCCAGCAATTATGCCCGGGGGAATGGTCTCTTCACCCCGAGGTTTTCCAGGCAATATGCCAGCGGTGGGGAACACCGGATGTAGATCTGCTAGCATCCAGATTCAACGCAAAGGTAGACAGATTTGTGTCTCGCACAAGGGATCCCCTAGCTTGTGGCTCGGATGCCCTAGTGTTCCCTTGGGATCAGTTCAAGCTGATATATGCAATCCCACCGCCACAATTGTTACCGCGATTAATCCGCAGAATCCGGGTAGAAAAGAAACTGGTGATTCTGGTGGCTCCAGCGTGGCCCCGAAGAGCGTGGTACGCGGAGATCGTAGAGATGTCAGTGGGGAGTCCTTGGACCCTCCCACATCGTCCGGACCTGCTTTCGCAGGGACCAATATACCACCCTTCCTTACAAGCCCTAGGTTTGACGGCCTGGCTATTGAAGCCCACATTCTAAAAAAGAGAGGTCTCTCTAATCCGGTGGTATCTACCATGATCAATGCCAGGAAGGCGGTATCCAGGCAGATCTACTATAGAATCTGGAAAGCGTACATCGCGTGGTGTGAGGCCAAGAAATGGCATCCGCGTAAGTACGTAATAGGCAGGATTCTGGACTTCCTACAGTGGGCTGTGGATAGGAAGCTTGCCTTGAGTACTATCAAGGGTCAGATTTCGGCCTTGTCAATATTTTTTCAAAGGCCCTTGGCTTTGCATTCATTAGTCAAAGCTTTCATACAAGGAGTGATGCGTATTAGCCCTCCGGTTAGTATTCCCATATGTCCATGGGACTTAAACCTGGTTCTGTCGGTTCTACAGAAACAACCGTTTGAACCATTGCAGCACATTTCCTTGGTTCTTCTCACCAGGAAATTGATTTTCTTAGTAGCCATTTGTTCGGCTAAAAGAGTATCGGAATTAGCCGCCATGTCCTGTAAGGAGCCATATCTGGTTGTCCACAGGGATGAGCCGAACACCCCCCTGTTCGGTTCGCACCAGAACCTGCGAACAGACAAAATGTTCGTGTAAACTTTAGAACCCTATTAAATACAATGGACTCGAACGTTCGAAATCTAAAGTGTTAATTATAAAGTCTAATATGCAAGTTATTGTCCTAAAAAGCGTTTGGGGACCTGGGTCCTGCCCCAGGGGACATGTATCAATGCAAAAAGAAGTTTTAAAAACGGCCGTTTTTTCGGGAGCAGTGATTTTAATAATGCTTAAAATGAAAAAATAAAAGTGAAATATTCCTTTAAATTTCGTACCTGGGGGGTGTGTATGATATGCATGTGAAGTGGCGCATGTTTCCCGTGCTTAGAACTGTCCCTGCAAAAAATGTCATTTTTGAAAGAAAAAAAGTCTTTTAAAACTGACTTGCGGCTATTAATGAATTGTCGGCTCCCGGCAATACATACAAAAGTCATTGATAAAAAAAAAAAAAAAGCGTGGGGGTTCCCCAGAATTCAATTACCAGGCCCTTCAGGTCTGGAATGGATATTAAGGGGAACCCCGCCGCAAATAAAAAAAAAATTGACGTGGGGTTCCCCCAAATATCCATTCCAGGCCCTTCAGATCTGGCATGGATTTTAAGGGGAACTCCACCCCAAATTTAAAAAAAAAATGGTGTGGAGTCCCCCTAAAAATCCATACCAGACCCCTTATCCGAGCACGCAACCTGGCCGGCCGCAGGGGAAAAGGGGGGGACGAGAGAGCGGCCCCCCTCCCTCCTGAACTGTACCAAGCCACATGCCCTCAACATGGGGAGGATGTCCCCATGTTGATGGGGACAAGGGCCTCATCCCCACAACCCTTGCCCGGTGGTTGTGGGGGTCTGCGGGCGGGGGGCTTATCGGAATCTGGAAGACCCCTTTAACAAAGGGGACCCCCAGATCCCGGCCCCCCCCATGTGAATTGGAAAGGGGTACATTGTACCCCTACCATTTCACGAAGAAAGCGTAAAAAAATGTTTAAAAAAACACACAAACACCTTGAAAAAGTCCTTTATTTAAAAAAAAAAACATTCCAGCGGTGAAATCCAGTGTCCCGCGGCGATCCCGATGTCCAGCGCTGTCCTTCATTGGTTGTGCCTGAGCGGACCTGATGGGGAACTCCCTCTCAGTATTTTAAATGTATAGACCCGTCCCTTCTAAAGTTCCCCATCAGGTCCGCTCAGCGGACCAGATGCGGAACATGAGAAGGGGCGGGTCTATACATGTATTACCAAAGTGAGAGCAGTTCCCCATCAGGTCCGCCCCCTCGGTATGTCGGACCCGCTTACGTCATTGGCTTGAGCGGGGAACTTCCTTCACTGTGTAATTTAAATTTACATAGTGAAGGAAGTTCCCCGCTCAAGCCAATGACGTAGGCGGGTCCGACATACCGAGGGGGCGGACCTGATGGGGAACTGCTCTCACTTTGGTAATACATGTATAGACCCGCCCCTTCTCATGTTCCGCATCTGGTCCGCTGAGCGGACCTGATGGGGAACTTTAGAAGGGGCGGGTCTATACATTTAAAACACTGAGAGGGAGTTCCCCATCAGGTCCGTTCAGGCACAACCAATGAAGGACAGCGCTGGACATCGGGATCGCCGCGGGACACTGAATTTCACCGCTGGAATGTTTTTTTTTTTTTTTTTTTAATAAAGGACTTTTTCAAGGTGTTTGTGTGTTTTTTTAAACATTTTTTTACGCTTTCTTCGTGAAATGGTAGGGGTACAATGTACCCCTTACCAATTCACATAGGGGGGGGGCTGGGATCTGGGGGTCCCCTTTGTTAAAGGGGTCTTCCAGATTCCGATAAGCCCCCCGCCCGCAGACCCCCACAACCACCGGGCAAGGGTTGTGGGGATGAGGCCCTTGTCCCCATCAACATGGGGACATCCTCCCCATGTTGAGGGCATGTGGCTTGGTACGGTTCAGGAGGGAGGGGGGGCCGCTCTCTCGTCCCCCCCTTTTCCCCTGCGGCCGGCCAGGTTGCGTGCTCGGATAAGGGGTCTGGTATGGATTTTTAGGGGGACTCCACGCCATTTTTTTTTTAAATTTGGTGGTGGAGTTCCCCTTAACATCCATGCCAGATCTGAAGGGCCTGGAATGGATATTTGGGGGAACCCCACGTCAATTTTTCTTTAAATTTGCGGCGGGGTTCCCCTTAATATCCATTCCAGACCTGAAGGGCCTGGTAATTGAATTCTGGGGAACCCCCACACTTTTTTTTTTTTTTTATCAATGACTTTTGTATGTATTGCCGGGAGCCGACAATTCATTAATAGCCGCGAATGAGTTTTAAATGCAATTTTTTTCTTTCAAAAATGACATTTTTTGCAGGGACAGTTCTAAGCACGGGAAACATGCGCCACTTCACATGCATATCATACACACCCCCCAGGTACGAAATTTAAAGGAATATTTCACTTTTATTTTTTAATTTTAAGCATTATTAAAATCACTTCTCCCGAAAAAACGGCCGTTTTTAAAACTTCTTTTTGCATTGATACATGTCCCCTGGGGCAGGACCCCGGTCCCCAAACACTTTTTAGGACAATAACTTGCATATAAGCCTTTATAATTAGCACTTTAGATTTCTCCCATAGATTTTTCGAATTTGCCGCGAGCACCCCAATTTGTTCGCTGTTGGGCGAATGGGCGAACAGGCAATGTTCGAGTCGAACATGAGTTCGACTCGAACTCGAAGCTCATCCCTAGTTGTCCATAAGGACAGAGTAGTATTACGTCCTCACCCAGCCTTTCTTCCTAAGGTGGTATCGAGGTTTCATTTGAACCAAGATGTGGTTCTTCCTTCTTTTTTCCCCAAACCTACTTCAGTAGAGGAAAAGTTATTGCATTCTTTGGATGTAGTAAGAGCAGTTAAAGCTTATCTAAAAGCCACTGCTCAGATTCGTAGAACGGATACTTTGTTTGTTCTGCCGGAAGGCCCCAGAAAGGGTCAGGCAGCATCAAAATCTACTTTAGCCAGGTGGATTCGACAGGTCATAATACAAGCCTATGGCTTGAGAAGGAGACCGCCTCCGTTCAAAGTTAGGGCGCACTCCACAAGAGCAGTTGGAACTTCATGGGCAGTGCATCACCAGGCCTCCCTGGCTCAAATCTGTAAGGCCGCAACATGGTCTTCAGTACACACGTTTACTAGGTTCTACCAGGTGGACGTTAGAAGTCAGGAGGATGTCGCCTTTGGGCGCAGTGTGTTGCAGGCCGCAAAAGATCCTCATGCCTGATGGCACCCAGCTTATGTATAGTGTCCCCCCCCTCATTTGGCATTGCTTTGGGACGTCCCATTAGTAATGACTAAGTCGCTCTGTGTCCCGTGATGTACGAAAAAGAAAAAGGGATTTTTATAACAGCTTACCTGTAAAATCCTTTTCTTGGAGTACATCACGGGACACAGAGCTCCCACCCCTCTTTTTTGGCGACACTTATTGCTTTGCTACAAAACTGAGGTGCTCCCGGATGGGAGGGGCTTATATAGGGGAGGGTACTTCCGGTTTTGGAAGTTGCCAGTGCCAGCACCTGAAGGTATCTATATAACCCATTAGTAATGACTAAGTCGCTCTGTGTCCCGTGATGTACTCCAAGAAAAGGATTTTACAGGTAAGCTGTTATAAAAATCCCTTTTTATGGATTAAATCGAGTAAAAAACAAAGGGGGCTAGCATATACAGTATATTAGTTTGAAGACGGATCATGGGCTGTATCAGCAAATGTTTATTTTTAACTTAAAGGGGTTGTAAAGGTTTGTTTTTTATTTTAAATAGGTTCCTTTAAGCTAGTGCATTGTTGGTTCACTTACCTTTTCCTTCTATTTCCCTTCTAAATGTTTTTTTTTTCTTTGTTTTCTTTGTCTGAATTTCTCACTTCCTGTTCCTCCTCAGTAAGCTGTTCAGTAAGCTGTTCTGGCTGACTAAACACCACTCGGATGATGGTGTGAAGTTTACTGAGGAGAAACAGGAAGTGAGAAATTCAAACAAAGAAAAAAAACATTTAGAAGGGAAATCGAAAGAAAAAGTAAGTGAACCAACAATGCACTAGCTTAAAAGAACCTATTTAGAAAATAAAAAAACTAACCTTTACAACCCCTTTAAAAGTTATCATTTATTGCACCAATATTTTGCCCCAAATAAATCCCATCAATTGGGCATCAATTGTATGACTAATTGTGCCAACCAGCATATACAGCAGTACGAAATTATTCAGGCTAGAGCAGAAAAAGTGATGGATTTCATGAATTTAGAAACAGATGTTTCAAAGAGCATAGTTACATTTTTAAGTGTTTCATTGCTAGGTAAGCAGGATCTGTTCAACAGTCAGCTCATAAGTCCAAGGGGATGTGTCTTGATGTATCAAATAAGTGAAGACTGCCACCGTCACCCAAACACACTGCCTCTTACCCATAGGTAGATGTAAAAAAGCATGGATATAATTTACTGACAGCTCCTCAGCACCACGGGGTTGACCCTGTATCTCCTTCACAATCTCAATACCCGGTTAAGATAAAAAAGAGACTCCTCATAGTGCAGACATCCAAATGTTAGTTTATTGATAAAAAGTGAAAATGTTTTGCACTCACATTTCAGCAGGTTAATATAGGCATTGTAGGAAACGTCCAGTGTTTCCAACCCACAAAATGGCCACCGTGTCCCAGCATGCAAGTCGCGTCACACGTCTCCAACTCCTCCTACGCGTTTCATCATCTATGACGTGATCAGGGGCATGGCTTGAAGTGCGCTATGCTCAATATATATAGGACGACTAATTAGTGGGCGGGCATTGCCTGCGTTCCTACAACAGGAAGCAATAGAGGATCTACTGAGTTCCAACCACAGGAAACAGGAAATTGCATTGACAGGAAGCATCAATATTTATAGTGAATCTTAAGCAACCAAGCCAGGAAGCAGCGCCATCTTGTGGTACAAAAATATATTAACAAAATTAAACAATTGATTACAACACTTATACACAATTACATACATATTACAAAAACATTAATGACACTTTAAATTAAATTAAAAATATTGTCTACGAGGAGACAAAAGGGTACAAACCAAAAACTGATTAGCTATTATTAATGAATGAATTAATATCCCACTCTCTGCTATCCCTATGAGCGACCCATGGCAGCTAACAGTGAGTAAATAAGTGACATATATCTCTTTGGATTATCAGTCCAACCACTGTTCCATATAACCACCATACAACCTGCCTGTCCACTAAAATTAAATAGTTCAACTCACTATAATGTAGGATCAGGGGAGCTCTGAGTGTGTCACTTGCCATCCTCGCCTACCACCAGATGCAGTGTGTCACTTGCCATGTCTCCTGATACCAGATGCAACTTGGCTCACTTGTCACCACAGATGCAGCTTGTCACTTGCAACCACAGATGCAGCTTGTTACTTGTCATCACAGATGCAGCTTCTCACTTGTTTCCACAGATGCAGCACTCACTTGTCACCACGGATGCAGTTTGTCACTTGTCATAACAGATGCAGCTTGTCACTTGTCATAACAGATGCAGCTTGTCATTTGTTGCCACAGATGTAGCTTCTTACTTGTTACCACAGATGCAGCGCTCACTTGTCACCACAGATGCACTTGTCACCACAGATGCAGTTTGTCACTTGAATACCATCACACTTCCTTTCTGAATGAGCAGTGTGTTTAGTGCTGTGGACATGCACAGATGGATGGATTGGCTGCAATCCCTATGAGCGACCCATGGCAGCTAACAGTGAGTAAATAAGTGACATATATCTCTTTGGATTATCAGTCCAACCACTGTTCCAAATAACCACCATACAACCTGCCTGTCCACTATGTTCATACCATGTGGGGCATAGCACCTAACCTGATAAATCCACTTAGTTTCAAGACGTGATACCTCTCGCACCACATTGCTACCTCTCCAGTTACTAGTGAATCTATCGATACCAATAAATGAACAGACTATTTGCATTGAGTAAATCAACTCCAATGTCTCTGGAGGGACCAGAGCAATAAGATCACCTACTTAGTGTTTCCATCTCTATTTCTCTTGACAAATAAGAATTAGGCTTTCTAGTCCTATCTATATCAAATCTATTAGGGCAGCACTACAAATCAAAAGCTTATTTAAAAAAATGCTAAAAATAAATCAATAATTATTATCCTCTTGTGCTAAATTAGAAGTACTGTGCAAAATACTATGCTCTCAAATGTCCGTCTAACTTAGTGCTCCTTTTGCATACATATGTAGCACTACCTTAACCCCCTTTACCTGCCTTTGGCTCCTCGCTGGTAGAGAGGGCACACCACGCCACAAGCCTGTACCCTTCTGTGTAAAGCGGTTGAGCGGTGTTGTTAGCGGGTTTCCACGACCAGAAACCGGAATCCTCCAGAGAATGATTCTCACCTCTACAACAAACAGAGATAAGTCCTTGTTCTCCCCAGTAACTTGAATGTCCACACCAGCTACAACTCCAATGCAGAGTTTATTTTCTCTTCACAAAATAACAGTCTCTGATAGGAAAAGGTTGGAATAAAAGACAGGACAGCATAAGGTGTGGGAGAGGTCCAGGCACAAACACAATCACTTCACTGCTCGGCTTCTCAAGCAGACTCAGCCCAGATGGATAATCTCCCTAGGAAGGGACTAGCAGCCAAATGGTACTCTAACTTAACTGCACAGACTGGCTGAACTTGGTCTCTGCCACAAACCTGGTGAACTTGGTACTTCAAAACTTGGCCTCTATGTAAGGAGAAGACATCCCTCCAGAGAGTTACCGGGCCCCTTCCTTCACCGTGACTTCTCACCGGTCCCTTGGAACAGTTCCTCCCCCAGCCTCCTCGTCCAAGATACGGATCCCCTCGCAAGGTGGCACCCTGGGATTCCTCGATCCTTGATGGGCCCCAGCTGAAGGTGCTGGGCCCAAGGCCTTTGCTGCAGTCCCAGGGCTAAAGGTGCCTGGGACGGATTCACCGACCTCCGCCCCTGGGCCAAAGGTGCCCAGGGCGGACAGAAATACACTCCTGGGGTAGGACCCCCGACCACCGAAGAACGGACAGAACCCTGAACAGGCAGCGTCTGCCCCTTTTATATCCTCTCCCAGCATACACAGCAGGCCCGCCACACCCACGTTACAGCTACCGAGAGGGGACACACAAGGCACAGCACTGTATCACTGGTTCAACCGGCTTAGCTTGGCTTGTAGCTGATGCAGGATGTCAGTAACTTTTTCCTGTGGAAACATCCGATCCGAGCAAGCGCTGGGGTGTAACTCCGCCACGGCCGCAGGAAGCTCTAACCTAGCCGACCTTCCTCTTGGGCGGTGGGAGTGAGGATTCAGTAACTACCGATGCAACATCCTCCGGTTTCTCCATCTCCGGTTCCTCAATCATCAAAGTCCCAACAGTGCGCGTAGGGGTGACTGTGGAAGCTCTGGTTCCTTCTTCTAAAGTGGTGGCGTCCGTAAGGCAGTTCAGACGGAAGGCCCAAGGTTTTTCAGTAGGCTGTTCTACCTCAAATAGGAGTTCTTTGCACTGCTAGCATCTTCCAAAAGGCCTAAGGTGCACCACCAGTCCCTGGCATCCGGGACAAACCACGCCAAGGGCCTCCGCCTCCGCCTCTCTGCAGACATAGAGAGCGAAGCAACCCCGAGGCTTCAGTCGGATCACCGTGTTGGTCACAGAAGCAGCAAACGAGGTCAAATTCATTGTTGAAGTGACCGGAATCCATGAGGCATTAGATGCCATGTTACCCGCTTGCCGATTCATCGCGCACTGTCCTTTTTGCACCAAAATCACCACGTGCAACTCACCACATGGCAAGGCTCCTCCCATCTTCTGCAATGTTCGCGGGTTTTCTCACTTTAGGCACGCCCACGAACTACGCAGCCTGGGCTCTACTCGTGGCACAGTCACTTTATTTTCAAATATGGCCAACCTCCACGGAACTTCACAGGGGAATAAAGTTCAAACTCTGGGGGGGGTTTCCAACACTTTCCAGCCGCAGAAATCCCGGACGAGCCCCCACGTGTAGCGCTACCTCAACCCCCTTTACCTGCCTTTGGCTCCTCGCAGGTAGAGAGGACACACCACGCCACAAGCCCATACCCTCCTGTGTAAAGAGGTTGAGCGGTGTTGTTAATGGGTCTCCACGGCCAGAAACTATAATCCTCCAGAGAATGATTCTCACCTCTACAACAGACAGAGATAAGTCCTTGTTCTCCCCAGTAACTTGAATGTCCACACCAGCTACAACTCCAATGCAGAGTTTTTCTCTTTGCAAAATACCAGTCTCTGATAGGAAAAGGTTGGAATAAAAGACAGGACAGCATAAGGTGTGGGAGAGGTCCTTGGTACTTCAAAACTTGGCCTCTATGTAAGGAGAAGACATCCCTCCAGAGAGTTACCGGGACCCTTCCTTCACCGTGACTTCTCAACGGTCCCTCGGAACAGTTCCTCCCCCGGCCTCCTCATCCAAGATACGGGTCCCCTCGCAAGGCGGCACCCTGGGATTCCTTGATCCTTGATGGGCCCCAGCTGAAGGTGCTGGGCCCAAGGCCTTTGCTGCAGTCCCAGGGCTAAAGGTGCCTGGGACTGATTTACCGACCTCCGTCCCTGGGCCAAAGGTGCCCAGGAGGGACAGGAACACACTCCTGGGGTAGGACCCCCGACCACGAAGAATGGACAGAACCCCGAACAGGCAGCGTCTTCCCCTTTTATATCCTCTCCCAGCATGCACAGCAGGCCCGCCACACCCATGGTACGGCTGCCGAGAGGGGACACACAAGGCACAGCACTGTATCAGTGGTTCAACCCTAGCCTACTATGGCAGCGCCACCTGCAGGCCACAGGGAACTACACACCAATACTCTCCCTGCGGACAAAATGGTTGACAGAATCCTGACAATTGGGGTGTTTGAGCACAACTACCACTCAAACACTTCCCCTAAATTTAGGAACCCGCTACACATATAAATAATATCAAACAAAAAAATAAAATATTTATTTGTCATTTCTGCTGGAAATTAAATAATATTGTTCCAAGATAATAATATATTATGCACCACAAATCACTCTGTCCACCAAAAATTCAATAAGTGCAACGCTTAGTGACTTTGTACTCCTCTGATGAAGTCATATGGCGTGTAGTAACGTGGAGCCGGATGACATCATCAAGTTGTACCAGGAACTAACTAGTACACACTAGCAGAGAGGGGTGGTGATTGTTTTAAAGTGGTTATATACCCAGTGAAGTGCCTAGCCTCAGGTTATACACAGAGATTAAACAAATCCTCCTTCATAAGTTGTACCTGTTTATCTGCAGTCTTCTCTTCTCTACATCTGTTTAAAGTACAGAATGTATAAAGCTTGTCTGGGCATTCAGAAAAAGGTGGTGGAAAGATGAAATTACACACTGCAGAGCTCAGCGAGAAGAGCTCTCTGATTGTAGGGAAGGGACACCCCCCCTTCACACAGCACACATGAACAGAGCTGAGGCTGTCAATCAGCTGGAGGTCCCTCCCGTCAACATTTTTCTCTTGGTGTCAGGAAAACTTGTCAGAAGTGATTCATGCTGATAGCAGAGGAATGAAGCAGCAGTCAGAAACTACACTTTGTGCTCTTAATTGAGACAAGTACACACTATACTGTAGAGAGATATGATTTGTTCACATTTCATGTCTGAGGTTTACAGCCACTTTAATGCTTTTACTCACTGGACTGATGCTGAACATGCGATTTACTTGTGTGCTTAGTTCAGATGCTCATAGTGTAGAAAGTTCAGTAAACAAGAGTACATACCTGGAGCAGGACTATAAACAGAGCAGGCTGGGTGATGCAAAGCTGCAGATGTAGGTGGAACAGCAAGAAACTGGTGTGTAACAGGGACAGGTCAGGGCAGCCAAGTTGTAGTGGCAATATTAGTGGTAATACTGAATGTTTAGCAAAAGCCTAGTCTAGACAAGCCGGGTCACACACAAGTAGATCAGAGTTCAAACCGTACCGAATCAGCAGCGAGGAATAGCATGGTCAGAAACACTTGGGTCATACACAAGTAGATCTGAGAAGATATCATCTAGGTCAAGTGGGAGCACACTAAGGTGTACGTTTAATAAACTGTGATAAGCCGAGATCATGATGATCACCGCTTATCTCAGAGCATTGCCAGTTTAATAAACTGAGATCAGGAGCAGAGAACATGTTCTCACCTCTGCCGGGTTAGCCCCCCCTTATCAAAATTTTTGAAAAATCTTATGCAGTTTGTTAGATGTTTGTTAGATCAGGTTAGATCAACCTTTGTTTGCGTTAGATCTCACACAGAAGAAGCAATATTAACAGTTATTTGCTGGAGGGGCTAACCCGTCATCAGGCCCCCCTTATCAAAAAATTGACCAAACAGTAAGCTATTTTGGAAGCTATTTGTTAGATCCGGTAAGATCAAGTGGTTTTAACGTTAGATCTCACATAATTAGAGACTTATTAAGTGATTAATGAGGGGGGGCTGGCCCCCCTTATCAAATTTTCTGGCCAAAAATGATTCAGACTAATAGATATTCATTAGATCCGGTAAGATCAAGTGGTTTTAACGTTAGATCTCATATAATTTCAGAGATATTCCACATACAAATACTGATATTAGGTGGTACATAAGGACGGGTTGGCCCCCCCTTATCAAATTTTCGGGCCAAAAATCATTCAGGCTATTAGATATTCATTAGATCCGGTAAGATCAAGTGGTTTTAACGTTAGATCTCACATAATTAGAGACTTATTAAGTGATTAATGAGGGGGGCTAGCCCCCCTTATCAAATTTTCGGGCCAAAAATCATTCAGGCTAATAGATATTCGTTAGATCCGGTAAGATCAAGTGGTTTTAACGTTAGATCTCACATAATTAGAGACTTATTAAGTGATTAATGAGGGGGGGCTGGCCCCCCCTTATCAAATTTTCGGGCCAAAAATCATTCAGGCTAATAGATATTCGTTAGATCCGGTAAGATCAAGTGGTTTTAACGTTAGATCTCACATAATTAGAGACTTATTACGTGATTAATGAGGGGGGCTGGCCCCCCCCTTATCAAATTTTCGGGCCAAAAATCATTCAGGCTAATAGATGTTCGTTAGATCCGGTAAGATCAAGTGGTTTTAACGTTAGATCTCATATAATTTCAGAGATATTCCACATACAAATACTGATATTAGGTGGTACATAAGGACGGGTTGGCCCCCCCTTATCAAATTTTTGGGCCAAAAATGATTCAGGCTAATAGATATTCGTTAGATCCGGTAAGATCAATTGGTTTTAACGTTAGATCTCACATAATTTCAGAGATATTCCACATAAAAATACAGATATTAGGTGGTACATAAGGACGGGTTGGCCCCCCTTATCAAATTTTCGGGCCAAAAATCATTCAGGCTATTAGATATTCGTTAGATCCGGTAAGATCAAGTGGTTTTAACGTTAGATCTCACATAATTAGAGACTTATTAAGTGATTATTGAGGGGGGCTGCCCCCCCCTTATCAAATTTTCGGGCCAAAAATCATTCAGGCTAATAGATATTCGTTAGATCCGGTAAGATCAAGTGGTTTTAACGTTAGATCTCACATAATTAGAAACTTATTACGTGATTAATGAGCGAACGCGTCACATTCGATGCCGTCGCCGCCATCTTGGTTCACCCTATCCTATGCCTAGGAAGCTACCGCGCATGCGTCGAAGTCATTTCGAGCATGCGCGGGCTTCCCGGCGAAAAGGTAAGTGTACACACACACCATTTTCTCGTCGAGAAACAAGCTGACGAGAATCTCGACGAGAAAATAGAGAGCAGGTTCTCTATTTTCTCGTCGAGATTTGAGTCGCTTTTCTTGACGAGAAACCATACACACGAACGAATTTCTCGGCAAGAAATCTCTGCCAGCAAGTTTCTTGCTGGTTCTTGCCGAGAAACTCGTTCGTGTGTACGAGGCATGAGGGGGTGAAATCCCCCACAGGTACTGACAGGCGTGCTCTCCCTCAGTAAGTGCCTGTGTAAATGTCTATTCAGTCCGACGGTTCCTGGCGGGAATGGAGGGAGGTGTGGGACCATGGGTGACAGAGCAGCCCCCGCTACACACTCCCCCCACTAAAAAACCTTAGGTCTGCCAAAGGTGGTAAAGAGTCTATGACCTGTTACATGCTTTTGATATACACACGTAAAAAAAAAAACAGGTTAGTGTGCACAGGAAACCATACAATTTGCATCTGTATAAAACCATGGCAGAGGAATATCCAACCAATTAGCATAGAAGGGGAGGTTGTCCTGCCTCGCAGTTTTCATCTTCAGCAAGGGGTACAGACTGAGAGTGAGATCTAGTCACTGGCTGGGATCTTTGAGAGGCCGTGGGTGTGGACTGTAAATCTGGCTGTGGTGGCACATGAACTGCTTCTAACAGAGGCAACAGATGATTGCGATGCCAAGTCTTGTGCTTCCCTCTGGCCGGATTTGATATACTGGGAGTCCAGGCAGATGCTTGCAAATGACATAGGGCTGCGACTTCCAGTGGGAAGTTGCTGAGGTATGGTCGAGGGATGTGCCGAAGGCCAAGTCGACTGGCAGCCGGGCCTACCGTCCGAACATCAAACTATAGGGAGCGTAACCTGTGGCATCATTGGCGGTGCTGTTATAAGCATGCACAATAGCCACTATATGCTTGCTCCAGTGCTGTTTTTGTTCTGAATTTAGAGTTCCGAGCATATCCAGGAGGGTTTGGTTGAATCTCTGTGGTTGAGGATCTCCTGGAGGATGATACGGGGGGGTTTTAGACTTCCTGATGCCCAACAGGTCTAACAGTCTCTTGATGAGACTACTCTCAAAATCTCTCCCCTGATCAGAGTGGATGCGTTGGGACAGACCATAGTGCACAAAGAATTTCTCCACAAAGATCTTGGCCACTGTGGATGCTTGTTGGTCCCTCGTGGAAAACGCCTGGGCATACCGAGTGAAATGGTCAGTCACTACCAGGATATTTTCCTGCCCGCTAAAATCAGGCTCAAAGCACAGAATGTCAATGCACACCAGCTCCATGGGTCCCTGACTCCGAAGATGGCCCATTGGGGCAGCTCGTGAGGCAAAGTCTTCTTTTGGATACATCTGATGCAGGAGTGGCAATAGTCCTCAACTTCAGCCTGCATGCAGGGCCAGTAGAAATTGTCCCTCACCAGGTCAAAAGTCCTTTTGGGCCCTAGGTGGCCATGGTTGTCATGTAGGGCAGTTAATACTGTCTCCCTGTGTTTTTCAGGTAGGAATAGCTGCAATTTTTTTTCAGAATCATCAGAGGGGCCCCTTCGGTAGACCAACCCTTGGTGCACCTGAAAATGATCCCACTCTCGGTGCAGCAGACGGGTTTCCTTTGGGGAGTCAGTGAGGAGCAAGTCAGGGCGTTGGCTCTCCAAGGCCTTCAATGCCAAGCTGCAGGGAGGGTCCTCCAACTGGTCCCTCTGCAGGTCATTCTTTGACAGCTTCGGGCAGACCTTTATCTCCGACTTGGGTGACATTGCAATAACATCTGGGGACACCAGCGGCTGACACTCCAATGTCTTCGGCCCTGGATCCTTCTCCAGCTTGATGTTCTGCTCCTTGACATAAGGCTCGTACCCCTTCAGGTGTCAGCTGGGGGGTCTCTAGAACAATGGGGCCTTCTTGACAAAGCATCCGCATCTTGTTTCAGGCTGAAAATAAACCCTGATAGAGTAGCCAATCATCTGTGACCCGTGGCATCCAACTTGGTGGTAGTGAGGATGTAGGTGAGAGGATTGTTGTCAGTCTTGATCACGAACTCCGCTCCATATAGATAATCCCTCAGCTTATCCACCACCACCCACTTCAAGGCCAGGAACTCAAGTTTGTGCATGGGGTAGTTCTTCTCGGCGGGGGGCCAAGTTCCGACTCATGTAGGCAACAGGCCGTAGATGACCGCCATGCTCTTGATATAGCACCCCACCTAACCCATCTCGACTGGGGTTAACAGTTAGCTCATATGGCTTGGTTGGATCTGCATAGGCCAGAACAGGAGCTGTTGTTAGGCTTCACTTCAGCTGCCTAAAACCTCTTCACACTTCGGAGTCCATTGTTCCTGAATGGACTCTCTGGGTTTTCTGGGCCCTCCAGCTAGTCTGACAGGCTTCGCCAGATCAGGGTCAGCGTCTTAGCGAATCCCTTGACAAATCTTCTGTAATAAGAGCAGAATCCCAGAAATGACCTAAGCTCAGTCACGTTGGTAGGCCTCGGCCAGGAGGTGACAGCTTCCAGCTTCTGGGGGTCGGTGGCCACTCTGTCGGCAGACACAATATGGCCAAGTTAGTTGACTGAGGGTTGGTAAAACTGGCACTTTTCCAGAGACAGCTTCAACCTTCTCATCATGCAGTCTGTTCAGGACCTTCTCCAGATGCTCTTCGTGCTCTTCCAGGGTCTTGCCGAAAACGATGATGTCGTCTAAGTGCACCAACACCTCGATCAGTTTCATGTCACCCACGGTCTTCTCCATTAGCCTTTGGAAGGTGGCTGGGGCACCAGACAGGCCTTGTGTCACTGTCAGGTGTGTACTGTGTAATTTGATAAGGGGGGGGGCAAACCCGTCCTTATGTACCACCTAATATCAGTATTTTTATGTGGAATATCTCTGAAATTATGTGTGATCTAACGTTAAAACCACTTGATCTTACCGGATCTAACGAATATCTATTAGCCTGAATGATTTTTGGCCCGAAAATTTGATAAGGGGGGGCCAACCCGTCCTTATGTACCACCTAATATCAGTATTTTTATGTGGAATATCTCTGAAATTATGTGTGATCTAACGTTAAAACCACTTGATCTTACCGGATCTAACAAATATCTATTAGCCTGAATGATTTTTGGCCTGAAAATTTGATAAGGGGGGGGCCAACCCGTCCTTATGTACCACCTAATATCTGTATTTGTATGTGGAATATCTCTGAAATTATATGAGATCTAACTTTAAAACCACTTGATCTTACCGGATCTAACGAATATCTATTAGCCTGAATGATTTTTGGGCCGAAAATTTGATAAGGGGGGGCCAACCCGTCCTTATGTACCACCTAATATCAGTATTTGTATGTGGAATATCTCTGAAATTATATGAGATCTAACGTTAAAACCACTTGATCTTACCGGATCTAACGAATATCTATTAGCCTGAATCATTTTTGGCCAGAAAATTTGATAAGGGGGGGCCAACCCGTCCTTATGTACCACCTAATATCAGTATTTGTATGTGGAATATCTCTGAAATTATATGAGATCTAACGTTAAAACCACTTGATCTTACCGGATCTAACGAATATCTATTAGCCTGAATCATTTTTGGCCAGAAAATTTGATAAGGGGGGGCCAGCCCCCCTCATTAATCACTTAATAAGTCTCTAATTATGTGAGATCTAACGTTAAAACCACTTGATCTTACCGGATCTAACGAATATCTAATAGCCTAAATGATTTTTGGCCCGAAAATTTGATAAGGGAGGGCCAACCCGTCCTTATGTACCACCTAATATCAGTATTTGTATGTGGAATATCTCTGAAATTATATGAGATCTAACGTTAAAACCACTTGATCTTACCGGATCTAACGAATATCTATTAGCCTGAATGATTTTTGGCCCGAAAATTTGATAAGGGGGGGCCAGCCCCCCCTCATTAATCACTTAATAAGTCTCTAATTATGTGAGATCTAACGTTAAAACCACTTGATCTTACCGGATCTAACAAATAGCTTCCAAAATAGCTAACTGTTTGGTCAATTTTTTGATAAGGGGGGGCTAATGACGGGTTAGCCCCCCCAGCAAATAACTGTTAATAATGCTTCTTCTGTGTGAGATCTAACGCAAACAACGGTTGATCTAACCTGATCTAACAAAGATCTAACAAACTGCATAAGATTTTTTCAAAAATTTTGATAAGGGGGGGCTAACCCAGCAGAGGTCATGTTCTCCGCTTCTCATCACAGCACATGACCGTTTTGTCACAAAACAGCCAGTTTAATAAACTGAGATCTGAAGATCTCACGGCTCTTCCACTGAAATATCTCCCTTCCAGATTCACCAGCTCAGAGGTGGAGAATCTGGGAGAGAAGCTGGTGTGATTAGAGGAAGAAAGCTTATTTCTTCCTAATATCAGCACCAGTGGGTTAAAAATGAATATTAACAACATTATATATATATATATATATATATATATATATACACACAAACAAGTGTGTGTATATAGATACATTATATATGTGTGTATATATATATATATATACTGTATATATACACATGTGTGTGTGTATATATATATATATATATATATATATATATATATATATACACATACACACTCACACACATATATACAGTATTTATATATATGTATACACACACACATATATTCACAGACACATGAATATATATATATTCATGTGTTTGTGTATATATACATATATACTGTATATATGTGTGTGTGTATATGTGTGTGTTTATATATATATATATATATATATATATATATATATATACACACACACACATGTGTATATACAGTATATACATACAGGATATATATATATAGTTATCACGTCTGAAAACATGTAATTACATGTTCTTTTAAACTTTAGTTTCACTTTTTGAACTCGGCTGCACCGTAATCTCACAATATCTCACGAGATTACTTACAGGCAGCCCACCCACTTTTACACAGATCTCAGCCGTTTTCAGAGGAAACACTTCTCCTGTGTTCTCCCTCTGAGAACTGAAGTTCTCAGTTTATTAAACCAGCTGCAGAGGAGATAATTTTCCTCTGAGAACTGCCGAGAACTGAACTGAGAAAAAACTTCTCAGTTTACTAAAGCACTGGTATTGTGATGACACGTGTTTTAACCACTTGACCTTCAGAAGGCTTTACTCCCTTCATGACCAGGCCATTTTTTGCTATTCAGTACTGTTACTATAACTATATTTGTGAGGTCATGGAACACGCAAATTCAATTTACCGTATATACTCGAGTATAAGCCGAGATTTTCAGCCCTTTTTTTGGGCTGAAAGTCCCCCCCTCGGCTTATACTCGAGTCAGCGAAATTGAATATTGTAAAATGTACCTGAAGGCTGCGGCGTCCATCGTTTAAAAGTCGCGGGCTCTTCCTGGTCCCGTCCGTGATAGGCGGAACTGTGTGTGATGAGAATCACCTATCACGAACGTTCTCTCATCCTCAGTTTCCCAGCAGACGTCCGTGATTGGCGGAAACTGAACACAGTGTCTGCTGGGATGGGTGAAGATGAGAGAACGTTCGTGATAGGCGATTCTCAGCAGGCAGTTCCGCCTATCACGGAAGAGACCAGGAAGAGAGCGCAAGTTTTAAACGATGGACGCCGCAGCCTTCAGGTACAATTTTAATGTTCAATTAGAATTCTAGGGAAACGGTGAGGGTGGGCACAGGTGAGGATGGGCACAGGTGAGGATGGGCACAGGTGAGGGTGGGCACAGGTGAGGATGGGCACAGGTGAGGATGGGAACAGTGAGGATGGCAGTGTTGCCAACCGTCCGTAGAATTACGGACAGTTCGTTAAAACAAGGAACTTTTTCCCTGTACGTAAAAGTCCGTAGTAAGGGAAAGGTGCCAGTAAAAATGGCAGCGATCGGCTCGGGGTCAGAACTGCACATGCGCAATGCCGGAAATCCCCGAGAAGAGCCGATCTTGAGCCGCTGAGTCTGACTCCTGCACAACCTCTGCCCAGCCCACCCGCCGCGCAGCCAATAAAGTCACCGCATTTTCCCGCCAGCCTATGAACAGGCAGGACGGAGGAGCCTCGTAGAGTGGAGAGCAGAGCTGCGTGTGTGACCTGAGCGGAGGGAGCCTGAAAAGTCGTGACCGGTGGTCTGGATAACAGAGCACACACACCCCCACCGGACGGACCCATGCCAGCCTGCCTGACTGAGTGAGTGACGTGTGTGGAGCCTGCTGCCCGCTATTGCCGTGCCCGGTGTCTTGAACCTGGTGAGTCAGTCAGAGCAGACTAGTAGTCGGACAGACACAGTGAGTGTGACAAGAGAGACTACTATCTCGAGTCGACTGTGTGACTGTGTGAGGGTGAGCAGGGAGACAGCCAGGCTGGAATGATTCATTGATGGTGGAGGGAGGAGGGGGCTCAGGTGGACCTGTGGTGCACCGTGCTGTCAGACAAGCACAGGCAGCAGTTTCCAGACAAAAATGGCAGTGGTGAGATTGTACAAAATCATTGTATGCAATCTCTGTCTGCTGTCTCTCACTCTGATATCTCCTGTATTCTGTCCGCAAGAGTGAATCCTGTCTCTGCATAACCATCTCCTGTATCCTGTCCGCATGACCATCTCCTGTACTATGTCTCCAGTCTCTGACCATCTCCTGTACTATGTCTCCAGTCTCTGACCATCTGTTGTACCATGTCTCCAGTCTCTGACCATCTCCTGTACCATGTCTACAGTCTATGACCATCTCCTGTACCATGTCTACAGTCTATGACAATCTCCTGTACCATGTCTGCGGTCTCTGATCATCTCCTGTACCATGTCTGCAGTCTCTGACCATCTCCTGTACCATGTCTGCAGTCTCTGATCATCTCCTGTATGATGTCTGCTGTCTCTGATCATCTCCTGTACCATGTCTGCAGTCTCTGACTATCTCCTGTACCATGTCTCCAGTCTCTGACCATCTCCTGTACCATGTCTCCAGTCTCTGTCCATCTCCTGTACCATGTCTCCAGTCTCTGACCACCTCTTGTACCATGTCTGCAGTCTCTGACCATCTCCTGTACCATGTCTGCAGTCTCTGACCATCTCCTGTACCATGTCTGCAGTCTCTGACCATCTCCTGTACCATGTCTGCAGTCTCTGACCATCTCCTGTACCATGTCTGCAGTCTCTGACCATCTCCTGTAGCATGTCTGCAGTCTCTGACCATCTCCTGTACTATGTCTGCAGTCTCTGATCATCTCCTGTACCATGTCTGCAGTCTCTGACCATCTCATCTTTTATCATGTCTGCAGTCTCTGACCATCTCCTGTACTATGTCTGCAGTCTCTGATCATCTCCTGTACCATGTCTGCAGTCTCTGACCATCTCATCTTTTATCATGTCTGCAGTCTCTGAGGGGGAGCCAGTAGAGGAGTCAAGAGTGGGAGCGCCGCCAAATTGGGGATCACGAGAGAAGTCATATGTGTGTGGACTGTGTAGCGGAGACTATCAGATAAAACCAGAGCCGCCAAGCTGGAGTTGCCTGACTGAGCCCTGCACGGTGCACCTGTGAGGAGGTCAGTCTGAGGGGGAGGTCACTGATGTAAGGGGGGGAGTGAACACAATAATGTAAGGGGGCACTGAAAAAAAGGTTAACCCTTATATCAGTAACCCCCCTTACCTTAGTGTATTCACTCTGCGGAAGGTAATCTCTGGTCACCAGATTCCACCCCTCATTAGAGTTTCCAATGTTCCCCCTTTACATCAGAGTCTGCAGGATTTCCTCTTATAGTGCAAGGAAGAACTCTGCAGACCCTGATGTAAGTGGGAACTCTGATGTAAATGGGAGCACAGAGCCCCCCCTTACATCAGAGTTCCCCCTTAGATCGTGATCTGTGGCATCGTCCTTTACATCAAGGTTCGCAGAGTTCACCCTTGCACTGTAAGGGGGAACTCTGTGCTGGCTGTGTTATATTAACCTGACCTTCATGTAAATAGAGAAATTTGGTTTTTGACTTTTTTTTTACTTAAACACAATGCTAATAGCACTAGCAACATGTTTATAGTGTAAATACTTAAAGTTGCACAGTTTAGCACCGAAAACAGCCATTTTAGGTGCTTTTTTGAAGTGCCAGTAAAAAATTGGTGGTGTACATAATTTTTAGGCATCTTGCCAGTAAATTTCACTTGGGGGGGTTGGCAACACTGGAGGATGGGAACAGTAAGGTGGCACTGGGCTTAGTGAAGTTGCAATGGGTGGGCATTGTTGACCCTCGGCTTATACTCGAGTCAGTACGTTTTCCCAGGTTTTTGTGGTAACATTGGGTACCTCGGCTTATACTCGGGTCGGCTTATACTCGAGTACATACGGTATATAACTTTTTTCACACGAATAGAACCTACTTTTGGTGTATTTAAACACCACTGGCTTTTTAAAAACAAAAAAAAGACCGAAAAAAAAAAAAAAAATATATTTTCTACTTCTATAATAAAACATATCCAAGCAAATCAAATTTCTTCATAAATTTAAGCCAAACTGTGTTCTGCTGGTAAAAAATAAAAATCCCAATAAGTGTATTGATTGTTTTTTGCGAAAGCTATAGCATCTACAAACCTCATTTCTTGAGGCCCTTAAAATGACTTGACAGTACAAATACCCTTTTTTTGGAAAGTAGACCGTCTGGGGTATTTAGTAATGGCAAGTTTTTTAAAGTTGTAATTTGTTGTCATAATTTTTTGGAAAATGAAGAAATTGAAAAAAAGTTTTTTTTTTTATCACAATTTCTATTTAACCACTTCAGCCCCGGAGGATTTAGCTGCCAAATGACCGGTCCACTTTTTGCGATTCAGCACTGTGTCGCTTTAACTGACAATTGCGCGGTCGTGCGACGTGGCTCCCAAACAAAATTGACGTCCTTTTTTTCCCACAAACAGAGCTTTCTTTTGGTGGTATTTGATCACCTCTGGTTTTTATTTTTTGCGCTATAAACAAAAATAGAGCGACAATTTCGAAAAAAAAAAGCAATATTTTTTACTTTTTGCTATAATATCCCCAAAAAATTTATAAAACAAAATATTTTTTTTCCTCAGTTAAGGCCGATACGTATTCTTCTACATATTTTTGGTAAAAAAAATTGCAATAAGCGTATGTTGATTGGTTTGCGCAAAAGTTATAGCGTCTACAAAGTAGGGGATAGATTTATAGCATTTATTTTATTTTTTTTACTAGTAATGGCGGCAATCTGCGATTTTTATTGTGACTATGATATTGCGGCGGACACATCGGACACTTTTGACACATTTTTGGGACCATTCACATTTATACAGCGATCCCTGCTATAAAAATGCATTGATTACTGTATAAATGTGACTGGCAGGGAAGGGGTTAACACTAGGGGGCGAGGAAGGGGTTAAATGTGTTTCCCTAGATGTGTTCTAACTGTGGGGGGAGGGGACTGACTGGGGGAGGTGACCGATGGTTGTCCCTATGTACAAGGGACACACCATCGGTCTCCTCTCCCTGACAGGACGTGGATCTGTGTGTTTACACACACAGATCCACTTTCCTGCTCTGTTACTGGGCACGCGCATCGGGTCCCCAGCAACGCGGCGGGTGCGCGCGCGCCCCCTAGCTCCTTTTTAAAGGCAGGACGTCATATGACCCCCTGTCAGAACGAGAGAATCTTCCGCCCGCCGTCATTTGACGGTGGGCCGTAGACAACAGGTTAAAAGAATTTTGCCATCAAGCTAAACACTTGTTTGAAAAGCCTTTGATGGAAGCTGCCATTATCTGCCCCACAAGCTGCATTCTATTTCCAGAACAGCGAAGGAACTGTGAGAGGACTGAGAGAGAGAGAGAGAGCCCTGCCGGCTAGTTTTCAGCCTGTGAGTCAGACAACGACAGCGTCAACCCTTCTCAGACAGTTATTTAGCTGCATGACAACTCCATTCAAATGCAGTTACCTTTTAAGGGGGAGGGGGGCGAAGTCCGCTAACCGCGTGGAAGTGTTCCTCGTTCCTGCTGGCTGGTCTCTTAGTTAAAATCGAATGCAATTGTTTAAATGTCGCGGTCTCCTCCTGGTCCCGTTCCGTGATAGGCATTTCCCAGCAGACACTGTGTTCAGTGTTCTGCCTATCAGGGATGTTCTCTCATCCTCGGACACAGTTTCCCAGCAGACAGTTATTTAGCTGCATGACAACTCCATTCAAATGCAGTTAGCTTTTAAGGGGGAGGGGGAGCGAAGTCCGCTAACCGCGTGGAAGTGTTCCTCGTTCCTGCTGGCTGGTCTCTTAGTTAAAATCGAATGCAATTGTTTAAATGTCGCCGTCTCCTCTTGGTCCCGTTCCGTGATAGGCATTTCCCAGCAGACACTGTGTTCAGTGTTCCGCCAATCATGGAGGTCCTTTCATCCTCGGACAAGCGGACGTTCATGATTGGCGGAACACTGAACACAGGGAAACCGAGGATGAGAGAACATCCATGATAGGCGGAACACTGAACACGGTGTCTGCTGGAAAACGCAAGGGACCAGGATGAGACTGCAAATTTTAAACAATAGATGCCCGCAGCCTGTCACGAATATCAGGTACACTGACTCGAGTATAAGCCGAGGGGGGTATTTTCAGCCTTAAAAAAAGGGCTGAAAAACTTGGCTTATACTCGAGTATATACGGTACGTACATATTAACTTTTTAAATATTTGTAATTTTGATAAGCCAGTAAAAGCAAACTTTAATTAAGCACAGAAAGGGCTCGCACTGTCTCAGATACTGGCACAAGCAAATGTCAGATGTTGTGGCCCTTAAATCCAGGCAAAGTACTCCCTCTCAACAGAGATTTGTAATCCAGAGAGAGATTAAGCTTTCCAGTCTGCTATTATCAGAACTCCACTCTTGAGGCAGAATGTTAGAAAAACTGCACATCAAGGTTGCCAATAGGACTCCCAGATGCATACTTTCCTAGAAATGGCTGCTCGTCCATTCAGGGTGCATGCAGATGTAGCTATATGGACTACCAGGAGAAAGCACTGCACCTTTCAGTGTTCCTAGACATCGCTTGTCCTTTTGGTAATCAGTGCAACCAGTGACCTCATATTTGTGTGCCCAACAAAGTGAATTATGGGACGTATAGTTCTTCTTCAGCGAGTTGCTTTGCACCTGTGACAGACTCACAGAGGCTTTTGGAGGGGACTGAATGCTAGCCTCTTGCCTTGCGATCATGGGCCCTGGAATTTGTGAGCTGTATGCCTGGGGACCCTGTATATGCCATATTAGAAAGTGACTGATTCATACTGTTGGGACATATACTGTAAGGAGATGCTAATGTCATCACCTCCAGCCACCTGTCTGCTGTCTTCTATAATGTACATGAGCCTAGTGTGGCTTCTCTGTCACCCATTGTTGTCTGTGCTAATTGACCCTGCAATTGTATGAAGGAGTTCTGTGTTGATATGTATGATAATGTGCATTGTATAGCCGGTGAGCTAGGAGACGTGAAGTCTACCCTAAAAGGTCATATCTCCGAGTCACCTAGTCTGGGTAAATGATTTAGTATACTAGCCCATGTTAATTAGGTTTCTGGTTACACTTTGTATTGTAAGCCTGCTGTATATATTTGTGTGTCATCTCAAATAAAACAGTCCATGTTCAGCAGACAAAAAAGTATCGTCTCGTTGTGTGCTTGTGAGCAGCTGGAATATCTGATATCTATACCCAGACTGATAGGAAGCGGTATATGACGAAAACACTCAAGTGGAGTGTGGGACGTTTCGTTACAGCACCCATGTACCTTAAGATTACACATCCCAGGGATCTTTGCTGTAACATTAAGATTGCTGGGAGTAGCTATAAAAGTAGGTCTCTTCCTCCTGGGCCTAACACCAGACGGACCTCTCTGTGCTACAGGGAGAGAGGTCACGGCCTACCATGCAGAGTCTTACTTCCAACCCGATGCCTAAGGGACCTAGCTCTGTTATTCGCTGTCGGACATCCTGTCACCAACATCACTCGGATTGCCTGCCTTTCGGTGTGGGTGCGTGTGGCAAGCTTCATTTTGGAAGACCAAGACAGCGGATCTGCTGTACGAGTGCCGCTACACGAGTCCCGGTCCAGAAGACATCGGAGCGATTTGGTCGTGGGGGACAGGGAAAATTGCTCAACCTTTATTTGTTCATGGCCACCATTACAGAGACACTTTGCACAGACATCTTTACCCCAAGAACACTTTATTGCATTGCTTGAACACTGTGCTCAGACGCCTTTAGATCTTCATCACTAGGAATCTACTTGCCTCCATTATACCCAAGCGGGTTACAGTTAACGAGCTCCAACTAGCTGGCGAAGAATATCAGATCTGCAATGTGGAACTCTTTTGTCATTACTTATAGGAAGGCCCCTATATTGCTCTTTGTAGGCCTGCTCCTTTCATTAGGATAGCATAGGGTGGCTAGATTACATCTTTCTCAGTGTTGCCGCATAAGTAGTTAACTGAAACATCCACTAGGAGTAACATCCACTAGGAGGTGACATCTGATAAAAAGGTAGTGCACGCATATGTATATAATATTGTTGTTGCTGAACCATTGTCTTGTGTCTTAGGGAGGAATTTGTTTGCTAAGTTGGTGCTGTTATCTCAGCTTCCCTAATTTGGGTCAAGTAAAATATTTCTGAACCTAATTATACTGAGTTGTTTGATTATTGCCACACAGTACTACAAGGATGTCTGAACCCGGAGTGTCAGGTGGGTTGAAAGGTTCACTAGGTCATGGCCATGCAGATGGGCAGGTAATTCTCAGCAGTCCCCTAGGGGGATAAAAGATAGACTTCAGCTCCTGAGTGAAATCAGACAAAAGTTAGCCCAATAGGCTTTTGACCTACCTCTCTAGCATGCACGTCTTGGTAATTCCGCAGCCAACATTTAATACATCGCTTACAGCACAGTCCTGGACAGAAGCTAACAGCTCTCTCTCACTTCTGAAGCAGCCTGGAACAGTAGCACAGCAATACAGCCCAACAGCATGAGATCCTCTCACAGTAGATCCTGCCTGGGTTCTCAACTCTCTGCCCAGGGCAGCAATAGCATACAGCAACAAAGTTCCAAGTCCTCTCTCCAGGCCCAAGGTAGAAATGCAGCAGCAGCATGCAGCTCAGATACAGCAGCATCAACAGCCACATGGCTTCTGAGGTTTGTTCAAGATTACATCAGACTCATTGGGTCCTGGCAGCTCTTCAGCATCACATACAGCCCCCTTCCTCTCAGCTCCTGTCACACTTTGCCCTGGGCTCTCAGCTGGTGCACAGTCACAAGGGCAGTCCCTAAAGCCTGTACACAGTCTCCCCTTGCTCACAGTGAACCACCACCCCCATGCATCACAACCACTTTCTCCTAGCAGCTTCAGGTTTGATGGGTGGGTTGCAGTTTTTGGCTGCGGTGAAGCCAATATGGATCCTCCCTGACCCATTGTCAGGGGTAGGTTTGTCCTGGGTGGCAGCAGCAGCCAGTGAATGTCCTCTTAGCTCTTCTCCTGTATCCTCCACCCTCTCCTTGCATTCTGTCAGTGCAGAGACAGGGAGGGAGCAATAGTCTGCAGGTTGAGCAATGCTCTGCTGTGTGTCTTAAAGAGGCTGCCTGCAGGTGCTACAATAGTTATACTGTATATTTTTTATTGATTTTAAGTCAGGTAGATATCATTGTATAGTTTCCCTTACGAAGGAGTAGGGACCACTAAATGTTTGGCTCTTGGGGGCAGTTTGTTGGTTAGGTTTCTGTTTAAAAAATGAATTGCAAGCTTGGAGACCGTAAACAGACAGAGTACTGAATAGAGTTTGCAATAATGGACTGGATAGCCATCTGGCCTTGGGCACATTTATGTTTTGAAGTGTGAAATGACTACTTCAACCTCATATTTGGAAAGCTGTGAAAGTGTTATCGTTCTCCATACACTCGTAGGCAGAAATTTAGATTAATATAAAGTTGAAACATATTCATAGTAGGGCTGCAACTAACGATTATTTTCATAATTGATTAGTTGGCCGATTATTGTTTCGATTAAAGGGGGAGGGGGAAGGGAATTTTGCTGCGATTTGCATTTTTTTATTTTTTTTGGCCAATTTGTTGTTGGGCAGATTAAAAAAACACAAATTGACGCAAAAACGCATTACATACTTTTCTGCAGCTTCTCCATTGAAGTATATTGAACAAAAAAAATAGCACCATTTTGCGTAAAAAAAAAAGTCCTTGCCCTTTCCAAATACGCAGCAGCTGAAAAAAATCATGGATGAGAACGTATCCCATAGGAAACCGTGTAAATGACCTGTAGTGTGTTTCTGCAAAAAGCACAGAGGTGTGACCCAGGCCTGAGATGTTTAGTAACATAATGGGGTTAAAAAAACTAAAATTAGTACAAAAAGAGAAAATAATTGCTACTGTAAGGGGTTAATTTTTTTACTGCGGGACAGTGAAAGTAATATTTACAGTAGAGATTTGCTCTTTTTGTACTATAAAGGGCTAATTTTTTTTTTTTAACCCCATTATGTTAGTTTGCCGATTAATCGATTATGAAAATGGTAATCGATTAATTTCATAATCGATTAGTTGTTTCAGCCCTAATTCATAGCATACTATATATAGTATAATTAAGGTCTGGGTGTGTTACACAAGGTTATAGCTTTATATATCATTTACTTAGACCCCTAAAGTCAACAAAGCAATAAGTACAGATGGTACATAAAATCAACTCACTTGGTAGTGTTAACATTTTGTTATCTGCAAATCTGTATTTACTTCAGTTGGACTGTTTTATAAACCATTAAGTAATGAAGGGACAGTTGAAAGTTGCTGCAGGCCCTATTCCTGGCATCCATTGCTATGCTTCCAGTGCTTTCTGCAGTGTATATATATTTTATCAGACTACCAGAACCCCTACTCTTTTGTAGCTGTAATATTTTGTATAGTTGCTTGTTTACAGTTGCAGGAAAGGCTGGAAGATTTAACAGTTGTTTACCACATTTCAGATATACACAGGGCCATATTGCTGGGGGACTGAAAATATCCTCCTCGTCACTCAACTAATATGTTCCACTTATGCCGCGTACACACGATCCGAAATTCCGACAAAAAAAACGTGGATTTTTTTCCGACTGAATTCTGGCTCAAACTTGTGTTGCATACACACGGTCACACAAATGTTGTCAGAAATTCCGATGGTCAAGAACGTGGTGACGTACAATACGAGCCGTGATCAATGAAGTTCAATAGACAGTTTGGCTCTTCTGCTTGATTCTGAGCATGCGTGTTTTTTTGAGCGTCGGAATTGCATACAGACGAACTGAATTTCCGACAAGAACTTTTCCTGTCAGAAAATTTGAGAACCAGCTCTCAAATTTATGTTGGCGGAAATTCCGACAGAAAAAGTCTGATGGAGCCCACACGCGGTCGGAATTTCCAACCAAAAGCTCACATCAGAGATTTCTTGTCGGACATTCCGACCGTGTGTACGCGGCATTAGTGTACACCTTTCACTGACTTGTTGTAGAAGAATACCATATAGCAAAGAAGTGTCCTGCTGCAGAAATGTGACTTACTGCAGAGGCCATATTTCAAGGTGTCTTATTGCCGAAAAATGTTTTAGAAGGTGTCATATTATAAACAAAGGTGCCCTGTTGTCAAAAAAGATGTAACGCTGTAACCTGTGGTATTGTCAGAGAAGTGGCTTATTACAGAGCATGGGTTAAAGTGGTTGTAAACTAGGGTGACCAGACATCCCCGATTTCCGGGGACAGTCCCCGGATTGAGGACACTGTCCCCGGACCAAGTCTGTCCCCAGTTTTGTCCCCGGCCCGGATTGGATTTGAACAGGGGCTGGGGCAATTTCAAAGACAGTCAGTGCGGAATTAATAAAAAAAATCTGAATTACACACCCCCGCTCTGCCACTCCTAATAGCTTAGGGGGGTGTATTTTTTTCCCACTATCTGTGCCCCTTTCTGATGATCATGTGCTGGTCGAAGCGGAGTGAATATTTCTTCAGTTTCGGGTGAATGCCCATCCAGCTCCGCTCGCATTTTCTTCTGCCTTGGCTCAAGTCCCGGCCAGCCGCTTGCCTGCTTAGCTCCTTGCCTTCCCTGGCGGAGTGATCTTCCTCCGCTCCCCACCCAGTAATAGCCGGGGCCCGAAGCGTAAAACTTGTCAGGCTGTGAGGCGGGCGGCGACGGGCAGAGAGTCGCTGATTGCCGCCATTACTAGTAAAAAAAAATATGTCCCCGGGTTTCATTTTAAAAATCTGGTCACCTTATTGTAAACCCCCCTTGATAAGTTTCCCAAATGTAATCAATAATAAGCACTGTACACACTGCTCTGTATGGATTGATCCTAACCTACTCCGTTTGCTTGTAATATAAGGTGGGGGAAGGCAAGCAATTTGAACTACCACACCTATGGGACTGTGACAGACCTGATAGGTTAGAGTAATTTAATATATAATTATAACTAATTTGCATATTGTATATAATTGGTTGAAATATTTAAATGTCAAACTAACCATTGTTTGCTCAGGTTAAGAGACTATATAAAGGTTTTTAAAGCGTCATCAGTTTGACAGTTCAATCCATTTATTGTGTTTTGTGTTTTTATTTTAATTAATAACATTTTATTTGTAAAGGTTCTGTCTAAAGTCTCATCTGTCAGGTTCGTTTTCATGACATCACTGCCACATGCGCATATTCCCCCTCATAAACGGCACGCTCATTGTGCCATCAGTCCATTCGTAAATGTGCATCTTCTCTCTGCGGCACTGTTCCGAGATCCCACGAGATTACAGTGTCATTTAGTTCCTGAAACACCCCATGTGACTTGCAACATCACAGGGGGTGTAAACATCAGCACATTACAAAGCAGCCCAGAGCAAGGAGATCAGATGCATTATGTAGTCATTTGCATTTTACAGGGTTAAAAAAGCCCTACACATTTAACAATTACTGAAATGTTTGCCCACTTGTCTGTGCCTGGATAAGTAGGACATGGTTGCAATCTCGAGTGGAAACGAGGCTTGGCTGCAACATAACTGAGCATGTGTGAGATAACAGCAGAGAAGAACAGGAAGGGCGGAAGTAATCTGCACTGAAGCCTCGGAAGACAGTAGCTGAGATGGCGCTGGCTGCTACAAGGAAGCAAGATTTTAAAATCACCTGGGAAAACAGTAAAACATCTGAAGGGGCAAAGAGTAATGCAGAATGTTATGGAAAGCTGTAGCAGACAGGATTTATTAAGAAGGAGCATTTGAGGTGCTGCGTTTACTTCCTCTTTAATGCAGAGATGTGTTTTACTGCACAAAAGTGCCATACTTTGCAGGAAAATGCCTAATTACATACCAGAGAGGTATTATGTATTACCGAAAAATCAACTATTTCAGAGATGAAGCATTGTTACATAATAGAGGCTTTTTGTTGAGGAGGGCAACACTGAAGAAAGAAGCCTTGCTTCGGAGGAACTTTCTGTTGTAGCAAATTGACTTACTGTGGAGAGAATCCCTAATGTTATACAGTATCTCACAAAAGTGAGTACACCCCTCACATTTTTGTAAATATTTTATTATTATATCTTTTCATGTGACAACACTGAAGAAATGACACTTTGCTGCAATGTAAAGTAGTGAGTGTACAGATTGTATAACACTGTAAATTTGCTGTCCCCTCAAAATAACACAACACAGCCAATAATGTCTAAACCGCTGGCAACAAAAGTGAGTACACCCCTAAGGTAGGGTGACCAGACATCCCCGGTTTCCGGGGACAGTCCCCTGATTGAGGACACTGTCCCCGGACCCAGTCTGTCCCCGGTTTTGTCCCCAGATTCGATTTGAACAGGGGCTGGGGCAATTTCAAAGACAGTCAGTGCAGAATTAAAAAAAAAAATCTGAATTACACACCCCTGCTTCGCATTAGCTTAGGAGCGTCTATTTCTTTCCATTATCTGTGCTCCTTTCTGATGATCATGTGCTGGTCGGAGCGGAGGGAATATTTCTTCAGTTTCGGGTGCCCATTCAGCTCCCCTCGCATGTTCTTCTGTCTTGGCTCAAGTCCCGGCCAGCCGCCTGCCTGCTTATCTCCTTCCCTTCCCTGGCAGAGTGATCTTCCTCCGCTCCCCACCCAGTAGTAGCCGGGGGCCCGAAGAGTAAGACTTGACAGGCTGTGAGGTGGGTGGCGGCGGCGATGGGCAGAGAGTCGCTGATTGCCGCCATTACTAGTAAAAAATATGTCCCCGGATTTCATTTTAAAAATCTGGTCACCTTACCCTAAGGGATAATGTCCAAATTGGGCCCAATTAGCCATTTTCCTTCCCCAGTATCATGTGACTAAGTGTTACATGGTCTCAGGTGTGAATGGGGAGCAGGTGTGTTAAATTTAGTGTTATCGCTCTCACTCTCTCATACTGGTCACTGGAAGTTAAACATGGCACCTCATGGCAAATAACTATCTGAGGATTTGAAAACAAGAATTGTTGCCCTACATAAAGATGGCCTAGACTACAAGAAGATTGCCAAGACACTGAAACTGAGCTGCAGCATGTTGGCCAAGACCATACAGCGGTTTAACAGGACAGGTTCCACTCAGAACAGGCTTCGGCATGATCGACCAAAGAAGTTGCGTGCACATGCTCAGTGTCATATCCAGAGGTTGTCTTTGGAGAATAAACATATGAGTGCTGCCAGCATTGCTGCAAAGTTTGAAGGGGTGGGGGGTCAGCTTGTCAGTGCTCAGACCATATGCCGCACACTGCATTAAAATTGGTCTGCATGGCTGTTGTCCCAGAAGGAAGCCTCTTATAAAGATGATGCACAAGAAAGCGTGCAAACAGTTTGCTGAAGACAAGCAGACTAAGGACATAAATTACTGGAACCATGTCCTGTGGTCTGATGAAACCAAGATAAAGGTATTTGGTTCAGATGGTGTCAAGCGTGTGTGGCGGCAACCAGGTGAGGAGTAGTGATGAGCCGAACACCCCCGGGTTCGGTTCGCACTAGAACCCGCGAACGGACCGACAGTTCGCACGAACTTTAGAACCCTATTAAATACAATGGATGCGAACGTTCGAAATCTAAAGTGCTAATTATAACGACTATTATGCATGTTATTGTCCTAAAAAGGGTTTGGGAACCCGGGTTCTGCACCAGGGGACATGTATCAATGCAAAAAGAAGTTTTAAAAACGGCCGTTTTTCTGGAGCAGTCATTTTAATGATGCATAAAGTGAAAAAAAAAAGTCAAATATTCCTTTAAATATCGTACCTGGGGGGTGTCTAAAGTATGCCTGTTAAGTGCCACGTGTTTCCCGTGTTTAGAACTGTCCCTACACAAAATTACATTTCTAAAGTAAAAAAAGCCATTTAAAACTGCTTGCGGCTTTAATGTAATGTCTGGTCCCGGTAATATGGATGAAAATCTTTAAGAAAAATGACATAGCTACCCCATCACACCCCCCCCCCCTTACCCCAGCCCATTACCAGCCCCTTTGGGTCTTGTATGGATATTAAGGGGAACCCCGCACACAAAATAAAAAAGGCCCTATATACTCTGAACAGCCGTATACAGGCGGTGCATACAAGACAGGGACTGTAGGTTTGTTCTTATGTAGAATCTGTTTGTAATTTTGAACAGGTACATTGTTTAAGTGTAGCTCCAGGCAAAAAATCTATTTTTAAGCTTTTTGGAAAACATAGGGAAGGGTTATCACCCCTGTAACATTTGTTTTGCTGTCTGTGCAGTGTGCACCTGTTCAGAACAGTTCACCTCACTTTCCGTCCTAATGACAAATGTTTTTTGAAAATTTGGGGTTTTTATTGAAACAAGAATTGGTGATAAAGAATCAGTGGAGAGGAGACACTTTTTTTCCCATATTAACTCTTACAGGAGAGAATTTGCCTTCCTAGGGGTAGATTTCCTCTCACTTCCTGTTGTATCCTTCCGTTTGCAAGGAGAAGTCGTTTGTAAGTTGGATGTTTGAAAGTAGGGGCCTGCCGTATATACTCAGCTGAAATTTGCCCCTTACATGTTGGTGTTGCCACAACACTGTGAGCCCTCACAGTTACTCTTGGTGGGCGCATGAATGGGCCCTGCTGTGAATTATTAGATCAAGAATTGTAATTGCATGCCCCTGTTGAACAGGGGCTGAAAAATTGGGCCTTTGGTGGTGGTGGTGGTGTTGACACAACACTGTAAGGCCTCACAGTTAGTCTTGGTGGGCGCAGGAATGGGCCCTGCTGTGAATTATTAGATCAAGAATTGTAATTACATGCCCCTGTTAAACAGGGGCAGAAAAATTGGGCCTTAGCCACTGGTGCTGGTGCCACGACACTGCAACCACTCCCAGATACTCTAGTTGGAGTGCAGGAATGAGCCCTGCTGCAAAGCATTGCATAAAAAATTGTAATAACACACCCCTGTTAAACAGGGGCTGAAAAATTGGGCCTTAGCCACTGGTGGCGGCACCCAGAAACAAAAATGTTCTTCCAAGCTATCATCGTCAATCGGATCATTGAGGAGGAGGAGGATAGTCAGTCAACATAACAGGACAAACTCTCAGCATCAGCATCAGTCTTGAAGGGATGTGACATTTGAAAATAAATTAGTCTGTTATATCAGCTTCAGGTGTTTGGTAGCTGGTGGTGATCCAAGACTGGTTCATCTTTATGAAGGTCAGTCGATCAACAGAGTCGGTGGACAGGCGCACCCTGTGATCCGTGACAAATCCTCCAGCAGCACTGAATGTGCGTTCTGAAAGAACGCTGGATGCAGGACAGGCCAGTAGCTCAATTGCATACTGTGCAAGCTCTGGCCAGTGATCCATCCTCAAGACACAGTGAGCCAGAGGATTTTCGGTGGGGAAGGTGTCCAAGTCTGACCTTGCCCCTAGGTATTCCTGCACCATGTATATCAGACGCTGGCGATGGTTGCTGGAACCGATCATACCTTGGGGCTGCGGACTAAACAATTGTCTGAACGCTTCGGTCAGACGGCCACCTTCCCCACCGCTCCTTCTTTGACTGACCGAAGCCTCAGCAACTCGTTGTCCAAGACCAGGAGTTTGTAACCTCCCAGCCTCTGGGAACGCGTTGCACAGACCTTTCTGCAAGGCCTCCCGGAGTTGTCTCATCCTCTGCTCCCTCTGCGACGGTAAGATAAGGTCCGCAACCTTACCCTTGTACCGTGGATCAAGGAGAGTGGCCAGCCAGTAATGGTCCCTCTCCTTGATCCGAAGAATACAAGGATCCTTCCGCAGACTTTGCAGGATCAGGGAGGCCATGCAGCGTAGGTTAGCTGAGGCATTCAGTCCGGAGTCCTCTGGGTCACTAAGGATGACATGATCCGCAGCCACCTCCTCCCAGCCACGTACAAGTCCACTGCTTCTTGGAACTGTAAATCATCCCTAAAAGACTGCTGCTGATGATGCTGAGTGCCAGGCTCCACCTCCATGCTGACACAATCCTCCTCCTCCTCCTCTTCTTCCTGTGCGATGGGTGGGACAGAAGGAACACTGTCTGGGTAAAGGGGGCCTTGAGAGGCAAGGAAGTCCTCCTCTTCCTGCCTCTGTTCTGCCTCAAGTGCCCTGTCCATTATTCCACGCAGCGTATGTTCCAACAGGTGGACAAGAGGTACAGTGTCACTGATGCATGCACTGTCACTGCTCACCATCCTCGTGGCCTCCTCAAATGGTGCCAGGACAGTGCATGCATCCCTGATCATGCCCCACTGGCGTGGTGAAAAAAACCCGAGCTCCCCTGACCCTGTCCTGGTGCCGTAGTCGCACAGGTACTCATTGATGTGCAGCCGCTGCAGCATGGCCAACGTTGAGTTCCACCTGGTGGGCATGTCACATATAAGGCGGTTCTTGGGCAGGTTCAACTCCTTTTGCAGCTCAGCCAGGCGAGCACTGGCATTATAAGATCTGCGGAAATGCACACAGACTTTCCTGGCCTGCCTCAGGACATCCTGTAAGCCTGGGTACCTGCCCAAGAACCGCTGCACCACCAGGTTAAGGACGTGAGCCACACAGGGAACATGGGTCAGTTGTCCCTGTCGGAGAGCGGAGAGGAGGTTGGTGCCATTGTCGCAAACTACCATTCCTGGCTTAAGCTGGCATGGCGTCAACCACCTCTCAGCCTGCCCCTGCAGAGCAGACAGAACCTCTGCCCCAGTGTGGCTCCTGTCCCCCAAACACACCAGCGCAAGCACGGCATGGCATCTTTTTGCCTGCGTACTTGCGTAGCCCCTTGAACGCCTACGGAGCACCGCTGGTTCCGAGGACAAAGCACAGGAAGAGGCCACGGAGGAAGAAGAAGAGGAGGGGGTGGAGGACAGAGGTGTGTCACAACCAGTAGTAGCATTTTGGAGGCGTGGCGGTGGAACAACCTCCAACACTACTGCACCTTGTCCTGCATCCTTCCCAGCTGCCAAAAGAGTGACCCAATGGGCCGTGAAAGAAAGGTAACGTCCCTGTCCATGCCTGCTGGACCATGAGTCAGCGGTAATATGCACCTTACCGCTGACCGCCCTGTCCAGCGAGGCCAAGACATTGCCTTCCACATGCCGGTAGAGAGCCGGAATCGCCTTCCGTGAGAAAAAGTGGCGTTTGGGAACCTGCCACTGAGGAACCGCACATTGCACAAACTCACGGAAGGGGGCCGAGTCTACCAACTGAAAAGGCAGCAGTTAAAGCGCTAGCAATTTAGCCAAGCTAGCATTCAACCGCTGGGCATGTGGGTGGCTGGGAGTGAACTTCTTTCGACGGTCCAGCAGCTGGGGCAGGGAAATTTGCCTGCTAGAATCGGACGTCGGTGTACTGCTAGCAGAGTGGCCGCAAGTACTTGGCTGTGACACACCTAATTCTACACCTTCATTCCTCTCAGTGCAGGTTTCAGAGAGGACTGAAGGTATAGTGGGGTAGGAGATCCCAGCTGATGCGGTGCAAGGAGAGGTCCGCTTTGTTCTTTGGTGTGGGTCTTTAAGGTAGGCTTGCCAACGAGCTGCATGGCAGGTCAACATATGTCTGGTCAAGCATGTGGTGCCCAAGCGGCTGATGTTTTGGCCACGCGATATACGCTTGAGACATATGTTGCAAACAGCAGCTGTGCGATCTGATGCACTCGCCTCAAAAAAGGCCCACACCAAAGAACTTTTTGAATAACGGGCAGAGGCAGCACCCTGCACAGGCGGAGCTCTGCGGTGTGATTCCGTCGGTGTGCTGCCCTTACGCTGGCCACCCAAGGGCATCCTGCCTCGTTGGAGATGTGCCTCCTCCTCATCCTCCTCCTCCTCCTCTCTCCTATTAGGCACCCATGTGGAGTCAGTGACCTCATCATCCCCTCCCTCCTCATCACTGGAGCCAATCTGGCAGTATGCTGCAGCTGCTGGAACATGACTGCCAGATTGGTGTCCTTCTTGAGCATCCCCTCTCTCTGCTCTCACGCTACTGCCTTCCTCTAGCTGGGTATCATCATCAGACCCTTCGAAACGCTGGGCATCCTCCTGGAGCATGTATCCAACATTGTGCTCAAACAGTTCGGGGGACTCCTCAGGAGGAGGACATGGTGGGTCTAGGGAAGGAGTGACTGATGATGACATTGATACCAGGGAAGAGGACGCTTTGGCAGCTGCTTTGCCAGTACCCTGAGCCTGGGTGAGAGAGGATGAGGAGGATGAGGAGGGCTTGGTCATCCACTCTACCAAGTCTTCGGCATGATGAGGCTCAACATGTCCAGCTGCCGAAAAGAAAGACAAGCGTGTCCCATGTGCTGATGACAATGCACCGCGTCCACGACCAGCACTGTTGCCCCCAGACACAGAGCCTGCTTGCCCTCTTTTATTGGCTCCTGACTGTCTGCCTCTCCTTGTTTGCCTTCCAGACATTCTAATGGCCTGCAGGGAGATGGGAAAACCAGCAATAAGGGCTAGCTTCAGGTGTATACTGTGCAGGAGGCTTAGCAACAATGACACTGACACTGTCCCCTGCCTATCCTTCTCTCTCCCTGCACACAAGGTTTAGCAAAGAATAGGACACTGACACTGTCAACTGCCTATCCTTGTCTGTCCCTACACCCAAGGTTTAGCAATATGGTTCAGCACACAAGGTTTAGCAAAGAATATGATACTGACACTCTCCCTGCCTATCCTTGTCTGTCCCTACACACAAGGTTTAGCAATATGGTTCAGCACACAAGGTTTAGCAAAGAATATGAAACTGACACTCTCCCTGCCTATCCTTGTCTGTCCCTACACACAAGGTTTAGCAATATGGTTCAGCACACTAGGTTTAGCAAAGATTATGACACTGACACTCTCGACTGCCTATCCTTGTCTGTCCCTACACACAAGGTTTAGCAATATGGTTCAGCGCACTAGGTTTAGCAAAGATTATGACACTGACACTCTCGACTGCCTATCCTTGTCTGTCCCTACACACAAGGTTTAGCAATATGGTTCAGCGCACTAGGTTTAGCAAAGAATATGAAACTGACACTCTCCCTGCCTATCCTTGTCTGTCCCTACACACAAGGTCCCTACACACAATATGGTTCAGCACACAAGGTTTAGCAAAGAATATGAAACTGACACTCTCCCTGCCTATCCTTCTCTGTCCCTACAAAAAAGGTTTAGCAAAGAATATGACACTGACACTCTCCCTACCTATCCTTCTCTGTCCCTACAAAAAAGGTTTAGCAAAGAATATGACACTGACACTCTCCCTACCTATCCTTCTCTGTCCCTACACACAAGGTTTAGCAAAGAAAAATATGACACTGTCCCTGCCTATCCTTCTCTTTCCCTGCGCCGGAACACACTACACGAGGCCGCCGCGCTGGCGGCCTTTTATAGTGTGGGGCGTGTACTAAACTCCCATAGCAATAATTGGCCACAGGCATCCTGCCTGTGGCCAATCATTGCTCTCCCCGCTGCCGGCGCTGTGATTGGCCAAGCATGCAGGGTTACAGTGCATGCTTGGCCAATCAAAGCGCCGGGATTACACTGTGATGGCGCAGTGTATTGTGGGCCGTTCGCGTCACTCGAATTTAGCGCGAACGGCCCAAATCGTTCGATGTTCGCCGAACGCGCGAACAGCCGATGTTCGAGTCGAACCTATGTTCGACTCGAACACCGAGCTCATCCCTAATGAGGAGTACAAAGACAAGTGTGTCTTGTCTACAGTCAAGGTTTAGACATTAATGGCTGTTTGTTGAGTTATTTTAAGGGGGCAGCAAATATACACTGTTATACAAGCTGGTACACTCACTTCTTTACATTGTAGCAAAGTGTTGTTTCTTTAGTGTTGCACATAAAAAGATATATTAAAATATTTACAAAAATGTGAGGGGTGTACTCACTTTTGCAAGATACTGTATAAAGGTATAAAATACCTAATATATAGACACACAAACACACACACAAACAGCACACATACATTCACAAACACACACACACTACTATACCATTCTTCTCATGCCCATATACTATACATTTTGTGAAACCCCCTGTTTTTTAAAGAACAGCAAGAAATAGCCAAGGGGAGTCATGGGTACTGCACAAAATAATCCTTTTTTAAAAATTTAAAATGTATATGCATATAAATCCATACAGTTGTATTTGACTTTCAGCAATCTTATTGGCCTGCTCTCTGGCACCATATCTCTCCTATTAGGCACCCATGTGGAGTCAGTGACCTCATCATCCCCTCCCTCCTCATCACTGGAGCCAATCTGGCAGTATGCTGCAGCTGCTGGAACATGACTGCCAGATTGGTGTCCTTCTTGAGCATCCCCTCTCTCTGCTCTCACGCTACTGCCTTCCTCTAGCTGGGTATCATCATCAGACCCTTCGAAACGCTGGGCATCCTCCTGGAGCATGTATCCAACATTGTGCTCAAACAGTTCGGGGGACTCCTCAGGAGGAGGACATGGTGGGTCTAGGGAAGGAGTGACTGATGATGACATTGATACCAGGGAAGAGGACGCTTTGGCAGCTGCTTTGCCAGTACCCTGAGCCTGGGTGAGAGAGGATGAGGAGGATGAGGAGGGCTTGGTCATCCACTCTACCAAGTCTTCGGCATGATGAGGCTCAACATGTCCAGCTGCCGAAAAGAAAGACAAGCGTGTCCCATGTGCTGATGACAATGCACCGCGTCCACGACCAGCACTGTTGCCCCCAGACACAGAGCCTGCTTGCCCTCTTTTATTGGCTCCTGACTGTCTGCCTCTCCTTGTTTGCCTTCCAGACATTCTAATGGCCTGCAGGGAGATGGGAAAACCAGCAATAAGGGCTAGCTTCAGGTGTATACTGTGCAGGAGGCTTAGCAACAATGACACTGACACTGTCCCCTGCCTATCCTTCTCTCTCCCTGCACACAAGGTTTAGCAAAGAATAGGACACTGACACTGTCAACTGCCTATCCTTGTCTGTCCCTACACCCAAGGTTTAGCAATATGGTTCAGCACACAAGGTTTAGCAAAGAATATGACACTGACACTCTCCCTACCTATCCTTGTCTGTCCCTACACACAAGGTTTAGCAATATGGTTCAGCACACAAGGTTTAGCAAAGAATATGAAACTGACACTCTCCCTGCCTATCCTTGTCTGTCCCTACACACAAGGTTTAGCAATATGGTTCAGCACACTAGGTTTAGCAAAGATTATGACACTGACACTCTCGACTGCCTATCCTTGTCTGTCCCTACACACAAGGTTTAGCAATATGGTTCAGCGCACTAGGTTTAGCAAAGATTATGACACTGACACTCTCGACTGCCTATCCTTGTCTGTCCCTACACACAAGGTTTAGCAATATGGTTCAGCGCACTAGGTTTAGCAAAGATTATGACACTGACACTCTCGACTGCCTATCCTTGTCTGTCCCTACACACAAGGTTTAGCAATATGGTTCAGCACACTAGGTTTAGCAAAGATTATGACACTGACACTCTCGACTGCCTATCCTTGTCTGTCCCTACACACAAGGTTTAGCAATATGGTTCAGCACACTAGGTTTAGCAAAGATTATGACACTGACACTCTCGACTGCCTATCCTTGTCTGTCCCTACACACAAGGTTTAGCAATATGGTTCAGCACACAAGGTTTAGCAAAGAATATGACACTGACACTCTCCCTGCCTATCCTTGTCTGTCCCTACACACAAGGTTTAGCAATATGGTTCAGCACACAAGGTTTAGCAAAGATTATGACACTGACACTCTCGACTGCCTATCCTTGTCTGTCCCTACACACAAGGTTTAGCAATATGGTTCAGCGCACTAGGTTTAGCAAAGATTATGACACTGACACTCTCGACTGCCTATCCTTGTCTGTCCCTACACACAAGGTTTAGCAATATGGTTCAGCACACTAGGTTTAGCAAAGATTATGACACTGACACTCTCGACTGCCTATCCTTGTCTGTCCCTACACACAAGGTTTAGCAATATGGTTCAGCACACTAGGTTTAGCAAAGATTATGACACTGACACTCTCGACTGCCTATCCTTGTCTGTCCCTACACACAAGGTTTAGCAATATGGTTCAGCACACAAGGTTTAGCAAAGAATATGACACTGACACTCTCCCTGCCTATCCTTGTCTGTCCCTACACACAAGGTTTAGCAATATGGTTCAGCACACAAGGTTTAGCAAAGAATATGAAACTGACACTCTCCCTGCCTATCCTTCTCTGTCCCTACAAACAAGGTTTAGCAAAGAATATGACACTGACACTCTCCCTACCTATCCTTGTCTGTCCCTACACACAAGGTTTAGCAATATGGTTCAGCACACAAGGTTTAGCAAAGAATATGACACTGACACTCTCCCCGCCTATCCTTGTCTGTCCCTACACACAAGGTTTAGCAATATGGTTCAGCACACAAGGTTTAGCAAAGAATATGAAACTGACACTCTCCCTGCCTATCCTTCTCTGTCCCTACAAAAAAGGTTTAGCAAAGAATATGACACTGACACTCTCCCTACCTATCCTTCTCTGTCCCTACACACAAGGTTTAGCAAAGAAAAAATATGACACTGTCCCTGCCTATCCTTCTCTTTCCCTGCGCCGGAACACACTACACGAGGCCGCCGCGCTGGCGGCCTTTTATAGTGTGGGGCGTGTACTAAACCCCCATAGCAATAATTGGCCACAGGCATCCTGCCTGTGGCCAATCATTGCTCTCCCCGCTGCCGGCGCTGTGATTGGCCAAGCATGCAGGGTTACAGTGCATGCTTGGCCAATCAAAGCGCCGGGATTACACTGTGATGGCGCAGTGTATTGTGGGCCGTTCGCGTCACTCGAATTTAGCGCGAACGGCCCAAATCGTTCGATGTTCGCCGAACGCGCGAACAGCCGATGTTCGAGTCGAACCTATGTTCGACTCGAACACCGAGCTCATCCCTAATGAGGAGTACAAAGACAAGTGTGTCTTGTCTACAGTCAAGGTTTAGACATTAATGGCTGTTTGTTGAGTTATTTTAAGGGGGCAGCAAATATACACTGTTATACAAGCTGGTACACTCACTTCTTTACATTGTAGCAAAGTGTTGTTTCTTTAGTGTTGCACATAAAAAGATATATTAAAATATTTACAAAAATGTGAGGGGTGTACTCACTTTTGCAAGATACTGTATAAAGGTATAAAATACCTAATATATAGACACACAAACACACACACAAACAGCACACATACATTCACAAACACACACACACTACTATACCATTCTTCTCATGCCCATATACTATACATTTTGTGAAACCCCCTGTTTTTTAAAGAACAGCAGGAAATAGCCAAGGGGAGTCATGGGTACTGCACAAAATAATCCTTTTTTAAAAATTGAAAATGTATATGCATATAAATCCATACAGTTGTATTTGACTTTCAGCAATCTTATTGGCCTGCTCTCTGGCACCATATCTAATATGCTTAAAGTGGAGTTCCACCCAATTTTTTTTCTTTTTTTTATTCCACTCCTCACCCCCTTACATGCCACATTTGGCATGTAATTTTTTTGGGGGGGGGAGTGGGGGCTTCAGTAGGAGTGGGACTTCCTGTCCCACTTCCTCCTTCCGCCCTGGAGCCGCCTAGGCGATACGTCATATCGCCTTGTGGCGGCTCCTCCCTGTAGGCGATCACCTGGGATGTGACAGGTCCCAGGCGATCGCCTGTCCACTCGCAGAGCGCTGCGCCGTTCGCGCATGCGCAGTGAGTGCCCAGCCGTGAAGCCGAAAGCTGTCACGGCCGGGTGCCCACACTGTGAATGGACGCGCCGGCGGAGGAAGGGGGAGAGGAGCGGAGCTCCAGGCGTCGCGTCGCTGGACAGTGGAGCAGGTAAGTGTATGTTTATTAAAAGCCAGCAGCTACACTTTTTGTAGCTGCTGACTTTTAATAAACATAAAAAAAGGGTGGAACTCCGCTTTAAGGGCACTTTCCATAGAATTGTGTTGGCAATTTTTTTATGAGGTAGGCTTAGACAGGAGTCAATTAACCTACCAGCAATTAACCGACACACGCGGGACGGAGCTTCCGTTCCATCTCACCGCCGAACGCTGCTCCCTTCTCCTCTCCGCACACGTCGGATCACCATCTACACGCCGGCGAGCGTGTTCCATCTCTGGCTGCAACACAACAGGGGTATTGGCAGCCACCCCCCCTCTGCTGTGAGAGAACTGACCCGATCTGGACACTGTCAGCTCCTCGTTGCTCAGCGGACTCTTGGTGACATCGTAAGCTCCTTCTTTCCATTTCCCTTGTTTTAACATAGGACTGTTTTGTTTTGTTTTTTTTCATAAAGTTTTATTAGGTGAAAAAGAGAGCAACAAAGGAACAGTAAAATAATACAGTACACAATTGCATATGTTTACAAAAGTAAAAGCATTAGGATGCGTATTATGCTAGATTGTTATAACACATTTGATAATCAAAAGAATAATAAAGATAGGGTTAATAATGTGCTTAATATTTAACAAGTGTTCCACCATATTTTTTTTTTTAATTGATACTTTAATTATTAAAGTAAATATATTTTTCAGAGAAGCTAGGGGGTAAGGGAGGGATGAGGGTGTGGATAAAGGGGGGTGAGGGGGAGCCTGCTGTAATCAATTGGGACTGAAGTGTTCTATTTGGATAATTTTTTCCTTTACCTTTTCTTTTCTTTCTTTTTCCCTTTTCTTTTCTTTTTCTCTTTTCCTCTTCTCCTTCCTACCTTCCTGTGTGATCTATAAGCCAAAGATGAGGTTTTGAATCTCATTTAATGATTGTTTTATATGTCTGGGATTCTTTGAATAATATCCAGTTGTACCATGTTGCAGAGAAATTTGTTATTTTTTCCTGAGAGATACTTATGAGCTCCTCTATCTTTTCAATGTTATTGATTCTCCTAAACCATTCCGCTGTAGAAGGAACTGTTGTTGTGCGCCAGTGGGATGGAATGCATTGGCGAGCTGCATTGATCAGGAACATAGGTAGTGACTTTAGATATTGTTTTCTTGGGAGAGAGTTAAGATGTAATAGGTATTGCGCTGGGTCATAACTTATGTTTTCTGCTGTGATCGAAATAATGGTTTCGTGAACTATTTTCCAGAAATTTGGATCAATTGGCAAGTCCACCATATATGGAGCATCGAGCCCTCCTCTTGTTTGCATCTCCAACAACGGTCAGAGATTAGTGGCGAAAATTTGTGCAGAATTGATGGGGTCCTTTACCATCTGGTAATAATTTTGTATCCGCATTCTTGTGAAGCTACGTTTAGAGAACCTTTGTGAGCATGCATATAAATTTTTTCAGTTATAGTGATATCTAGATCTTTTTCCCAGTTCTGGCATGACGAGCTGGAGAAGTCTGTCAAATCCCCAAAGAGTGAGTTGTATAGTGTTGAAATGATGTGTCTGTGTGGGGTTTTTTTCGTACAAAGTTTTTCAAGTTCCATAAGGGGTTTTGTCCATGCTAATGCTGTTTCATTTCTGGTTAGAAAATGTCTGATTTGAATATAGTTCCAGTGTGGGATTAGGGATGGTTCTATGACTTTGTTTAATTCTTCTCTAGACAATATTTTCCCATTTTTAAAGAAGTGTTTGGTCAAAATTTTCTTATGTGGCCAATTGTGTAGTAAAAAATGTCTTTCTTGTCCTGGGGGGAACTCCGGATTGTTTCTCAGTGGAGGTAGAGGGCTAAGCCAGGGGGATGGATTGGTGGATTTGAAAGTGTTGTGAAATATTCCTAATGTAGGGCCTATAAGAGGGTGTGATTTGATAGATTTTGGATGGTATTTAGGGTGGATCCATGGTAAGGTGTCAAGCTCTTGGGAGAACTGAATTTGTTCTAGTGATACCCAGTCTTTAACTGTTCGGTGAATATTCCAGTCTACTATTCGTGTTAATAGGGTCGCTTGATGGTATTTTTTCAAATCTGGTACCGCTATTCCACTTCTATTCTTGGGCAGGTTTAATCTGGTAAGTTTAATTCTAGGAGGCCTGCCCCTCCAAATAAAGGAGGAACATGCTTTGCGGAACGAGTTAAAAAAAGTAAAAGTAAAGGGTAATTTGATAGGTATGGTCTGCATGACATATAGGAATCTAGGCAAGATTGTCATCTTGATTAGGGATGCTCTCCCAAACCAAGATACGTTTAAAGAATTCCATCTTTTTAGGTCTTCCTGTGTTTCTTTAAGTATAGGTATGTAGTTTAATTTGAAGAGATCATTTAAGTTTGAGGGGATTTCTATCCCTAGATAGGTTATGTTGTGATTAGCCCATGTGAACGGGAAGTTTCGTTTGCATAAATCTATTGAGCTGGGGGGTAACGAGATGTTAAGGGCCATCGACTTTGTGTGATTTATTTTAAGGTTGGATAGTATGTTGAAATGGTCCTAGGTCTTGTAATAAGTTGGGTATGGAGATATGGGGTTCAGAGAGGAAGAGAAGCATGTCGTCGGCAAACGCAGCAATTTTGTATGTATTTTTTTGAATCTCTATCCCCTTGATATTTTGGTTGGTTCTGATTTTATTTAGCAGTGGTTCTAGAGTTAAAACAAAGAGGAGAGGGGATAAAGGGCATCCCTGTCTAGTACCGTTGCGTAGATTAAAGACGTTCGATAGGTGGCCATTGACTCTAACTCGTGCTGTGGGATTGGTGTACAACACTTTAATATATGTTCTCATTTGGGGTAAGATACCAATATGAACATGGAAAACTAAAGGTTGGGACTTTTAATTGAGGTGTGGGACCTAAAGAAACACCTCCATCCCGATAATGGAAGAAAGGAAGCAATTATGCAAAAGTGGGACTTTTAGTTGAAGCATGCATCCCAGGAGGTAGCACGGATCAATTGAATAGGGCAGGTATCCAGTTTGGTGGAACCAAAGATATTACAGAAAAACATTGCATAGCAATTGACAGTCAGTATTTTATTCGCATAAAAGAGGTAACAAAAACAATAATGACATAGCATACCTAATGTACTAGTTCACAATTGAATGGTATATAGATTACAACAATCAATAGTAGTAAGATATAGTAACATATTTGGTTCATGAATAAAACAGTATCAGGATCAGAGGGGGAGGGGGAGGGCCCATTCAATGAAGCGTGTCTCCATAGTAAAAAATTAATTAAAAATTGAATACGTTGGCACAGTCCACTAAGTATAGAGACTGGTAGGTAATATTGGTATTCACATATATACGCAAAAGAGCAACTAATTAGCTCTCAGTAGGCATATTGGTGCATTATATGGAAATTGTACATAACCAGTTTCTTTAAAGTTTATCTCCATGGTAGTTATAACCGTAGTTGGTTGGTGAATACCAATCGATGTATGTATGTATTAATTTTTTACTATGGAGACACGCTTCATTGAATGGGCCCTCCCCCTCCCCCTCTAATCCGTGCTACCTCCTGGGATGCATGCTTCAACTAAAAGTCCCACTTTTGCATAATTGCTTCCTTTCTAAGATACCAATATGTTTCAAAACTGCATCGATGAAGTCCCATGCCACTCTATCGAACGCCTTTTCAGCATCTAGGGAAAGGAAGAATCCTTTTTTTTGTTGGTTGTTAGCCAGTGACTTATATTTAAAGCTTTAGTTGTGTTGTCTCGACCCTCTCTACCTGGGATGAACCCCACCTGATCTAATGCTATAAGTGAGTTTAATAGGGGTAACAATCTATTGGCTAGTATTTTGGCATATATTTTTACATCTACGTTTATTAAGGATATGGGTCTATAATTTGTGACCTGTGTTGTGTCTTTGCCTTCTTTGGGTATCACTGTGATGTGAGCTTCTAGTAGTTGTCTGGGAGGTTGTTGGACGGAATATAGTGATTGGAAACTTTTCAAGAATCTTTGTTTCAATATGTCATTGAATGTTTTATAGTATTGTAGGGGCAGACCATCAGGTCCGGGGGCTTTGCCTAATTTCATCTCTTTAATTGCTATGTCAAATTCAGGGCCTGAAATAGGGGCTTCAAGTTCTTGGGCTTTGTCTTTTGCTAGTTGGGTTGGGCTGTATTTCTCAAGAAATTCTTGGATGAGTTTCGCCCTTTTATCTGAATTATGGGGGCACTTTGGGTTAGGTGGAATGTTATACAGGGTTTGGTAGTATTCTTCAAACTGTTTAGCTATTTCCTCATTTGAAGATAGTGGCTTACCTTGTTTGTCTCTTATATGGTGTATGGTTGAAGCTATTTTTTTACTTTGGACTGCTTTAGCAAGCAATTTTCCACTTTTATTTCCCTGCTCATAATAGATCTTATGTCTCAGTATGTATTGTCTTTTAATTTTTATGTTCAGTTCTTCCGCTAAGAGTGTTCTTGCTTTGGTTAATTCCTCAAGTGTAGAGACCGCCACTGTTCTTTTATGTGTTATTTCTAATCTATGAATTTGGTCCACTAGGGCTTTTATTTTGGATTGTTGGTCTTTCTTTAATTTAGCAAGTTTTTTGATAAATTCCCCCTGATGACACATTTATGGGCCTCCCATTGAGTGATGGTCGAGGTCTCGTTATTTTCATTTCTTAAAAAATAGTCTTGTAATTTGTCTTTAAACTCAAGTACATCAACGGGGTCTTTTAGTAAGACCGTGTTAAGTCTCCATGTTTAGGGATGAGCTTCGAGTTCGAGTCAAACTCATGTTCGACTCGAACATTGCCTGTTCGCCCGTTCGCCGAACAGCAAACAAATTGGGGTGTTTGCGGCAAATTCGAAAAATCTATGGGAGAAATCTAAAGTGCTAATTATAAAGGCTAATATGCAAGTTATTGTCCTAAAAAGTGTTTGGGGACCGGGGTCCTGCCCCAGGGGACATGTATCAATGCAAAAAGAAGTTTTAAAAACGGCCGTTTTTTCGGGAGCAGTGATTTTAATAATGCTTAAAATGAAAAAATAAAAGTGAAATATTCCTTTAAATTTCGTACCTGGGGGGTGTGTATGATATGCATGTAAAGTGGCGCATGTTTCCCGTGCTTAGAACTGTCCCTGCAAAAAATGTCATTTTTGAAAGAAAAAAATGCATTTAAAACTGACTCGCGGCTATTAATGAATTGTCGGCTCCCGGCAATACATACAAAAGTCATTGATAAAAAAAAAAAAAAAAACGTGGGGGTTCCCCAGAATTCAATTACCAGGCCCTTCAGGTCTGGAATGGATATTAAGGGGAACCCCGCCGCAAATGAAAAAAAAAATTGACGTGGGGTTCCCCCAAATATCCATTCCAGGCCCTTCAGATCTGGCATGGATTTTAAGGGGAACTCCACCCCAAATTTTTTAAAAAAATGGCGTGGAGTCCCCCTAAAAATCCATACCAGACCCCTTATCCGAGCACGCAACCTGGCCGGCCACAGGGGAAAAGGGGGGGACGAGAGAGCGGCCCCCCCTCCCTCCTGAACCGTACCAGGCCACATGCCCTCAACATAGGGAGGATGTCCCCATGTTGATGGGGACAAGGGCCTCATCCCCACAACCCTTGCCCGGTGGTTGTGGGGGTCTGCGGGCGGGGGGCTTATCGGAATCTGGAAGACCCCTTTAACAAAGGGGACCCCCAGATCCCGGCCCCCCCTATGTGAATTGGTAAGGGGTACATTGTACCCCTACCATTTCACGAAGAAAGCGTAAATTTTTTTTAAAAAAAACACACAAACACCTTGAAAAAGTCCTTTATTAAAAAAAAAAAAAACATTCCAGCGGTGAAATCCAGTGTCCCGCGGCGATCCCGATGTCCAGCGCTGTCCTTCATTGGTTGTGCCTGAGCGGACCTGATGGGGAACTCCCTCTCAGTATTTTAAATGTATAGACCCGCCCCTTCTAAAGTTCCCCATCAGGTCTGCTCAGCGGACCAGATGCGGAACATGAGAAGGGGCGGGTCTATACATGTATTACCAAAGTGAGAGCAGTTCCCCATCAGGTCCGCCCCCTCGGTATGTCGGACCCGCCTACGTCATTGGCTTGAGCGGGGAACTTCCTTCACTGTGTAATTTAAATTTACATAGTTAGTTTAGTTATTTTTTCAGGTATATTTAATCCTTTAGCATTGAGAGACAATAACTTTATAGATAGTGGTATGGTTTGTTGTGTATTAGCAGACATCTTGTAAGGTGTGCGTATTTCTTATCATGTTTATCTATTTTTACTGGTTTGGAAGCACACTTGATTCAGTCCGTCTTTTCTTTTCCTTCCTCTTTTGTTTAAAAAGAGAAAAAAAAAAGACACAGAGGAAAGTAAAACAAAAATAAAATAAAATAAAATGGAGGGAAGGGGGGGGATAGGTAGGGGGAGATAAGGGGTAAATTGATCCGGGGGTAGATTTAGACCGGCTAGTCTACCCTAATTTGTGGGCTGCCGGATGTTTCAAGGGGCAAAAAGTCAAAAACAAAACAAAACAATTTCTGTCCCTTGCGTGGGTTTGTGGTCTAAGTGGGTCTCGAGATGAGTTCTTCTATTCTCTTTTATTTATTTTTTTTGTTTTTCCTCTTTCTTTTCTTTTAGTTCTAGCACTCCGGAGCAGCTATCTAGGTAGAATATTTGAAAGGTACAGGGTTTTAGACAGATTAATGAGCAGAGGGAGGGAGAATGGGGTTGTGGCCTGTATATATGTATATATACATATATTGTTGAGCTGGTAGCATTAAGTTATAAGCTGTGGGACGGTAGATAGTTGGATTCTATGTATTTACTTAGCATTTATATGTTGTTACTTTGGTGAAGTTATAACTAATACCTTTAGTTCTGTACTGTAAAACATATCTATTAGGAAGATTTTATGATAACATTTTTATTAACCACCACTAGACGGAGCCATTGTGTTGGTAAGTTATAGGTTGCTTGAAAGGCATCTACTTTCTGAGCCCCACACTTGAAATTGTTCAATCAAAAAAAAACATAGTAATAGTAGAAAAAAAAACTATTAAACTGTTAAACAGAAATTAATTGACATGTATATCACTTTGTATAACTCTTTGATGCATGTTACCTTTAAATCATCAATAAATTAAACTTTGAGTCCTCCATTGGATTCTGGACTGTATGTGAGTCCTCATGTTAATCAAGGACGCATGCAGTTTGTTTAGATTGTGCAATGAGCACTTCCAAAATTGAAAGAGCTTTCGCCCCAAAAACCTAAATAGTGGTCATCCTAAACAGTTAGGAATGAGAGAGACTAGTTCCTGGGAATTCCATTGCAGTTATTCTGCAGAAGAATTTAGTAGGTGCTAATCACCGTCACACCTATCATTAACTTAACTAGGCATATATATAAAAATTCCCTTTTTTTTTTTTTTCCCACTTCAAAAGAAAAAAGAAGAAAACATAGTAGCTTCAACACTTCACTACCTGACTATAGTTGAAATAGGATTCCCTATAGAACCGAGTGCTGGTTGCATGGTCTTATGACTAAACAATTAAAGAGACCTTGTGTAATTAGTTATATTCTTATCTGTGTTGTGTGCGGCTCTGTATCCGAATTGTGTAGTTCCTATTAACCTCAAAAGGAGTTACAGACATTTTTGTATGTTTATGGGTCGGATACCTAGATGATGACCATATGATTGTAGCTCCTCAGACCTCTATATCAAAGGGAATGACTGACCTTGAAATAATAACAGTATGTTGAATGTCTTCCCTATGGTAAGGTCACAGCTTCTTGTGTAGTGAGAAAAAAGTAGCCGTACTTACAGACGTCAGGTTCAGTCCAATCGTATGTGATCATACCTGTAGGCTGCGAAAATGGTCATTTGTTATTCATATGTTTGTGTACACCCGGGAGCATTTAACTTGGATCTCTTTTATGGGAAGGCGAGACAGTTCTGCAAACAAATAAAGAGAAAAATACAGGGGTAGGGGTGCACGTGAACAAAAAGGAGAAAGCTCAATTCTGAATGAACGATTACTTTTCAACTAATATTTTTGAGGTAATTTAACTGTTTGTTTTCTTTTTTTTTCTTTTGAAGTGTGCGACTTTAAGTCTTTGTAGAATGGGTGATCTATTCTATTTGTCTGTAGATATACGACTTAAATGTGAACGTTCGATCCTCAGGGATATATTTACTTTTCAGGTGTCCATTCGATCCTGATGATCCAAGCGATCTCTGCGCCTGGGTGGAGAAATTCCTGGTCCTCCTTGGACATCTCTCCTATTTTGATGAGGTGACGGTGATCTGCGGCGCCAATCTCTTTGCCTCTGAGTTCTAGGAGTGAGGTTGTTGGAAACTGCAATCCATGGTTCATTGAGCGTAAATGAATCATACCACTCTGGGACTTCAGTCCTGAGGATGTTCATGGATTCGCAGAATGATCGTAGGTCTTCAGGTGTTCGAAGTAGTGCCGTGTGACCCCTCCATGAAGCTGAGAGGCAAAACGGAAACTTCCACCTATAGGGGATTCCTCTTGATCGTAGTTGTTCTGTGATTGGGCGCAGTGCTCTGCGTTGTGGCAAAGTGATATTTGAAAGGTCCTGGTATAGTTTTATTTCATTACCGTTGAATATTATTCTGTTTTTTTCTCTCGCCTTTTTTAGAATAGCTTCTTTTAATGGAAAATTCACCAGGCAGCAGATTATATCCCTAGGGGGTTCATTATCTCTTCCTCTTGGTCTGAGGGCTCTGTGAACCCTCTCAAACTCAATGGGGGAGTCTGGGGGTCTTTCCAGTATATCATTGAAGATTGCTTCAGCAGTGCGTTCTACCGGAATCTGTTCTGGCATTTCTGGGACCCCTCTAATTCTTACATTATGGCGCCTCCCCCTATTGTCTAAGTCTTCCAAATGGCGCTTTATTTAGATTATATGGGTTAGATGGGTTAGATGGGAATCAGCATTTTTCTGTACCTGTTTTATAGCATCTGAGTGACGTGCTGTGGCCTGTTCTATTGCTCCACTCCTTGCTGCAATCCCCTGTATGTCTGCTCTGATATCTGTAATGGCTGCTGCAAAAGAGGACTTAATGTCCATTGCCATTGCCTGAAGGTTTGCCTGGAGGTCTGCAAGGCTGAGGGTATGAGATGGCTGTGCAGGCGGATTCGCTGTGGTATTAGCGCTGTTTCCGCCATCCGCGAGTGGGCTGGAGCCGCCGAGCGGGATGGGAGGCTTAGGCAAGGCTGCGGCTTTGAGGCCTTCCACCTGCGCTGCTCGGAACATTGCAGGGATGGTAGGGGCTGACTGCTGACTTGGCTCCATCAGTTCCCGGGTATGTGAGGAGCTGCGATCGCTTTCTTCTTTGCTCAGATGGGGTTTATTTGACTGGTTTTTATTATCACGATTGAATAAATGTATTTATTATCTGCTGTGGGACTGCCTGCTTCTCCAACCCAATGAGCGCTGGATTGTTGTGTTTTAACCTACCAGCATATCTTTGGAATGTGGGAGGACATGGGGTACCCGAAGGAAACTCATGCAAACATGCAGATGGTATCCTGAGTAAAGTAACATATACAGTCAGGTCCATAAATATTGGGACATCGACACAATTCTAATCTTTTTGGCTCTATACACCACCACAATGGATTTGAAATGAAACGAACAATATGTGCTTTAACTGCAGACTTTCAGCTTTAATTTGAGGGGATTTACATCAGGTGAACGGTGCCTCCCACTTTTTAAGGGACCAAAAGTAGGTAGACAATTGGCTGCTCAGCTGTTCCATGGCCAGGTGTGTGTTATTCCCTCATTATCCCATTTACAATGAGCATATAAAAGGTCCAGAGTTCATTTCAAGTGTGCTATTTTCATTTGGAATCTGTTCCTGTCAGCTCTCAATATGAGATCCAAAGAGCTGTCACTATCAGTGAAGCAAGCCATCATTAGGCTGAAAAAACAAAACAAACCCATCAGAGAGACAGCAAAAACATTAGGTGTGGCCAAATCAACAGTTTGGAACATCCTTTTTTTTTAAAGGTGTTTATTTTCAATTTTTCAAAAGAAACAATACAAAATGAAACAAAAGCAGTACCGTCTGACAATTGAGTTAGTACATGAAACCAGCCATAAAGTGTGGAGGAGTGCATAGGCATACTGCAGTAACAGAGGTTTTCCAAAAACAAACAAACATAAGAACCAGTCACACACACACACAAAAACATACAACCTTACAGCAACTATGACCCCTTAACAGCTTCACATCACTAAAGGTCAGTAGACCACATAACCCCCGTTACTCGTGCTGTGAGTGCCATCCAAATGTATGATTAGTAACCCCCACAAAAAATTTACTGAGGAAGCTGTGAGGAGAGGACCCCCCCCCCCAGAAGTCCTTCGAGACATCCAGTCATGGCTGCCAGACCTTAGCAAATTTCTTAGGACATGCCCTACTCTTGTAAATCAGTTTGAATCCGGGGAGGAGATCATGAACAAGTCGAAAGACTGTGTGAGCCGAAAGGGGGCCCGCGTCCTTCCAGTGCAGTAGAATGGTTTTCCGTGCATAAAATAATAGTAGGTGTAGCAAAGTCCTGGCATGAGCACGAGGCACATAGACATTCAGCACCCCCAACAACCCAACCTCCGTTGTGTGGGGTATTGGCAGGTGCAATTTGTCAGCACAAAAGGCAAATAAATCCTTCCAGAAGGCGGAGAGTCCCGGGCACGTCTAAAACATATGAAAGAAATCAGCAGCAATTGTACCACATCTAACGCATGCAACATCATGACCCAGCCCCATCTTAACCAGCCTAGCTGGAGTATAGTGTAAATGATGGATGAACTTAAACTGTATCAATAGATCGGCAGTGCTAATAATATCCTGGAAGCATATTTCTGTTACCTCCTCCCAATCCTCTTCAGAAAGCTCAGGCATATACAACAGCCATTTGCGGTGAGAATTCTGAAACGGATCTTCTCCCACCCCCTGGAGGCGGCCATAAAAGGACGTCACTAACTTGGTCATTTCTGGAAACGACAGGAGGTCTTCAATGGAAGAGTCCGTGAGCTCTATAGTCAACGACCCGAACTGTGTTTGCAGGGCATGCCTCAATAGAAGATATTTAAAGAAAATTGTATTTTCAAGACCATAGTTAAGCCTGAGTGTCTCAAATGACAACAGTGAATTCCCTGTAATTACGTGAGATAAACGTGTGACCCCAAAACGGGCCCACCACACAGAGTCTGGATGGCCAAAGAGCTCAGGAAGGTTCGGGTTCTGCCACAGGGGAGTCTGCGGCGAAACACCAGTGGAGGGTTGGGACAGCGTTTTACCCCCTCCCTCTAGGCCATAAAACCCACCTCCACAGGGGAGAGTCTAGAGCCTCCAACCATCCTAGATCTGTGTAATTCATCCCGTAGTGAAGTAGGAGGTTCAAACAAGGAGAGCAGGAGAGCAGTGGCAGGGGTCTGAGGGTCCGAGCTGTTTGGAACATCCTTAAAAAAAAAAGAACGCACCTGTGAGCTCAGTGTAGCGGGGGTACCAAATTTAGGGATTGCTATGCCAAATTTAAGAGTGATTTGAGTGGTAGTTGGCTCGAATCTTGTCAATTTGCTTTACTCTGCCTTGCTGTTGTTTTGCCTGGTGTGCAGTTTTCCTTGGAGGTGTGGGGGGTGCTGTCAGGTGCTGTCACCTATACTCTGGGTTGAACCACAGGTGATAGGGCAGTGATTTAGTGTTCCCTCTCGGCAGCCGTACGGTGGGTGTGGTGGACCTTCTGGGCATGCCGGGAGAGGATACATAAGGGGCAGACGCCGCCTGGGAGTGGTCGTCTTCAGGTCGGATCTTTTGGGTTCCAGAGTCGGAGTCCTGGTGCATGGCGTGTGGCCCTCCAGGCCATGGGGCCACGTGCACTTCTGTCCCAGGCACATTTAGTCCTGGGACTACAACTTCAGCCCTGGGCCCAGCACCTTTAGCTGGAGCCCATTTCGGGAGGAGGAATCCCAGGGTGCCGCCTTGCGAGGGGACCCGTTTCTAGAAGAGGAGGCTGGGGGAGGACCGTTCCGAAGGACTGGGGAGAGATCACAGTGAAGGAAGGGGTCCAGTAACTCTCTGGAGGGATATCATCCATCCGGAAAAGGGAATTTAAACAACAGGACCAGTAGGAGGTTTGGGACACTATAGATCCTGTGGCAGAGGATCTCCTGAACACATCCATTAAGGAGTTACACGCAGGCTGCTAGTGCCTTCGGGTGACTATCCGGGTGAGCTATACCCACTCGGGATCGAGTGGCGAAGAAATAAGAGTGCCTGAACTGATCTGTCTTCCTAACACCTTTCTCTTCTCTTCATTTGTGGATGTTCGTGCATAAACAAATAAACTCTATGTTGGAGTTGATGCTGGTGTGGACCTTGGAGTTACTTGGGGCATAGAGACTTTTGTCCTTACATTCTAGGGACAGAAACCAACACTGAGGGGAGCCTGCTGCAAAGACCCGTAGTAAAACTAAGTGTGCTTAACCTCTGCAAACCAGGGGGTAAGGGCATGGTGGAGACTATGCGCCTTCCTCTCCAGTGAACGAGCCAAAGAGTGGAGTAGGAGGGTGGCGTGGTTGCTACATAAGCAACACCAGAAGACCCGGAAGACCACGGAAAACAACTGTGGTGGATGACCGAAGAATTCTTTCCCTGGTGAAGAAAACACTCTTCACAACAGTTGGCCAGATCAAGAACACTCTCCAGGAGGTAGGTGTATGTGTGTCAAAGTCAACAATCAAGAGAAGACTTCACCAGAGTGAATACAGAGGGTTCACCACAAGATGTAAACCATTGGGGAGCCTCAAAAACAGGAAGGCCAGATTAGAGTTTGCCAAACAACATCTAAAAAAGCCTTCACAGTTCTGGAACAACATCCTATGGACAGATGAGACCAAGTCCAACTTGTACCAGAGTGATGGGAAGAGAAGAGTATGGAGAAGGAAAGGAACTGCTCATGATCCAAAGCATACCACCTCATCAGTGAAGCATGGTGGTGGTAGTGTCATGGTGTGGGCGTGTATGGCTGCCAATGGAACTGGTTCTCTTGTATTTATTGATGATGTGACTGCTGACAAAAGCAGCAGGATGAATTCTGAAGTGTTTCGGGCAATATTATCTGCTCATATTCAGCCAAATGCTTCAGAACTCATTGGACAGCGCTTCACAGTGCAGATAGACAATGACCCGAAGCATACTGTGAAAGCAACCAAAGAGTTTTTTTAAGGGAAAGAAGTGGAATGTTATGCAATGGCCATGTCAATCACCTGACCTGAATCCGATTGAGCATGCATTTCACTTGCTGAGGACAAAACTGAAGGGAAAATTACCCAAGAACAAGCAGGAACTGAAGACAGTTGCAGTAGAGGCCTGGCAGAGCATCACCAGGGATGAAACCCAGCATCTGGTGATGTCTATGCATTCCAGACTTCAGGCTGTAATTGACTGCAAAGGATTTGCAACCAAGTATTAAAAAAGTGAAAGTTTTATTTATGATTGTTAATCTGTCCCATTACTTTTGGTCCCTTAAAGAGTGGGAGGCACATATACAAACTGTTGTAATTCCTACACTGTTCACCTGATTTGGATGGAAATACCCTCAAATTAAAGCTGAAAGTCTGCAGTTAAAGCACATCTTGTTCGTTTAATTTCAAATCCATTGTGGTGGTGTATAGAGACAAAAAGATTAGAATTGTGTGGATGTCCCAATATTTATGGACCTGACTGTATATATATGGGTACTGCTATCATCAAAATGAAAAGGGGTGGGGTAATTTTGACACCTTTCCTTTGGGTGGAGGACCCTGTCCTGGTATTGCATAACAACACTTTTTAAATCCACACATGCATTCTGAAAATGACCTGCACCTGCCTGATTAAAATCATAAATTCCTTCTATATTTGTGTCATATATTAAGATAGTATTTTAGATTAATGGGTAGTAACGGTGGACAAAATAATCTTTTTATCATTATTTGTTGCAAGCATGGATCCACAACTGTCTCTGTGGTAGGCGACCGGCAAGTGGTTAAAGCTGTACACAGTCAGGCACATGTAGAAACAAGATTTTTTTCACAACATTGAAACACGTTAATAATGCTATTTACATCAAACGTTCATCTTTCTTTTTTAACCACTTAACGTCCGCCCCATGTAAATATACGTTGGCAAAATGGCACGGACAGGCACAATCACGTACCTGTACGTGACTGGCTTCGTATGGGTGGGGGGTCCGATCGGACCCCCCTCCGGTACATACGGCGGTCGGTATCGGTTCGGGAGCGATCCGTGATGAGGGGGCGGCCATTGGTTTCTGGCCACCCCCTCGCGATCGCTCCCAGTGAATGAAATGCTTCCTCTGCCTGTGTAATGTAAACACAGGCAGAGGAAGTGATGTCATCTCTCCATGCGGCGCTCTATTCGTCCAGAGCGCCGAGGAGAGAAGACATCAGGTTAGTACACAAACAGTACAGTGACACCAGCACACATAGGTACACAATCCACCCCCCAGTCACCCCCAGATCACCCCCCAGCCCCCATTCACAGTGTCACTGATTGCAGTGATCATTTATTTACTGATCACTGCAATCAGTGACATTTGTGATAGTAAAAATCTCAGGGCAGTTAGTGTTAGGTCCCTTTAGGTCCAGGGTAGCCCCCTAACCCCCCCCTAATAAAGGTTTAACCCCTTGATCGCCCCCCAGGTAACCCTTTCACCCCTATCACCACTGTCACTAAGCAATCGTTTTTCTGATCGCTGTATTAGTGTCAGTGGTGCCTCTAGGTAGCCAGTTATTTTTTTAGGTTCGCCGCCAGGTTTTTATAGCGTCAGGTACCCCCATATATTATCTAATAAATGTTTAACCCCTTAATCGCCCCCCCAGGTAACCCTTTCACCCCCTATCACCAGTGTCACTAAGCAATAGTTTTTCTGAACGCTGTATTAGTTATGCTGGTGCCGCTAGGTAGCCAGTTATTTTTTTAGGTTCGCCACCAGGTTTTTATAGCATCAGGTACCCCCATATAAAACCTAATAAAGTTTTTAACCCCCTGATTGCCCCCAGAGTTAACCCTTTCACCAATGATCTCAGTATAAGTGTCACTGGTGACGCTGGTTAGCCAGTTAGTTATTTCGTTATTTAGGTTCCCCGTCAGGTTTTTATATAGCGTCAGGTACCCCCATATATTACCTAATAAAGGTTTTAACCCCCTGATTGCCCCTAGTTAACCCTTTCACCAGTGATCCCCGTATAAGTGTTACGGGTGACACTGGTTAGTTAGTTTTCTTTTTATAGTGTCAGGGCACCCACCGAATATAACCCATTAAAGGTTTAACCCCCTGATCGCCCGGCGGGTGATATCAATTAGGTTTTAGCGTCAGTTAGGGTCTGCGTCGCCCCAGGCAGCGTCAGGTTAGTGCCAGTAGCGCTAACACCCACGCACAAAGCATACATCTCCCTTAGTGGTATAGTATCTGAACAGATCAATATCTGATCTGATCAGATCTATACTAGCGTCCCCAGCAGTTTAGGGTTCCCAAAAACGCAGTGTTAGCGGGATCAGCCCAGATACCTGCTAGCACCTGCGTTTTGCCCCTCTGTCCAGCCCAGGCCACCCAAGTGCAGTATCGATCGATCACTGTCACTTACAAAACACAACACACATAACTGCAGCGTTCGCAGAGACAGGCCTGATCCCTGCGACTCCAGTGCTGTAGGAGGGGATTTCACCACCACAGTTAAAAAAAAGACCATATATGCCGAAGCATTGGGGCAGCAGGGGTGGAGGAGCGATATTGCTCCTAATGCCGCGTACATACGGTCGAAATTCCGATGGAGGCTTGCCCATGGAAAAGTCCAACCGTGTGTACGTGGCATAACTTTTGCGGGAGGATGCCCCCATGCTTCGGCATATATAAATGGTGCATGTATGCCCATCATTAGAAGTGGGTGGATGAAGGGCGGTATTCTAATGGTGGGCATACCCACCGATCAATCTCTTTTTTTCGTTCAGCCAACAGGCTGCATGAAAAAAAAGATTACAATACATGTCCAACAAGGACCAGCAACGTACTGGTATGTTGCTGGACTTTGAATGGTTATACCAGATTGATGCCTGCGGGTTTAGGTATCATCTTGGTATCATTCTTTTCAGCCAGCGGCCGGCTTTCATGTAAAAGCAATCCTAGCAGCTAATTAGCCTCTGGACTGCATTTACAAGCAGTGGGAGGGAATGTCCCCCCCCGGATATAAAAAGCGCCATTGGGAAATTGGGAAAGCATTTTATCACACCGATCTTGGTGTGGTCAGATGCTTTGAGGGCAGAGGAAAGATCTAGGGTCTAATAGACCCCAGTTTTTTCAAAAAAAGAGTATCTGTCACTACTGTACCTATTGCTATCATAGAGGATGTTTAAAAATAAAATAAAAAAGCAAAATAAAAAATATTTTTTTTTTAAAAAGAAATAAAAAAAAGCACCCCTGTCCCGCCCTGCTCTTGCGCAAAGGCGAACGCAAGCGCCGGTCTGGCGTCATATGTAAACAGCAATTGCACCATGCATGTGAGGTATCACCGCGAAGGTCAGATCGAGGGCAGTAATTTTAGCAGTAGGCCTCCTCTGTAAATCTAATGTGGTAACCTGTAAAGGCTTTTAAAGGCTTTTAAAAAGGTATGTAGTTTGTCGCCACTGCGTGTTTGTGCGAAATTTTAAAGCATGTCGTGTTTGGTATCCATGTACTCGGCCTAAGATCATCCTTTTTATTTAATCAAACCTTTGGGCAATATAGTGTGTTTTAGTGCATTAAAATTAAAAAAGTGTATTTTTTCCCCAAAAATGCGTTTGAAAAATCGCTGCGCAAATACTGTGTGGAAAAAATAAATAAACACCCACCATTTTAATCTGTAGGGCCTTTGCTTTAAAAAAAAGATATAATGTTTGGGGGTTCAACGTAATTTTCTTGCAAAAAAAAAAATGTTTTCATGTAAACAAAAAGTGTCAGAAAGGGCTTTGTCTTCAAGTGGTTAGAAGAGTGGATGATGCGTGACAAAAGCTTCCTAATGTTGTGCATAAAATGCCAGGACAGTTCAAAACCCCCCCAAATGACCCCATTTTGGAAAGTAGACACCCCAAGCTATTTGCTGAGAGGCATGTTGAGTCCATGGAATATTTAATATTTTGACACAAGTTGCGGGAAAAAGACAATTTTTTTTTTTTTGCACAAAGTTGTCACTAAATGATATATTGCTCAAACATGCCATGGGCATATGTGGAATTACACCCCAAAATACATTCTGTTGCTTCTCCTGAGTACGGGGATACCACATGTGTGAGACTTTTTGGGAGCCTAGCCGCGTACGGGACCCCAAAAACCAAGCACCGTCTTCAGGCTTTCTAAGGGTGTACATTTTTGATTTCACTCCTCACTGCCTATCACAGTTTCAGAGGCCATGGAATTCCCAGATGGCACAAAACCCCCTCAAATGACCCCATTTTGGAAAGTAGACACCCCAAGCTATTTGCTGAGAGGTATGGTGAGTATTTTGCAGATCTCGCTTTTTGTCAAAAAGTTTTATAAATTAAAAATATATATATATATATTTTCTTTTTTCATTTTCAAAAACAAATGAGAGCTGTAAAATACTCACCATGCCTCTCAGCAAATAGCTTGGGTGTCTACTTTCCAAAATGGGGTCATTTGGGGGGGGGGGTTGTGCTATTTTGGCATTTTATGGCCTTCGAAACTGTGATAGGTAGTGAGGAGTGAAATCAAAAATTTGCGCCCTTAGAAAGCCTGAAGGCGGTGCTTGGTTTTCGGGGTCCCGTACGCGGCTAGGCTCCTAAAAAGTCCCACACATGTGGTATCCCCGTACTCAGGAGAAGCAGCAAAATGTATTTTGGGGTGCAATTCCACATATAACCATGGCATGTGTGAGCAATATATCATTTAGTGACAACTTTTTGTAATTTTTTTTTTTTTTGTCACTATTCAATCACTTGGGACAAAAAAAAAAATATTTAATGGGCTCAACATGCCTCTCAGCAATTTCCTTGGGGTGTCTACTTTCCAAAATGGGGTCATTTGGGGGGGTTTGTACTGCCCTGCCATTTTAGCACCTCAAGAAATGAGAGTCATAAATTAAAAGCTGTGTAAATTCCAGAAAATGTACCCTAGTTTGTAGACGCTATAACTTTTGCGAAAACCAATAAATATACGTTTATTGACATTATGTTTACTAAAGACATGTGGCTGAATACATTTTGGCCTAAATGTATGACTAAAATTGAGTTTATTCGATTTTTCTTATAACAAAAAGTAGAAAATATCATTTTTTTTCAAAATTTTCGGTCTTTTTCTGTTAATATCGCAAAAATAAATAATCACAGAGACAATCAAGTACCATTAAAAGAAAGCTCTATTTGTGGGAAAAAAAAGGACGCAATTTTTGTTTGGGTACAATATTGCATGTCCGCGCAATTTCCAGTTAAAGCAGCGCAGTGCCAAATTGTAAAAACACCTCTGGTCTTTATGCTGAGTATTGGTCCGGGGCTTAAGTGGTTAATCAATAAAAATACATGAAAAGATATTACTGTTTTCATAAGAAATGTGAAGTTTGCCACTGTTCTCTCCTTTTTGAAAATGCTATCTGGCTGTATCCTCTCTATACTTTATACAAAAAGCATTAAGTATAAATTCTCACCTCTAATGTGGTTCTTAGTAAGGGTTTAGAAAAAAAAAAGTATCTGCAATGGCATACCTATCTGGTTTAAAAATAACCTTCATATTGTCATGTTATAGTAATGAATAACAACGGTTCAGCTATAATGATGAAGATAACACTTTGAAGCCTGTTGATGGAGGTTTATGGTGTTCTTGGAAACATCTAGTGTACGTTGTAGTACAAACAAGGACAAAGCCTTGAAGCAGTATTCTTCTACATGTTTTTAGAGAAGATTATTATAATACAGAGGCCACTCAACAACATAGGTACTTAACCAAGGCTTGTAACAGCATGTGACCACAGACGCTTGTCGGGAATCTGAGTGAATATTATAATGTGATGGAGCTGAAAGGAAAGCTGTGAGGAAGCAAAAGACGTACCAATGATATCACTCTGGCGGAAAAGCCTGCAGAGAAGAAAGGGGACTGATACTGCTGTTTGACAAGGTACCATGAAGAATTTCCCTTTTTTATTGAAAGGAACCTACTTTATGTGTTTTTATGAGATGATAAACATTACACTATCTGCCTTTGAGCCTTAACTTGAAAACTTGTCAACGTGGGGGAGTCTCATCAGAGGAAACAAGGTTTGTAATGGCGTATTATCATAAAAGCTTGTGGGGTATAATGATGCAAAATAATGTGATAATGTTGGGAGGTGAGCCAAAAAAATAGCACAAGCACCACTGATATTACTGTGGAAGGACAGTCTGGAGAAAAGTAAAGAGACAGATAATGCTGCCGTGCCTACTATGTTTCTTGAAGTAAAGAACTACTTTATCTCAATATTGTGCCCAAACAACAGTACAGTATCTGTCTTCAAGCCCTACAAGAGTTCTGTGGTCACAGCATATGCTTTAATTGTATGACATTAGGATAATAACATTACAATCAATAGTTATTTTTGACAATCTAATATAAACTTACGTGAAAAATCTTTCATGTTGTTATTGTTAAGGCAAAAAAAATCACGCTACAGGTTAAAAAACACCCACATTTGTGGGGCGCTCAGCGAGATGTTCACCCTCCGAGTGCCCCACAATGCACTGCGCGCTGCACAGTACATTCTAAGCCCGGATTGGGCAAAGCTTTATCCAATCAGGGCACAGTGAAAAACTGGTTGTTAAGGAACTGGGAAGCTGGCTGCTGCATCCTTAACAACAGATGAGTCATCAGCTGTCAACAGGCTTCCCAGAAAAAAAAAACAGGTGACGCCCTGCCCCTTACCCATTTAAGAACTGTAAAATGGCAGAGCAGTCTTTCAGTGGTTAGCCATCATAGCGGGCAGAGGGTTTTTGTTTTATTTTTTCAGGTCCAGTGGTGCGGCGGGCGTTGTGATTGACGATGGATCTACATCGGTGGACACAGTTTTTTGTTTTGTTTTTTAATAAAGGAATTGTCAAAAACTGCCCCCTGTCTTTATTTATTTTTGACACTTTTCTTTTGATGAACGGAAAACAGCAGATAAAGGAATGGACAGCCGCACTCCAAAAAACCGTTTTGGTTGCTTTTATTGTAAAAGTTGATGAACCAATGCACCACAGGTCACAGCAAGGCAGGGATTAGCTGACACGTTTCACACTACAGGTATTAGTGCTTACTCATAGCTTACTCATGAGCTATGAGTAAGCACTAATACCTGTAGTGTGAAACGCGTCAGGTGATCCCTGCCTTGCTGTGACCTGTGGTGCATTGGTTCATCAACTTTTACAATAAAAGCAACCGAAAAGGTTTTTTGGAGTGCGGCTGTCCATTCCTTTATCTGCTGTTTTCCGTTTGCCTTGTGCATTGCCAGCACCCACGGCTTCCGGATTGTTGAAAGATCAACAGAACTCACTCACCTGGAGCGGTAATCTTCTCTTCCCAATTTTCTTTTGGTGAATGGGTAGGGGTACAATGTACAGGCAGGTTTTGGAGACCTTGTTAGGTTTCTTTGGTAGTGAGTCTTGTAGAACACCAACTTGGAGTTCCTCAGGGCACAGGGATTGTCCCTCTGCACTTTCACCAGCGCCTTTGATGGTGGGCATGCAGCAAGCTGGAAACAGGTCGTGGCCCCCAGGTAACCTAGCCAATGATAAGGAGACCACTTGCGTATGCAGAGTACAAAAGCAGGAGACAGACAAGGACCTGGGAAACGAGCCAGAGACAGGGCGAGTGGCAAGCAAGGAAAAGTGGGTATATGAAGCTGGGGTCAGTATATCAGAAGTCAGACACTGAATACAAGTAACACTAGGCACACAGGAGTCCATGGTGTATATGTGAGTCACTCAGACTCCAAGGAAGTGTAGTCCTGTGCCTGCTGCTGTGTGTGCTTTCTGGGAAAGAGCCCCGCCCATGCTCCAGACCAGTGTTTCTCAACTCCAGTCCTCAAGGCGCCCCAACAGGTCATGTTTTCAGGCTCTCCATTATTTTGCACAGGTGATTTGATCAGTTTCACTGCCTTAGTAATTACCACAGCCGTTCCATCTGATGGAAATCCTGAAAACATGACCTGTTGGGGCGCCTTGAGGACTGGAGTTGAAAAACACTGCTCCAGACTAGTGATGAGCCGAACACCCCCGGGTTCGGTTCGCACCAGAACCCGCGAACGGACCGAAAGTTCGCACGAACATTAGAACCCTATTAAATACAATGGATGCGAACGTTCGGATTCTAAAGTGCTAATTATAACGACTATTATCCATGTTATTGTCCTAAACAGAGTTTGGGAACCCGGGTTCTGCACCAGGGGATATGTATCAATGCAAAAAGAAGTTTTAAAAACGGACGTTTTCCGGGAGCAGTCATTTTAATGATGCATAAAGTGAAAAAAAAAAAGTCAAATATTCCTTTAAATATTGTACCTGGGGGGTGTCTAAAGTAAGCCTGTGAAGTCCCACGTGTTTCCCGTGTTTAGAACTGTCCCTGCACAAAATAACATTTCTAAAGGAAAAAAAAGCCATTTAAAACTGCTTGCGGCTTTAATGTAATGTCTGGTCCCGGTAATATGGATGAAAATCTTTAAGAAAAATGGCATAGCTACCCCATCAACCCCCCCCCCCCCCCCGATACCCCAGCCCATTACCAGCCCCTTTGGGTCTTGTATGGATATTAAGGGGAACCCCGCACACAAAATAAAAAAGGCCCTATATACTCTGAACAGCCTTATACAGGCGGTGCATACAAGACAGGGACTGTAGGTTTGTTCTTATGTAGAATCTGTTTGTAATTTTGAACAGCTACATTGTTTAAGTGTAGCTCCAGCCCAAATACCTATTTTTAAGCTTTTTGGAAAACATAGGGAAGGGTTATCACCCCTGTAACATTTGTTTTGCTGTCTGTGCCCCTGTTCAGAACATTTCACCTCACTTTGCGTCCCAATGACAACTGTTTTTGAAATGTGGTGTTTTTATTGAAACAAGGATTGGTGATAAAGCATCAGTAGAGAGGAGACACCTTTCTCCCATATTAATTCTTACAGGAGAGAATTTTCCTTCCAAGGGGTAGATTTCCTCTCACTTCCTGTTGTCTTCTTCCGTTTGCAAGTAGTAGTCGTTTGTAAGTTGGATGTTTGAAAGTAGGGACCTGCCGTATATACTCTGCAGAAATTGGCCCCTTAGGTGTTGGTGTTGGCACAACACTGTAAGCACTCACAGTTACTCTTGGTGGGTGCTGGAATGCCCTGCTGTCAACTATTATATCAGGAATTGTAATAACATATAATTGTTGAACAGTAGTAGTAAAAATTGGGCCTTTGATGGTGGTGCTGGTGCCACAACACTGTAAGGCCTGACAGTTACTCTTGGTGGGCGCAGCAATGGGCCCTGCTGTGAATTATTAGATCAATAATTATAATTGCATGCCCCTGTTGAACAGGGGCTGAAAAATTGGGCCTTTGGTGGTGGTGGTGGTGGTGGTGTTGACACAACACTGTAAGACCTGATAGTTACTCTTGGTGGGCGCAGCAATGGGCCCTGCTGTGAATTATTAGATCAATAATTATAATTGCATGCCCCTGTCGAACAGGGGCTGAAAAATTGGGCCTTAGGCACTGGTGGCTCAACACTGCAACCCCTCACAGATACTGTACTTGGAGCACAGCAATGAGGCCTGTTGCAAAGTATTGCATCAAAAATTGTAATTACACGCCCCTGTTAAACAGGGGCTGAAAAATTGGGCCTTAGCCACTGGTGGCGGCACCCATAAACCAAAATGATCTTCCAAGCTATCATCATTAATCGGATCATTGAGGAGGAGGAGGAGGATAGCCAGTCAACATAACAGCACAGGCACTCAGCATCAGCATCAGTCTTGAAGGGAGGTGACATTTTAAAATCAATTAGTCTGTTATATCAGCATCAGGTGTGTGGTAGCTGGTGGTGATCCAAGACTGGTTCATCTTGATGAAAGTCAGTCGATCAACCGAGTCGGTGGACAGGCGCACCCTGTGATCCGTGACAAATCCTCCAGCAGCACTGAATGTGCGTTCTGAAAGAACGCTGGATGCAGGTCAGGCCAGTAGCTCAATTGCATACTGTGCAAGCTCTGGCCAGTGATCCATCCTCAAGACCCAGTAAGCCAGAGGATTTTCGGTGGGGAAGGTGTCCAAGTCTGACCTTGCCCCTAGGTATTCCTGCACCATGTATATCAGACGCTGGCGATGGTTGCTGGAACCGATCATACTTTGGGGCTGCGGACTAAAGAATTGTCTGAACGCATCGGTCAGACGGCCACCTTCCCCACCGCTCCTTCTTTGACTTCCCGAAGCCTCAGCAACTCGTTGTCCAGGACCAGGAGTTTGTAACCTCCCAGTCTCTGGGAATGCGTTGCACAGACCTTTCTGCAAGGCCTCCCGGAGTTGTCTCATCCTCTGCTCCCTCTGCGACGGTAAGATAAGGTCCGCAACCTTACCCTTGTACCGTGGATCAAGGAGAGTGGCCAGCCAGTAATGGTCCCTCTCCTTGATCCGAAGAATACGAGGATCCTTCCGCAGACTTTGCAGGATCAGGGAGGCCATGCAGCGTAGGTTAGCTGAGGCATTCAGTCCGGAGTCCTCTGGGTCACTAAGGACGACATGATCCGCAGCCACCTCCTCCCAGCCACGTACAAGTCCACTGGTTTCTCGGGACTGTAAATCATCCCTAAAAGACTGCTGCTGATGATGCTGAGTGCCAGCCTCCACCTCCATGCTGACACAATCCTCCTCCTCCTCCTCCTCCTCCTCTTCCTGTGCGATGGGTGGTACAGAAGGAACACTGTCTGGGTAAAGGGGGCCTTGAGAGGCAAGGAAGTCCTCCTCTTCCTGCCTCTGTTCTGCCTCAAGTGCCCTGTCCATTATTCCATGCAGCGTGTGCTCCAACAGGTGGACAAGAGGTACAGTGTCACTGATGCATGCACTGTCACTGCTCACCATCCTCGTGGCCTTCTCAAATGGTGCCAGGACAGTGCATGCATCCCTGATCATGCCCCACTGGCGTGGTGAAAAAAACCCGAGCTCCCCTGACCCTGTCCTGGTGCCGTAGTCGCACAGGTACTCATTGTGGCCCTCTGCTGCGTGTGCAGCCGCTGCAGCATGGCCAACGTTGAGTTCCACCTGGTGGGCATGTCACATATAAGGCGGTTCTTGGGCAGGTTCAACTCCTTTTGCAGCTCAGCCAGGCGAGCACTGGCATTATAAGATCTGCGGAAATGCACACAGACTTTCCTGGCCTGCCTCAGGACATCCTGTAAGCCCGGGTACCTGCCCAAGAACCGCTGCACCACCAGGTTAAGGACGTGAGCCACACAGGGCACATGGGTCAGTTGTCCCTCTCGGAGGGCGGAGAGGAGGTTGGTGCCATTGTTGCAAACCACCATTCCTGGCTTAAGCTGGCGTGGCGTCAACCACCTCTCGGCCTGCCCCTGCAGAGCAGACAGGACCTCTGCCCCAGTGTGGCTCCGGTCCCCCAAACACACCAGCGCAAGCATGGCATGGCATCTTTTTGCCTGCGTACTTGCGTAGCCCCTTGAACGCCTACGGAGCACCGCTGGTTCCGAGGACAAAGCACAGGAAGAGGCCATGGAGGAAGAAGAAGAGGAGGGGGTGGAGGAGAGAGGTGTGTCACAACCAGTAGTAGCATTTTGGAGGCGTGGAGGTGGAACAACCTCCAACACTACTGCACCTTGTCCTGCATCCTTCCCAGCTGCCAAAAGAGTGACCCAATGGGCCGTGAAAGAAAGGTAACGTCCCTGTCCATGCCTGCTGGACCATGAGTCAGCGGTAATATGCACCTTACCGCTGACCGCCCTGTCCAGCGAGGCCAAGACATTGCCTTCCACATGCCTGTAGAGAGCCGGAATCGCCTTCCATGAGAAAAAGTGGCGTTTGGGAACCTGCCACTGAGGAACCGCACATTGCACAAACTCACTGAAGGTGGGCCGAGTCTACCAACTGAAAAGGCAGCAGTTGAAGCGCTAGCAATTTAGCCAAGCTATCATTCAACCGCTGGGCATGTGGATGGCTGGGAGTGAACTTCTTTCGACAGTCCAGCAGCTGGGGCAGGGAAATTTGCCTGCTAGAATCGGACGTCGGTGTACTGCTAGCAGAGTGGCCGCAAGTACTTGGCTGTGACACACCTAATTCTACACCTTCATTCCTCTCAGTGCAGGTTTCAGAGAGGACTGAAGGTATAGTGGGGTTGGAGATCCCAGCTGATGCGGTGCAAGGAGAGGTCCGCTTTGTTCTTTGGTGTGGGTCTTTAAGGTAGGCTTGCCAACGAGCTGCATGGCAGGTCAACATATGTCTGATCAAGCATGTGGTGCCCAAGCGGCTGATGTTTTGGCCATGCGATATACGCTTGAGACATATGTTGCAAACAGCAGCTATGCGATCTGATGCACTCGCCTCAAAAAAGGCCCACACCAAAGAACTTTTTGAATGACGGGCAGAGGCAGCGCCCTGCACAGGAGGAGCTCGGCGGTGTGATTCCGTCTGTGTGCTGCCCATACGCTGGCCACCCAAGGGCATCCTGCCTCGTTGGAGATGTGCCTCCTCCTCATCCTCCTCCTCCTCCTCTCTCCTATTAGGCACCCACATGGAGTCAGTGACCTCACCATCCCCTCCCTCCTCATCACTGGAGCCAATCTGGCAGTATGCTGCAGCTGCTGGAGCATGACTGCCAGATTGGTGTCCTTCTTGAGCATCCCCTCTCTCTGCTCTCACGCTACTGCCTTCCTCTATCTGGGTATCATCATCAGATCCTTCGAAACGCTGGGCATCCTCCTGGAGCATGTACCCAACACTGTGCTCAAACAGTTCGGGGGACTCCTCAGGAGGAGGACATGGTGGGTCTAGGGAAGGATTGACTAATGAAGATAATGATACCAGAGAAGAGGACGCTTTGGCAGCTGCTTTGCCAGTACCCTGAGCCTGGGTGAGAGAGGATGAGGAGGATGAGGTGGGCTTGGTCATCCACTCTACCAAGTCTTCGGCATGATGTGGCTCAACATGTCCAGCTGCCGAAAAGAAGGACAAGCGTGTCCCATGGCCATGTGCTGATGACAATGCACCGCGTCCATGACCAGCACTGTTGCCCCCAGACACAGAGTTTGCTTGCCCTCTTTTTTTGCCTCCTGACTGTCTGCCTCTCCTTGTTTGCCTTCCAGACATTTTAATGGATGGCCTGCAGGGAGATGGGAAAAACAGCAATAAGGGCTACCTTCAGGTGTATACTGTGCAGGAGGCTTAGCAACAATGACACTGACACTGTCCCCTGCCTATCCTTCTCTGTCCCTAAACACAAGGATTTCAAATATGGTTCAGCAAGATTGGTTTAGCACAGAATAGCACACTGATAGTTTCCCTCACTGTCCTTCTCTGTCCCTACAAACAAGATTTAGCACAGAATAGCACACTGATAGTTTCCACGAGTGTCCTTCTCTGTCCCTAAACTCAAGGATTTCAAATATGGTTCAGCAAGATTGGTTTAGAACAGAATAGCACACTGACACTTTCCCTCACTGTACCTCTCTGTCCCTAAACTCAAGGATTTCAAATATGGTTCAGCAAGATTGGTTTAGAACAGAATAGCACACTGACAGTTTCCCTCACTGTCCTTCTCTGTCCCTACAAACAAGATTTAGCACAGAATAGCACACTGATAGTTTCCACGAGTGTCCTTCTCTGTCCCTAAACTCAAGGATTTCAAATATGGTTCAGCAAGATTGGTTTAGAACAGAATAGCACACTGACAGTTTCCCTCACTGTCCTTCTCTGTCCCTACAAACAAGATTTAGCACAGAATAGCACACTGATAGTTTCCACGAGTATCCTTCTCTGTCCCTAAACTCAAGGATTTCAAATATGGTTCAGCAAGATTGGTTTAGAACAGAATAGCACACTGACAGTTTCCCTCACTGTCCTTCTCTGTCCCTACAAACAAGGATTAGCACAGAATAGCACACTGATAGTTTCCACGAGTGTCCTTCTCTGTCCCTAAACTCAAGGATTTCAAATATGGTTCAGCAAGATTGGTTTAGAACAGAATAGCACACTGACACTTTCCCTCACTGTACCTCTCTGTCCCTAAACTCAAGGATTTCAAATATGGTTCAGCAAGATTGGTTTAGAACAGAATAGCACACTGACAGTTTCCCTCACTGTCCTTCTCTGTCCCTACAAACAAGATTTAGCACAGAATAGCACACTGATAGTTTCCACGAGTATCCTTCTCTGTCCCTAAACTCAAGGATTTCAAATATGGTTCAGCAAGATTGGTTTAGAACAGAATAGCACACTGACAGTTTCCCTCACTGTCCTTCTCTGTCCCTACAAACAAGGATTAGCACAGAATAGCACACTGATAGTTTCCACGAGTGTCCTTCTCTGTCCCTAAACTCAAGGATTTCAAATATGGTTCAGCAAGATTGGTTTAGAACAGAATAGCACACTGACAGTTTCCCTCACTGTCCTTCTCTGTCCCTACAAACAAGATTTAGCACAGAATAGCACACTGATAGTTTCCACGAGTGTTCCTCTCTGTCCCTAAACTCAAGGATTTCAAATATGGTTCAGCAAGATTGGTTTAGAACAGAATAGCACACTGACAGTTTCCCTCACTGTCCTTCTCTGTCCCTACAAACAAGATTTAGCACAGAATAGCACACTGATAGTTTCCACGAGTGTCCTTCTCTGTCCCTAAACTCAAGGATTTCAAATATGGTTCAGCAAGATTGGTTTAGAACAGAATAGCACACTGACAGTTTCCCTCACTGTCCTTCTCTGTCCCTACAAACAAGGATTAGCACAGAATAGCACACTGATAGTTTCCACGAGTGTCCTTCTCTGTCCCTAAACTCAAGGATTTCAAATATGGTTCAGCAAGATTGGTTTAGAACAGAATAGCACACTGACACTTTCCCTCACTGTACCTCTCTGTCCCTAAACTCAAGGATTTCAAATATGGTTCAGCAAGATTGGTTTAGAACAGAATAGCACACTGACAGTTTCCCTCACTGTCCTTCTCTGTCCCTACAAACAAGATTTAGCACAGAATAGCACACTGATAGTTTCCACGAGTATCCTTCTCTGTCCCTAAACTCAAGGATTTCAAATATGGTTCAGCAAGATTGGTTTAGAACAGAATAGCACACTGACAGTTTCCCTCACTGTCCTTCTCTGTCCCTACAAACAAGGATTAGCACAGAATAGCACTCTGATAGTTTCCACGAGTGTCCTTCTCTGTCCCTAAACTCAAGGATTTCAAATATGGTTCAGCAAGATTGGTTTAGAACAGAATAGCACACTGAAAGTTTCCCTCACTGTCCTTCTCTGTCCCTACAAACAAGGATTAGCACAGAATAGCACACTGATAGTTTCCACGAGTGTCCTTCTCTGTCCCTAAACTCAAGGATTTCAAATATGGTTCAGCAAGATTGGTTTAGAACAGAATAGCACACTGACAGTTTCCCTCACTGTCCTTCTCTGTCCCTACAAACAAGATTTAGAACAGAATAGCACACTGATAGTTTCCACGAGTGTCCTTCTCTGTCCCTAAACTCAAGGATTTCAAATATGGTTCAGCAAGATTGGTTTAGAACAGAATAGCACACTGACACTTTCCCTCACTGTACCTCTCTGTCCCTACACTCAAGGATTTCAAATATGGTTCAGCAAGATTGGTTTAGAACAGAATAGCACACTGACAGTTTCCCTCACTGTCCTTCTCTGTCCCTACAAACAAGATTTAGCACAGAATAGCACACTGATAGTTTCCACGAGTGTCCTTCTCTGTCCCTAAACTCAAGGATTTCAAATATGGTTCAGCAAGATTGGTTTAGAACAGAATAGCACACTGACAGTTTCCCTCACTGTCCTTCTCTGTCCCTACAAACAAGATTTAGCACAGAATAGCACACTGATAGTTTCCACGAGTGTCCTTCTCTGTCCCTAAACTCAAGGATTTCAAATATGGTTCAGCAAGATTGGTTTAGAACAGAATAGCACACTGACAGTTTCACTCACTGTCCTTCTCTGTCCCTACAAACAAGGATTAGCACAGAATAGCACACTGATAGTTTCCACGAGTGTCCTTCTCTGTCCCTAAACTCAAGGATTTCAAATATGGTTCAGCAAGATTGGTTTAGAACAGAATAGCACACTGACAGTTTCCCTCACTGTCCTTCTCTGTCCCTACAAACAAGATTTAGCACAGAATAGCACACTGATAGTTTCCACTAGTGTCCTTCTCTGTCCCTAAACTCAAGGATTTCAAATATGGTTCAGCAAGATTGGTTTAGAACAGAATAGCACACTGACACTTTCCCTCACTGTACCTCTCTGTCCCTAAACTCAAGGATTTCAAATATGGTTCAGCAAGATTGGTTTAGAACAGAATAGCACACTGACAGTTTCCCTCACTGTCCTTCTCTGTCCCTACAAACAAGATTTAGCACAGAATAGCACACTGATAGTTTCCACGAGTGTCCTTCTCTGTCCCTAAACTCAAGGATTTCAAATATGGTTCAGCAAGATTGGTTTAGAACAGAATAGCACACTGACAGTTTTCCTCACTGTCCTTCTCTGTCCCTACAAACAAGGATTAGCACAGAATAGCACACTGATAGTTTCCACGAGTGTCCTTCTCTGTCCCTAAACTCAAGGATTTCAAATATGGTTCAGCAAGATTGGTTTAGAACAGAATAGCACACTGACAGTTTCCCTCACTGTCCTTCTCTGTCCCTACAAACAAGATTTAGCACAGAATAGCACACTGATAGTTTCCACGAGTGTCCTTCTCTGTCCCTAAACACAAGGATTTCAAATATGGTTCAGCAAGATTGGTTTAGAACAGAATAGCACACTGACACTTTCCCTCACTGTACCTCTCTGTCCCTAAACTCAAGGATTTCAAATATGGTTCAGCAAGATTGGTTTAGAACAGAATAGCACACTGACAGTTTCCCTCACTGTCCTTCTCTGTCCCTACAAACAAGATTTAGCACAGAATAGCACACTGATAGTTTCCACGAGTGTCCTTCTCTGTCCCTAAACTCAAGGATTTCAAATATGGTTCAGCAAGATTGGTTTAGAACAGAATAGCACACTGACACTTTCCCTCACTGTACCTCTCTGTCCCTAAACTCAAGGATTTCAAATATGGTTCAGCAAGATTGGTTTAGAACAGAATAGCACACTGACAGTTTCCCTCACTGTCCTTCTCTGTCCCTACAAACAAGATTTAGCACAGAATAGCACACTGATAGTTTCCACGAGTGTCCTTCTCTGTCCCTAAACTCAAGGATTTCAAATATGGTTCAGCAAGATTGGTTTAGAACAGAATAGCACACTGACAGTTTTCCTCACTGTCCTTCTCTGTCCCTACAAACAAGGATTAGCACAGAATAGCACACTGATAGTTTCCACGAGTGTCCTTCTCTGTCCCTAAACTCAAGGATTTCAAATATGGTTCAGCAAGATTGGTTTAGAACAGAATAGCACACTGACAGTTTCCCTCACTGTCCTTCTCTGTCCCTACAAACAAGATTTAGCACAGAATAGCACACTGATAGTTTCCACGAGTGTCCTTCTCTGTCCCTAAACACAAGGATTTCAAATATGGTTCAGCAAGATTGGTTTAGAACAGAATAGCACACTGACACTTTCCCTCACTGTACCTCTCTGTCCCTAAACTCAAGGATTTCAAATATGGTTCAGCAAGATTGGTTTAGAACAGAATAGCACACTGACAGTTTCCCTCACTGTCCTTCTCTGTCCCTACAAACAAGATTTAGCACAGAATAGCACACTGATAGTTTCCACGAGTGTCCTTCTCTGTCCCTAAACTCAAGGATTTCAAATATGGTTCAGCAAGATTGGTTTAGAACAGAATAGCACACTGACACTTTCCCTCACTGTACCTCTCTGTCCCTAAACTCAAGGATTTCAAATATGGTTCAGCAAGATTGGTTTAGAACAGAATAGCACACTGACAGTTTCCCTCACTGTTAGAGTTGAGCGGGTAGCTGGATATTCGGGTCCGGCGGGTTCGGCCGAACTTTGGAAAAAAGTTCGGATTTGGGACCGAACTTTAGCCCGAACCCGGACCCGGACCCCATTGAAGTCAATGGGGACCCGGACTTCTGACGACTAAAAAGGCTCTAAAAAAGTAATGGAAAGGGCTAGAGGGCTGCAAATGGCAGCAAAATGTTGTTAAGAACATGGCAAGTGCTCTGCAAACAAATGTGGATAGGAAATAACTTAAAAGAACATAAAAAAATAAAAAAATAAAAAAATATGCTGGAGGCCCCCTTTTCAGCAGAAGAGGTACAGGAAGTCATTAAGAACCTCAGAAACTCAACGGCACGATGCCACACATATGGTGGGAATGCCCCAGAATACGCCCTTTATGGAATAAATTATTTAATTTAATGGATAAGCCAGTGGGAAAATAAAATACTTTGAAATAAAAATGTAGCGGGGTGCTAAATTTAAGGAAAGTGTTTGAGTGGTAAATAGGCTCAAATACCCTAATTCTGTAGGATTCATGGACCATTTTGTCCTCGGGGGACAGTATTGGTGTGCAGTTCCCTGCGGCCTACAGGTGGCGCCTTTTGTGTCCCCTCTTGGCAGTAGTACAGCGGGGCGGGGAACCTGCTGTGCATGCCGGGAGAGCATATAAAAGGGGCAGACCTTTGGCCTGGGGGCTGATGTCCAGTGGGGTCCGCGCCCAGGTGCCTTCGGCCTGGGTGCATGTGTTCCTGTTCCATCTCGGGCACCTTTAGCCCGGGGTGAGGTACTATCCTGGAGTTCTTGCTGCCCTGGGTATGGAGGCCTAGGGGCGGGAGTAAAGCCTGGAGTCCAGAGCCGCCTCGTGTAGGGGACCCTGTTCCAGGGAAGGGAGGATCATTCTGATGGACCGATGCGGGAGTCACGGTGAAGGAATGGTCTGTTGACTCCCTGGAGAGATGTCTTCCCCTTGATATGGGCTAGGTTCGTAGAAGGAGAAGCTCAAGGTCACCTTGACTGTATCAGAGGCCTTATTCAACCGGCCCGTGGCAGGGGCCTTATACACCCTGGTCTGTGGCTGAGACCAAAGTTCTCCAGGCCCGTGGCAGGGGCCTTGTACACCCGGTCTGTGGCAGAGACCAACCTCAATGTCTGTGGCAGAGACCGTGCGCCAAAAACTGTTTGAGAAACGTAAGCAGTGAAGTGAATGTGCTACGTTTGTGCCTGGACCTCCTCCACACCTTAAGCTGTCCTGTTTCTTTGCTCTAACCTTTTCTATCTGAGTACAGTTTATTTTGCCATGAGAGAATAAGAGTTGGAGTTTCAGCTGGTGTGGACATTGACTTTACTGGCAATTAAAGGACTTGCCTCTACCTACAGTAGAGGTGAGAATCATCCTCTGGAGGAGTTTTGACTCCGGCTGTGGACACGGCCCGTCAAGTACACCGCTCAACCTCTTTATATAGGAGGATACGGGCTGGTAGTGCGGTGTGCCTTTCTCCCTCCTGCGAAGAGCGAACAACATAAAGGCAGGTAAGGGGGAAAGGATCTGTGCGCTACAAAAAAATAAAATAAAAAATTTAATCTTGGCCTAGCAGGACGAGGTCCATATGGAGTAGGAGGTTGAGGTGGCGGTGGATGTGGCTGTGTAGGTGGAAGCGGCGGTGGAGGAGGACGAGGTAGCCAACACTGGTTCAAAAATACAACAATGGCTGGGTAAGGCCGGTGATGTGTCGAATTCTGTCCCCTGTCGAATAGTGTCCGCCCTGTACTGCGCTTGCTGAGTATGTAGGACAAGGGGATTTCAAAAATCTCCCAAGACTAACGGCGCCTGCGTGTTGAGTTCAGGTGAAGGCCACACCATCCGTGGTTCAAGCCGAGCCAAGCAAGGCCGCGATCGAAGCGAGCCCGTGAGGGGCCCTGTTACTATGTGCTACCGTATGTCCTCTTGGATGGTGGGGCTTGAACCTGCACTCACAGCGCAGGCGCCGTTCATCTTCGGAGATTTTGTGAATCTCCTTGTCCTCTGTACTGCGCAAGCGCTGAGCCTGCGCAGTACGGGCCGGGCACAATCCGATGGCCGGACAGTTTTTGTCACAACACCGGTATACATGTCTATTCTGCACAAGGTACGGACAAGTCCTGTGGGATCCATGCCTGGTTCATTTTAATGAACGTGAGCTTGTCCACATTGGCTCTGGACAGGCGGCTGCGCTTGTCTGTGATAACGCCCCCTGCCGTGCTAAATACACGTTCAGATAATACACTGGCTGCAGGGCAGGCCAGCACCTCCAAGGCATAAACGGCAAGCTCAGGCCATGTGCCCAATTTGGAGACCCAGAAGTTAAAGGGGGCAGACCCGTCATCCAGTACGTGTAGGCTTGTGGACACATACTGCTCAACCATGTTGGTGAAATGCTGCCTCCTGCTAAGACGTTCCATCTCAGCTGGTGGTGCTGGTTGTTGTGGCGTGCTGACAAAGCTTTTCCACATTTCGGCCATGCTAACCCTGCCTTCTGAGGTGCTGCCGGTGCCCCGGCTGCGTTGGCGAACTCTTCCTCCTCCTCTGCCTTCGCCTTGTGCTTCCACCGTACGCCCGCTGTCAGGTGGGAATGCCACCAGCAGCGCGTCTACCAGCGTGCGCTTGTACTCGCGCATCTTACGATCCCGCTCCAGTGAGGGAATTAAGGACGGTACGTTGTCCTTGTAACGGGGATCCAGCAGGGTGGCCACCCAGTAATCAGCACCAGTTAAAATGTGGGCAACTCGGCTGTCGTTGCGGAAACACTGCAGCATGTAATCGCTCATGTGTGCCAGGCTGCCCAGAGGCAAAGAAAAGCTGTCCTCTGTGGGAGGTGTATCGTCTGTGTCCTCTGTATCCCCCCAGCCACGCACCAGTAATGGCCACGAGCTGGTCTGAGTGCCACCCTGCTGTGAACATGGCTCCTCCTCCTCCTCCTCCTCCTCCTCCATCTCCTCCTCCATCTCGTCATCCTCCAGAACTGTGCCCTTTCTGCCGGACAATTGTGTACCTGGCGTTTGTTGGTGCAGGAACCCACCCTCGTAGCCACTTGTGAAAGACTGCCCTGAAAGCCTTTGAAATGATCCCGCTTCCTCCTCCTCCTCCTCATCCTCCTGTGCCACATCCTCTTCCATCATCGCACGAAGCGTTTTTTCAAGGAGGCATAGAACTGGGATAGTAACGCTGAGAACGGCGTCATTGGCACTGGCCATGTTGGTGGAGTACTCGAAACAGCGCAACAAGGCACACAGGTCTCGCATGGAGGCCCAGTTATTGGTGGTGAAGTGGTGCTGTTCCGCAGAGCGACTCACGTGTGATTGCTGCAGCTGAAACTCCACTATTGCCTGCTGCTGCTCGCACAGTCTGGCCAGCATGTGCAAGGTGGAGTTCCACCTTGTGGGCACGTCACATATGAGGCGGTGAGCGGGAAGGCCGAAGTTACGCTGCAGCGCTGACAGACGAGCAGCAGCAGGGTGAGAACGCCGAAAGTGCGCACACACAGCCCGCACTTTCTGCAGCAGCTCTGGCATATTGGGGTAATTTTTAAGGAACCTCTGGACCACCAAGTTCAGCACATGCGCCAGGCAAGGGATGTGCGTCAAACCGGCTAGACCCAGAGCTGCTACGAGATTTCGCCCATTATCGCACACCACCAGGCCGGGCTTGAGGCTCACTGACAGCAACCACTCATCGGTCTGTTGTTCCATGTCCCTCCACAACTCCTGCGCGGTGTGGGGATTTTCCCCCTAACAGGAAAGTTTTAAAACTGCCTGCTGTCGTTTACCCCTGGCTGTGCTGAAGTTGGTGGTGAAGGTGTTACGCTGAATGGATGAGGAGACGGTAGAGGATGAGGAAGCGGAGAAGGAGGAGTTAGCAACAGGAGGCAAACTGAAGCGCCCTGCAATCCTCGGTGGTGGAAGGACATGCGCCAAACCGCTATCTGCCTCAGGCCCAGCCGCCACTGCATTTACCCAGTGTGCTGTTAGGGAGATATAACGTCCCTGACCGTGCTTACTGGTCCACGCATCCGTAGTTAGGTGGACCTTGCCACAGATGGCGTTGCGCAGTGCACACCTGATTTTGTCCCCCACCTGGTTGTGCAGGGAAGGGATGGCTCGCCTGGAAAAGTAGTGGCGGCTGGGCACGACGTACTGCGGGACAGCCAATGCCATCAGGCTTTTAAAACTCTGCGTCTCCACCAGACGGAATGACAGCATTTCAAAGGCCAGGAATTTTGAAATGCTGGCATTCAGGGCCAGGGATCGCGGGTGGCTAGGGGGGTACTTCCTCTTCCGCTCCAATGTTTGGGAGATAGAGAGCTGAACGCTTCCATGGGACATTGTGGAGATGGTTGGTGACCCAGGTGGTAGTGTTGCTGGCAGATCCTCTGTTTGCGGGGTGACAGGTGCCACTGTCACTACAGAGGTGGATGAAGAGGCCGAGACTGCAGCAGAAGAGGAAGCAGGAGGAGCCAGAGACCTTTCTTGGTTTTTGAGGTGTCTACTCCACTGCAGCTCGTGCTTTGCACTTAGATGCCTGGTCATGCAGCTTGTGCTCAGGTTGAGAACGTTTATGCCTCGCTTCAGGCTCTGATTGCACAGCGTGCAAACCACTCGTGTCTTGTCATCAACACACTGTGTGAAGAACTGCCACGCTAGGGAAGTCCTTGGACCTGGCTTTGGTGTGCTCGGTCCCTTGCTGCGTTGGTCAGTAGCAGATGTACTGTCTAGGGGACGAATGCTCCGTTTTTGCACCCTGCTCCCTCTTCTGCTGTGCTGGTGGCTCTGTGCGACCACCGCCTCTTCCTCCGAACTACACTGGTCACCTGCATAACGTTGATTCCATGTGGGGTCGAGGACCTCATCGTCCTCCACATCATCTTCCACCCAGTCTTCACCCCTGCCCTCCATGTCTGTCTGCACAATTGCGAAAGCAGCAGCAGTTGGCACCTGTGTTTCGTCATCATCCCAGACGTGCTGCGATGGTCCTCCCATGTACCCATCATGAAACATAAGTGGTTGGGCATCGGTGCACTCAATCTCTTCCACTTCTGGGGCAGGGCTAGGTGGATGGCCCTGGGAAACCCTGCTAACAGAGTCATCGAAAAGCAGAAGAGACTGCTGCATGATTTGGGGCTCAGACTGCTTGGCTGATTTGCAAGGGGGTGAGGTGAAAGACTGATGGACATGGGCTTCAGGTGCCAACTCTGATCTTTCATCAGAAGAGTGGGTGGGAGACAATGTGAAGGAACCCGAGGCACTGTCAGCAACCCAATCTACTATCGCCTGTACTTGTCCTGGCCTAAACATTGGTACAGCCTCATTAGGCGCGACAAAATACCGCCGCAGGCTCGGTCGCCTACTCGCACCTGAGGAAGGTGTTTCACTTGTGCGTGTAGCTGGCACAGATCCACCACGTCCTCTCCCTGCAACAGGAGCTCCACCAGCAGCACCACGACCGGGGCCACCACGTCCCTTTGACCTTCCCCTCATATTTTCCAAATTTAGGATCTTGCCCTAAATGGCGTTTTTTGGAAGACGACAACACACCCACAGTACGTAATGGCTGAAACACACAGCTACAGAACTGCAGAAAATGCTATACAAAAAAAAAAGGTTGTTTTTTTTAGTATAGCACAGTACAAGGAAAATATATAGAAATTTTTTATTTCACACACCTCCACATGTGTATTTCACACTGCAAAATATTTTCTGTGGCCCTAAATGGCGTTTTTTGCCAGACCACAACACACCCACAGCACGTAACTGCTGAATCGCACAGCTACAGAAAATGCTATTAAAAAAAAAAGGTTTTTTTTTTAGTATAGCACAGTACAAGGGAAATATATAGAAATTGTTTATTTCACACACCTCCAGATGTGTATTTCACACTGCAAAATATTTTCTGTGGCCCTAAATGGTGTTTTTTGGAAGAGCACAACACAACCACAGTATTTAACCACGTAATCGCACAGCTATAGAAGTGCAGAGAATGCTATTCAAAAAAAATGTTGTTTTTTTTAGTATAGCACTGTACAATATATAGAAATTGTTTATTTCACACACCTCCAGATGTGTATTTCACACTGCAAAATATTTTCTGTGGCCCTAAATGGCGTTTTTTGGAAGAGCACAACACAACCACAGTATTTAACCACTGAATCGCACAGCTATAGAAGTGCAGAGAATGCTATTCAAAAAAAATTTAGTTTTTTTTAGTATAGCACTGTACAATATATAGAAATTGTTTATTTTACACACCTCCACATGTGTATTTCACACTGCAAAATATTTTCTGTGGCCGTAAATGGCGTTTTTTGCCAGACCACAACACACCCACAGCACGTAACCGCTGAATCGCACAGCTACAGAAAATGCTATTCAAAAAAAAGGTTGTTTTTTTTAGTATAGCACAGTACAAGGAAAATATATAGAAATTGTTTATTTCACACACCTCCAGATGTGTATTTCACACTGCAAAATATTTTCTGTGGCCCTAAATGGCGTTTTTTGGAAGAGCACAACACAACCACAGTATTTAACCACGTAATCGCACAGCTATAGAAGTGCAGAGAATGCTATTCAAAAAAAATTTTGTTTTTTTTAGTATAGCACTGTACAATATATAGAAATTGTTTATTTCACACACCTCCAGATGTGTATTTCACACTGCAAAATATTTTCTGTGGCCCTAAATGGCGTTTTTTGGAAGAGCACAACACAACCACAGTATTTAACCACTGAATCGCACAGCTATAGAAGTGCAGAGAATGCTATTCAAAAAAAAATTTGTTTTTTTTAGTATAGCACTGTACAATATATAGAAATTGTTTATTTCACACACCTCCAGATGTGTATTTCACACTGCAAAATATTTTCTGTGGCCCTAAATGGCGTTTTTTGGAAGAGCACAACACAACCACAGTATTTAACCACTGAATCGCACAGTTATAGAAGTGCACAGAATGCTATTCAAAAAAAAATGTTGTTTTTTTTAGTATAGCACTGTACAATATATAGAAATTGTTTATTTTACACACCTCCACATGTGTATTTCACACTGCAATTTATTTTCAGTGGCCCTAAATGGCGTTTTTTGGAAGAACACAACACAACCACAGTATTTAACCACTGAATCGCACAGCTATAGAAGTGCAGAGAATGCTATTCAAAAAAAATGTTGTTTTTTTTAGTATAGCACTGTACAATATATAGAAATTGTTTATTTTACACACCTCCACATGTGTATTTCACACTGCAATTTATTTTCAGTGGCCCTAAATGGCGTTTTTTGGAAGAGCACAACACAACCACAGTATTTAACCACTGAATCGCACAGCTATAGAAGTGCACAGAATGCTATTCAAAAAAAATGTTGTTTTTTTTAGTATAGCACTGTACAATATATAGAAATTGTTTATTTTACACACCTCCACATGTGTATTTCACACTGCAATTTATTTTCAGTGGCCCTAAATGGCGTTTTTTGGAAGAGCACAACACAACCACAGTATTTAACCACTGAATCGCACAGCTATAGAAGTGCAGAGAATGCTATTCAAAAAAAATGTTGTTTTTTTTAGTATAGCACTGTACAATATATAGAAATTGTTTTTTTGTCACACACCTCCAGATGTGTATTTCACACTGCAAAATATTTTCTGTGGCCCTAAATGGCGTTTTTTGCAAGAGCACAACACAACCACAGTATTTAACCACTGAATCGCACAGCTATAGAAGTGCAGAGAATGCTATTCAAAAAAAATGTTGTTTTTTTTAGTATAGCACTGTACAATATATAGAAATTGTTTATTTCACACACCTCCAGATGTGTATTTCACACTGCAAAATATTTTCTGTGGCCCTAAATGGCGTTTTTTGGAAGAGCACAACACAACCACAGTATTTAACCACGTAATCGCACAGCTATAGAAGTGCAGAGAATGCTATTCAAAAAAAAAATTGTTTTTTTTAGTATAGCACTGTACAATATATAGAAATTGTTTATTTCACACACCTCCAGATGTGTATTTCACACTGCAAAATATTTTCTGTGGCCCTAAATGGCGTTTTTTGGAAGAGCACAACACAACCACAGTATTTAACCACTGAATCACACAGCTATAGAAGTGCAGAGAATGCTATTCAAAAAAAATGTTGTTTTTTTTAGGATAGCACTGTACAATATATAGAAATAGTTTTTTTGTCACACACCTCCAGATGTGTATTTCACACTACAAAATATTTTCTGTGGCCCTAAATGGCGTTTTTTGGAAGAGCACAACACAACCACAGTATTTAACCACTGAATCGCACAGCTATAGAAGTCCAGAGAATGCTATTCAAAAAAAATGTTGTTTTTTTTAGTATAGCACTGTACAATATATAGAAATTGTTTTTTTCACACACCTCCAGATGTGTATTTCACACTGCAAAATATTTTCTGTGGCCCTAAATGGCGTTTTTTGGAAGAGCACAACACAACCACAGTATTTAACCACTGAATCGCACAGCTATAGAAGTTTAGAGAATGCTATTCAAAAAAAATGTTGTTTTTTTTAGCATAGCACTGTACAATATATAGAAATTGTTTATTTTACACACCTCCACATGTGTATTTCACACTGCAATTTATTTTCAGTGGCCCTAAATGGCGTTTTTTGGAAGAGCACAACACAACCACAGTATTTAACCACTGAATCGCACAGCTATAGAAGTGCAGAGAATGCTATTCAAAAAAAATGTTGTTTTTTTTAGTATAGCACTGTACAATATATAGAAATTGTTTATTTTACACACCTCCACATGTGTATTTCACACTGCAATTTATTTTCAGTGGCCCTAAATGGCGTTTTTTGGAAGAGCACAACACAACCACAGTATTTAACCACTGAATCGCACAGCTATAGAAGTGCAGAGAATGCTATTCAAAAAAAATGTTTTTTTTTTAGTATAGCACTGTACAATATATAGAAATTGTTTTTTTCACACACCTCCAGATGTGTATTTCACACTGCAAAATATTTTCTGTGGCCCTAAATGGCGTTTTTTGCAAGAGCACAACAACCCCAACAGTATATAACCGCTGAATCGCACAGCTGCAGAGAATGCTATTCAAAAAAATTTTTTTTTTTTTTTTTTAGTATAGCATAGTACAAGAAAAATATATAGAAATTGGCTATTTCACACAACTAGAGATATACACTGCAAAATATTTTTTTTGCCCAAAAATAGGTCTTTTTTGCGCACAACAAAGTGCCTTTTTTTTTTTGCAACAGCACAATAAAGTGCCTTTTTTTTTTGGGGCCCAAAAATGGGTCTTTTTAGCAAAAGCACAATAAAGTGCCTTTTTTTTTTTTCTGCCCGAAATGGGTCTTTTAGCAACAGCACAATACAGCCACAGTATGGAATAGGTGTATCACTCAACGTAATGCAGTGCTGGTGCACTGAGCTTGCAACACAAACAGATAAACCTATGCAGATCGCTGAGCTATTATATCTCTCAATCTGGACTCCTATCTAAATCTCTCTCCCTGAAAGCACAAACAGGATCCTGCCCCTACACTACACTACACTGTTTCTCTATCTTTTCTATCAGTAGATTGCAGAATCAGGACTAACTCCTATCATATAATTCTCTCCCTCACAGCAACAGCAGCCAGGATCCTTTCCCTACACTGTCTAAAAGCAGAGTGACGATCTGTGCTGTGTGCCTCTTGCTTATATAGAAGCTGGTCACATGCTGGGTCACATGTTGCACTGACCAATCACAGCCATGCCATTAGTAGGCATGGCAATGATGGCTTCTAAGGGCACACCAGCTAATCAAATGGTGATTGGCTGGCCCCTGAAGCATTTCTAACTGCGCCATTAAATTCCCGAATCCGAACCCGAACCCGGACTTTAGCGCAAAATCCGGGTCCGGGTCCGGGGTCGGGAAAACGCCAAAATTCGGTACGGACCCGAACTTTACAGTTCGGGTCCGCTCAACACTACTCACTGTCCTTCTCTGTCCCTACAAACAAGATTTAGCACAGAATAGCACACTGATAGTTTCCACGAGTGTCCTTCTCTGTCCCTAAACTCAAGGATTTCAAATATGGTTCAGCAAGATTGGTTTAGAACAGAATAGCACACTGACAGTTTCCCTCACTGTCCTTCTCTGTCCCTACAAACAAGGATTAGCACAGAATAGCACACTGATAGTTTCCACGAGTGTCCTTCTCTGTCCCTAAACTCAACGATTTCAAATATGGTTCAGCAAGATTGGTTTAGAACAGAATAGCACACTGACAGTTTCCCTCACTGTCCTTCTCTGTCCCTACAAACAAGATTTAGCACAGAATAGCACACTGATAGTTTCCACGAGTGTCCTTCTCTGTCCCTAAACTCAAGGATTTCAAATATGCTTCAGCAAGATTGGTTTAGAACAGAATAGCACACTGACAGTTTCCCTCACTGTCCTTCTCTGTCCCTACAAACAAGGATTAGCACAGAATAGCACACTGATAGTTTCCACGAGTGTCCTTCTCTGTCCCTAAACTCAAGGATTTCAAATATGGTTCAGCAAGATTGGTTTAGAACAGAATAGCACACTGACAGTTTCCCTCACTGTCCTTCTCTGTCCCTACAAACAAGATTTAGCACAGAATAGCACACTGATAGTTTCCACGAGTGTCCTTCTCTGTCCCTAAACTCAAGGATTTCAAATATGGTTCAGCAAGATTGGTTTAGAACAGAATAGCACACTGACACTTTCCCTCACTGTACCTCTCTGTCCCTACACTCAAGGATTTCAAATATGGTTCAGCAAGATTGGCTTAGAACAGAATAGCACACTGACAGTTTTCCTCACTGTCCTTCTCTGTCCCTACAAACAAGGATTAGCACAGAATAGCACACTGATAGTTTCCACGAGTGTCCTTCTCTGTCCCTAAACTCAAGGATTTCAAATATGGTTCAGCAAGATTGGTTTAGAACAGAATAGCACACTGACAGTTTCCCTCACTGTCTTTCTCTGTCCCTACAAACAAGATTTAGCACAGAATAGCACACTGATAGTTTCCACGAGTGTCCTTCTCTGTCCCTAAACTCAAGGATTTCAAATATGGTTCAGCAAGATTGGTTTAGAACAGAATAGCACACTGACAGTTTCCCTCACTGTCCTTCTCTGTCCCTACAAACAAGGATTAGCACAGAATAGCACACTGATAGTTTCCACGAGTGTCCTTCTCTGTCCCTAAACTCAAGGATTTCAAATATGGTTCAGCAAGATTGGTTTAGAACAGAATAACACACTGACAGTTTCCCTCACTGTACTTCTCTGTCCCTACAAACAAGATTTAGCACAGAATAGCACACTGATAGTTTCCACGAGTGTCCTTCTCTGTCCCTAAACTCAAGGATTTCAAATATGGTTCAGCAAGATTGGTTTAGAACAGAATAGCACACTGACAGTTTCCCTCACTTTCCTTCTCTGTCCCTACAAACAAGGATTAGCACAGAATAGCACACTGATAGTTTCCACGAGTGTCCTTCTCTGTCCCTAAACTCAAGGATTTCAAATATGGTTCAGCAAGATTGGTTTAGAACAGAATAGCACACTGACAGCTTCCCTCACTGTCCTTCTCTGTCCCTACAAACAAGATTTAGCACAGAATAGCACACTGATAGTTTCCACGAGTGTCCTTCTCTGTCCCTAAACTCAAGGATTACAAATATGGTTCAGCAAGATTGGTTTAGAACAGAATAGCACACTGACAGTTTCCCTCACTGTCCTTCTCTGTCCCTACAAACAAGATTTAGCACAGAATAGCACACTGATAGTTTCCACGAGTGTCCTTCTCTGTCCCTAAACTCAAGGATTTCAAATATGGTTCAGCAAGATTGGTTTAGAACAGAATAGCACACTGACACTTTCCCTCACTGTCCTTCTCTGTCCCTACAAACAAGGATTAGCACAGAATAGCACACTGATAGTTTCCACGAGTGTCCTTCTCTGTCCCTAAACTCAAGGATTTCAAATATGGTTCAGCAAGATTGGTTTAGAACAGAATAGCACACTGACAGTTTCCCTCACTGTCCTTCTCTGTCCCTACAAACAAGATTTAGCACAGAATAGCACACTGATAGTTTCCACGAGTGTCCTTCTCTGTCCCTAAACTCAAGGATTTCAAATATGGTTCAGCAAGATTGGTTTAGAACAGAATAGCACACTGACACTTTCCCTCACTGTACCTCTCTGTCCCTAAACTCAAGGATTTCAAATATGGTTCAGCAAGATTGTTTTAGAACAGAATAGCACACTGACAGTTTCCCTCACTGTCCTTCTCTGTCCCTACAAACAAGATTTAGCACAGAATAGCACACTGATAGTTTCCACGAGTGTCCTTCTCTGTCCCTAAACTCAAGGATTTCAAATATGGTTCAGCAAGATTGGTTTAGAACAGAATAGCACACTGACAGTTTCCCTCACTGTCCTTCTCTGTCCCTACAAACAAGGATTAGCACAGAATAGCACACTGATAGTTTCCACGAGTGTCCTTCTCTGTCCCTAAACTCAAGGATTTCAAATATGGTTCAGCAAGATTTGTTTAGAACAGAATAGCACACTGACAGTTTCCCTCACTGTCCTTCTCTGTCCCTACAAACAAGATTTAGCACAGAATAGCACACTGATAGTTTCCACGAGTGTCCTTCTCTGTCCCTAAACTCAAGGATTTCAAATATGGTTCAGCAAGATTGGTTTAGAACAGAATAGCACACTGACAGTTTCCCTCACTGTCCTTCTCTGTCCCTACAAACAAGGATTAGCACAGAATAGCACACTGATAGTTTCCACGAGTGTCCTTCTATGTCCCTAAACTCAAGGATTTCAAATATGGTTCAGCAAGATTGGTTTAGAACAGAATAGCACACTGACAGTTTCCCTCACTGTCCTTCTCTGTCCCTACAAACAAGGATTAGCACAGAATAGCACACTGATAGTTTCCACGAGTGTCCTTCTCTGTCCCTAAACTCAAGGATTTCAAATATGGTTCAGCAAGATTGGTTTAGAACAGAATAGCACACTGACAGTTTCCCTCACTGTCCTTCTCTGTCCCTACAAACAAGATTTAGCACAGAATAGCACACTGATAGTTTCCACGAGTGTCCTTCTCTGTCCCTAAACTCAAGGATTTCAAATATGGTTCAGCAAGATTGGTTTAGAACAGAATAGCACACTGACAGTTTCCCTCACTGTCCTTCTCTGTCCCTACAAACAAGGATTAGCACAGAATAGCACACTGATAGTTTCCACGAGTGTCCTTCTATGTCCCTAAACTCAAGGATTTCAAATATGGTTCAGCAAGATTGGTTTAGAACAGAATAGCACACTGACAGTTTCCCTCACTGTCCTTCTCTGTCCCTACAAACAAGATTTAGCACAGAATAGCACACTGATAGTTTCCACGAGTGTCCTTCTCTGTCCCTAAACTCAAGGATTTCAAATATGGTTCAGCAAGATTGATTTAGAACAGAATAGCACACTGACAGTTTCCCTCACTGTCCTTCTCTGTCCCTACAAACAAGATTTAGCACAGAATAGCACACTGATAGTTTCCACGAGTGTCCTTCTCTGTCCCTAAACTCAAGGATTTCAAATATGGTTCAGCAAGATTGGTTTAGAACAGAATAGCACACTGACAGTTTCCCTCACTGTCCTTCTCTGTCCCTACAAACAAGGATTAGCACAGAATAGCACACTGATAGTTTCCACGAGTGTCCTTCTCTGTCCCTAAACTCAAGGATTTCAAATATGGTTCAGCAAGATTGGTTTAGAACAGAATAGCACACTGACAGTTTCCCTCACTGTCCTTCTCTGTCCCTACAAACAAGATTTAGCACAGAATAGCACACTGATAGTTTCCACGAGTGCCCTTCTCTGTCCCTAAACTCAAGGATTTCAAATATGGTTCAGCAAGATTGGTTTAGAACAGAATAGCACACTGACACTTTCCCTCACTGTACCTCTCTGTCCCTAAACTCAAGGATTTCAAATATGGTTCAGCAAGATTGGTTTAGAACAGAATAGCACACTGACAGTTTCCCTCACTGTCCTTCTCTGTCCCTACAAACAAGATTTAGCACAGAATAGCACACTGATAGTTTCCACGAGTATCCTTCTCTGTCCCTAAACTCAAGGATTTCAAATATGGTTCAGCAAGATTGGTTTAGAACAGAATAGCACACTGACAGTTTCCCTCACTGTCCTTCTCTGTCCCTACAAACAAGGATTAGCACAGAATAGCACACTGATAGTTTCCATGAGTGTCCTTCTCTGTCCCTAAACTCAAGGATTTCAAATATGGTTCAGCAAGATTGGTTTAGAACAGAATAGCACACTGACACTTTCCCTCACTGTACCTCTCTGTCCCTAAACTCAAGGATTTCAAATATGGTTCAGCAAGATTGGTTTAGAACAGAATAGCACACTGACAGTTTCCCTCACTGTCCTTCTCTGTCCCTACAAACAAGGATTAGCACAGAATAGCACACTGATAGTTTCCACGAGTGTTCCTCTCTGTCCCTAAACTCAAGGATTTCAAATATGGTTCAGCAAGATTGGTTTAGAACAGAATAGCACACTGACAGTTTCCCTCACTGTCCTTCTCTGTCCCTACAAACAAGATTTAGCACAGAATAGCACACTGATAGTTTCCACGAGTGTCCTTCTCTGTCCCTAAACTCAAGGATTTCAAATATGGTTCAGCAAGATTGGTTTAGAACAGAATTGCACACTGACACTTTCCCTCACTGTACCTCGCTGTCCCTAAACTCAAGGATTTCAAATATGGTTCAGCAAGATTGGTTTAGAACAGAATAGCACACTGACAGTTTCCCTCACTGTCCTTCTCTGTCCCTACAAACAAGATTTAGCACAGAAGAGCACACTGATAGTTTCCACGAGTGTCCTTCTCTGTCCCTAAACTCAAGGATTTCAAATATGGTTCAGCAAGATTGGTTTAGAACAGAATAGCACACTGACAGTTTCCCTCACTGTCCTTCTCTGTCCCTACAAACAAGATTTAGCACAGAATAGCACACTGATAGTTTCCATGAGTGTCCTTCTCTGTCCCTAAACTCAAGGATTTCAAATATGGTTCAGCAAGATTGGTTTAGAACAGAATAGCACACTGACAGTTTCCCTCACTGTCCTTCTCTGTCCCTACAAACAAGATTTAGCACAGAATAGCACACTGATAGTTTCCACGAGTGCCCTTCTCTGTCCCTAAACTCAAGGATTTCAAATATGGTTCAGCAAGATTGGTTTAGAACAGAATAGCACACTGACACTTTCCTTCACTGTACCCCTCTGTCCCTAAACTCAAGGATTTCAAATATGGTTCAGCAAGATTGGTTTAGAACAGAATAGCACACTGACAGTTTCCCTCACTGTCCTTCTCTGTCCCTACAAACAAGATTTAGCACAGAATAGCACACTGATAGTTTCCACGAGTATCCTTCTCTGTCCCTAAACTCAAGGATTTCAAATATGGTTCAGCAAGATTGGTTTAGAACAGAATAGCACACTGACAGTTTCCCTCACTGTCCTTCTCTGTCCCTACAAACAAGGATTAGCACAGAATAGCACACTGATAGTTTCCATGAGTGTCCTTCTCTGTCCCTAAACTCAAGGATTTCAAATATGGTTCAGCAAGATTGGTTTAGAACAGAATAGCACACTGACACTTTCCCTCACTGTACCTCTCTGTCCCTAAACTCAAGGATTTCAAATATGGTTCAGCAAGATTGGTTTAGAACAGAATAGCACACTGACAGTTTCCCTCACTGTCCTTCTCTGTCCCTACAAACAAGGATTAGCACAGAATAGCACACTGATAGTTTCCACGAGTGTTCCTCTCTGTCCCTAAACTCAAGGATTTCAAATATGGTTCAGCAAGATTGGTTTAGAACAGAATAGCACACTGACAGTTTCCCTCACTGTCCTTCTCTGTCCCTACAAACAAGATTTAGCACAGAATAGCACACTGATAGTTTCCACGAGTGTCCTTCTCTGTCCCTAAACTCAAGGATTTCAAATATGGTTCAGCAAGATTGGTTTAGAACAGAATTGCACACTGACACTTTCCCTCACTGTACCTCGCTGTCCCTAAACTCAAGGATTTCAAATATGGTTCAGCAAGATTGGTTTAGAACAGAATAGCACACTGACAGTTTCCCTCACTGTCCTTCTCTGTCCCTACAAACAAGATTTAGCACAGAAGAGCACACTGATAGTTTCCACGAGTGTCCTTCTCTGTCCCTAAACTCAAGGATTTCAAATATGGTTCAGCAAGATTGGTTTAGAACAGAATAGCACACTGACAGTTTCCCTTACTGTCCTTCTCTGTCCCTACAAACAAGGATTAGCACAGAATAGCACACTGATAGTTTCCATGAGTGTCCTTCTCTGTCCCTAAACTCAAGGATTTCAAATATGGTTCAGCAAGATTGGTTTAGAACAGAATAGCACACTGACAGTTTCCCTCACTGTCCTTCTCTGTCCCTACAAACAAGATTTAGCACAGAATAGCACACTGATAGTTTCCACGAGTGTCCTTCTCTGTCCATAAACTCAAGTATTTCAAATATGGTTCAGCAAGATTGGTTTAGAACAGAATAGCACACTGACAGTTTCCCTCACTCTCCTTCTCTGTCCCTACAAACAAGATTTAGCACAGAATAGCACACTGATAGTTTCCACGAGTGTCCTTCTCTGTCCCTAAACTCAAGGATTTCAAATATGGTTCAGCAAGATTGGTTTAGAACAGAATAGCACACTGACAGTTTCCCTCACTGTCCTTCTCTGTCCCTACAAACAAGGATTAGCACAGAATAGCACACTGATAGTTTCCATGAGTGTCCTTCTCTGTCCCTAAACTCAAGGATTTCAAATATGGTTCAGCAAGATTGGTTTAGAACAGAATAGCACACTGACAGTTTCCCTCACTGTCCTTCTCTGTCCCTACAAACAAGATTTAGCACAGAATAGCACACTGATAGTTTCCACGAGAGTCCTTCTCTGTCCCTAAACTCAAGGATTTCAAATATGGTTCAGCAAGATTGGTTTAGAACATAATAGCACACTGACAGTTTCCCTCACTGTCCTTCTCTGTCCCTACAAACAAGGATTAGCACAGAATAGCACACTGATAGTTTCCACGAGTGTTCCTCTCTGTCCCTAAACTCAAGGATTTCAAATATGGTTCAGCAAGATTGGTTTAGAACAGAATAGCACACTGACAGTTTCCCTCACTGTCCTTCTCTGTCCCTACAAACAAGATTTAGCACAGAATAGCACACTGATAGTTTCCACGAGTGTCCTTCTCTGTCCCTAAACTCAAGGATTTCAAATATGGTTCAGCAAGATTGGTTTAGAACAGAATAGCACACTGACACTTTCCCTCACTGTACCTCTCTGTCCCTAAACTCAAGGATTTCAAATATGGTTCAGCAAGATTGGTTTAGAACAGAATAGCACACTGACAGTTTCCCTCACTGTCCTTCTCTGTCCCTACAAACAAGGATTAGCACAGAATAGCACACTGATAGTTTCCATGAGTGTCCTTCTCTGTCCCTAAACTCAAGGATTTCAAATATGGTTCAGCAAGATTGGTTTAGAACAGAATAGCACACTGACAGTTTCCCTCACTGTCCTTCTCTGTCCCTACAAACAAGATTTAGCACAGAATAGCACACTGATAGTTTCCACGAGTGTCCTTCTCTGTCCCTAAACTCAAGTATTTCAAATATGGTTCAGCAAGATTGGTTTAGAACAGAATAGCACACTGACAGTTTCCCTCACTGTCCTTCTCTGTCCCTACAAACAAGATTTAGCACAGAATAGCACACTGATAGTTTCCACGAGTGTCCTTCTCTGTCCCTAAACTCAAGGATTTCAAATATGGTTCAGCAAGATTGGTTTAGAACAGAATAGCACACTGACAGTTTCCCTCATTGTCCTTCTCTGTCCCTACAAACAAGGATTAGCACAGAATAGCACACTGATAGTTTCCACGAGTGTCCTTCTCTGTCCCTAAACTCAAGGATTTCAGATATGGTTCAGCAAGATTGGTTTAGAACAGAATAGCACACTGACAGTTTCCCTCACTGTCCTTCTCTGTCCCTACAAACAAGATTTAGCACAGAATAGCACACTGATAGTTTCCACGAGTGTCCTTCTCTGTCCCTAAACTCAAGGATTTCAAATATGGTTCAGCAAGATTGGTTTAGAACAGAATAGCACACTGACAGTTTCCCTCACTGTCCTTCTCTGTCCCTACAAACAAGGATTAGCACAGAATAGCACACTGATAGTTTCCACGAGTGTCCTTCTCTGTCCCTAAACTCAAGGATTTCAAATATGGTTCAGCAAGATTGGTTTAGAACAGAATAGCACACTGACAGTTTCCCTCACTGTCCTTCCCTGTCCCTACAAACAAGATTTAGCACAGAATAGCACACTGATAGTTTCCACGAGTGTCCTTCTCTGTCCCTAAACTCAAGGATTTCAAATATGGTTCAGCAAGATTGGTTTAGAACAGAATAGCACACTGACACTTTCCCTCACTGTACCTCTCTGTCCCTAAACTCAAGGATTTCAAATATGGTTCAGCAAGATTGGTTTAGAACAGAATAGCACACTGACAGTTTCCCTCACTGTCCTTCTCTGTCCCTACAAACAAGGATTAGCTCAGAATAGCACACTGATAGTTTCCACGAGTGTCCTTCTCTGTCCCTAAACTCAAGGATTTCAAATAGGGTTCAGCAAGATTGGTTTAGAACAGAATAGCACACTGACAGTTTCCCTCACTGTCCTTCTCTGTCCCTACAAACAAGATTTAGCACAGAATAGCACACTGATAGTTTCCACGAGTGTCCTTCTCTGTCCCTAAACTCAAGTATTTCAAATATGGTTCAGCAAGATTGGTTTAGAACAGAATAGCACACTGACAGTTTCCCTCACTGTCCTTCTCTGTCCCTACAAACAAGGATTAGCACAGAATAGCACACTGATAGTTTCCATGAGTGTCCTTCTCTGTCCCTAAACTCAAGGATTTCAAATATGGTTCAGCAAGATTGGTTTAGAACAGAATAGCACACTGACAGTTTCCCTCACTGTCCTTCTCTGTCCCTACAAACAAGATTTAGCACAGAATAGCACACTGATAGTTTCCACGAGTGTCCTTCTCTGTCCCTAAACTCAAGTATTTCAAATATGGTTCAGCAAGATTGGTTTAGAACAGAATAGCACACTGACAGTTTCCCTCACTGTCCTTCTCTGTCCCTACAAACAAGATTTAGCACAGAATAGCACACTGATAGTTTCCACGAGTGTCCTTCTCTGTCCCTAAACTCAAGGATTTCAAATATGGTTCAGCAAGATTGGTTTAGAACAGAATAGCACACTGACAGTTTCCCTCACTGTCCTTCTCTGTCCCTACAAACAAGGATTAGCACAGAATAGCACACTGATAGTTTCCACGAGTGTCCTTCTCTGTCCCTAAACTCAATGATTTCAGATATAGTTCAGCAAGATTGGTTTAGAACAGAATAGCACACTGACAGTTTCCCTCACTGTCCTTCTCTGTCCCTACAAACAAGATTTAGCACAGAATAGCACACTGATAGTTTCCACGAGTGTCCTTCTCTGTCCCTAAACTCAAGGATTTCAAATATGGTTCAGCAAGATTGGTTTAGAACAGAATAGCACACTGACAGTTTCCCTCACTGTCCTTCTCTGTCCCTACAAACAAGGATTAGCACAGAATAGCACACTGATAGTTTCCACGAGTGTCCTTCTCTGTCCCTAAACTCAAGGATTTCAAATATGGTTCAGCAAGATTGGTTTAGAACAGAATAGCACACTGACAGTTTCCCTCACTGTCCTTCTCTGTCCCTACAAACAAGATTTAGCACAGAATAGCACACTGATAGTTTCCACGAGTGTCCTTCTCTGTCCCTAAACTCAATGATTTCAAATATGGTTCAGCAAGATTGGTTTAGAACAGAATAGCACACTGACACTTTCCCTCACTGTACCTCTCTGTCCCTAAACTCAAGGATTTCAAATATGGTTCAGCAAGATTGGTTTAGAACAGAATAGCACACTGACAGTTTCCCTCACTGTCCTTCTCTGTCCCTACAAACAAGGATTAGCACAGAATAGCACACTGATAGTTTCCACGAGTGTCCTTCTCTGTCCCTAAACTCAAGGATTTCAAATAGGGTTCAGCAAGATTGGTTTAGAACAGAATAGCACACTGACAGTTTCCCTCACTGTCCTTCTCTGTCCCTACAAACAAGATTTAGCACAGAATAGCACACTGATAGTTTCCACGAGTGTCCTTCTCTGTCCCTAAACTCAAGTATTTCAAATATGGTTCAGCAAGATTGGTTTAGAACAGAATAGCACACTGACAGTTTCCCTCACTGTCCTTCTCTGTCCCTACAAACAAGATTTAGCACAGAATAGCACACTGATAGTTTCCACGAGTGTCCTTCTCTGTCCCTAAATTCAAGGATTTCATATATGGTTCAGCAAGATTGGTTTAGAACAGAATAGCACACTGACACTTTCCCTCACTGTACCTCTCTGTCCCTAAACTCAAGGATTTCAAATATGGTTCAGCAAGATTGGTTTAGAACATAATAGCACACTGACAGTTTCCCTCACTGTCCTTCTCTGTCCCTACAAACAAGGATTAGCACAGAATAGCACACTGATAGTTTCCACGAGTGTTCCTCTCTGTCCCTAAACTCAAGGATTTCAAATATGGTTCAGCAAGATTGGTTTAGAACAGAATAGCACACTGACAGTTTCCCTCACTGTCCTTCTCTGTCCCTACAAACAAGATTTAGCACAGAATAGCACACTGATAGTTTCCACGAGTGTCCTTCTCTGTCCCTAAACTCAAGGATTTCAAATATGGTTCAGCAAGATTGGTTTAGAACAGAATAGCACACTGACACTTTCCCTCACTGTACCTCTCTGTCCCTAAACTCAAGGATTTCAAATATGGTTCAGCAAGATTGGTTTAGAACAGAATAGCACACTGACAGTTTCCCTCACTGTCCTTCTCTGTCCCTACAAACAAGATTTAGCACAGAAGAGCACACTGATAGTTTCCACGAGTGTCCTTCTCTGTCCCTAAACTCAAGGATTTCAAATATGGTTCAGCAAGATTGGTTTAGAACAGAATAGCACACTGACAGTTTCCCTTACTGTCCTTCTCTGTCCCTACAAACAAGGATTAGCACAGAATAGCACACTGATAGTTTCCATGAGTGTCCTTCTCTGTCCCTAAACTCAAGGATTTCAAATATGGTTCAGCAAGATTGGTTTAGAACAGAATAGCACACTGACAGTTTCCCTCACTGTCCTTCTCTGTCCCTACAAACAAGATTTAGCACAGAATAGCACACTGATAGTTTCCACGAGTGTCCTTCTCTGTCCCTAAACTCAAGTATTTCAAATATGGTTCAGCAAGATTGGTTTAGAACAGAATAGCACACTGACAGTTTCCCTCACTGTCCTTCTCTGTCCCTACAAACAAGATTTAGCACAGAATAGCACACTGATAGTTTCCACGAGTGTCCTTCTCTGTCCCTAAACTCAAGGATTTCAAATATGGTTCAGCAAGATTGGTTTAGAACAGAATAGCACACTGACAGTTTCCCTCACTGTCCTTCTCTGTCCCTACAAACAAGGATTAGCACAGAATAGCACACTGATAGTTTCCACGAGTGTCCTTCTCTGTCCCTAAACTCAAGGATTTCAGATATGGTTCAGCAAGATTGGTTTAGAACAGAATAGCACACTGACAGTTTCCCTCACTGTCCTTCTCTGTCCCTACAAACAAGATTTAGCACAGAATAGCACACTGATAGTTTCCACGAGTGTCCTTCTCTGTCCCTAAACTCAAGGATTTCAAATATGGTTCAGCAAGATTGGTTTAGAACAGAATAGCACACTGACAGTTTCCCTCACTGTCCTTCTCTGTCCCTACAAACAAGGATTAGCACAGAATAGCACACTGATAGTTTCCACGAGTGTCCTTCTCTGTCCCTAAACTCAAGGATTTCAAATATGGTTCAGCAAGATTGGTTTAGAACAGAATAGCACACTGACAGTTTCCCTCACTGTCCTTCTCTGTCCCTACAAACAAGATTTAGCACAGCATAGCACACTGATAGTTTCCACGAGTGTCCTTCTCTGTCCCTAAACTCAAGGATTTCAAATATGGTTCAGCAAGATTGGTTTAGAACAGAATAGCACACTGACACTTTCCCTCACTGTACCTCTCTGTCCCTAAACTCAAGGATTTCAAATATGGTTCAGCAAGATTGGTTTAGAACAGAATAGCACACTGACAGTTTCCCTCACTGTCCTTCTCTGTCCCTACAAACAAGGATTAGCACAGAATAGCACACTGATAGTTTCCACGAGTGTCCTTCTCTGTCCCTAAACTCAAGGATTTCAAATAGGGTTCAGCAAGATTGGTTTAGAACAGAATAGCACACTGACAGTTTCCCTCACTGTCCTTCTCTGTCGCTACAAACAAGATTTAGCACAGAATAGCACACTGATAGTTTCCACGAGTGTCCTTCTCTGTCCCTAAACTCAAGTATTTCAAATATGGTTCAGCAAGATTGGTTTAGAACAGAATAGCACACTGACAGTTTCCCTCACTGTCCTTCTCTGTCCCTACAAACAAGATTTAGCACAGAATAGCACACTGATAGTTTCCACGAGTGTCCTTCTCTGTCCCTAAATTCAAGGATTTCATATATGGTTCAGCAAGATTAGTTTAGAACAGAATAGCACACTGACACTTTCCCTCACTGTACCTCTCTGTCCCTAAACTCAAGGATTTCAAATATGGTTCAGCAAGATTGGTTTAGAACATAATAGCACACTGACAGTTTCCCTCACTGTCCTTCTCTGTCCCTACAAACAAGGATTAGCACAGAATAGCACATTGATAGTTTCCACGAGTGTTCCTCTCTGTCCCTAAACTCAAGGATTTCAAATATGGTTCAGCAAGATTGGTTTAGAACAGAATAGCACACTGACAGTTTCCCTCACTGTCCTTCTCTGTCCCTACAAACAAGATTTAGCACAGAATAGCACACTGATAGTTTCCACGAGTGTCCTTCTCTGTCCCTAAACTCAAGGATTTCAAATATGGTTCAGCAAGATTGGTTTAGAACAGAATAGCACACTGACACTTTCCCTCACTGTACCTCTCTGTCCCTAAACTCAAGGATTTCAAATATGGTTCAGCAAGATTGGTTTAGAACAGAATAGCACACTGACAGTTTCCCTCACTGTCCTTCTCTGTCCCTACAAACAAGATTTAGCACAGAATAGCACACTGATAGTTTCCACGAGTGTCCTTCTCTGTCCCTAAACTCAAGGATTTCAAATATGGTTCAGCAAGATTGGTTTAGAACAGAATAGCACACTGACAGTTTCCCTCACTGTCCTTCTCTGTCCCTACAAACAAGGATTAGCACAGAATAGCACACTGATAGTTTCCACGAGTGTCCTTCTCTGTCCCTAAACTCAAGGATTTCAAATATGGTTCAGCAAGATTGGTTTAGAACAGAATAGCACACTGACAGTTTCCCTCACTGTCCTTCTCTGTCCCTACAAACAAGATTTAGCACATAATAGCACACTGATAGTTTCCACGAGTGTCCTTCTCTGTCCCTAAACTCAAGGATTTCAAATATGGTTCAGCAAGATTGGTTTAGAACAGAATAGCACACTGACACTTTCCCTCACTGTACCTATCTGTCCCTACACTCAAGGATTTCAAATATGGTTCAGCAAGATTGCTTTAGAACAGAATAGCACACTGACAGTTTCCCTCACTGTCCTTCTCTGACCCTACAAACAAGATTTAGCACAGAATAGCACACTGATAGTTTCCACGAGTGTCCTTCTCTGTCCCTAAACTCAAGGATTTCAAATATGGTTCAGCAAGATTGGTTTAGAACAGAATAGCACACTGACAGTTTCCCTCACTGTCCTTCTCTGTCCCTACAAACAAGATTTAGCACAGCATAGCACACTGATAGTTTCCACGAGTGTCCTTCTCTGTCCCTAAACTCAAGGATTTCAAATATGGTTCAGCAAGATTGGTTTAGAACAGAATAGCACACTGACACTTTCCCTCACTGTACCTCTCTGTCCCTAAACTCAAGGATTTCAAATATGGTTCAGCAAGATTGGTTTAGAACAGAATAGCACACTGACAGTTTCCCTCACTGTCCTTCTCTGTCCCTACAAACAAGGATTAGCACAGAATAGCACACTGATAGTTTCCACGAGTGTCCTTCTCTGTCCCTAAACTCAAGGATTTCAAATAGGGTTCAGCAAGATTGGTTTAGAACAGAATAGCACACTGACAGTTTCCCTCACTGTCCTTCTCTGTCCCTACAAACAAGATTTAGCACAGAATAGCACACTGATAGTTTCCACGAGTGTCCTTCTCTGTCCCTAAACTCAAGTATTTCAAATATGGTTCAGCAAGATTGGTTTAGAACAGAATAGCACACTGACAGTTTCCCTCACTGTCCTTCTCTGTCCCTACAAACAAGATTTAGCACAGAATAGCACACTGATAGTTTCCACGAGTGTCCTTCTCTGTCCCTAAATTCAAGGATTTCATATATGGTTCAGCAAGATTGGTTTAGAACAGAATAGCACACTGACACTTTCCCTCACTGTACCTCTCTGTCCCTAAACTCAAGGATTTCAAATATGGTTCAGCAAGATTGGTTTAGAACATAATAGCACACTGACAGTTTCCCTCACTGTCCTTCTCTGTCCCTACAAACAAGGATTAGCACAGAATAGCACATTGATAGTTTCCACGAGTGTTCCTCTCTGTCCCTAAACTCAAGGATTTCAAATATGGTTCAGCAAGATTGGTTTAGAACAGAATAGCACACTGACAGTTTCCCTCACTGTCCTTCTCTGTCCCTACAAACAAGATTTAGCACAGAATAGCACACTGATAGTTTCCACGAGTGTCCTTCTCTGTCCCTAAACTCAAGGATTTCAAATATGGTTCAGCAAGATTGGTTTAGAACAGAATAGCACACTGACACTTTCCCTCACTGTACCTCTCTGTCCCTAAACTCAAGGATTTCAAATATGGTTCAGCAAGATTGGTTTAGAACAGAATAGCACACTGACAGTTTCCCTCACTGTCCTTCTCTGTCCCTACAAACAAGATTTAGCACAGAATAGCACACTGATAGTTTCCACGAGTGTCCTTCTCTGTCCCTAAACTCAAGGATTTCAAATATGGTTCAGCAAGATTGGTTTAGAACAGAATAGCACACTGACAGTTTCCCTCACTGTCCTTCTCTGTCCCTACAAACAAGGATTAGCACAGAATAGCACACTGATAGTTTCCACGAGTGTCCTTCTCTGTCCCTAAACTCAAGGATTTCAAATATGGTTCAGCAAGATTGGTTTAGAACAGAATAGCACACTGACAGTTTCCCTCACTGTCCTTCTCTGTCCCTACAAACAAGATTTAGCACATAATAGCACACTGATAGTTTCCACGAGTGTCCTTCTCTGTCCCTAAACTCAAGGATTTCAAATATGGTTCAGCAAGATTGGTTTAGAACAGAATAGCACACTGACACTTTCCCTCACTGTACCTATCTGTCCCTACACTCAAGGATTTCAAATATGGTTCAGCAAGATTGCTTTAGAACAGAATAGCACACTGACAGTTTCCCTCACTGTCCTTCTCTGACCCTACAAACAAGATTTAGCACAGAATAGCACACTGATAGTTTCCACGAGTGTCCTTCTCTGTCCCTAAACTCAAGGATTTCAAATATGGTTCAGCAAGATTGGTTTAGAACAGAATAGCACACTGACAGTTTCCCTCACTGTCCTTCTCTGTCCCTACAAACAAGATTTAGCACAGAATAGCACACTGATAGTTTCCACGAGTGTCCTTCTCTGTCCCTAAACTCAAGGATTTCAAATATGGTTCAGCAAGATTGGTTTAGAACAGAATAGCACACTGACAGTTTCCCTCACTGTCCTTCTCTGTCCCTACAAACAAGGATTAGCACAGAATAGCACACTGATAGTTTCCACGAGTGTCCTTCTCTGTCCCTAAACTCAAGGATTTCAAATAGGGTTCAGCAAGATTGGTTTAGAACAGAATAGCACACTGACAGTTTCCCTCACTGTCCTTCTCTGTCCCTACAAACAAGATTTAGCACAGAATAGCACACTGATAGTTTCCACGAGTGTCCTTCTCTGTCCCTAAACTCAAGTATTTCAAATATGGTTCAGCAAGATTGGTTTAGAACAGAATAGCACACTGACAGTTTCCCTCACTGTCCTTCTCTGTCCCTACAAACAAGATTTAGCACAGAATAGCACACTGATAGTTTCCACGAGTGTCCTTCTCTGTCCCTAAATTCAAGGATTTCATATATGGTTCAGCAAGATTGGTTTAGAACAGAATAGCACACTGACACTTTCCCTCACTGTACCTCTCTGTCCCTAAACTCAAGGATTTCAAATATGGTTCAGCAAGATTGGTTTAGAACATAATAGCACACTGACAGTTTCCCTCACTGTCCTTCTCTGTCCCTACAAACAAGGATTAGCACAGAATAGCACACTGATAGTTTCCACGAGTGTTCCTCTCTGTCCCTAAACTCAAGGATTTCAAATATGGTTCAGCAAGATTGGTTTAGAACAGAATAGCACACTGACAGTTTCCCTCACTGTCCTTCTCTGTCCCTACAAACAAGATTTAGCACAGAATAGCACACTGATAGTTTCCACGAGTGTCCTTCTCTGTCCCTAAACTCAAGGATTTCAAATATGGTTCAGCAAGATTGGTTTAGAACAGAATAGCACACTGACACTTTCCCTCACTGTACCTCTCTGTCCCTAAACTCAAGGATTTCAAATATGGTTCAGCAAGATTGGTTTAGAACAGAATAGCACACTGACAGTTTCCCTCACTGTCCTTCTCTGTCCCTACAAAAAAGATTTAGCACAGAATAGCAGACTGATAGTTTCCACGAGTGTCCTTCTCTGTCCCTAAACTCAAGGATTTCAAATATGGTTCAGCAAGATTGGTTTAGAACAGAATAGCACACTGACAGTTTCCCTCACTGTCCTTCTCTGTCCCTACAAACAAGGATTAGCACAGAATAGCACACTGATAGTTTCCACGAGTGTCCTTCTCTGTCCCTAAACTCAAGGATTTCAAATATGGTTCAGCAAGATTGGTTTAGAACAGAATAGCACACTGACAGTTTCCCTCACTGTCCTTCTCTGTCCCTACAAACAAGATTTAGCACATAATAGCACACTGATAGTTTCCACGAGTGTCCTTCTCTGTCCCTAAACTCAAGGATTTCAAATATGGTTCAGCAAGATTGGTTTAGAACAGAATAGCACACTGACACTTTCCCTCACTGTACCTATCTGTCCCTACACTCAAGGATTTCAAATATGGTTCAGCAAGATTGCTTTAGAACAGAATAGCACACTGACAGTTTCCCTCACTGTCCTTCTCTGACCCTACAAACAAGATTTAGCACAGAATAGCACACTGATAGTTTCCACGAGTGTCCTTCTCTGTCCCTAAACTCAAGGATTTCAAATATGGTTCAGCAAGATTGGTTTAGAACAGAATAGCACACTGACAGTTTCCCTCACTGTCCTTCTCTGTCCCTACAAACAAGATTTAGCACAGAATAGCACACTGATAGTTTCCACGAGTGTCCTTCTCTGTCCCAAAACTCAAGGATTTCAAATATGGTTCAGCAAGATTGGTTTAGAACAGAATAGCACACTGACAGTTTCCCTCGCTGTCCTTCTCTGTCCCTACAAACAAGGATTAGCACAGAATAGCACACTGATAGTTTCCACGAGTGTCCTTCTCTGTCCCTAAACTCAAGGATTTCAAATATGGTTCAGCAAGATTGGTTTAGAACAGAATAGCACACTGACAGTTTCCCTCACTGTCCTTCTCTGTCCCTACAAACAAGATTTAGCACATAATAGCACACTGATAGTTTCCACGAGTGTCCTTCTCTGTCCCTAAACTCAAGGATTTCAAATATGGTTCAGCAAGATTGGTTTAGAACAGAATAGCACACTGACACTTTCCCTCACTGTACCTATCTGTCCCTACACTCAAGGATTTCAAATATGGTTCAGCAAGATTGCTTTAGAACAGAATAGCACACTGACAGTTTCCCTCACTGTCCTTCTCTGACCCTACAAACAAGATTTAGCACAGAATAGCACACTGATAGTTTCCACGAGTGTCCTTCTCTGTCCCTAAACTCAAGGATTTCAAATATGGTTCAGCAAGATTGGTTTAGAACAGAATAGCACACTGACAGTTTCCCTCACTGTCCTTCTCTGTCCCTACAAACAAGATTTAGCACAGAATAGCACACTGATAGTTTCCACGAGTGTCCTTCTCTGTCCCAAAACTCAAGGATTTCAAATATGGTTCAGCAAGATTGGTTTAGAACAGAATAGCACACTGACAGTTTCCCTCACTGTCCTTCTCTGTCCCTACAAACAAGGATTAGCACAGAATAGCACACTGATAGTTTCCACGAGTGTCCTTATCTGTCCCTAAACTCAAGGATTTCAAATATGGTTCAGCAAGATTGGTTTAGAACAGAATAGCACACTGACAGTTTCCCTCACTGTCCTTCTCTGTCCCTACAAACAAGATTTAGCACAGAATAGCACACTGATAGTTTCCACGAGTGTCCTTCTCTGTCCCTAAACTCAAGGATTTCAAAAATGGTTCAGCAAGATTGGTTTAGAACAGAATAGCACACTGCCACTTTCCCTCACTGTACCTCTCTGTCCCTAAACTCAAGGATTTCAAATATGGTTCAGCAAGATTGGTTTAGAACAGAATAGCACACTGACAGTTTCCCTCACTGTCCTTCTCTGTCCCTACAAACAAGATTTAGCACATAATAGCACACTGATAGTTTCCACGAGTGTCCTTCTCTGTCCCTAAACTCAAGGATTTCAAATATGGTTCAGCAAGATTGGTTTAGAACAGAATAGCACACTGACAGTTTCCCTCACTGTCCTTCTCTGTCCCTACAAACAAGATTTAGCACAGAATAGCACACTGATAGTTTCCACGAGTGTCCCTCTCTGTCCCTAAACTCAAGGATTTCAAATATGGTTCAGCAAGATTGGTTTAGAACAGAATAGCACACTGACACTTTCCCTCACTGTACCTCTCTGTCCCTAAACTCAAGGATTTCAAATATGGTTCAGCAAGATTGGTTTAGAACAGAATAGCACACTGACAGTTTCCCTCACTGTCCTTCTCTGTCCCTACAAACAAGATTTAGCACAGAATAGCACACTGATAGTTTCCACGAGTGTCCTTCTCTGTCCCTAAATTCAAGGATTTCATATATGGTTCAGCAAGATTGGTTTAGAACAGAATAGCACACTGACACTTTCCCTCACTGTACCTCTCTGTCCCTAAACTCAAGGATTTCAAATATGGTTCAGCAAGATTGGTTTAGAACATAATAGCACACTGACAGTTTCCCTCACTGTCCTTCTCTGTCCCTACAAACAAGGATTAGCACAGAATAGCACACTGATAGTTTCCACGAGTGTTCCTCTCTGTCCCTAAACTCAAGGATTTCAAATATGGTTCAGCAAGATTGGTTTAGAACAGAATAGCACACTGACAGTTTCCCTCACTGTCCTTCTCTGTCCCTACAAACAAGATTTAGCACAGAATAGCACACTGATAGTTTCCACGAGTGTTCTTCTCTGTCCCTAAACTCAAGGATTTCAAATATGGTTCAGCAAGATTGGTTTAGAACAGAATAGCACACTGACACTTTCCCTCACTGTACCTCTCTGTCCCTAAACTCAAGGATTTCAAATATGGTTCAGCAAGATTGGTTTAGAACAGAATAGCACACTGACAGTTTCCCTCACTGTCCTTCTCTGTCCCTACAAACAAGATTTAGCACAGAAGAGCACACTGATAGTTTCCACGAGTGTCCTTCTCTGTCCCTAAACTCAAGGATTTCAAATATGGTTCAGCAAGATTGGTTTAGAACAGAATAGCACACTGACAGTTTCCCTTACTGTCCTTCTCTGTCCCTACAAACAAGGATTAGCACAGAATAGCACACTGATAGTTTCCATGAGTGTCCTTCTCTGTCCCTAAACTCAAGGATTTCAAATATGGTTCAGCAAGATTGGTTTAGAACAGAATAGCACACTGACAGTTTCCCTCACTGTCCTTCTCTGTCCCTACAAACAAGATTTAGCACAGAATAGCACACTGATAGTTTCCACGAGTGTCCTTCTCTGTCCCTAAACTCAAGTATTTCAAATATGGTTCAGCAAGATTGGTTTAGAACAGAATAGCACACTGACAGTTTCCCTCACTGTCCTTCTCTGTCCCTACAAACAAGATTTAGCACAGAATAGCACACTGATAGTTTCCACGAGTGTCCTTCTCTGTCCCTAAACTCAAGGATTTCAAATATGGTTCAGCAAGATTGGTTTAGAACAGAATAGCACACTGACAGTTTCCCTCACTGTCCTTCTCTGTCCCTACAAACAAGATTTAGCACAGAATAGCACACTGATAGTTTCCACGAGTGTCCTTCTCTGTCCCTAAATTCAAGGATTTCATATATGGTTCAGCAAGATTGGTTTAGAACAGAATAGCACACTGACACTTTCCCTCACTGTACCTCTCTGTCCCTAAACTCAAGGATTTCAAATATGGTTCAGCAAGATTGGTTTAGAACATAATAGCACACTGACAGTTTCCCTCACTGTCCTTCTATGTCCCTACAAACAAGGATTAGCACAGAATAGCACACTGATAGTTTCCACGAGTGTTCCTCTCTGTCCCTAAACTCAAGGATTTCAAATATGGTTCAGCAAGATTGGTTTAGAACAGAATAGCACACTGACAGTTTCCCTTACTGTCCTTCTCTGTCCCTACAAACAAGGATTAGCACAGAATAGCACACTGATAGTTTCCATGAGTGTCCTTCTCTGTCCCTAAACTCAAGGATTTCAAATATGGTTCAGCAAGATTGGTTTAGAACAGAATAGCACACTGACAGTTTCCCTCACTGTCCTTCTCTGTCCCTACAAACAAGATTTAGCACAGAATAGCACACTGATAGTTTCCACGAGTGTCCTTCTCTGTCCCTAAACTCAAGTATTTCAGATATGGTTCAGCAAGATTGGTTTAGAACAGAATAGCACACTGACAGTTTCCCTCACTGTCCTTCTCTGTCCCTACAAACAAGATTTAGCACAGAATAGCACACTGATAGTTTCCACGAGTGTCCTTCTCTGTCCCTAAACTCAAGGATTTCAAATATGGTTCAGCAAGATTGGTTTAGAACAGAATAGCACACTGACAGTTTCCCTCACTGTCCTTCTCTGTCCCTACAAACAAGATTTAGCACAGAATAGCACACTGATAGTTTCCACGAGTGTCCTTCTCTGTCCCTAAACTCAAGGATTTCAAATATGGTTCAGCAAGATTGGTTTAGAACAGAATAGCACACTGACACTTTCCCTCACTGTACCTCTCTGTCCCTAAACTCAAGGATTTCAAATATGGTTCAGCAAGATTGGTTTAGAACAGAATAGCACACTGACAGTTTCCCTCACTGTCCTTCTCTGTCCCTACAAACAAGGATTAGCACAGAATAGCACACTGATAGTTTCCACGAGTGTCCTTCTCTGTCCCTAAACTCAAGGATTTCAAATAGGGTTCAGCAAGATTGGTTTAGAACAGAATAGCACACTGACAGTTTCCCTCACTGTCCTTCTCTGTCCCTACAAACAAGATTTAGCACAGAATAGCACACTGATAGTTTCCACGAGTGTCCTTCTCTGTCCCTAAACTCAAGTATTTCAAATATGGTTCAGCAAGATTGGTTTAGAACAGAATATCACACTGACAGTTTCCCTCACTGTCCTTCTCTGTCCCTACAAACAAGATTTAGCACAGAATAGCACACTGATAGTTTCCACGAGTGTCCTTCTCTGTCCCTAAATTCAAGGATTTCATATATGGTTCAGCAAGATTGGTTTAGAACAGAATAGCACACTGACACTTTCCCTCACTGTACCTCTCTGTCCCTAAACTCAAGGATTTCAAATATGGTTCAGCAAGATTGGTTTAGAACATAATAGCACACTGACAGTTTCCCTCACTGTCCTTCTCTGTCCCTACAAACAAGGATTAGCACAGAATAGCACATTGATAGTTTCCACGAGTGTTCCTCTCTGTCCCTAAACTCAAGGATTTCAAATATGGTTCAGCAAGATTGGTTTAGAACAGAATAGCACACTGACAGTTTCCCTCACTGTCCTTCTCTGTCCCTACAAACAAGATTTAGCACAGAATAGCACACTGATAGTTTCCACGAGTGTCCTTCTCTGTCCCTAAACTCAAGGATTTCAAATATGGTTCAGCAAGATTGGTTTAGAACAGAATAGCACACTGACACTTTCCCTCACTGTACCTCTCTGTCCCTAAACTCAAGGATTTCAAATATGGTTCAGCAAGATTGGTTTAGAACAGAATAGCACACTGACAGTTTCCCTCACTGTCCTTCTCTGTCCCTACAAACAAGATTTAGCACAGAATAGCACACTGATAGTTTCCACGAGTGTCCTTCTCTGTCCCTAAACCCAAGGATTTCAAATATGGTTCAGCAAGATTGGTTTAGAACAGAATAGCACACTGACAGTTTCCCTCACTGTCCTTCTCTGTCCCTACAAACAAGATTTAGCACAGAATAGCACACTGATAGTTTCCACGAGTGTCCTTCTCTGTCCCTAAACTCAAGGATTTCAAATATGGTTCAGCAAGATTGGTTTAGAACAGAATAGCACACTGACAGTTTCCCTCACTGTCCTTCTCTGTCCCTACAAACAAGGATTAGCACAGAATAGCACACTGATAGTTTCCACGAGTGTCCTTCTCTGTCCCTAAACTCAAGGATTTCAGATATGGTTCAGCAAGATTGGTTTAGAACAGAATAGCACACTGACAGTTTCCCTCACTGTCCTTCTCTGTCCCTACAAACAAGGATTAGCACAGAATAGCACACTGATAGTTTCCACGAGTGTCCTTCTCTGTCCCTAAACTCAAGGATTTCAAATAGGGTTCAGCAAGATTGGTTTAGAACAGAATAGCACACTGACAGTTTCCCTCACTGTCCTTCTCTGTCCCTACAAACAAGATTTAGCACAGAATAGCACACTGATAGTTTCCACGAGTGTCCTTCTCTGTCCCTAAACTCAAGTATTTCAAATATGGTTCAGCAAGATTGGTTTAGAACAGAATATCACACTGACAGTTTCCCTCACTGTCCTTCTCTGTCCCTACAAACAAGATTTAGCACAGAATAGCACACTGATAGTTTCCACGAGTGTCCTTCTCTGTCCCTAAATTCAAGGATTTCATATATGGTTCAGCAAGATTGGTTTAGAACAGAATAGCACACTGACACTTTCCCTCACTGTACCTCTCTGTCCCTAAACTCAAGGATTTCAAATATGGTTCAGCAAGATTGGTTTAGAACATAATAGCACACTGACAGTTTCCCTCACTGTCCTTCTCTGTCCCTACAAACAAGGATTAGCACAGAATAGCACATTGATAGTTTCCACGAGTGTTCCTCTCTGTCCCTAAACTCAAGGATTTCAAATATGGTTCAGCAAGATTGGTTTAGAACAGAATAGCACACTGACAGTTTCCCTCACTGTCCTTCTCTGTCCCTACAAACAAGATTTAGCACAGAATAGCACACTGATAGTTTCCACGAGTGTCCTTCTCTGTCCCTAAACTCAAGGATTTCAAATATGGTTCAGCAAGATTGGTTTAGAACAGAATAGCACACTGACACTTTCCCTCACTGTACCTCTCTGTCCCTAAACTCAAGGATTTCAAATATGGTTCAGCAAGATTGGTTTAGAACAGAATAGCACACTGACAGTTTCCCTCACTGTCCTTCTCTGTCCCTACAAACAAGATTTAGCACAGAATAGCACACTGATAGTTTCCACGAGTGTCCTTCTCTGTCCCTAAACTCAAGGATTTCAAATATGGTTCAGCAAGATTGGTTTAGAACAGAATAGCACACTGACAGTTTCCCTCACTGTCCTTCTCTGTCCCTACAAACAAGGATTAGCACAGAATAGCACACTGATAGTTTCCACGAGTGTCCTTCTCTGTCCCTAAACTCAAGGATTTCAAATATGGTTCAGCAAGATTGGTTTAGAACAGAATAGCACACTGACAGTTTCCCTCACTGTCCTTCTCTGTCCCTACAAACAAGATTTAGCACATAATAGCACACTGATAGTTTCCACGAGTGTCCTTCTCTGTCCCTAAACTCAAGGATTTCAAATATGGTTCAGCAAGATTGGTTTAGAACAGAATAGCACACTGACACTTTCCCTCACTGTACCTATCTGTCCCTACACTCAAGGATTTCAAATATGGTTCAGCAAGATTGCTTTAGAACAGAATAGCACACTGACAGTTTCCCTCACTGTCCTTCTCTGACCCTACAAACAAGATTTAGCACAGAATAGCACACTGATAGTTTCCACGAGTGTCCTTCTCTGTCCCTAAACTCAAGGATTTCAAATATGGTTCAGCAAGATTGGTTTAGAACAGAATAGCACACTGACAGTTTCCCTCACTGTCCTTCTCTGTCCCTACAAACAAGATTTAGCACAGAATAGCACACTGATAGTTTCCACGAGTGTCCTTCTCTGTCCCTAAACTCAAGGATTTCAAATATGGTTCAGCAAGATTGGTTTAGAACAGAATAGCACACTGACACTTTCCCTCACTGTACCTCTCTGTCCCTAAACTCAAGGATTTCAAATATGGTTCAGCAAGATTGGTTTAGAACAGAATAGCACACTGACAGTTTCCCTCACTGTCCTTCTCTGTCCCTACAAACAAGGATTAGCACAGAATAGCACACTGATAGTTTCCACGAGTGTCCTTCTCTGTCCCTAAACTCAAGGATTTCAAATAGGGTTCAGCAAGATTGGTTTAGAACAGAATAGCACACTGACAGTTTCCCTCACTGTCCTTCTCTGTCCCTACAAACAAGATTTAGCACAGAATAGCACACTGATAGTTTCCACGAGTGTCCTTCTCTGTCCCTAAACTCAAGTATTTCAAATATGGTTCAGCAAGATTGGTTTAGAACAGAATAGCACACTGACAGTTTCCCTCACTGTCCTTCTCTGTCCCTACAAACAAGATTTAGCACAGAATAGCACACTGATAGTTTCCACGAGTGTCCTTCTCTGTCCCTAAATTCAAGGATTTCATATATGGTTCAGCAAGATTGGTTTAGAACAGAATAGCACACTGACACTTTCCCTCACTGTACCTCTCTGTCCCTAAACTCAAGGATTTCAAATATGGTTCAGCAAGATTGGTTTAGAACATAATAGCACACTGACAGTTTCCCTCACTGTCCTTCTCTGTCCCTACAAACAAGGATTAGCACAGAATAGCACACTGATAGTTTCCACGAGTGTTCCTCTCTGTCCCTAAACTCAAGGATTTCAAATATGGTTCAGCAAGATTGGTTTAGAACAGAATAGCACACTGACAGTTTCCCTCACTGTCCTTCTCTGTCCCTACAAACAAGATTTAGCACAGAATAGCACACTGATAGTTTCCACGAGTGTCCTTCTCTGTCCCTAAACTCAAGGATTTCAAATATGGTTCAGCAAGATTGGTTTAGAACAGAATAGCACACTGACACTTTCCCTCACTGTACCTCTCTGTCCCTAAACTCAAGGATTTCAAATATGGTTCAGCAAGAATGGTTTAGAACAGAATAGCACACTGACAGTTTCCCTCACTGTCCTTCTCTGTCCCTACAAACAAGATTTAGCACAGAATAGCACACTGATAGTTTCCACGAGTGTCCTTCTCTGTCCCTAAACTCAAGGATTTCAAATATGGTTCAGCAAGATTGGTTTAGAACAGAATAGCACACTGACAGTTTCCCTCACTGTCCTTCTCTGTCCCTACAAACAAGGATTAGCACAGAATAGCACACTGATAGTTTCCACGAGTGTCCTTCTCTGTCCCTAAACTCAAGGATTTCAAATATGGTTCAGCAAGATTGGTTTAGAACAGAATAGCACACTGACAGTTTCCCTCACTGTCCTTCTCTGTCCCTACAAACAAGATTTAGCACATAATAGCACACTGATAGTTTCCACGAGTGTCCTTCTCTGTCCCTAAACTCAAGGATTTCAAATATGGTTCAGCAAGATTGGTTTAGAACAGATTAGCACACTGACACTTTCCCTCACTGTACCTATCTGTCCCTACACTCAAGGATTTCAAATATGGTTCAGCAAGATTGCTTTAGAACAGAATAGCACACTGACAGTTTCCCTCACTGTCCTTCTCTGACCCTACAAACAAGATTTAGCACAGAATAGCACACTGATAGTTTCCACGAGTGTCCTTCTCTGTCCCTAAACTCAAGGATTTCAAATATGGTTCAGCAAGATTGGTTTAGAACAGAATAGCACACTGACAGTTTCCCTCACTGTCCTTCTCTGTCCCTACAAACAAGATTTAGCACAGAATAGCACACTGATAGTTTCCACGAGTGTCCTTCTCTGTCCCAAAACTCAAGGATTTCAAATATGGTTCAGCAAGATTGGTTTAGAACAGAATAGCACACTGACAGTTTCCCTCACTGTCCTTCTCTGTCCCTACAAACAAGGATTAGCACAGAATAGCACACTGATAGTTTCCACGAGTGTCCTTCTCTGTCCCTAAACTCAAGGATTTCAAAAATGGTTCAGCAAGATTGGTTTAGAACAGAATAGCACACTGACAGTTTCCCTCACTGTCCTTCTCTGTCCCTACAAACAAGATTTAGCACAGAATAGCACACTGATAGTTTCCACGAGTGTCCTTCTCTGTCCCTAAACTCAAGGATTTCAAATATGGTTCAGCAAGATTGGTTTAGAACAGAATAGCACACTGACACTTTCCCTCACTGTAGCTCTCTGTCCCTAAACTCAAGGATTTCAAATATGGTTCAGCAAGATTGGTTTAGAACAGAATATCACACTGACAGTTTCCCTCACTGTCCTTCTCTGTCCCTACAAACAAGATTTAGCACAGAATAGCACACTGATAGTTTCCACGAGTGTCCTTCTCTGTCCCTAAACTCAAGGATTTCAAATATGGTTCAGCAAGATTGGTTTAGAACAGAATAGCACACTGACACTTTCCCTCACTGTACCTCTCTGTCCCTAAACTCAAGGATTTCAAATATGGTTCAGCAAGATTGGTTTAGAACAGAATAGCACACTGACAGTTTCCCTCACTGTCCTTCTCTGTCCCTACAAACAAGATTTAGCACAGAATAGCACACTGATAGTTTCCACGAGTGTCCTTCTCTGTCCCTAAACTCAAGGATTTCAAATATGGTTCAGCAAGATTGGTTTAGAACAGAATAGCACACTGACAGTTTCCCTCACTGTCCTTCTCTGTCCCTACAAACAAGGATTAGCACAGAATAGCACACTGATAGTTTCCACGAATGTCCTTCTCTGTCCCTAAACTCAAGGATTTCAAATATGGTTCAGCAAGATTGGTTTAGAACAGAATAGCACACTGACAGTTTCCCTCACTGTCCTTCTCTGTCCCTACAAACAAGATTTAGCACAGAATAGCACACTGATAGTTTCCACGAGTGTCCTTCTCTGTCCCTAAACTCAAGGATTTCAAATATGGTTCAGTAAGATTGGTTTAGAACAGAATAGCACACTGCCACTTTCCCTCACTGTACCTCTCTGTCCCTAAACTCAAGGATTTCAAATATGGTTCAGCAAGATTGGTTTAGAACAGAATAGCACACTGACAGTTTCCCTCACTGTCCTTCTCTGTCCCTACAAACAAGATTTAGCACAGAATAGCACACTGATAGTTTCCACGAGTGTCCTTCTCTGTCCCTAAACTCAAGGATTTCAAATATGGTTCAGCAAGATTGGTTTAGAACAGAATAGCACACTGACACTTTCCCTCACTGTCCTTCTCTGTCCCTACAAACAAGATTTAGCACAGAATAGCACACTGATAGTTTCCACGAGTGTCCTTCTCTGTCCCTAAACTCAAGGATTTCAAATATGGTTCAGCAAGATTGGTTTAGAACAGAATAGCACACTGACACTTTCCCTCACTGTACCTCTCTGTCCCTAAACTCAAGGATTTCAAATATGGTTCAGCAAGATTGGTTTAGAACAGAATAGCACACTGACAGTTTCCCTCACTGTCCTTCTCTGTCCCTACAAACAAGGATTAGCACAGAATAGCACACTGATAGTTTCCACAAGTGTCCTTCTCTGTCCCTAAACTCAAGGATTTCAAATATGGTTCAGCAAGATTGGTTTAGAACAGAATAGCACACTGACAGTTTCCCTCACTGTCCTTCTCTGTCCCTACAAACAAGGATTAGCACAGAATAGCACACTGATAGTTTCCACGAGTGTCCTTCTCTGTCCCTAAACTCAAGGATTTCAAAAATGGTTCAGCAAGATTGGTTTAGAACAGAATAGCACACTGCCACTTTCCCTCACTGTACCTCTCTGTCCCTAAACTCAAGGATTTCAAATATGGTTCAGCAAGATTGGTTTAGAACAGAATAGCACACTGACAGTTTCCCTCACTGTCCTTCTCTGTCCCTACAAACAAGATTTAGCACAGAATAGCACACTGATAGTTTCCACGAGTGTCCTTCTCTGTCCCTAAACTCAAGGATTTCAAATATGGTTCAGCAAGATTGGTTTAGAACAGAATAGCACACTGACAGTTTCCCTCACTGTCCTTCTCTGTCCCTACAAACAAGATTTAGCACAGAATAGCACACTGATAGTTTCCACGAGTGTCCTTCTCTGTCCCTAAACTCAAGGATTTCAAAAATGGTTCAGCAAGATTGGTTTAGAACAGAATAGCACACTGCCACTTTCCCTCACTGTACCTCTCTGTCCCTAAACTCAAGGATTTCAAATATGGTTCAGCAAGATTGGTTTAGAACAGAATAGCACACTGACAGTTTCCCTCACTGTCCTTCTCTGTCCCTACAAACAAGATTTAGCACAGAATAGCACACTGATAGTTTCCACGAGTGTCCTTCTCTGTCCCTAAACTCAAGGATTTCAAATATGGTTCAGCAAGATTGGTTTAGAACAGAATAGCACACTGACAGTTTCCCTCACTGTCCTTCTCTGTCCCTACAAACAAGATTTAGCACAGAATAGCACACTGATAGTTTCCACGAGTGTCCTTCTCTGTCCCTAAACTCAAGGATTTCAAATATGGTTCAGCAAGATTGGTTTAGAACAGAATAGCACACTGACACTTTCCCTCACTGTACCTCTCTGTCCCTAAACTCAAGGATTTCAAATATGGTTCAGCAAGATTGGTTTAGAACAGAATATCACACTGACAGTTTCCCTCACTGTCCTTCTCTGTCCCTACAAACAAGATTTAGCACAGAATAGCACACTGATAGTTTCCACGAGTGTCCTTCTCTGTCCCTAAACTCAAGGATTTCAAATATGGTTCAGCAAGATTGGTTTAGAACAGAATAGCACACTGACACTTTCCCTCACTGTACCTCTCTGTCCCTAAACTCAAGGATTTCAAATATGGTTCAGCAAGATTGGTTTAGAACAGAATAGCACACTGACAGTTTCCCTCACTGTCCTTCTCTGTCCCTACAAACAAGGATTAGCACAGAATAGCACACTGATAGTTTCCACAAGTGTCCTTCTCTGTCCCTAAACTCAAGGATTTCAAATATGGTTCAGCAAGATTGGTTTAGAACAGAATAGCACACTGACAGTTTCCCTCACTGTCCTTCTCTGTCCCTACAAACAAGATTTAGCACAGAATAGCACACTGATAGTTTCCACGAGTGTCCTTCTCTGTCCCTAAACTCAAGGATTTCAAATATGGTTCAGCAAGATTGGTTTAGAACAGAATAGCACACTGACAGTTTCCCTCACTGTCCTTCTCTGTCCCTACAAACAAGGATTAGCACAGAATAGCACACTGATAGTTTCCACGAGTGTCCTTCTCTGTCCCTAAACTCAAGGATTTCAAATATGGTTCAGCAAGATTGGTTTAGAACAGAATAGCACACTGACAGTTTCCCTCACTGTCCTTCTCTGTCCCTACAAACAAGATTTAGCACAGAATAGCACACTGATAGTTTCCACGAGTGTCCTTCTCTGTCCCTAAACTCAAGGATTTCAAATATGGTTCAGCAAGATTGGTTTAGAACAGAATAGCACACTGCCACTTTCCCTCACTGTACCTCTCTGTCCCTAAACTCAAGGATTTCAAATATGGTTCAGCAAGATTGGTTTAGAACAGAATAGCACACTGCCACTTTCCCTCACTGTACCTCTCTGTCCCTAAACTCAAGGATTTCAAATATGGTTCAGCAAGATTGGTTTAGAACAGAATAGCACACTGACAGTTTCCCTCACTGTCCTTCTCTGTCCCTACAAACAAGATTTAGCACAGAATAGCACACTGATAGTTTCCACGAGTGTCCTTCTCTGTCCCTAAACTCAAGGATTTCAAATATGGTTCAGCAAGATTGGTTTAGAACAGAATAGCACACTGACACTTTCCCTCACTGTCCTTCTCTGTCCCTACAAACAAGGATTAGCACAGAATAGCACACTGATAGTTTCCACGAGTGTCCTTCTCTGTCCCTAAACTCAAGGATTTCAAATATGGTTCAGCAAGATTGGTTTAGAACAGAATAGCACACTGACAGTTTCCCTCACTGTCCTTCTCTGTCCCTACAAACAAGATTTAGCACAGAATAGCACACTGATAGTTTCCACGAGTGTCCTTCTCTGTCCCTAAACTCAAGGATTTCAAATATGGTTCAGCAAGATTGGTTTAGAACAGAATAGCACACTGACACTTTCCCTCGCTGTACCTCTCTGTCCCTACACTCAAGGATTTCAAATATGGTTCAGCAAGATTGGCTTAGAACAGAATAGCACACTGACAGTTTCCCCCACTGTCCTTCTCTGTCCCTACAAACAAGATTTAGCACAGAATAGCACACTGATAGTTTCCACGAGTGTCCTTCTCTGTCCCTAAACTCAAGGATTTCAAATATGGTTCAGCAAGATTGGTTTAGAACAGAATAGCACACTGACAGTTTCCCTCACTGTCCTTCTCTGTCCCTACAAACAAGATTTAGCACAGAATAGCACACTGATAGTTTCCACGAGTGTCCTTCTCTGTCCCTAAACTCAAGGATTTCAAATATGGTTCAGCAAGATTGGTTTAGAACAGAATAGCACACTGACACTTTCCCTCACTGTACCTCTCTGTCCCTAAACTCAAGGATTTCAAATATGGTTCAGCAAGATTGGTTTAGAACAGAATAGCACACTGATAGTTTCCACGAGTGTCCTTCTCTGTCCCTAAACTCAAGGATTTCAAATATGGTTCAGCAAGATTGGTTTAGAACAGAATAGCACACTGACACTTTCCCTCCCTGTACCTCTCTGTCCCTACACTCAAGGATTTCAAATATGGTTCAGCAAGATTGGCTTAGAACAGAATAGCACACTGACAGTTTCCCCCACTGTCCTTCTCTGTCCCTACAAACAAGATTTAGCACAGAATAGCACACTGATAGTTTCCACGAGTGTCCTTCTCTGTCCCTAAACTCAAGGATTTCAAATATGGTTCAGCAAGATTGGTTTAGAACAGAATAGCACACTGACAGTTTCCCTCACTGTCCTTCTCTGTCCCTACAAACAAGATTTAGCACAGAATAGCACACTGATAGTTTCCACGAGTGTCCTTCTCTGTCCCTAAACTCAAGGATTTCAAATATGGTTCAGCAAGATTGGTTTAGAACAGAATAGCACACTGACACTTTCCCTCACTGTACCTCTCTGTCCCTAAACTCAAGGATTTCAAATATGGTTCAGCAAGATTGGTTTAGAACAGAATAGCACACTGACAGTTTCCCTCACTGTCCTTCTCTGTCCCTACAAACAAGATTTAGCACAGAATAGCACACTGATAGTTTCCACGAGTGTCCTTCTCTGTCCCTAAACTCAAGGATTTCAAATATGGTTCAGCAAGATTGGTTTAGAACAGAATAGCACACTGACACTTTCCCTCACTGTACCTCTCTGTCCCTAAACTCAAGGATTTCAAATATGGTTCAGCAAGATTGGTTTAGAACAGAATAGCACACTGACAGTTTCCCTCACTGTCCTTCTCTGTCCCTACAAACAAGGATTAGCACAGAATAGCACACTGATAGTTTCCACAAGTGTCCTTCTCTGTCCCTAAACTCAAGGATTTCAAATATGGTTCAGCAAGATTGGTTTAGAACAGAATAGCACACTGACAGTTTCCCTCACTGTCCTTCTCTGTCCCTACAAACAAGATTTAGCACAGAATAGCACACTGCCACTTTCCCTCACTGTACCTCTCTGTCCCTAAACTCAAGGATTTCAAATATGGTTCAGCAAGATTGGTTTAGAACAGAATAGCACACTGACAGTTTCCCTCACTGTCCTTCTCTGTCCCTACAAACAAGATTTAGCACAGAATAGCACACTGATAGTTTCCACGAGTGTCCTTCTCTGTCCCTAAACTCAAGGATTTCAAATATGGTTCAGCAAGATTGGTTTAGAACAGAATAGCACACTGACAGTTTCCCTCACTGTCCTTCTCTGTCCCTACAAACAAGATTAAGCACAGAATAGCACACTGATAGTTTCCACGAGTGTCCTTCTCTGTCCCTAAACTCAAGGATTTCAAAAATGGTTCAGCAAGATTGGTTTAGAACAGAATAGCACACTGCCACTTTCCCTCACTGTACCTCTCTGTCCCTAAACTCAAGGATTTCAAATATGGTTCAGCAAGATTGGTTTAGAACAGAATAGCACACTGACAGTTTCCCGCACTGTCCTTCTCTGTCCCTACAAACAAGATTTAGCACAGAATAGCACACTGATAGTTTCCACGAGTGTCCTTCTCTGTCCCTAAACTCAAGGATTTCAAATATGGTTCAGCAAGATTGGTTTAGAACAGAATAGCACACTGACAGTTTCCCTCACTGTCCTTCTCTGTCCCTACAAACAAGATTTAGCACAGAATAGCACACTGATAGTTTCCACGAGTGTCCTTCTCTGTCCCTAAACTCAAGGATTTCAAATATGGTTCAGCAAGATTGGTTTAGAACAGAATAGCACACTGACACTTTCCCTCACTGTACCTCTCTGTCCCTAAACTCAAGGATTTCAAATATGGTTCAGCAAGATTGGTTTAGAACAGAATATCACACTGACAGTTTCCCTCACTGTCCTTCTCTGTCCCTACAAACAAGATTTAGCACAGAATAGCACACTGATAGTTTCCACGAGTGTCCTTCTCTGTCCCTAAACTCAAGGATTTCAAATATGGTTCAGCAAGATTGGTTTAGAACAGAATAGCACACTGACACTTTCCCTCACTGTACCTCTCTGTCCCTAAACTCAAGGATTTCAAATATGGTTCAGCAAGATTGGTTTAGAACAGAATAGCACACTGACAGTTTCCCTCACTGTCCTTCTCTGTCCCTACAAACAAGGATTAGCACAGAATAGCACACTGATAGTTTCCACAAGTGTCCTTCTCTGTCCCTAAACTCAAGGATTTCAAATATGGTTCAGCAAGATTGGTTTAGAACAGAATAGCACACTGACAGTTTCCCTCACTGTCCTTCTCTGTCCCTACAAACAAGATTTAGCACAGAATAGCACACTGATAGTCTCCACGAGTGTCCTTCTCTGTCCCTAAACTCAAGGATTTCAAATATGGTTCAGCAAGATTGGTTTAGAACAGAATAGCACACTGACAGTTTCCCTCACTGTCCTTCTCTGTCCCTACAAACAAGGATTAGCACAGAATAGCACACTGATAGTTTCCACGAGTGTCCTTCTCTGTCCCTAAACTCAAGGATTTCAAATATGGTTCAGCAAGATTGGTTTAGAACAGAATAGCACACTGACAGTTTCCCTCACTGTCCTTCTCTGTCCCTACAAACAAGATTTAGCACAGAATAGCACACTGATAGTTTCCACGAGTGTCCTTCTCTGTCCCTAAACTCAAGGATTTCAAATATGGTTCAGCAAGATTGGTTTAGAACAGAATAGCACACTGCCACTTTCCCTCACTGTACCTCTCTGTCCCTAAACTCAAGGATTTCAAATATGGTTCAGCAAGATTGGTTTAGAACAGAATAGCACACTGACAGTTTCACTCACTGTCCTTCTCTGTCCCTACAAACAAGATTTAGCACAGAATAGCACACTGATAGTTTCCACGAGTGTCCTTCTCTGTCCCTAAACTCAAGGATTTCAAATATGGTTCAGCAAGATTGGTTTAGAACAGAATAGCACACTGACAGTTTCCCTCACTGTCCTTCTCTGTCCCTACAAACAAGATTTAGCACAGAATAGCACACTGATAGTTTCCACGAGTGTCCTTCTCTGTCCCTAAACTCAAGGATTTCAAATATGGTTCAGCAAGATTGGTTTAGAACAGAATAGCACACTGACACTTTCCCTCACTGTACCTCTCTGTCCCTAAACTCAAGGATTTCAAATATGGTTCAGCAAGATTGGTTTAGAACAGAATAGCACACTGACAGTTTCCCTCACTGTCCTTCTCTGTCCCTACAAACAAGATTTAGCACAGAATAGCACACTGATAGTTTCCACGAGTGTCCTTCTCTGTCCCTAAACTCAAGGATTTCAAATATGGTTCAGCAAGATTGGTTTAGAACAGAATAGCACACTGACACTTTCCCTCACTGTACCTCTCTGTCCCTAAACTCAAGGATTTCAAATATGGTTCAGCAAGATTGGTTTAGAACAGAATAGCACACTGACAGTTTCCCTCACTGTCCTTCTCTGTCCCTACAAACAAGGATTAGCACAGAATAGCACACTGATAGTTTCCACAAGTGTCCTTCTCTGTCCCTAAACTCAAGGATTTCAAATATGGTTCAGCAAGATTGGTTTAGAACAGAATAGCACACTGACAGTTTCCCTCACTGTCCTTCTCTGTCCCTACAAACAAGATTTAGCACAGAATAGTACACTGATAGTTTCCACGAGTGTCCTTCTCTGTCCTTAAACTCAAGGATTTCAAATATGGTTCAGCAAGATTGGTTTAGAACAGAATAGCACACTGACAGTTTCCCTCACTGTCCTTCTCTGTCCCTACAAACAAGGATTAGCACAGAATAGCACACTGATAGTTTCCACGAGTGTCCTTCTCTGTCCCTAAACTCAAGGATTTCAAATATGGTTCAGCAAGATTGGTTTAGAACAGAATAGCACACTGACAGTTTCCCTCACTGTCCTTCTCTGTCCCTACAAACAAGATTTAGCACAGAATAGCACACTGATAGTTTCCACGAGTGTCCTTCTCTGTCCCTAAACTCAAGGATTTCAAATATGGTTCAGCAAGATTGGTTTAGAACAGAATAGCACACTGACACTTTCCCTCACTGTACCTCTCTGTCCCTACACTCAAGGATTTCAAATATGGTTCAGCAAGATTGGCTTAGAACAGAATAGCACACTGACAGTTTCCCCCACTGTCCTTCTCTGTCCCTACAAACAAGATTTAGCACAGAATAGCACACTGATAGTTTCCACGAGTGTCCTTCTCTGTCCCTAAACTCAAGGATTTCAAATATGGTTCAGCAAGATTGGTTTAGGACAGAATAGCACACTGACACTTTCCCTCACTGTCCTTCTCTGTCCCTACAAACAAGATTTAGCACAGAATAGCACACTGATAGTTTCCACGAGTGTCCTTCTCTGTCCCTAAACTCAAGGATTTCAAATATGGTTCAGCAAGATTGGTTTAGAACAGAATAGCACACTGACACTTTCCCTCACTGTACCTCTCTGTCCCTAAACTCAAGGATTTCAAATATGGTTCAGCAAGATTGGTTTAGAACAGAATAGCACACTGGCAGTTTCCCTCACTGTCCTTCTCTGTCCCTACAAACAAGATTTAGCACAGAATAGCACACTGATAGTTTCCACGAGTGTCCTTCTCTGTCCCTAAACTCAAGGATTTCAAATATGGTTCAGCAAGATTGGTTTAGAACAGAATAGCACACTGACACTTTCCCTCACTGTACCTCTCTGTCCCTAAACTCAAGGATTTCAAATATGGTTCAGCAAGATTGGTTTAGAACAGAATAGCACACTGACAGTTTCCCTCACTGTCCTTCTCTGTCCCTACAAACAAGGATTAGCACAGAATAGCACACTGATAGTTTCCACAAGTGTCCTTCTCTGTCCCTAAACTCAAGGATTTCAAATATGGTTCAGCAAGATTGGTTTAGAACAGAATAGCACACTGACAGTTTCCCTCACTGTCCTTCTCTGTCCCTACAAACAAGATTTAGCACAGAATAGCACACTGATAGTTTCCACGAGTGTCCTTCTCTGTCCCTAAACTCAAGGATTTCAAATATGGTTCAGCAAGATTGGTTTAGAACAGAATAGCACACTGACAGTTTCCCTCACTGTCCTTCTCTGTCCCTACAAACAAGGATTAGCACAGAATAGCACACTGATAGTTTCCACGAGTGTCCTTCTCTGTCCCTAAACTCAAGGATTTCAAATATGGTTCAGCAAGATTGGTTTAGAACAGAATAGCACACTGACAGTTTCCCTCACTGTCCTTCTCTGTCCCTACAAACAAGGATTAGCACAGAATAGCACACTGATAGTTTCCACGAGTGTCCTTCTCTGTCCCTAAACTCAAGGATTTCAAATATGGTTCAGCAAGATTGGTTTAGAACAGAATAGCACACTGACACTTTCCCTCACTGTACCTCTCTGTCCCTAAACTCAAGGATTTCAAATATGGTTCAGCAAGATTGGTTTAGAACAGAATAGCACACTGACAGTTTCCCTCACTGTCCTTCTCTGTCCCTACAAACAAGGATTAGCACAGAATAGCACACTGATAGTTTCCACAAGTGTCCTTCTCTGTCCCTAAACTCAAGGATTTCAAATATGGTTCAGCAAGATTGGTTTAGAACAGAATAGCACACTGACAGTTTCCCTCACTGTCCTTCTCTGTCCCTACAAACAAGGATTAGCACAGAATAGCACACTGATAGTTTCCACGAGTGTCCTTCTCTGTCCCTAAACTCAAGGATTTCAAATATGGTTCAGCAAGATTGGTTTAGAACAGAATAGCACACTGACAGTTTCCCTCACTGTCCTTCTCTGTCCCTACAAACAAGATTTAGCACAGAATAGCACACTGATAGTTTCCACGAGTGTCCTTCTCTGTCCCTAAACTCAAGGATTTCAAATAAGGTTCAGCAAGATTGGTTTAGAACAGAATAGCACACTGACACTTTCCCTCACTGTACCTCTCTGTCCCTACACTCAAGGATTTCAAATATGGTTCAGCAAGATTGGCTTAGAACAGAATAGCACACTGACAGTTTCCCTCACTGTCCTTCTCTGTCCCTACAAACAAGATTTAGCACAGAATAGCACACTGATAGTTTCCACGAGTGTCCTTCTCTGTCCCTAAACTCAAGGATTTCAAATATGGTTCAGCAAGATTGGTTTAGAACAGAATAGCACACTGACAGTTTCCCTCACTGTCCTTCTCTGTCCCTACAAACAAGATTTAGCACAGAATAGCACACTGATAGTTTCCACGAGTGTCCTTCTCTGTCCCAAAACTCAAGGATTTCAAATATGGTTCAGCAAGATTGGTTTAGAACAGAATAGCACACTGACAGTTTCCCTCACTGTCCTTCTCTGTCCCTACAAACAAGGATTAGCACAGAATAGCACACTGATAGTTTCCACGAGTGTCCTTCTCTGTCCCTAAACTCAAGGATTTCAAATATGGTTCAGCAAGATTGGTTTAGAACAGAATAGCACACTGACAGTTTCCCTCACTGTCCTTCTCTGTCCCTACAAACAAGATTTAGCACAGAATAGCACACTGATAGTTTCCACGAGTGTCCTTCTCTGTCCCTAAACTCAAGGATTTCAAAAATGGTTCAGCAAGATTGGTTTAGAACAGAATAGCACACTGCCACTTTCCCTCACTGTACCTCTCTGTCCCTAAACTCAAGGATTTCAAATATGGTTCAGCAAGATTGGTTTAGAACAGAATAGCACACTGACAGTTTCCCTCACTGTCCTTCTCTGTCCCTACAAACAAGATTTAGCACAGAATAGCACACTGATAGTTTCCACGAGTGTCCTTCTCTGTCCCTAAACTCAAGGATTTCAAATATGGTTCAGCAAGATTGGTTTAGAACAGAATAGCACACTGACAGTTTCCCTCACTGTCCTTCTCTGTCCCTACAAACAAGATTTAGCACAGAATAGCACACTGATAGTTTCCACGAGTGTCCTTCTCTGTCCCTAAACTCAAGGATTTCAAATATGGTTCAGCAAGATTGGTTTAGAACAGAATAGCACACTGACACTTTCCCTCACTGTACCTCTCTGTCCCTAAACTCAAGGATTTCAAATATGGTTCAGCAAGATTGGTTTAGAACAGAATATCACACTGACAGTTTCCCTCACTGTCCTTCTCTGTCCCTACAAACAAGATTTAGCACAGAATAGCACACTGATAGTTTCCACGAGTGTCCTTCTCTGTCCCTAAACTCAAGGATTTCAAATATGGTTCAGCAAGATTGGTTTAGAACAGAATAGCACACTGACACTTTCCCTCACTGTACCTCTCTGTCCCTAAACTCAAGGATTTCAAATATGGTTCAGCAAGATTGGTTTAGAACAGAATAGCACACTGACAGTTTCCCTCACTGTCCTTCTCTGTCCCTACAAACAAGATTTAGCACAGAATAGCACACTGATAGTTTCCACGAGTGTCCTTCTCTGTCCCTAAACTCAAGGATTTCAAATATGGTTCAGCAAGATTGGTTTAGAACAGAATAGCACACTGACAGTTTCCCTCACTGTCCTTCTCTGTCCCTACAAACAAGGATTAGCACAGAATAGCACACTGATAGTTTCCACGAGTGTCCTTCTCTGTCCCTAAACTCAAGGATTTCAAATATGGTTCAGCAAGATTGGTTTAGAACAGAATAGCACACTGACAGTTTCCCTCACTGTCCTTCTCTGTCCCTACAAACAAGATTTAGCACAGAATAGCACACTGATAGTTTCCACGAGTGTCCTTCTCTGTCCCTAAACTCAAGGATTTCAAATATGGTTCAGCAAGATTGGTTTAGAACAGAATAGCACACTGCCACTTTCCCTCACTGTACCTCTCTGTCCCTAAACTCAAGGATTTCAAATATGGTTCAGCAAGATTGGTTTAGAACAGAATAGCACACTGACAGTTTCCCTCACTGTCCTTCTCTGTCCCTACAAACAAGATTTAGCACAGAATAGCACACTGATAGTTTCCACGAGTGTCCTTCTCTGTCCCTAAACTCAAGGATTTCAAATATGGTTCAGCAAGATTGGTTTAGAACAGAATAGCACACTGACACTTTCCCTCACTGTCCTTCTCTGTCCCTACAAACAAGATTTAGCACAGAATAGCACACTGATAGTTTCCACGAGTGTCCTTCTCTGTCCCTAAACTCAAGGATTTCAAATATGGTTCAGCAAGATTGGTTTAGAACAGAATAGCACACTGCCACTTTCCCTCACTGTACCTCTCTGTCCCTAAACTCAAGGATTTCAAATATGGTTCAGCAAGATTGGTTTAGAACAGAATAGCACACTGCCACTTTCCCTCACTGTACCTCTCTGTCCCTAAACTCAAGGATTTCAAATATGGTTCAGCAAGATTGGTTTAGAACAGAATAGCACACTGACAGTTTCCCTCACTGTCCTTCTCTGTCCCTACAAACAAGATTTAGCACAGAATAGCACACTGATAGTTTCCACGAGTGTCCTTCTCTGTCCCTAAACTCAAGGATTTCAAATATGGTTCAGCAAGATTGGTTTAGAACAGAATAGCACACTGACACTTTCCCTCACTGTCCTTCTCTGTCCCTACAAACAAGGATTAGCACAGAATAGCACACTGATAGTTTCCACGAGTGTCCTTCTCTGTCCCTAAACTCAAGGATTTCAAATATGGTTCAGCAAGATTGGTTTAGAACAGAATAGCACACTGACAGTTTCCCTCACTGTCCTTCTCTGTCCCTACAAACAAGATTTAGCACAGAATAGCACACTGATAGTTTCCACGAGTGTCCTTCTCTGTCCCTAAACTCAAGGATTTCAAATATGGTTCAGCAAGATTGGTTTAGAACAGAATAGCACACTGACACTTTCCCTCGCTGTACCTCTCTGTCCCTACACTCAAGGATTTCAAATATGGTTCAGCAAGATTGGCTTAGAACAGAATAGCACACTGACAGTTTCCCCCACTGTCCTTCTCTGTCCCTACAAACAAGATTTAGCACAGAATAGCACACTGATAGTTTCCACGAGTGTCCTTCTCTGTCCCTAAACTCAAGGATTTCAAATATGGTTCAGCAAGATTGGTTTAGAACAGAATAGCACACTGACAGTTTCCCTCACTGTCCTTCTCTGTCCCTACAAACAAGATTTAGCACAGAATAGCACACTGATAGTTTCCACGAGTGTCCTTCTCTGTCCCTAAACTCAAGGATTTCAAATATGGTTCAGCAAGATTGGTTTAGAACAAAATAGCACACTGACACTTTCCCTCACTGTACCTCTCTGTCCCTAAACTCAAGGATTTCAAATATGGTTCAGCAAGATTGGTTTAGAACAGAATAGCACACTGACAGTTTCCCTCACTGTCCTTCTCTGTCCCTACAAACAAGATTTAGCACAGAATAGCACACTGATAGTTTCCACGAGTGTCCTTCTCTGTCCCTAAACTCAAGGATTTCAAATATGGTTCAGCAAGATTGGTTTAGAACAGAATAGCACACTGACACTTTCCCTCACTGTACCTCTCTGTCCCTAAACTCAAGGATTTCAAATATGGTTCAGCAAGATTGGTTTAGAACAGAATAGCACACTGACAGTTTCCCTCACTGTCCTTCTCTGTCCCTACAAACAAGATTTAGCACAGAATAGCACACTGATAGTTTCCACGAGTGTCCTTCTCTGTCCCTAAACTCAAGGATTTCAAATATGGTTCAGCAAGATTGGTTTAGAACAGAATAGCACACTGACACTTTCCCTCACTGTACCTCTCTGTCCCTAAACTCAAGGATTTCAAATATGGTTCAGCAAGACTGGTTTAGAACAGAATAGCACACTGACAGTTTCCCTCACTGTCCTTCTCTGTCCCTACAAACAAGGATTAGCACAGAATAGCACACTGATAGTTTCCACAAGTGTCCTTCTCTGTCCCTAAACTCAAGGATTTCAAATATGGTTCAGCAAGATTGGTTTAGAACAGAATAGCACACTGACAGTTTCCCTCACTGTCCTTCTCTGTCCCTACAAACAAGATTTAGCACAGAATAGCACACTGCCACTTTCCCTCACTGTACCTCTCTGTCCCTAAACTCAAGGATTTCAAATATGGTTCAGCAAGATTGGTTTAGAACAGAATAGCACACTGACAGTTTCCCTCACTGTCCTTCTCTGTCCCTACAAACAAGATTTAGCACAGAATAGCACACTGATAGTTTCCACGAGTGTCCTTCTCTGTCCCTAAACTCAAGGATTTCAAATATGGTTCAGCAAGATTGGTTTAGAACAGAATAGCACACTGACAGTTTCCCTCACTGTCCTTCTCTGTCCCTACAAACAAGATTTAGCACAGAATAGCACACTGATAGTTTCCACGAGTGTCCTTCTCTGTCCCTAAACTCAAGGATTTCAAATATGGTTCAGCAAGATTGGTTTAGAACAGAATAGCACACTGACACTTTCCCTCACTGTACCTCTCTGTCCCTAAACTCAAGGATTTCAAATATGGTTCAGCAAGATTGGTTTAGAACAGAATAGCACACTGACAGTTTCCCTCACTGTCCTTCTCTGTCCCTACAAACAAGGATTAGCACAGAATAGCACACTGATAGTTTCCACAAGTGTCCTTCTCTGTCCCTAAACTCAAGGATTTCAAATATGGTTCAGCAAGATTGGTTTAGAACAGAATAGCACACTGACAGTTTCCCTCACTGTCCTTCTCTGTCCCTACAAACAAGGATTAGCACAGAATAGCACACTGATAGTTTCCACGAGTGTCCTTCTCTGTCCCTAAACTCAAGGATTTCAAAAATGGTTCAGCAAGATTGGTTTAGAACAGAATAGCACACTGCCACTTTCCCTCACTGTACCTCTCTGTCCCTAAACTCAAGGATTTCAAATATGGTTCAGCAAGATTGGTTTAGAACAGAATAGCACACTGACAGTTTCCCTCAGTGTCCTTCTCTGTCCCTACAAACAAGATTTAGCACAGAATAGCACACTGATAGTTTCCACGAGTGTCCTTCTCTGTCCCTAAACTCAAGGATTTCAAATATGGTTCAGCAAGATTGGTTTAGAACAGAATAGCACACTGACAGTTTCCCTCACTGTCCTTCTCTGTCCCTACAAACAAGATTTAGCACAGAATAGCACACTGCCACTTTCCCTCACTGTACCTCTCTGTCCCTAAACTCAAGGATTTCAAATATGGTTCAGCAAGATTGGTTTAGAACAGAATAGCACACTGACAGTTTCCCTCACTGTCCTTCTCTGTCCCTACAAACAAGATTTAGCACAGAATAGCACACTGATAGTTTCCACGAGTGTCCTTCTCTGTCCCTAAACTCAAGGATTTCAAATATGGTTCAGCAAGATTGGTTTAGAACAGAATATCACACTGACAGTTTCCCTCACTGTCCTTCTCTGTCCCTACAAACAAGATTTAGCACAGAATAGCACACTGATAGTTTCCACGAGTGTCCTTCTCTGTCCCTAAACTCAAGGATTTCAAATATGGTTCAGCAAGATTGGTTTAGAACAGAATAGCACACTGACACTTTCCCTCACTGTACCTCTCTGTCCCTAAACTCAAGGATTTCAAATATGGTTCAGCAAGATTGGTTTAGAACAGAATAGCACACTGACAGTTTCCCTCACTGTCCTTCTCTGTCCCTACAAACAAGGATTAGCACAGAATAGCACACTGATAGTTTCCACAAGTGTCCTTCTCTGTCCCTAAACTCAAGGATTTCAAATATGGTTCAGCAAGATTGGTTTAGAACAGAATAGCACACTGACAGTTTCCCTCACTGTCCTTCTCTGTCCCTACAAACAAGATTTAGCACAGAATAGCACACTGATAGTTTCCACGAGTGTCCTTCTCTGTCCCTAAACTCAAGGATTTCAAAAATGGTTCAGCAAGATTGGTTTAGAACAGAATAGCACACTGCCACTTTCCCTCACTGTACCTCTCTGTCCCTAAACTCAAGGATTTCAAATATGGTTCAGCAAGATTGGTTTAGAACAGAATAGCACACTGACAGTTTCCCTCACTGTCCTTCTCTGTCCCTACAAACAAGATTTAGCACAGAATAGCACACTGATAGTTTCCACGAGTGTCCTTCTCTGTCCCTAAACTCAAGGATTTCAAATATGGTTCAGCAAGATTGGTTTAGAACAGAATATCACACTGACAGTTTCCCTCACTGTCCTTCTCTGTCCCTACAAACAAGATTTAGCACAGAATAGCACACTGATAGTTTCCACGAGTGTCCTTCTCTGTCCCTAAACTCAAGGATTTCAAATATGGTTCAGCAAGATTGGTTTAGAACAGAATAGCACACTGACACTTTCCCTCACTGTACCTCTCTGTCCCTAAACTCAAGGATTTCAAATATGGTTCAGCAAGATTGGTTTAGAACAGAATAGCACACTGACAGTTTCCCTCACTGTCCTTCTCTGTCCCTACAAACAAGGATTAGCACAGAATAGCACACTGATAGTTTCCACAAGTGTCCTTCTCTGTCCCTAAACTCAAGGATTTCAAATATGGTTCAGCAAGATTGGTTTAGAACAGAATAGCACACTGACAGTTTCCCTCACTGTCCTTCTCTGTCCCTACAAACAAGATTTAGCACAGAATAGCACACTGATAGTTTCCACGAGTGTCCTTCTCTGTCCCTAAACTCAAGGATTTCAAATATGGTTCAGCAAGATTGGTTTAGAACAGAATAGCACACTGACAGTTTCCCTCACTGTCCTTCTCTGTCCCTACAAACAAGATTTAGCACAGAATAGCACACTGATAGTTTCCACGAGTGTCCTTCTCTGTCCCTAAACTCAAGGATTTCAAATATGGTTCAGCAAGATTGGTTTAGAACAGAATAGCACACTGACACTTTCCCTCACTGTACCTCTCTGTCCCTAAACTCAAGGATTTCAAATATGGTTCAGCAAGATTGGTTTAGAACAGAATAGCACACTGACAGTTTCCCTCACTGTCCTTCTCTGTCCCTACAAACAAGATTTAGCACAGAATAGCACACTGATAGTTTCCACGAGTGTCCTTCTCTGTCCCTAAACTCAAGGATTTCAAATATGGTTCAGCAAGATTGGTTTAGAACAGAATAGCACACTGACACTTTCCCTCACTGTACCTCTCTGTCCCTAAACTCAAGGATTTCAAATATGGTTCAGCAAGATTGGTTTAGAACAGAATAGCACACTGACAGTTTCCCTCACTGTCCTTCTCTGTCCCTACAAACAAGATTTAGCACAGAATAGCACACTGATAGTTTCCACGAGTGTCCTTCTCTGTCCCTAAACTCAAGGATTTCAAATATGGTTCAGCAAGATTGGTTTAGAACAGAATAGCACACTGACACTTTCCCTCACTGTACCTCTCTGTCCCTAAACTCAAGGATTTCAAATATGGTTCAGCAAGACTGGTTTAGAACAGAATAGCACACTGACAGTTTCCCTCACTGTCCTTCTCTGTCCCTACAAACAAGGATTAGCACAGAATAGCACACTGATAGTTTCCACAAGTGTCCTTCTCTGTCCCTAAACTCAAGGATTTCAAATATGGTTCAGCAAGATTGGTTTAGAACAGAATAGCACACTGACAGTTTCCCTCACTGTCCTTCTCTGTCCCTACAAACAAGATTTAGCACAGAATAGCACACTGCCACTTTCCCTCACTGTACCTCTCTGTCCCTAAACTCAAGGATTTCAAATATGGTTCAGCAAGATTGGTTTAGAACAGAATAGCACACTGACAGTTTCCCTCACTGTCCTTCTCTGTCCCTACAAACAAGATTTAGCACAGAATAGCACACTGATAGTTTCCACGAGTGTCCTTCTCTGTCCCTAAACTCAAGGATTTCAAATATGGTTCAGCAAGATTGGTTTAGAACAGAATAGCACACTGACAGTTTCCCTCACTGTCCTTCTCTGTCCCTACAAACAAGATTTAGCACAGAATAGCACACTGATAGTTTCCACAAGTGTCCTTCTCTGTCCCTAAACTCAAGGATTTCAAATATGGTTCAGCAAGATTGGTTTAGAACAGAATAGCACACTGACACTTTCCCTCACTGTACCTCTCTGTCCCTAAACTCAAGGATTTCAAATATGGTTCAGCAAGATTGGTTTAGAACAGAATAGCACACTGACAGTTTCCCTCACTGTCCTTCTCTGTCCCTACAAACAAGGATTAGCACAGAATAGCACACTGATAGTTTCCACAAGTGTCCTTCTCTGTCCCTAAACTCAAGGATTTCAAATATGGTTCAGCAAGATTGGTTTAGAACAGAATAGCACACTGACAGTTTCCCTCACTGTCCTTCTCTGTCCCTACAAACAAGGATTAGCACAGAATAGCACACTGATAGTTTCCACGAGTGTCCTTCTCTGTCCCTAAACTCAAGGATTTCAAAAATGGTTCAGCAAGATTGGTTTAGAACAGAATAGCACACTGCCACTTTCCCTCACTGTACCTCTCTGTCCCTAAACTCAAGGATTTCAAATATGGTTCAGCAAGATTGGTTTAGAACAGAATAGCACACTGACAGTTTCCCTCACTGTCCTTCTCTGTCCCTACAAACAAGATTTAGCACAGAATAGCACACTGATAGTTTCCACGAGTGTCCTTCTCTGTCCCTAAACTCAAGGATTTCAAATATGGTTCAGCAAGATTGGTTTAGAACAGAATAGCACACTGACAGTTTCCCTCACTGTCCTTCTCTGTCCCTACAAACAAGATTTAGCACAGAATAGCACACTGCCACTTTCCCTCACTGTACCTCTCTGTCCCTAAACTCAAGGATTTCAAATATGGTTCAGCAAGATTGGTTTAGAACAGAATAGCACACTGACAGTTTCCCTCACTGTCCTTCTCTGTCCCTACAAACAAGATTTAGCACAGAATAGCACACTGATAGTTTCCACGAGTGTCCTTCTCTGTCCCTAAACTCAAGGATTTCAAATATGGTTCAGCAAGATTGGTTTAGAACAGAATATCACACTGACAGTTTCCCTCACTGTCCTTCTCTGTCCCTACAAACAAGATTTAGCACAGAATAGCACACTGATAGTTTCCACGAGTGTCCTTCTCTGTCCCTAAACTCAAGGATTTCAAATATGGTTCAGCAAGATTGGTTTAGAACAGAATAGCACACTGACACTTTCCCTCACTGTACCTCTCTGTCCCTAAACTCAAGGATTTCAAATATGGTTCAGCAAGATTGGTTTAGAACAGAATAGCACACTGACAGTTTCCCTCACTGTCCTTCTCTGTCCCTACAAACAAGGATTAGCACAGAATAGCACACTGATAGTTTCCACAAGTGTCCTTCTCTGTCCCTAAACTCAAGGATTTCAAATATGGTTCAGCAAGATTGGTTTAGAACAGAATAGCACACTGACAGTTTCCCTCACTGTCCTTCTCTGTCCCTACAAACAAGATTTAGCACAGAATAGCACACTGATAGTTTCCACGAGTGTCCTTCTCTGTCCCTAAACTCAAGGATTTCAAAAATGGTTCAGCAAGATTGGTTTAGAACAGAATAGCACACTGCCACTTTCCCTCACTGTACCTCTCTGTCCCTAAACTCAAGGATTTCAAATATGGTTCAGCAAGATTGGTTTAGAACAGAATAGCACACTGACAGTTTCCCTCACTGTCCTTCTCTGTCCCTACAAACAAAATTTAGCACAGAATAGCACACTGATAGTTTCCACGAGTGTCCTTCTCTGTCCCTAAACTCAAGGATTTCAAATATGGTTCAGCAAGATTGGTTTAGAACAGAATAGCACACTGACAGTTTCCCTCACTGTCCTTCTCTGTCCCTACAAACAAGATTTAGCACAGAATAGCACACTGATAGTTTCCACGAGTGTCCTTCTCTGTCCCTAAACTCAAGGATTTCAAATATGGTTCAGCAAGATTGGTTTAGAACAGAATAGCACACTGACACTTTCCCTCACTGTACCTCTCTGTCCCTAAACTCAAGGATTTCAAATATGGTTCAGCAAGATTGGTTTAGAACAGAATATCACACTGACAGTTTCCCTCACTGTCCTTCTCTGTCCCTACAAACAAGATTTAGCACAGAATAGCACACTGATAGTTTCCACGAGTGTCCTTCTCTGTCCCTAAACTCAAGGATTTCAAATATGGTTCAGCAAGATTGGTTTAGAACAGAATAGCACACTGACACTTTCCCTCACTGTACCTCTCTGTCCCTAAACTCAAGGATTTCAAATATGGTTAAGCAAGATTGGTTTAGAACAGAATAGCACACTGACAGTTTCCCTCACTGTCCTTCTCTGTCCCTACAAACAAGGATTAGCACAGAATAGCACACTGATAGTTTCCACAAGTGTCCTTCTCTGTCCCTAAACTCAAGGATTTCAAATATGGTTCAGCAAGATTGGTTTAGAACAGAATAGCACACTGACAGTTTCCCTCACTGTCCTTCTCTGTCCCTACAAACAAGATTTAGCACAGAATAGCACACTGATAGTTTCCACGAGTGTCCTTCTCTGTCCCTAAACTCAAGGATTTCAAATATGGTTCAGCAAGATTGGTTTAGAACAGAATAGCACACTGACAGTTTCCCTCACTGTCCTTCTCTGTCCCTACAAACAAGGATTAGCACAGAATAGCACACTGATAGTTTCCACGAGTGTCCTTCTCTGTCCCTAAACTCAAGGATTTCAAATATGGTTCAGCAAGATTGGTTTAGAACAGAATAGCACACTGACAGTTTCCCTCACTGTCCTTCTCTGTCCCTACAAACAAGATTTAGCACAGAATAGCACACTGATAGTTTCCACGAGTGTCCTTCTCTGTCCCTAAACTCAAGGATTTCAAATATGGTTCAGCAAGATTGGTTTAGAACAGAATAGCACACTGCCACTTTCCCTCACTGTACCTCTCTGTCCCTAAACTCAAGGATTTCAAATATGGTTCAGCAAGATTGGTTTAGAACAGAATAGCACACTGACAGTTTCCCTCACTGTCCTTCTCTGTCCCTACAAACAAGATTTAGCACAGAATAGCACACTGATAGTTTCCACGAGTGTCCTTCTCTGTCCCTAAACTCAAGGATTTCAAATATGGTTCAGCAAGATTGGTTTAGAACAGAATAGCACACTGACAGTTTCCCTCACTGTCCTTCTCTGTCCCTACAAACAAGATTTAGCACAGAATAGCACACTGATAGTTTCCACGAGTGTCCTTCTCTGTCCCTAAACTCAAGGATTTCAAATATGGTTCAGCAAGATTGGTTTAGAACAGAATAGCACACTGACACTTTCCCTCACTGTACCTCTCTGTCCCTAAACTCAAGGATTTCAAATATGGTTCTGCAAGATTGGTTTAGAACAGAATAGCACACTGACAGTTTCCCTCACTGTCCTTCTCTGTCCCTACAAACAAGATTTAGCACAGAATAGCACACTGATAGTTTCCACGAGTGTCCTTCTCTGTCCCTAAACTCAAGGATTTCAAATATGGTTCAGCAAGATTGGTTTAGAACAGAATAGCACACTGACACTTTCCCTCACTGTACCTCTCTGTCCCTAAACTCAAGGATTTCAAATATGGTTCAGCAAGATTGGTTTAGAACAGAATAGCACACTGACAGTTTCCCTCACTGTCCTTCTCTGTCCCTACAAACAAGGATTAGCACAGAATAGCACACTGATAGTTTCCACAAGTGTCCTTCTCTGTCCCTAAACTCAAGGATTTCAAATATGGTTCAGCAAGATTGGTTTAGAACAGAATAGCACACTGACAGTTTCCCTCACTGTCCTTCTCTGTCCCTACAAACAAGGATTAACACAGAATAGCACACTGATAGTTTCCACGAGTGTCCTTCTCTGTCCCTAAACTCAAGGATTTCAAATATGGTTCAGCAAGATTGGTTTAGAACAGAATAGCACACTGACAGTTTCCCTCACTGTCCTTCTCTGTCCCTACAAACAAGATTTAGCACAGAATAGCACACTGATAGTTTCCACGAGTGTCCTTCTCTGTCCCTAAACTCAAGGATTTCAAATATGGTTCAGCAAGATTGGTTTAGAACAGAATAGCACACTGACACTTTCCCTCACTGTACCTCTCTGTCCCTACACTCAAGGATTTCAAATATGGTTCAGCAAGATTGGCTTAGAACAGAATAGCACACTGACAGTTTCCCCCACTGTCCTTCTCTGTCCCTACAAACAAGATTTAGCACAGAATAGCACACTGATAGTTTCCACGAGTGTCCTTCTCTGTCCCTAAACTCAAGGATTTCAAATATGGTTCAGCAAGATTGGTTTAGGACAGAATAGCACACTGACACTTTCCCTCACTGTCCTTCTCTGTCCCTACAAACAAGATTTAGCACAGAATAGCACACTGATAGTTTCCACGAGTGTCCTTCTCTGTCCCTAAACTCAAGGATTTCAAATATGGTTCAGCAAGATTGGTTTAGAACAGAATAGCACACTGACACTTTCCCTCACTGTACCTCTCTGTCCCTAAACTCAAGGATTTCAAATATGGTTCTGCAAGATTGGTTTAGAACAGAATAGCACACTGACAGTTTCCCTCACTGTCCTTCTCTGTCCCTACAAACAAGATTTAGCACAGAATAGCACACTGATAGTTTCCACGAGTGTCCTTCTCTGTCCCTAAACTCAAGGATTTCAAATATGGTTCAGCAAGATTGGTTTAGAACAGAATAGCACACTGACACTTTCCCTCACTGTACCTCTCTGTCTCTAAACTCAAGGATTTCAAATATGGTTCAGCAAGATTGGTTTAGAACAGAATAGCACACTGACAGTTTCCCTCACTGTCCTTCTCTGTCCCTACAAACAAGGATTAGCACAGAATAGCACACTGATAGTTTCCACAAGTGTCCTTCTCTGTCCCTAAACTCAAGGATTTCAAATATGGTTCAGCAAGATTGGTTTAGAACAGAATAGCACACTGACAGTTTCCCTCACTGTCCTTCTCTGTCCCTACAAACAAGATTTAGCACAGAATAGCACACTGATAGTTTCCACGAGTGTCCTTCTCTGTCCCTAAACTCAAGGATTTCAAATATGGTTCAGCAAGATTGGTTTAGAACAGAATAGCACACTGACAGTTTCCCTCACTGTCCTTCTCTGTCCCTACAAACAAGGATTAGCACAGAATAGCACACTGATAGTTTCCACGAGTGTCCTTCTCTGTCCCTAAACTCAAGGATTTCAAATATGGTTCAGCAAGATTGGTTTAGAACAGAATAGCACACTGACAGTTTCCCTCACTGTCCTTCTCTGTCCCTACAAACAAGGATTAGCACAGAATAGCACACTGATAGTTTCCACGAGTGTCCTTCTCTGTCCCTAAACTCAAGGATTTCAAATATGGTTCAGCAAGATTGGTTTAGAACAGAATAGCACACTGACACTTTCCCTCACTGTACCTCTCTGTCCCTAAACTCAAGGATTTCAAATATGGTTCAGCAAGATTGGTTTAGAACAGAATAGCACACTGACAGTTTCCCTCACTGTCCTTCTCTGTCCCTACAAACAAGGATTAGCACAGAATAGCACACTGATAGTTTCCACAAGTGTCCTTCTCTGTCCCTAAACTCAAGGATTTCAAATATGGTTCAGCAAGATTGGTTTAGAACAGAATAGCACACTGACAGTTTCCCTCACTGTCCTTCTCTGTCCCTACAAACAAGATTTAGCACAGAATAGCACACTGATAGTTTCCACGAGTGTCCTTCTCTGTCCCTAAACTCAAGGATTTCAAATATGGTTCAGCAAGATTGGTTTAGAACAGAATAGCACACTGACAGTTTCCCTCACTGTCCTTCTCTGTCCCTACAAACAAGGATTAGCACAGAATAGCACACTGATAGTTTCCACGAGTGTCCTTCTCTGTCCCTAAACTCAAGGATTTCAAATATGGTTCAGCAAGATTGGTTTAGAACAGAATAGCACACTGACAGTTTCCCTCACTGTCCTTCTCTGTCCCTACAAACAAGATTTAGCACAGAATAGCACACTGATAGTTTCCACGAGTGTCCTTCTCTGTCCCTAAACTCAAGGATTTCAAATATGGTTCAGCAAGATTGGTTTAGAACAGAATAGCACACTGACACTTTCCCTCACTGTACCTCTCTGTCCCTACACTCAAGGATTTCAAATATGGTTCAGCAAGATTGGCTTAGAACAGAATAGCACACTGACAGTTTCCCTCACTGTCCTTCTCTGTCCCTACAAACAAGATTTAGCACAGAATAGCACACTGATAGTTTCCACGAGTGTCCTTCTCTGTCCCTAAACTCAAGGATTTCAAATATGGTTCAGCAAGATTGGTTTAGAACAGAATAGCACACTGACAGTTTCCCTCACTGTCCTTCTCTGTCCCTACAAACAAGATTTAGCACAGAATAGCACACTGATAGTTTCCACGAGTGTCCTTCTCTGTCCCTAAACTCAAGGATTTCAAATATGGTTCAGCAAGATTGGTTTAGAACAGAATAGCACACTGACAGTTTCCCTCACTGTCCTTCTCTGTCCCTACAAACAAGGATTAGCACAGAATAGCACACTGATAGTTTCCACGAGTGTCCTTCTCTGTCCCTAAACTCAAGGATTTCAAATATGGTTCAGCAAGATTGGTTTAGAACAGAATAGCACACTGACAGTTTCCCTCACTGTCCTTCTCTGTCCCTACAAACAAGATTTAGCACAGAATAGCACACTGATAGTTTCCACGAGTGTCCTTCTCTGTCCCTAAACTCAAGGATTTCAAATATGGTTCAGCAAGATTGGTTTAGAACAGAATAGCACACTGACACTTTCCCTCACTGTACCTCTCTGTCCCTAAACTCAAGGATTTCAAATATGGTTCAGCAAGATTGGTTTAGAACAGAATAGCACACTGACAGTTTCCCTCACTGTCCTTCTCTGTCCCTAGAAACAAGATTTAGCACAGAATAGTACACTGATAGTTTCCACGAGTGTCCTTCTCTGTCCCTAAACTCAAGGATTTCAAATATGGTTCAGCAAGATTGGTTTAGTACAGAATAGCACACTGATAGTTTCCCTCACTGTCCTTCTCTGTCCCTACAAACAAGGTTTAGCACAGAATAGCACACTGATAGTTTCCACGAGTGTCCTTCTCTGTCCCTAAACTCAAGGATTTCAAATATGGTTCAGCAAGATTGGTTTAGCACAGAATAGCACACTGATAGTTTCCACGAGTGTCCTTCTCTGTCCCTAAACTCAAGGATTTCAAATATGGTTCAGCAAGATTGGTTTAGAACAGAATAGCACACTGACACTTTCCCTCACTGTACCTCTCTGTCCCTAAACTCAAGGATTTCAAATATGGTTCAGCAAGATTGGTTTAGAACAGAATAGCACACTGACACTTTCCCTCACTGTCCTTCTCTGTCCCTACAAACAAGGTTTAGCACAGAATAACACACTGACACTCTCCCTACCTATCCTTATTTGTCCCTAAACACAAGGAATCCAGGATTAGTAAAGGAAAAAAAAAGACACTGTCCCTGCCTATGCTTCTCTTTCCCTGCTCCGGAACACACTACACAAGGCCGCCGTGCTGGTGGCCTTTTATAGTGTGGGGCGTGTACTAAACCCCCTCAGCAATAATTGGCCACAGGCATCTTGCCTGTGGCCAATCATTGCTCTCCTCGCTGCCGGCGCTGTGATTGGCCAAGCATGCGTGGTCACAGTGCATGCTTGGCCAATCACAGCGCCTGGATGACACTGCGATGGCGTAGTGCATTGTGGGCCGTTCGCGTCACTCGAATTTGGCGCGAACGGCCCAAATCGTTCGTTCTTCGTCGAACGATCGAACAGCCGATGTTCGAGTCGAACGTATGTTCGACTCGAACACAAAGCTCATCCCTACTCCAGACAATGATAGATAAGAGCTAAAGGTCCCTGGAGCCGCACATCACTTCTCATGAATGATAGTGTCTATACTGCTTTGCCCCCTCTCCATTGTCTCCTAGTCTGTTCTGTCTCATAGAATTTCAGATATTTGGGATTGACAACAAAAAAGGGCTGATATGCTATGAGTTTTAAAGCCTTTTTAAAATTTCTTATACATTTTTTTCTCATGCATTTCACTTTTTGGAGGAGCTGCATTCTAGGACATACACTACCATTTTCATACTACATGTAATTCATTGTCCTATCTGGTATTCCTTCACTGATGGATTGAAAGCTTGTTATGGTTTTTCCTGATCTATGACTATTATTACACTTCTTTTATCTTTACAACCATCTTCTTGGGATACATTCCTTAACATAACTTAATGCAACTTATTGTCTAATTGTCTTTTTTCTGTAAATACATTTTTATTTGCTTTGTAACACATTATTTAGAACCTCATCTCCTTGTAAAATATGCAATTTTTTGGATTATTTTATTTATATCCTCAATTCCTTTTCAATAATCTGTAATAAATGCAACATTGTTCTCTATAACTTTCTACAAAATAATTCTACAAAAAGTGGGTTTATTGGCTTTTAAGTGGATCTGGCTCATGGATCTTACAATCTAAAGGGAAGGGGTTATGGTACAAAAGGTAATAGCTGCAGGGGATGATCTGGTAACACCCACATTAAACTATCTGCCATGTTATTTTGTTATATCAGAGGGGTGCAGGCAACAGTCTCCTTGGCTCTGAGGAAAAGGCTAGTCCTCAAAACTTGTTAGCCTATTGAATATTCACCTCCTGCTACATGGTATGATGTACTGTGGACTGGACGATGCTGTGCTATGTGATGAGCTTTGATAATATTGTCATTTTGTGAGTATAATACTTAACATTTTTTCAACAATAAAACTATGGTTTTAGGACAATGCACTAGGTCTGTGCGCCTTTTCTTTTTTTGTTTCCACTGTGGCTACAAGAGGGGACTTTGTGTGTGCCTCAGTAGAGTAAATAAATATAGAAATTATAGAAAAATAAACAACTTTTATTTTTCTGCCATATGCCAGTGATATCGAAAAATTATTATTTCAAAACATGAGATAAAATCAAGTTACAGTTCTGAAGATCAATATCAGGGTGTGCAATTCCCAAACAAGAAGATTATGAGGGCCTACGCATTTCGCGGATTTCCGCTTCATCGGGGCCTTTGAAAACGGCACAGTAGGATATTATATAAGTTCTAGAAACAAAAAAAAGGGGTTGGTAGAACATATATATACATATCACAACCAATACATATAAAGGAAAAACAAAGAGACAAAAAACAAAAAAACAGAAAATCAACAATAAGTATAAATAGATAGAGATTAATGGTGAACATATAAAAGCACACATATTATACTGTTCATATGTTCACTAAAAGTACATTTATGATTTTCAATAAGCATCAATGCAAATTAAATGTTGTATTGTATAAGAAGACACTTTAAACTATGTGCATGGCCGCATGCATGCGCAGCGGTGTTCCACGTGTCAGGGGAATGTATAAAAACAGAAATTCTGCAGTTCACATATTTTGTGTGTATTGGCATCATTACGTGTGTTTAGTGTGTATCAATATCTAAAAAGAGATACACTTACCAAAAAGCTGTAACTGCAAGGAGTCAGTGCGGCGGACAAATGAGGCTTACGTACCTGTGAGGACACTCCCCCCTGCTGAGCCTGCGCGGAAAAACAGGGGCGGATCCCTAAGTGTATAAGGATGAAAAAGCTAGTGAATAAATAACAGGAGAGTGAGAGTGATGTGGCAAACATAGGGGGAGGGGGCGGAGGGAAGAGGGGGGAAGAAGAGGGGGAAGGGGAGGGGGGGAGAAAAGGGAAAAAGGAAATGGTGAACATACAAAAGCATACATATGATACCATATGTACAGGGGGGGGGGAAGGGAGAGGGAGGGAGGGAAGGGAGGAAGGAGGAAGAGGGAAGGGAAAAAAAGAAAAAAAGGGGATATGTGAGTGAAAGTGTGTGCATGGTATGTGAAGGGATAGGATTTAGTGTAAGTGAAAAACATAAAAATATATATATGCTTAGTCACTTACCAGATATATGTAACCGGTAGGAACTTAGAGGCAGTGCATATGTGTAAGTCAAGATGAAAAAAAGTGAGATAAGATATCTGACTGGTGTGTATAATAATCACACCGTACAAATGTATGCAAGAGGGGAAACCAATCCCTAGGAATGCCTCTACAGAAAAACTATGGACAGATATAGAACAGATGCTAGCACCTGCAAGTGATTTACTCACCACCTTACTAGCTGACACATTGCACTTTGTATTGAAAAACCTTCCCCCTTCCATACAGACATTCCTGATAACCTTGAGGATATTGTGTTCTTCCTCTAAAGCAGGCATGCTCAATCCACGCCCCTTGAGCCGCCTGATATGGTGCTCAACCTCAAACCTATGTAAACCCACACAGCCTCCTTCGGGTGCACGCCACTCTACTAAATGATTGCGGGTTCGCCACAATCCTGGCTCTGTCATACAGAAGCCACTGTTGCGGTCGGCCAGATCCCCACTCTTCTCTTTCTTTCCTAAGACACAGACACGGGGAGAGGAGCCTTTAGCCAAATGGATTACATCTAGCGGCATCCATACAGGGGTTCTGAAGGTAGATTCTCACAGTTGTGTAATGAGCTTGGTTCATTCCGGGAGCATTATGTTTTATCTTTGCTTAATAAAGATGTTTATTGCAGTTGTTGTTTTTTGTTTAAATTGTCCACAGTCCTAGTTTTGGAAATTCAAGGGATGGTTGCAAGGACCCTGAAATAGTGAAGACTGCAACACTTCGGAGCTTTTTTAGCTTGTCACATCTGAGCGCAAGAGTTATACCGCGTACACACGACCGTTTTTAATGTCATTGAAAAAAACGGCATTTTTCTCGACGTGATTCTTCTCAAGCCTGGCTTGCCTACACACTATCGTGGAAAAAAATGCTTGAGTAAAGCGCGGTGACGTACAACACGTACGACGGCACTATAAAGGGGAAGTTCCATTTGGATGGCGCCACCCTTCATGTTAGTAAAGTTTGTTGAGAGACGATTCGCGCTTTTCAGCCTCGTGCTTTTCAGTCCGTTACAGCGTGACGAATGTGCTATCTCCATTACGAATGCTAGTTTTACCAGAACGAGCGCTCCCGTCTCATACTTGATTCTGAGCATGCGCATTTTTTTTCACGTCGTTAAAGCCTACACACGGCGAGAAAAACCACAATGTGAAAAACGAGGAGAAAAATTAGAGCATGTTCCAATTTTTTCATGGCCATTTTTCACGTCGTGAAAAATGCTCTGAAGCCCACACACGATCGTTTTTAATGACCATTTTAAAAAATTGCATTCTTCTTGTCATTAAAAACGGTCGCGTGTACGCGGCATTAGACTAATGGTGATCTGGTTAACAAAGAATTCGATTTTTGTGATTAAACACTGGGTAAACATCCAGCAGGGATTGCTCCCACAGAAATGATGATCCTGATTGTTTAAAATTATCATTACACATTTTGGAATTCTGAACCATTTAATTTCATAGCAGACCATGAAAATACTTTCCACTATCTTTACCTACAAATTTACTATTTTTGCGCTGTGAGATAGAGGCACTTATTTGACTGCCTTTGTTTCTGTTTTCCTATCATTGTCACAGCTTTGTTTGAAGCAGAGGCATAGACTGGCTGCTCAGAGACAGCCAATCAGTTTCTTTACCTGACCAAGAGCCATGCCAAAGACTCAAGCCTCGTACACACGACCGAGTTTCTCGGCAAGAACCAGCAAGAAACTTGCTGGCAGAGATTTCTTGCCGAGAAATTCGTTCGTGTGTATGGTTTCTCGTCAAGAAAACCGACTAGAATCTCGATGAGAAAATAGAGAACCTGCTCTCTATTTTCTCATCGAGATTCTCGTCAGCCTGTTTCTCGACGAGAAAATTGTGTGTGTACACTTACCTGTCCTCCGGGAAGCCCGCGCATGCTCGAAATGACTTCGACGCATGCGCGGTAGCTTCCTAGGCATAGGATAGGGTGTACAAAGATGGCGGCGACGGCATAGAATGTGACGAGCGCATGCTCGTCGTATTCAATTACGTCACTGCGTTCGCTCCATTCAAAGAACCGCGGGTTCTTTGAAATGAGCGTGTGTACAATCGGCCGGGACAAGTTTCTTGTCCAAGGATCTCGTCGAAAAAAACGACGTGTTTTTTACGACGAGATTCTCGGCCGTGTGTACGAGGCTTGAAAAGCAAAAATGGAGACAACTGTCCAGACTCTCTGAGACCCTGCTTCAGAAATGAGAAACATATTTGCAAAGTCCAAGGGCATTTTTTCACAACATTTTATTTGTCTTCAGGTCCATTTTAAGTACCTACTGATTCTTAAATTAATCTGACAAGGACCAAATCAGACAAATGCACATGTTTAGTGAACAACCTATAGGCTAGGTCAAAAAACATAATTCTACCTCCAAATAAATGGGGTAGCAGAAATATAATTAGTAATCACAAAACTATGATTACAACAAACAGAAACTAACAAAATAACTAATATCAAAACTTTAGTAATGAAGACCCAAATTCTTAAAATTTACAGTAGCTGTTTTACAGATTTGTTTTTAGAAGACTTTTTGAAAAAGCACTTAAGTATGAATGCTTCAGACCTTTCCTGCCCTGCCAACCAGGTGTTGGGTTGCTTAGCCCTGTATGGGCCATGTACCATATCCGTGTACCATATCCGGGCTGGGCACATTCAGGACACGGTCACCCTGTGTCCGTGAGATCAATCAGCATACATGCATTGTGCCATGGCTCTGGGACTTAGTTGTGGTTTCACTGTATATCCAGGGCCATCCTTGTGTCTGTCAGTTCGGGAGCTGTGATGCGCTCTGCGCGCCGCCTTCTCGCCGTCCTTTCCCCACCCCCTTTGGGGTCGGGCGGTTGTGTGGTGGTGGAGTTTGCGCACACAATGCATCGGCGCCACGCATTCCGCCCAGCGTGTGACGCCAGATTGGCATCATGACTCTGGGTGTGAGATTATCAATCTCAGCCGGTGTAGCTGGGAAACATGAGCGTCTTCCATGGGCGGGTCTCCGCCTATGTCAGCACTCTTCCTGGTTTACGCCGTGCCCGCGTGACGCTGGTGATGGCCAGCGTGCACCTGTGCGGGGCGGTTATATTGAGGCCCTCCCCTAACACAGTTTTCTCTGCTACCTTTTGGAGACACCACATCATACCATCCCACTTCATCTTGTTCCCTTGTATGTCTGGGATCCTCAGACGCCAGCACAAGGTTACCTTACCTATCTTTATATTTGGGTTGTCTGTCCTCCACTTGTCCTCCACTTGGCTAAGATATAGTTTGACATCATGACATTGTATTACCTTCTAGATTCCCCTTGGCTGTCACCATCGGTTTACCACTCTGTTTCATCATGCATGTCAGTATATTATGTCCCGTGTCTATGGGGGGGCTCCTCAGTGCGCCTTGCCAGGGTGCTGCTGTACATCACCTCAGCTCCCATGACGGACCAATCTCTTGGCCGTGGCTCCATACTCACCACACCTATTGCCTAGATTCCATGTAAGTATCCAAGGTGGACCTCCCTGTTCCATCTTTGATTTGTTTCGATCACCAACCAGATTAAGTAATTATACCTTATTATATATTTTGTAAATATCCCAAGCATCCGCCCATGATGAGTGTTATACACACGAAACGCGTCGGGAGACAGGGATGCATCGTATCATCTATTTTGTTTAACACCACATCCAACCCTCCATGGTTTTACTGGTTTTAATATTTCCTTCGCTATTGCTGTCAATGTGATATCTTTACATATGCAAACTCATTGAATGTATCCATCTATCAACACAGACCACTATGTGGCGCCTGGTTATGCACTGCTGTACCCTTGTTGCCTATATTGCACATGCACATAATTCATGTGTGTGGCAGTATTATGAAATTATATTTATCTGAAATGATTGTTTCCTCTATGTGTTTTCTTTTTTTGAGACATGCCATGCATTTTTATGATTAATAAATATGTACCTTTTCCTATTACCCACACCATGTCTGCAGCATCATTTAAAGTCCCAAACTTCCGCTTCAAATTCCTGAACCAGGGATGGAGGTGCACCACATATGTGCCTCATCTAAAGACCGAACCCCCCTCCTTTTTCAGACCTTATAGCACATGCTGGCTATGTAATAATGATGCTTATAAGCGGATCAACAAGCATATGCCATTTGTATCTGTCAACCAAAGATCAACCTTTTACAAAGTGACAATATGATCGACAGATCAAAGCCAAAAAAAAAAAAACCCTGTTTCTCTTTTTTGCCTAATCCAGCACTTTATTTTATATGACATTTTAAATATTTCATCAAGAAAGCCATATAATGATTATTACTCTTTTCCATCAGCATAGCTTGATCTATTTTTATACATCATGTCTAAAGACCTGAGAAAAGAAACCACAAAGAGCATTGCTTTGCGTATTTGTCCAAACACTACATTCAGCTTGCAAAACTAAGATGAAATGAAAGAACTGGCTCATACCTTTTTTTTTTTTTCTTCTAAAGATCAAAAAATACGTTTACAAATTATCCATGTGGTGATTACTTGTAACAATATCTCTATTAGCGATTACTCAGCGGGGAAAAGTAATTCACAGTCAAATCAGAAGTCTGAATCAAGAATAATTTGTTCTAACCTCTTTCTCCCAAAAATGAACCTGACATGCAGTAAATGTAGGATTACAATTTACTAAATCGCTGTAGCAGGTTCTCGGTGTGTTGTTATCCATCCCAGTGTGATGATTCTTTGTTTTATCAAATGAACAACATGGTGGCCTTTTAATTATTGCTCTGGGATGTGTCTATTATTATTACTACCCTAAAGATAATAGTCAGAACAACAGGGCTCATTAAAACATTTTAAAACTAGTGACAATATCAATGAAAAACATTTAGGTTGTTATTTTCTCTCCCTTTTTTATCGGTGTTGAATTTCCACAGACCTCCTAATGGTAGTATTCAGTGACGTATTGATAGTTAGTTCTTTGGGTATAAAATGTTAGATTAACTTGAGATTGATTATGTTCTTTAAGAAATCATATAATGTATCAAAGGACTCAGGCTACTAGCTCTAACTGCAGAACCTTAAGCCTCGTACACACGGTCGGACTTCCATCGGACTTTTCCGTGGATTTTTGTCCGAACGGAGTTGGCTGGGCACACCCATAGCATACACACGCTCTGACATTTCTGCAAACTTTCCCAAAACTTTTTGCAACATCACGTGGTTTTTCTGCTCTTTTCTGCTCTTTACCACCACCCTTTGGTCAACTTCTGCTATTGTTGGTTGATTTTAACATTAGTTGTTTTGTCCATCGGACAAAAGTCCTACGGTTTTCTGTACACACGGTAGGACTTTGCTCCATCGGACTTTTGTTGGGCAAAAGTTTGTCCGTTTGCAGACCCAACTTTTGTCCGATGAAAACAAAACCAAACTAAAAAAAGTTTGTCCGATGGAGCGTACACACGGTCGAATTGTTGGTCCAACTTGCTTAAAACGAAGTTTGTTGGGCAAAAGTCCGACCGTGTGTACGGGGCTTTAGGCTGAAAAAATAGTGATTCAAAATATAACTGTCTTTTGCAAAATAAATGCTCTACTAACATTATGGCTTGCTGTGAACATTGTAATAATTGTTTAGAGAGGAAAAAGTTTGCCTAGCCAAACACATGGTAGGTAAAAACAATTACTAAATTCTTATATACATTTTTTTTTTTTAATCAACAAAATAGAAGTTTATTGAGTGAAATACAAGGCATTACAGGGTACAAAGGAGTAGGCACACAGTCTGTAATGAACAGGAAATGTAATCAGCAAGTCATAGAATGATCTGCAATAACTTTGTAGCTATTAGATTAATCAAAAATAGGTTGTGCATTGTATCACACCTCATGTTCAACATATTGTCAAGGATAAGTAAACAGTTAAACCATAAAAATAACAGAAACAGTGGAAACAAAAGAGAAAATAAATAAAATAAAATAAAAAACTAATAAAATCAACAGGAAATTAGTAGTACTGGATTTGTGCTAAGAAGAGTCCAATACCAGCATGTCCCCAGCTGATGTCCCCTAAAGGAGACCATGAAAATAAAAAGGTTCACCCTTGGGACTTTGAGTGAGGTGAGCACTGTTGAGCCAATAAAAATAGCAGGAATAATTACAGTATAAATTTAATCATGTAAAAAGCGGTACATACATTAATGTCATTAACATAGGCCAATTCATACAGGATACAAAACAAGTAAAAATAGGTAAAATGATATTGCAAGTATCTGTCAATAATCATGTAAACACACAAGCATCAAGTGTACCCGACGCGTTTCGCGAGGCTTAGCTCGCTCTTCAGGGGTAGATGCACGTAGTGTACCTAAAATGAAATGAAATGATATAGTATATAGTATGATATAAAGGCATAGGGTAGGGGGGGCCTTAATATGGAGAACCCCATACTCACCACTGGACATTGCCAAAGAACAGCGGAGGAGAGGCTCCCAAACAACGGCAACGGATGTCTCACCAGGGAGCAGAGGAGGCGGGGCCAAACAAAGTCCCAACCGGGGCCAAATGAAAGGAAGGCACAGCATGGATGAAATGTGTGTATCCCCAAAAGTCTCAATTGGTCCATAAGGAATGTTGGCTCTAAATATAAATATGTATGTTAGATAATTAAAGTATTGGAGTAGGTAAGTGTATGGTAACATATGTATATCTATGCGTAGATAAAAGACCTGAGCCAAAGGTGCTAAGTGTATAGAGACTAGGGGTGAATGTGGTGAAAAAGATGCCAAGGACTGGCTGGTGTGATGAAGGAAAGATCAGATGGGAAAGCAGAAAGGAAAAGAGAGTGTGAATGGCAGTGCTGCTTTGGAGTGAGCTTGCAGGTGCACCTCCATAGAAAGCGGCTTGCTATGGGGTCACACCAAGAAGAGGAGGAGTCAAGGCCACTGGTGTGCTCCATTCCACAAAGCAGGTAAGTATAAACCTGTTTGTTATTTAAAAAAAATCACTTTAAGATTCAAATTAGGCTGCTTTAGGAACCTACTGGTTCCTAAACTGATCTGACTTCACATTTTGTTCACCACAGTGCAAATCAATGGCACATTAGAAAATCCACATGTGAACAACCTACAGTATAGGCTGGACAAAAAAAAAGGCTAGGCCAAAAAAAAAAAAAACATTTTCTACGTCCAAATCAATAGGATATGCAATACAAAATATTCTACCTCTAGAAATATGATTAGTAATCACTGGGGCATTTTTTCTCAGAAAATAGGTGCAAGTGCTTCCTGCTTCATCCCTTGTCTCCATCCCCTACCCACCTCCGAGCACGATCCTCTGCAGTCAGGAACAATAGATCCCCCAGCAACAACAGATTCCCACCAGCAACAATAGATCCCTCAGCAACAATAGATCCCTGGAGCAACAATAGACTCCCCAGCAACAATAGATCCCCTAGAAACAACAGATCCACCCAGCAACAATAGAACCCCTCAGCAACAAAATGCTACCCCAACATCAACCCCCCTAGCAACAATAGACCCCCAATGTAATAATACAGTAGATCTCCCAGCAGCCAGCAACAATAGACCCCTCCCTTAATAGTAGATCCCTCCCAGCCTCTGACCATCCAGCAACATAAGATCCCCCCAGCGAAATAGATCCTACAGCAGGCGGGATCAATAGACTCTTCCCATTCAGTGCTGGAGGTGCGGGAGATCTTTTCAAGTGAAGTGTATCGTCATTACCTGGACCAGGACCTGTGCTGGTTCAGGTATATTGACAACATTTTTATTATTTGGACAGGAACAATATCATCTTTAAATGAATTTTTACAATAACTCAACACCAACAGTTTTAATTTAAAATTTACCTTCGACTGGCGTCCAAATTCTATATCCTTTCTGGATTTATCTATATATAGAGACCACCTTGACAATATAGCTACCAAATTATACCGCAAAAGCACAGCAGAAAACACCCTGTTGCATGCAAACAGTGGACATCCCATGTTCCTTGTTCACAGCATCCCGTATGCGCAATACATTCGCCTGCAAAAGAATTGCACGCAAGAGGCCGAGTTCAGGCAGCAGGCCAATGAGCTGTGCATACGGTTGCGAAAACGCGGTTACAGCAAAAGCCTTCTGAGAAAGGCCTCCAATAAAGCTATTGGAAGGGAAAGAGTATCTCTACTTTACTCCAGTCCAGAAATTAACCCAAATCAACAGACCACAAAGTTTATTACAAAATATTCAGCTCAACATAAATCACTACGAACCTGTTTGGAACGGCACTGGTATCTGCTCAGAGAGGATCCAGTGCTTAGCAAATATGTCAGAGAAACGCCCGAAATAGTCTTCCGGAAAAGTCCTTCCATAGGCAACAAATTAACTGTAAGTGAATATAGACCCAATCATGATAGACAGACCCAAGTGCGAGGCCTTTTTACATGTAGGCAGTGTACATACTGCCCATGGGTACAAACAGGCTCGCGTTTCCAGTTACCAAATGGTGAAACTTTCTGTCCCCAATTTCATGCTACTTGCAATACAGAAGGGGTAGTATATCTTATGACTTGTAGGTGTGGGGCTTTTTATGTTGGGAAAACAATTTGCCAACTAAAACAACGCATATATGACCATATATACTATTCCCAATATGTTAAAATTATCACACCAGTTAGCCGCCACTTGGGTCTATACCATAGGTTTGATACCTCTATGGACAAATTTATTATTTTAGAGGTAATACCTCAAGACCCACGTGGCAGAAACTGGGATGAACGTATTCTCCAGAGGGAGACCCTCTGGATTGAGCGCCTTGAAGCAACAGGGCGGCCAGGAATCAATGAGGTTCTATCATACCGGCCCTTCCTATGAGGGACCGGTATGGTGGGCATTTGATTCCTGGGGCCTTGTCTATTAAGTTTTCATTGCTAGGCGCCCCACCCGTCCAGAATAGGATACTACTAAGCAGTACATACCCCCTATCTGATCAGTAGTTGTGACTATTTTAAATGTATTACAGTTTCTTTTATATGGGAAACTCAATATTCAGTTGCAGTTTTCTTAGACCTGCTCAATAATCAAAAAAACTGTCTCATAAGTCTAATGACATTATATCTTTACTATAAGCAGCATGGTGGCAAGGTTCCTTGCTTTGCTCACCGCACTAGCTTTACAAACTGTATATGTAATTGTATCGCCATCAATATTGTGTTTTTTTATGGCATGCTTTCAGCATGCACTCAATTTGTTTTTGCTCGGTCGCTGCGCTCCTCAATGCTGCAGCTTTGTGATTCAACAGCGCTCCATCCGCCGCTGGCTATGAGGCCTGGGCTGCGTGGGGAATATGCGGCTGCCCAAGCCATTGGGGATTAATCACTCCCTCCCAATCCAGGGAGAGGAGTGAAGTTCCATATCCACCAATTGCACATTCAGAGACATCCTCCACCAGATGTTATCTTTACAGTACTTTCGCCCTCCTTTGTGCCCAGAGCACGCCAGTAGTCTCCAGGTGCGCATGCGCCGGCTGGCGCATGTGCGGTGTACATGTTTGGCCGGCTCGCGTGACGTCAGACGCTGTCTGCAGAGCGTGCGAGCGGGGTGTACAAAACAGCGAGGCTGGGACTCCATTCCTCAGATGCTATTGAGGAGTGGAGTCGCCCTGTACACCTTGCACACACAGCAGTTGAGGATCCTATCTGGATGCAGATCTAAAAGTTCCTTTTGCAAAGGGTATGTACTCTAGCACTTTACAATCCTTGCTATAGTTATGGTGTTTATTTACCATTCTATAGCTTACTACTATTCCCCTATTCTCTTGTCAGATTTGCCACATTACCTGTAAACTGTGGTGGAAACATCCCAGTATTGACTACAGCATACAGGAGATCCATGAATGCAATGTGAGCAATTTCAAACTCCCTTTAAGGTATCCAAATGCAATTCTTTCCATTTATATGTACTTTATGGACCCCTGTGTCTTGTGTTATACTTGCTAGTAGCAATCTCACCTTTCTTTATAGTGAGACTTTCTTTTTCGCACATCACGGGACACAGAGTGACTTAGTCATTACTAATGGGTTATATAGATTACCTTCAGGTGTTGGCACTGACCAATTCCAAACCGGAAGTACCCTCCCCTATATAAGCCCCTCCCATCCGGGAGCACCTCAGTTTTTTGCCAGTGTCTAAGGTGTTGGCCAAAGAGTAACATGTGTTTTCACTGGGCTTGCGTACAGGTTCTTTTGGGCCTTAGTAAGCTGTTCCGGATCCCACCAAAAAAGCTTCATAGCTAAACGGTCGGTACCCGGGCCTTGCAGCAGAAGAGCAAGGTTTTGCCTGTAATGCTTCTCTTAGGAGGGCTGGACCCTGGGATCCAGAGCTCTGGTCATACCCACGACCAAGATGTTGTCTGTGCAGGGTGCTATACAGGTCCAGGGGAGTGGAATCCTTGGGAACCCGGTCCCTGAAGGTTTAATTACAATGCCTGCCGTGATAGGTGAAGTTTGGACTTCTGTGGACCAAACAAAGTCCTGCGGCGGGGATCAGGTAAGTGGGGGCCCCCAGGAACTTGGTTCTATTGGGGGACCCCCAAGCCTAATTTGTCTTTCTGTCTGTTACCTAACGGTATTCCCGCTAAATATCTGTGTTTGCCTGTAACTACTGAAAATGTAAAATTTTAATAGTAGTCAAGAAAAAAAAAAAGGGACCGCAGTACCTGTGTTAAACCACTAGAGGCCGCTGTAGTCCATTTTTCTTGTCATGTGGATCCTTGGTTCTCTCAAGTCAAAAGATCCAGGCAGCTGGTAAGTTTCTCTGTGGGATACCACTTCCTCTGCCCTGTTGCTGCGCTCATCCACCGCACAGGCCCTCCGGCAAAAAGAGCCCTGGCTCCTAGTCCCCTGTTTGATTTCGAAAAGGGCGCCAATGGCGCACGGGCGCGCGCGCGCGGGCGCATGCACGTGCCTCCTATGAAAAAAAGGGGCGGGTGGATGACGCTCGATGCGCGCCGCGGCGCTTCTGCGCATGTGCGGGCGTCCCAGCATGGTTAAAAGACACAGTACAAGTGTTAGCTGGATGCAAACAGAGCTAGCAACAAACAGTGGCACACAGAGGCGGTTGATGCAGGCATCCCCATAGAAAGGCACTTTAGTGGACACCAGCTGGTATATAGCAGCAACTTTGTTAGACTATTACCAGCAAAATTGGTGTATGACGACGGGAATACCTCAGCTTTGTGCTTAAAGGATATGTCGTCCAGACGCTCCGGAAATAGATCTTCCAGGAAGCCAAAGGGGTCTCCATCGGGCTCTGAGGATATTGGGCATGCTTGTACTGCACCAATCTCCCCTGAGAATTCAGAGGTCAGTAGCCGTAGAAACCCCGCAGGAATGCCTGGTGCTGCGGCTGTCCCCAGTCCACCTGCTCCTGTATATATAACAGAGGAGGTTTTATCCTCAACTCTGGGAGGATTGGAAGAGAGATTAACAGCATTGATCGCTGCTTTCCTGTCACAGGAAAAGCGCGTCCGATCTCCGTCTCCTCCTTCAGAGTGCCTGTTAGTGGAGGAACAGCCCCACACAGAGATCGACCTACCTGAAGGGGATCAGGATGAGGTTGATTCAGTTATGGAGGAATCAACAGTGGAAGAACCTTTCTCAGCATCTCAGGCTGAAAGATTATGGGTTCAGTCTCTGACTAATATGGTCCGATCAGCATTTAAAATGCCTCTGGCGGAACCACCATCCACTACGGTTTCCTCGCTGGGGTCGCTAAAAGCTCCCCAGGCTGTCTGTTCCTTCCCAATCCACCCTTTATTAGAAGGGCTTATTTATATAAAATATTTGCTCCCCCCAAGAGATTTCCGGTGATCTATCCCATGGAGGATAAGTTCATAAAAAAATGGAGGGTCCCTACAGTGGACGCAGCCATCTCTTCTGTTAACAAATCACTGACATGTCCAGTAGATAATGTTCCAATGTTCAAAGACCCAATAGATAAAAAATTGGAGTCTTTACTAAAATCTGCTTTCTCTACAGCAAGCATGGTGACACAACCTGCGGTAGCAGCGATTGGAGTCTGCCAAGCAGTGAAAGATCAGTTGAAACAGGTCTTAAGGGACTTACCAGATCAGCAGGCTCTTGCCCTAGCTGACCTGCCTAGAGCCTTGTGTTTTGCGGTGGACGCCATAAAGGATACAATCCAACAGGCCTCCCGCTTTACGCTGTCTATAGTACATATGCGTAGGCTTCTGTGGCTCAAAAACTGGTCTGCTGAAGCTCCCTGTAAAAAACTGCTGGTTAGCTTCCCATTTCATGGAGAACGCTTATTTGGAGAAGATCTGGACAAATATATCCAGAAAATTTCTGCCGGTAAAAGTTCACTCTTACCGGTTAAGAACAAGGGTAGAAGTCCTTCTTTTAAGAGGCCTACTTCTCCAGTCCCGGGCACATCGGCTGTGAAGCAGTTCCGACGGCCTCCGCGGTCAAATTCAGGGGGCAGAAATCAGGGACAATCACAGGGTAACAAGAAGCCCTGGATCAAGAGAGGTACAAAACCTCCCCCCAAGGCATGAAGCGTTGCCCCCACTCAATTGGGTGGGGGGAAGACTTCAGTTGTTCACAGAGACCTGGCGGGACACCATCAGAGACAGATGGGTGCTCTCCGCAGTAAGTCTGGGATACAAGCTGGAGTTAAAAGGCACTCCTCCTGCCCAATTTATGAGGTCAAACGTGCCAAGAGATCCCCAAAAGAGAGGATCCCTCCTTCTGGCACTAGAACAACTATTGCTCCAAGGTGTAATCATGAAGGTTCCCCTGGAAGAAAGCGGATTCGGGTTTTACTCGAACCTTTTCACAGTCCCCAAACCAAATGGGGACGTGAGGCCCATATTAAATCTAAAAGGGCTAAACAAGTTCCTAAATATCAGGACTTTTTGGATGGAGTCGATCCGATCGGTGGCCACCGCCCTACAAGGGCAGGAATGGTTAGCCTCGATCGACATAAAGGATGCTTATCTGCATATTCCCATCTTTCCGGCCCACCAGAAATTTCTACGCTTTGCAGTAGAAGGGCGCCATTTTCAGTTCAGAGCCTTACCTTTCGGTCTGGCCACAGCACCACGAGTGTTCACAAAAATTCTGGCCCCATTATTGGCCAATCTAAGAACACAGGGTGTAACGATAATGGCATATCTAGACGACCTGCTACTAATAGACCACTCAGTGGAAAAGCTGGAAGTAGCTATTCACAAGACAATCAAGTATCTGGAATATCACGGTTGGATTATCAACCGGGACAAGTCAGCTCTAAGACCAGTCAAAAGTCTGGAATACTTAGGGCTAAGGCTGGATTCAAATCAGAGAAAGATTTTCTTACCTCCAGAGAAGGTGTCGTCTTTAAAAGATTTGACCCACTTAGTGGGTACAAAAAGAAAACCATCCATACGCCTCTGCATGAGGCTGCTGGGAAAAATGGTGGCTTCATTCGAAGCGGTACCCTACGGTCAATTCCATTCAAGGAATTTGCAAAGGGCCATACTGTCAGCCTGGAACAAAAAAGTTCAGGCTTTAGACTTACCAATGTCCCTGTCCCCTTCCGTTCGCAAGAGCCTCCATTGGTGGTTGGTGCCCCAGAATCTGGAAAAAGGGAAACCCTTCAGTCCGGTTTCTGGGAAGGTAGTCACTACAGATGCCAGCCTCATAGGCTGGGGGGCAGTACTGGAGCAATGGTCTCTCCAGGGCAAGTGGTCAGAAGCAGAAAAGGCCCTGCCCATCAATCTCTTAGAGATACGAGCAGCCCGGTATGCCCTAGTAGCATGGACATCCAAACTCCAAGGGTCCCCTGTCAGAATTCAATCAGACAATGCCACAGCAGTGGCATATATCAATCACCAGGGTGGCACCAGGAGTCGTGCAGCCCAGAGGGAAGCAAATTGCATCCTGGAGTGGGCAGAAAAATATGTCCCAGCCATATCCGCGGTTTTCATCCCAGGAGTGGAAAATTGGAGAGCGGACTTTTTAAGTCGCCAACAATTATGCCCGGGGGAATGGTCTCTTCACCCCGAGGTTTTCCAGGCAATATGCCAGCGGTGGGGAACACCGGATGTAGATCTGCTAGCATCCAGATTCAACGCAAAGGTGGACAGATTTGTGTCTCGCACAAGGGATCCTCTAGCTTGCGGCTCGGATGCCCTAGTGTTCCCTTGGGATCAGTTCAAGCTGATATATGCATTCCCACCGCCACAATTGTTACCGCGATTACTCCGCAGAATCAGGGTAGAAAAGAAACCAGTGATTCTGGTGGCTCCAGCGTGGCCCCGAAGGGCATGGTACGCGGAGATTGTAAAAATGTCAGTGAGGAGTCCTTGGACCCTCCCACATCGTCCGGACCTGCTGTCGCAGGGACCGATATACCACCCTTCCTTACCAGCCCTAGGTTTGACGGCCTGGCTATTGAAGCCCACATTCTGAAAAAGAGAGGGCTCTCTAATTCTGTGGTATCTACCATGATCAATGCCAGGAAGCCGGTATCCAGGCAGATCTATTATAGGATCTGGAAAGCGTACATTACGTGGTGTGAGGCCAAGAAATGGCATCCACGTAAGTACGTGATAGGGAGGATTTTGGACTTCCTACAGTGGGCTGTAGATAGGAAGCTGGCCTTGAGTACTATCAAGGGTCAGATTTCGGCCTTGTCAATATTTTTTCAAAGGCCCTTGGCTTCGCATTCACTAGTCAAAGCTTTCATACAAGGAGTGATGCGTATTAGCCCTCCGGTTAGTATTCCCATATGTCCTTGGGACTTAAACCTGGTTCTGTCAGTTCTACAGAAACAACCGTTTGAACCATTGCAACACATTTCCTTGGTTCTTCTCACCAGGAAATTGATTTTCTTAGTAGCCGTTTGTTCGGCTAAAAGAGTATCGGAATTAGCCGCCTTGTCCTGTAAGGAGCCATATCTGGTTGTCCATAAGGACAGAGTAGTATTACGTCCTCATCCAGCCTTTCTTCCCAAGGTGGTATCGAGGTTTCATTTGAACCAAGATGTGGTTCTTCCTTCTTTTTTCCCCAAACCTAGCTCGGTAGAGGAAAAGTTATTACATTCTTTGGATGTAGTAAGAGCAGTTAAAGCTTATCTAAAAGCCACTGCTCAGATTCGCAGAACGGATACTTTGTTTATTCTGCCGGAAGGCCCTAAAAAGGGTCAGGCAGCATCAAAATCCACTTTAGCCAAGTGGATTCGACAGGTCATAATACAAGCCTATGGCTTGAGAAAGAGACCGCCTCCGTTCAAAGTTAGGGCGCACTCCACAAGAGCAGTTGGAACTTCATGGGCAGTGCATCACCAGGCCTCCCTGGCTCAAGTATGTAAGGCCGCAACATGGTCTTCGGTACACACGTTTACTAGATTCTACCAGGTAGACGTTAGAAGTCAGGAGGATGTCGCCTTTGGGCGCAGTGTGTTGCAGGCCGCAAAAGATCCTCATGCCTGATGGCGCCCAGCTTATGTATCCCTCCCCTCATTTGGCATTGCTTTGGGACGTCCCATTAGTAATGACTAAGTCGCTCTGTGTCCCATGATGTACGAAAAAGAAAAAGGGATTTTTATAACAGCTTACCTGTAAAATCCTTTTCTTGGAGTACATCACGGGACACAGAGCTCCCACCCCTCTTTTTGGGACACTTATTGCTTGGCTACAAAACTGAGGTGCTCCCGGATGGGAGGGGCTTATATAGGGGAGGGTACTTCCGGTTTGGAATTGGCCAGTGCCAACACCTGAAGGTAATCTATATAACCCATTAGTAATGACTAAGTCGCTCTGTGTCCCGTGATGTACTCCAAGAAAAGGATTTTACAGGTAAGCTGTTATAAAAATCCCTTTTTTGGCTACTCCAGCTCAATTAAGAGTCCTATGAGATTCCAGGCTCTCAGTGCCACATAGAAGTCAACCCTTAGGCAACAATTTAATTTGAACTAAGGTATGTTTATAGTATATTTATGGTTCACCATTACAATATAGCATTATGCAATACTGTGGCACCCCTGGTTTGGACTTGTTAGAAAGTCAGTATCTCTTTCTCTGTTCTTAGAATCAGAATTTCATCTAGGATTTCTACATCCAGATTTTTTAGGCATCCCAACCAGTGGCGGCTGGTGCTCAAAATTTTGGGGGGGGGGCGCAAACAAGCTGAAAAAAAAAAACATCAATTGCAGCCACTGTGCCCATCAAACGCAGCCACTGTGCCATCAAACGCAGCCTCTGTGCCATCAAACGCAGCTACTGTGCCCATCAATTGCCACTACTGTGCCCATGAAATGCAGCCACTGTGCCCATCAAATGCAGCCACTGTGCCCATCAATTGCCACCACTGTGCCCATCAAACGTAGCCACTGTGCCCAAACGCAGACACTGTGCCCAAATGCAGACACTGTGCCCATGTTCCCATCAAACGCAGACACTGTGCCCATAAAACGCAGACACTGTGCCCAAACACAGCCACTGTGCCATCAAACGCAGCCACTGTGCCCATCAAACGCAGCCACTGTGCCCATCAAACGCAGCCTCTGTACCCATCAATTGCCACCACTGTGCCCATCAAACGCAGCCACTGTGCCCATCAAATGCAGACACTGCCCATCAAATGCAGACACTGCCCATCAAACGCAGACACTGTGTCGAAACGCAGACACTGTGCCCATGTGCCCATCAAACGCAGACACTGTGCCATCAATTGCCACCACTGTGCCCATCAAACGCAGCTATTCACAAAAAAAAAAAAAAATTGGGATTTATTTTTACTAAAAAACATTTAGCAGAGTACATATTGTCCTAAATATATGAAATTTGATTTTTTTCGATTTATTTATTGGATGTTTTAAACCAGAAAATAAAAAATATTTTTTTTTTCCAAAATTTTTTTTGTTCATGCTGCAAAAAAAAACAAAAAAACACGCAGAGCTTTCCCAAAAGAAAGCTTTATTTGTGGGAAAAAGAGGGTGTTAATTTTGTTCAGGAGCCACATCGCACGATTGCGCAATTGTCAGTTAAAGCGATGCAGTACGTATCGCAAAAAATGGTCTAGTCAGGAAGGGGGGTAAATCTTCCGGGGCTGAAGTAGCTAAACAGGGACCTGGACAATGCCACTGTGTGAAGCAGAGGGACTGTGTACTGTGACATGCTGTGTATACAGTGGGGGAGGTGTCTCAGTGTAGCACACACACAGGCAGTAGATATGTAAAAACACAGCACACATTGACAGGTTAAGCCCTCCCCACCCCTCCTCTCCCCTCCTAAGAACTCTCATGGTCCCCTCACAGCCCGGTGTGATTGTTCCAGCACTACGGCATTCCAAGCAGGCAGGTTAGGGAGAGGGGGAAGTGAAGAAAGTGAGTGAGAGGAAGTAACAAGCTGCACACACACTGCTGGCTTCGTTTCTCACCTCTCTATACAGTACACTTGTTCCCGATCCCTCACCTGACATTATCTTATCTGTAGAGAGGAGGCTAGCAGTTCCCCTGTAGTGGGTATGTACTTTTTTTAACTGGTGAGGACACCAGTGATGCATAGTTCCCTGCGGCCCAGCAGGTGGCCCTGTCACTTTGGGCCGGGGTTGAACCATCGCTGCAGTGCCGTACCCTTTGTGGCCTCTCGCAGCGGTTGTACGGCGGGGCGGGGAACCCGCCGTGCATCCTGGGAGAGGGTATAAAGGGCGGACATTTTTCCCCACGAGGTTCGAGTCCCGGGCACCTTCAGCCTGAGGGCTGTGGTTGCGGTCGGTGTCCAGGCGGCCTAGGCCTGGACACTTGGAGTTCGTGTTCCATCCCAGACACCTTCAGTCTGGGGTGAGGTACTCAGCCGGAGGCCTGGGGCCCAGTACCTTCCGCTGGGTCCTGCGAGGGAGGGATCATCCTAGGGGGCCCCGGGAGTGGGGCACCCGAATCCAGAGGCATAAGGGACCGGAGGAGGGACTCACCCGAAGACCTGGTGCAGCAGATTGCCAGTGCCGGGTGAACCTCTGGAGACCGCCCGGAGGGATATCTTTCCCGAACAGGGGCCAAGTTCAAAGAGGAAGTTCAGTCCACGCTCAATGACCGGTGGCAGCGGTCCAGCTATTTCAATCAGGTCAGTGGCAGGAGCCTGCTATTAAGCCAGTGGCCGGGGCCTCAACAGTTCATCCGGTCGGTGGCAGGAAACCAAAACTCACGGTCGGTGGCAGAGACCGTGCGCCAGGCCTATTCGCTAGAAAAGGAATAGGAGAGTTCAGTTGTGCCTGGGCCTACTCGTTCCCACACCCCATGTTCGTCTGTTATTGGAAGTTCAACTGAGTGTGTTCACCGTATTGTATGAGAAAAAAAGGAGTGTTGGACTTTCGATTGGTGTGGGGCTGTATTATTGGCAGACACGTTTCCATGGAACAACTGAGGCTTCGTATGCAGTGGACAGACCCGGGAGGTAAATCAACTAACTTTGCTCAACCCTCTTATACACACGAGGGGAGAGCTTGGCGTAGTGTTCCTGCACTCTCCTCTCCCAGATACCCCTAGACACAAGCCATCCACAATAGGAAAGAGGGAGAGTGAGGTTCCGCTACACCCCCTTCCAGACACTTACTGTGTGATCACAGAAGGCATGGCGAGCTTCCGATATTACCAATGATCCTCTCAGGCGGTATGTTCGTCCTGACGTCGGAACTAGAAGAATAGAAAGCACTGCCCATGTCCTAGGGCAGTGAAAGTCTATGTTGTGTGCACCCGCTCGGCCAGTCCATCGCGCCGGAAGCTGTGGCGGTCTCGAATGCGCCACAGAGCGAGTTTTTGCCCGCAAATGAAGCGCCTCGTCTACAATCTCGTGATTGCATAGACGTGGCGTTTCCCATAAGCCACTGCGCCCGGCGCCCGGACACAGTGCACATAAGGACATTTTTTTATTTATTTATTTTTTCTTAAAGGGACATGTTTAAATAATTATTTTTTTGACTGCCTGGGGGGGGGGGGCGCCCAGGCACCCCCTATGGACGGGCCGCCACTGATCCCAACAGTTACCTAAATACTATTACTACCAATGTAAGTATTTGTAGATTGGTCCGTATTCAGGAACAATTGTAACCCCTATATGTTTTTCAATATACCGTAGCTAAAATAACCTTATTATCCATATATTTTTTAGCTACCCGTTGCACCCTCATATTCCTTTCATACACGCTGTCCCTTCTGGCCTCTTGGCTAGTGGTGGGTAAGGGTGGTTACCACCCCTGTTCCCATAGAGGTGGGGCTTGCTCTAGCTGCAGTGTTGTGGGTCGGGGACAACTGAGCAAATACTCCCCAATAACACCATTTTTTGGTGAGTCTTATCTATACCAACGCCATTGACATTAATATTGTTTTTAGGCATGTATTGTATTACCATTCAATTAAAATATTTTTTTCCTTGAAATTTAGAAGCTTCTGAGGAAGCGATTTCCCAAATCGTGAAACATTTTGAGCTAATTTTAACGTTTCAGAAACTTTGTGGACACTTACCAGGGAGATACTCCCTTCTTTTTTCCAGCGTGGGCATCTTTATCTTTACTACGTACTGTATATCCCCAGAACAAGTGAATTATACTATTATTGAGTATACTATTATTGGGGTTAATCACATGGTCCTTCCTTTTAAAAGTTTTCTATTTGTGTATTCCATTGGATGCATCAAGTGGATTTTTTTTGTACTACTCTGTGAAATATTAAAAAAATGTTACTTTTTTATGTGCCTACAAAGTCCATTTTCTTTCTCCAAATCTTCAATCCAATTACTTTAGGATGTGGCACATTTATTAACTAAGGTGTTGATTACCACCCAAGGGCACCTTAAATCAAATTACAAACTAGCACCTCCATAGAAAGCGGCTTGCTATGGGGTCACACCAAGAAGAGGAGGAGTCAGGGCCACTGGAGTGGGACATGAGAAGAGGAGGTTCAGGGCCAATCTGTGCAGTTCCATTGTACAAAGCAGGTAAGTATAAACCTGTTTGTTATTTAAAAAAAAACACTTTAAGATCCAAATTTGGTTGCTTTAGGAACCTACTGGTTCCTAAACTGATCTGACTTCACATTTTGTTCACCACAGTGCAAATCAATGGCACATCAGAAAATCCACATGTGAACAACCTACAGTATAGGCTGGACAAAAAAAAGGCTAGGCCAAAAAAAATAAAAAATTCTACCTCCAAATCAATAGGATATGCAATACAAAATATTCTACCTCTAGAAATATGATTAGTAATCACTGGGGCATTTTTTCTCAGAGAACAGGTGCGAGTACTTCCTGCTTCATCCCTTGTCTCTATCCCCTACCCACCTCCGAGCACGATCCTCTGCAGTCAGGAACAATAGATCCCCCAGCAACAACAGATTCCCACAGCAACAATAGATCACTCAGCAACAATAGATCCCTGGAGCAACAATAGATCCCCTAGAAACAACATATCCACCCAGCAACAATAGATCCCCTCAGCAACAAAATGCTACCCCAACAACATTAACCCCCCTAGCAACAATAGATCCCCAATGTAATAATACAGTAGATCTCCCAGCAGCCAGCAACAATGGACCCCTCCCTTAACAGATCCCTCCCAGCCTCTGACCATCCAGCAACATAAGATCCCCCCAGCGAAATAGATCTAACAGCAGCCGGGATCAATAGACTCTCCCCATTCAGTGCTGGAGGTGCCAAAACTGCGTACCTCCAGGAAAAAATCTGAGAAAAGGTACAATGACTAAAAATTCTGAAAAACAGAATAAAACTCCCTCATCTAAATATCAAAACTTTAGAAGTAGACACTTACCCATGTTTTTTTTTATTTAACAGTAGCTGTTTTGCAGATTGTGGTTTGCCTTTTTAAATAAGTTCATAAGTATAAATGTTTCAGACCCTTTAACACGTAGTGATATGTAATACTGATGTCTATAAGTTGATGCACAAGCAAATCCCATTTCTATAAGCCAACCTAAGATAAACTTTTTACCAAAGCACAATTTAATCCACAGATCAAAGCCAACAATCCTCCCATTTCTCCTCTGACTAATCCAGGACTATATTTTATATGGCTCTCAGATATTTCATCAAGAAAGCCATTCAAAGATTATTATTCTTTCCCATCACCATAGCTTGATGTATTTTTAAATATCCATATCTAAAGACCTGGGAAAAGGAAGTACAAAGAGCTTTGCTTCATGTGCTTGTTCATATGCTGGGTACAGTCAGGCATTCTGCTGTTACAGTATGTCTGCAAACCCAAGATGGATTGAAAGAAATGGTTCATACTTTTTTGTAAAGAATAAAAAAATGAAAATCTTTAAAAAAATATCTATGTGGTGATTACTTATAACAATATCTCTATTAGCGGTTACCCAGCAAAAAAAAAGTAATTCACAGTCAAATCAGAAGTCTGAATCAAGAATAATTTGTTCTAACCTATTTCTCTCAAAAGCTAATCTGACATGCAATAAATGTAAGTATAAAAAGATTTCTTAAGCCTTTGTAACAGGTTCTGGGTGTTCAGTTATACACGTGTAGCGGCCTCCACTCTCTCTCCCTGATATCTGTCTCTGGCTTTTGTCTAGGGGTACCTTGGTTGAGAGAGTGCGGGGTCACCACGCCAAGTTCCCACCACAGATGTGTGTGTGGTGTTAGAAGTTCCTCTTTACCTTCGGGTCGGTGTTCTGCATCAGAGCCTCCTCCTCCTTTTGCACAGTGTCTGCCAGAAAATGAGCCCCACACCACTAAAGTCCAACACTCCTTTATTCTTCCAATATCAGAGTAAAACACAGTCAGTTGGACTCCCTCAACGAGTAGACAGGGGGGGTGTGGATACGAGTAGGCCCAGACACAATGAACTCTTCTTCTTTCCTTCTAAAAGTGTATTGCGGTCCCTTGGCAAGGGAGATATCCCTCCGGGCGGTCTCCGGAGGCTCACCCGTCACTGGCAATATGCTGCACCAGGTCTTCAGGCGAGTACCCCCTCCGGTCCCTTACGCCACTGGATTCGGGGAGCCCACTCCCGGGGTCCCCCTAGGAAATTCATCCCTCGCGGAACCCAGCGAAGGACACTGGGCCCCAGACCTCCATCCGAGTACCTCACCCCAGGCTAAAGGTGCCTGGGATGGAACATGACCTCCGAACGTCCCCTAGGCCGCCTAGATTTCCGACACTAACCACCGCCCTCAGGCTGAAGGTGCCTAAGACTCGACCCCGTGACCAAGATGGCCGGCCCCCTTATACCCTCTCCCAGCAAGCACGGTGGGTTCCCCGCCCCACCATACAACCGCTGAGAGAGGACAAAAAGGGGTACGGCACACAGCAATGGTTCAACCCCAGCCCAAGGCGACAGTGCCACCCACTGGGCTGCAGGGAACTGCACATTACTGGTGTATCTGCCAGTTTTAAATACACAGGGAAAGTGCATGCCCGCTACACACCCAAGTCTGATGTTTTTCAGTTGTAACAAATGAACAAAATGGGAACCTTTTAATGCAAGCTCTATGATGTGTCTATCACTGTTACTACTCCAAAGATAATCATCAGAGCAACATTGCTAATTATCATGATTATAACACATGTTTTATATAGTTCCAGCAGTTTGTACAACACAGCAAAATAAAATTAGAGTACAGTTATAATACAACTCAATGCAAGAGGAATCAAAGGGTTCTGCCACCTAAAAAAAAAAAAACCCTTGAAAATAATTTTAGGTTGTTATTTGCTCCCCATTTATTACCAGTGTAGCGCACCCCCAAGGTCCCGCAAGTAAACTGAGATCCCGCACCCTACACAGCCAGGAACACCGAATCTTCACAGGCACACTTGAGTCAGAGAACAGTCCGTGACTTTGTTTTTGTTTTATTGAAGGTAATAACTTTGATATGGATGAAAGGTTATGGGATGCCCATTCACTTCAACAATAAATTCAGGAACAACGCTTCCTATATACAGTCTTGTCTCTATATACAGCTCCTCTTCTGCCTCCAGCACACACTTGATGGCAGAACCTAGCTGGAACACTGTGAATACCCAACAGTCACTCAGTCAGATAAGAGCAATAGCCCATTATAGGCAGGAACCCAAGGCCCTTTAGATATGTAGCAGAATTTAAGTGTCCAGCTTGCATCACTCCTGTGGCACTGGCTACTGATCCCAGCACCACCTCTTCAGGCACTGCCAACCCTTCTGGCTGCAGCTGCCCCTTTCACTAGCCCCCCAGGCTAACTTCTCCCCACAGTCCCACAGTCCTCCAGACTGACACTCATCAGCTCACCTGTCCTCTCTCCGTGCTCCTATGTCTCCAGGAATGGCTTCCTCCGTGTGTTTTAGTAGGATCATTCCAGCCCCCAAGCCCCAGGTCCAAGGTCCCTCCCCCAGACTAAGGGGCACCCTGAATGGCCACTGACACAGCACTCCATCTCCATCTTCCACCCAACTGCTTCTTCCTGGCATTACTCATGCCTATTTATGAGGTGGCCTGCCCCCTGCCAGCCCTTTACTGGGGATTGACTGAGGCCCTCATAAATATTCCAAGCAGCCCCTCCTCACCTTCACCCAATATGTCACTGAACCCTGACCCAGATTCATAGCTAAGGCTCAGCCCTGAGCTAAAACTAATTTTTACATACACTAACACCCAACCTATCTACAGCTAGCACACTTAAGGATGCTACACCAGTGTAGAACTTCCATGGACCACTCTGGCAATATTTGGTAAAATACAAATAGTTAGTTCTTTAGATATAAAATGCTAGATCAGCTTGAGATGTATTACATTCATTGGGATAAAGTGCTGTGTATCAAAAGACATAAACTCTTGGCACAATCCACAGAGCCTTATGCTAAACAAAACATTATTCAGAATAAAATTGTTTCTATAAAACAATTGCTCTTATACTTTAGGGTTTGTTGGAAAATATACAAATTTTAAGAGAGACATTTTTTTTGCTTAGTTTACCATGTGTAGCTAGGCTAGCACAAACATGTGTATGTTAAGTTAGGCAAACAATAGGGATGAGCCGGACCTATGGGGCTTGGTATAGCACAGGTTCACTGCAGACCATGGAAGTGTTTTTATTGGGCTGCAGTGGAAAATACAGAGACTTGGGCGCCGTAAATTAAAGTGACATTTTTTAGAGCAACAAGCAAGAAGAACATAACTGATTTGTTGGGCAGTATCTGCTGCTTTTTGGCTAAGGTACTATGTAAAAAGAGGACAGTACACAGATTTCATCTTGAAGCAAATCACTGTGTAATTTTTTTTTTGATTATCTGCTATTTCAGGGGGAGAAGACAGGAAAGTAGTAAGGACATTGCAGCTGAAAAAAAAATGTTAATTTAGCCTATGTAAGTCTTTTTGTATAGGCCACAATTTTTTTAGAGATTTTTTTCAAGATTAAGAGAAATTAATTGCAAATTTGCAGCACACCTTTAACCACTTCGCGCCCGGGCAATGCTCAAAAGACTTGTAAGGAGTGGTTATTCCTGCGCTACCAATCTGGAGGAATGTGGAGGTTAATGAAACTGTCGCAGGCACCTAGCGGGTTATTCCTAACCTGATAAAGTGAGAAATCTGAAAAAAGGGGGGGGGGTGGTGCTGCGCTGTTTCTAATGTTACATATATTGGTACAATAGTAGTGCACAATGGCTAACTTATACCAATATACAGGTTTTATAAGATAAATAAATTGAAATGATGAATTACAGTAATGTATAAATACTAGAACCATAAAACCAATAATTAAAATATGAATATATATATAATCCGTAAAGTAAATAAATAAATAAATATAAATAAACCTGTGAATAAATACCAAAGTAAACGTTGCTGTGCAAATATGCTATGACAGTGCATAAACGAAAAAGACCTGCAAATTGCAGTGTAGTAATAAGTGCACAGATGTGACTGCTAATGGGCAGAGTGCAGTAAAGTGCTACAGTGAAAAGTAAAAGTGAAAAAAAGAAATATAATATATAGGTGAAAAAATGTCCAATAAGCAATGGAACACAAATGGGATATTGAACTCCAAAAGTTCATAAGAAGAGAACAATGAAATTGGCAAGTGGTGCCCGTGCTGATTGTTTTTAACAATTTCTTCTAGGTGACAATCCTGCAACTTCACATATATAAGTGGTGCTGTGGTGAAGGGATGTGTGAATCTTGACTTCTGGTGTCACACACTAGGGTAATAGGTGGCCTCTTACCTTGCGGTAATGAGGTAACCGCTTTTGTTTAATAGTGGTCAGTGAATCCTCTGTCGCGATCCTGGCGTCCAATGGGGAAGCCTTTGTATCAAACCGCTGTTGTTCCTCACATGTGGAATAAACCTATGTTGGATCCTAGGGGTTGCTCACATCTCCCAATAATGGCAGGGTTAGAAAGAAAAAATGGGGTCTCGATCGTGAAGTACGTTTTTAAAAACCAAATGGTATGTATTTAATGATGCATAAGGTTGTACATATATTGCTTACATAAACTCACATAAAAAACAATTGTGAAGAACTTATCTCCTGGACGAGCGGCGAGCCCCTGATGAAGTCACGTGACCGTGACGCCACGCGTAGGGACGGAGAGGCAATCAGACAGACGGAGGCACACGAGCTCGCCGCTCGTCCAGGAGATAAGTTCTTCACAATTGTTTTTTATGTGAGTTTATGTAAGCAATATATGTACAACCTTATGCATCATTAAATACATACCATTTGGTTTTTAAAAACGTACTTCACGATCGAGACCCCATTTTTTCTTTCTAACCCTGCCATTATTGGGAGATATGAGCAACCTCTAGGATCCAACATAGGTTTATTCCACATGTGAGGAACAACAGCGGTTTGATACAAAGGCTTCCCCATTGGACGCCAGGATCGCGACAGAGGATTCACTGAGCCCTATTAAACAAAAGCGGTTACCTCATTACCGCAAGGTAAGAGGCCACCTATTACCCTAGTGTGTGACACCAGAAGTCAAGATTCACACATCCCTTCACCACAGCACCACTTATATATGTGAAGTTGCAGGATTGTCACCTAGAAGAAATTGTTAAAAACAATCAGCACGGGCACCACTTGCCAATTTCATTGTTCTCTTCTTATGAACTTTTGGAGTTCAATATCCCATTTGTGTTCCATTGCTTATTGGACATTTTTTCACCTATATATTATATTTCTTTTTTTCACTTTTACTTTTCACTGTAGCACTTTACTGCACTCTGCCCATTAGCAGTCACATCTGTGCACTTATTACTACACACTGCAATTTGCAGGTCTTTTTCGTTTATGCACTGTCATAGCATATTTGCACAGCAACGTTTACTTTGGTATTTATTCACAGGTTTATTTATATTTATTTATTTATTTACTTTACGGATTATATATATATTCATATTTTAATTATTGGTTTTATGGTTCTAGTATTTATACATTACTGTAATTCATCATTTCAATTTATTTATCTTATAAAACCTGTATATTGGTATAAGTTAGCCAGTGTGCACTACTATTGTACCAATATATGTAACATTAGAAACAGCGCAGCACCACCCCCCCCCCCTTTTTTCAATGCTCAAAAGACGTCTGCATTGCGGCGCCGAAGTGCTGACTGGACGTCCATGGACGTCCTCCTCTTTCCCCCCCCGCGCGCCCCGCGAGTGCGCATCGGGGAAAACCTGCGTTGGCCGTGTCCCTTGGACACAGCCAATCACAGATCGTGCTGAATGGCCAATCACAGAGACCATTCAGCACTCGATCTCACTATCCAATGAGAGATGATCTCAAATGTAAACATATGAGATCATCTCTCATTGCCGGCTTTCTCTCCAAACACAGAGACAGCGTGTGAGGAGAGAGAGAGATCTGTGCTGCAGCTACAGTCAGTGAGTGAAAAAACACACACACACACAAGTAAAAAACACTGCCCACAGTCCCTGCCAGTGCCACCTGCCAGGGCCATCTGCCACCTGCCAGGGCCATCTGCCAGTGCCATCTGCCAGGGCCATCTGCCAGTGCCATCTGCCAGTGCCACCTGCCAGTGCCATCTGCTGCCAGTGCCACCTGCCAGTGCCATCTGCCACCGCCATCTGCCACCAGTCCCATCTGCCACCAGTCCCATCTGCCACCAGTGCCACCAGTCAGTGCCATCTGTGCCACCTGCCAGTGCCACCTGCCAGTGCCATCTGCCACCTGCCAGTGCCATCTGTGCCACCTGCCAGTGCCATCTGTACCACCAGTCCCATCTGCCACCAGTCCCATCTGCCACCAGTCCCACCTGCCAGTGCCACCTGCCAGTGCCATCTGCCATCAGTGCCACCTGTCAGTGCCATCTCATCAAATGGCTAAAAGAGTATTCTCAGCCGAGGAGGCGTACGAAATTCTTGCGGCCGACGGGAGCAACGGGGAGCGCTCCGATTCGGATTCCTCCGCATATTCAGATGAGTCTGACGTGGACTACGAGCCTGTCATAAGCAGTGGATCAGTGACGGAGGAGACGGAGACGGCGGAAGAGGAGGAGGAAGAAGAAGAGGAGGAGGGCCCGCCCGCCAGACGAAGGCGTTCTGCTGAGGAGGCAGTGCCATCCACCAGCACCGCAGTGCCATCCACCACCACCACTGCAGTGCCATCCACCAGCACCGCAGTACCTCGGGAAGCAAGGCCACGTACCAGTGGGGTGTCACCTCAGCCCCAAAGGGTTAGGTCCCATGCCAGCCTTCCCTATTCCCTTCAGTACCCCTTGTGGCTTCCTCCTAATTCAGGAGAAGCCAACATTCCCCCTTTCACTGCCCAGCCAGGAGTCCAGGTGGATACAGAAAACTTTTCCCCAATAGATTTTTTTAATTAAATTTTTACTGACGACATGCTGGCAACAATTGTGGCCCAGTGCAACTTATATGCCCAACAGTTTATAACCAGCAACCCAATGTCCTCTTATGCCCGTCCCTATGTGTGGAAAGCCCTTACAGTGGAGGAGTTTAGGATTTTTTTGGGCCTCACATTCTGCATAGGACTAAATGGAAAAAATCAATTACGTTCATATTGGTCATCCCGCCCCATATATCACATGCCCATCTTTTCCTCAGTAATGCCCAGGTCCAGATATCTAATGATTATGAGATTCCTACACTTCAATGATAATACCCAGTGCCCTCCCCGAAATGACCCAAATTTTTATAAACTTTATAAAATTCGGCCGCTACTAAATTATTTTTCTGAAACGTTCCCCCAGTTGTTTACCCCAGACCAACATATATGCATAGATGAGTCCCTTATCAAATTTTCTGGCAGGCTGGGCATAAAACAATTTATACCCAGCAAAAGGGCCCGCTATGGGGTGAAGCTGTATAAATTGTGCGACAGAGAAACTGGGTATGTGTATGGCTTCATCATATATGAAGGGAAGGACACCGAACTGAACCCCCCTACTTGCCCAATCTACATTGGAACCAGTGGGAAAGTAGTTTGGGAACTCATAAACCCACTCCTAGAGAAAGGATACCACTTGTATGTGGACAATTTTTATACAAGTTTGCCCCTGTTCCGAAACTTGCACAGAATGAAGACTCCAGCATGCGGCACCGTACGGACGAACCGGAAGGGCTTTCCTCAAAGCCTGGTCACCAAAAAATTGAGAAGAGGGGAGACGGCGAGTTTGCGTAATGAGGAGATTTTGGCTGTGAAGTGGAGGGACAGAAGGAACGTGTACTTGCTTTCTTCCATCCAGAACAATGAATTTGTTGAAGTCACCAGGAGGAATGGCCGGATCCAAAAACCCAAATGCATCTACGATTACAATAAGTTCATGGGGGGTGTCGACTTCAACGACCAGATGTTCGAACCCTATCTTTCCACAAGAAGATCATACCAGTGGTATAAAAAAAGTTTCAATTTATTTGTTCAATTTGGCCATGTACAACTCATATGTAATATATCGAAAATCCACTATAAGACCCAATTCCTTCCTATTCTTCCAGGAGGAAATCACCACTGCCCTTTTATACCCGAACAGCCCACCAGTAAACATTAGATCCAATGTCGTTAGCCCACTCTCCGAGCGCCACTTCCCAGATAAAATCCCTCCCAGACCAACAGGCCAAAAACGCCAGAAAAAATGCCGGGTGTGCTCCAAAAGAGGAGAGAGAAGAGACACCATTTATCATTGTGCCCAATGTCCTTCAGAACCAGGCCTCTGCATAGGCAACTGCTTCCGCCATTACCATACCAAAATAAATTATTAGTTCACTTCCTGCCATTTATGTTCACACCCCTTATGCTTCTGCTTTCTCTGTAACTGACCCTGGACTGTTATTTGACCACGCTTCTGCCTAACGATTCTGTTTATACCTCTGCCTGATCTGGAACTGACCCTGGACTGTTATTTGACCACGCTTCTGCCTAACGATTCTGTTTATACCTCTGCCTGATCTGGAACTGACCCTGGACTGTTATTTGACCACGCTTCTGCTTACCGATTCTGTACATACCTCTGCCTGATCTGGAACTGACCCTGGACTGTTTGACCATGCTTTTTGCCTGCCTCTTGGACTGATCTTGTACCCTGCCAGTGGACTAGTGGGATTCATAACACAGGGGTCTCACATATGTGAGGGGCTCCAGAATTGTTTTTCTGGATGAAGAAAACAATTGTTTTTGTTTTTCTCATTCCCAGATTAGGGTCTGGAGACTCGGAGGCTTCAAAGAGATTTGGGTGGGAGAAGCCTCTACCCCTGTCCCCATTCAGTCCTGAATGAGGCCCTACTTCTGCCAACTGCCTGTAGGACCTATGCCATCATGCCTCTGCCTGTCGGATGAACTGACCACACCGCTTTTGCTGACCAAGTCCCTGCCTCCTGCCTGGACCAGTGCTATCCTCCTGTGGAAAACTGTGCTACTAAAACCACAGGTAATCTTTTGTTTACCATTTGCTCAGCAGAATGTATTTTGGGGTGTAATTCTTGGTATGTTCATGCTATGTGTCCCTAGAACACCTGATGGTGTACCTTGCATGTTGGGCCTCTGTATGTGGCCAGGTTGTATAAAAGTGTTAGCTTTCCAAAATGGGGTCACTTTGTGGGCGTTTCCATTGTCCTGGTGCTCCAGGGCCTTCAAAAGTGTAATAGGTGGTTGAGAAATGAGATGTGTAATTTATGCTCCTAGAATGCCTGAAGGTGCCATTTCAATATTGGGCCTCTGTATGTGGGCAGGCTGTATAAAAGTCTCACACATTTGGTATCGCCATACTCAGGAGGAGTAGCAGAATGTATTTTGAGGTGTAATTTTTGCTATGTACATGCTATGTGTTGGCAATATCTTATAAATGGACAACTTTGCGTAAAAAAATTGCATTTTCATTTTTTTCCCGCATTTTCCAAAAACGTCAGGAAAAAAATGAACCGTTCAAAAGACTCATTATGCCTCATACATTATACGTTGAGGTGTTAACTTTCCAAAATGGGGTCACTTTGTGGGAGTTTCCATTGTCCTGGTGCTCCAGGGCCTTCAAAATTGTAATAGGTGGTTGAGAAATGAGATGTGTAATTTATGCTCCTAGAATGCCTGAAGGTGCTATTTCAATATTGGGCCTCTGTATGTGGGCAGGCTGTATAAAAGTCTCACACATTTGGTATCGCCATACTCAGGAGGAGTAGCTGAATGTATTTTGGGGCGTCATTTGTGGTATACACATGCCATGTGAGAGAAATAACCTATTACAATGACAATTTTGTGGAAAAAATAAAAAAATAAAAATAAATCTTCATTTTGCAAAGAATTGTGGGAAAAAATTACAACATCAAAAACCTCACAATGCATCTTACTAAATACCTTGGTATGTCTAATTTAAAAAAAAGGGGCCATTTGGGGGGTATTTGTGCTTTGCTGGCTTGTTCGGGTCGTAAGAAATGAGATAGGTGTGATCAATTGTTTATGATCCGCACCACAGCTTGTAGACTCTATAACTTTCACAAAGACCAAATAATATCCACTAATTTGGGTTATTTTTACCAAAGATATGTAGCAGTATAAATTGTGGCCAAATTTTATAAAGAAAAATTAATAATTTGCAAAATTTTATCACATAAACTAAAAAAAAGCGTTTTTTTTTTTCAAAATTTTCCGTATTTTTTCATTTATAGCGCAAAAAATAAAAAACCCAGAGGTGATCAAATACCACCAAAAGAAAGCTCTATTTGTATGAAAAAAAGGACAAAAAAATCATTAGGTTACAGTATTACATGACTGAGTAATTGTCATTCAAAGTGTGAGAGCACTGAAAGCGGAAAATTGGTCCGGGCACGAAGGGGATTTAGTGCCCAGTTGTCAAGTGGTTAAAGCCTTTCTTGGATAGGTAACATTTTCTGAGGGAGAGAACAAACATTACATGTAAAAATAACTAAAGATGGAAACATTTTAGACATTTTTGGAAATAACAATAGATTTTGCACCACAGATATTAGGCCTTTCAAGCTGCAATTTCTGAGCACTCAGGTTGCATATTGCACCTGGAAAGGTGAAAAATGTTGTCATTTTGTGTTAAATTGAAAATACTAAAACATGAACCAATCTGTGCCATACCATTCAAACCGTTATTACCATCAAACCGCCATACCAAGAACAGAAACACAGGGGCTGATTTACTATAACTCCAGGAAGTACTGAGCACATCGCAAATAATAGCTCCAATTTTTGACAATTAAAAATTCCACGTGCGAATTTGCGAATGAAAAAGAGCGCTATTAGCAGCAAACAAGTGTTAGTAGATGTGAAATCAGCGCTAATTAGCGAATCCGCGTACGCGCAAATGCCAATTTACACTAAGTTTTTATATAGCACTGTACTGTAACCATGATCCATGTATGTGAAAGAAACATTTTTATATGAGATGTGCTCTATCTATTGATGTATATTGCAATTAGTATTCCTAGTTTTTTTCCTTCTTTTGCTAACGAATGCAGTTATGAAGGATTATTACATAGTAATGTCTGCTATTATGTAAAGTTACATGTATTAAACATTTAGGTTACCTCTTTGTTGTATGTTGTTTTTTTCATGTTTTTATTTATGTCCATTCTTTAATCATACTACACTATTATGCAGGTCTTGTACTTAGCACAATGGCTTAGTGGTCTGCTCCCATGTCTATACAGCTCTCATGTTACAAGTTCAAATACCAGCCAACCTACCATCCAACAGCTATGTTTATTATTTGCACAAGCAAATTAAAATAAACAAACAAAGAAATGTAAACTGCCCGTTAGCTAGTGTGTGATGTTTGGAAGTCCACACCATAATATTATTGAATAAAAGTGCATTGGCTAATTGGCATTCACCTATTTTCAGCATATGCTGCTTTGGCTAATTGGCATTTGCCTTTTTTTCACCAATACAATCTTTTAGTATCTCTCTGTGGAATTTGAACCCATGAGTGCTTCAAAGCCTGAGTTTTTCAAGGTAGAAGTGCTGATCACTAGCCTATTGAGCATAGCACAAACATCTACTAGTGTGTGTAGGTTAAGGAGATATTTCTTGCACCTACAGGTAAGCCTTCATCTAGGCTTACCTGTAGATGAAAGTTGTCTAAGTGGGTTTACAACCACTTTAATATTATAGTAACAACCATGCTCATGCTGATGTGGCATTGGCTAATAGGCATTCGCCTCTTTTCAGCATATGCTGCTGAGTGTTTGATGGTGGGACTACTTTATATTCTAGGTATAATAGTACTCAGCACAGTGACTTAGGCCCCTTTCACACTTGTGCGACCTGAAAGTTGCGTGATTTTGATGCGACTTTAAGCAATGCCTGTGTAATCTTGAGGTCTATGGATGCAGGAGTCGCAGGGAAAGGCGCGCAAACTTCCGTCTGCATTTTTTCTGCGATCCCAGGGAATGCCTGTGTAAACTTAAGGTCTATGAACCTCAACTCATATCAAAGTCGGACCAAAGTAGTACAGGGACTACTTTGAAGTCGGTGTGACTTGAAGTTTCACAGATAAAAATGGTACACATTGAAAATCATGGGGTATGACTTGTCATGCAACTCTGATGACCAAAGTCGCAGGAAAAGTCGCTCAAGTGTGAAAGGGGCCTCAGCCCGACTTTGTGAGCGATTTCAGAGACATCAGTGCACTTTCCTGCACAGATGTCTAGTGAAATCACATAGGTCTCAACTGTCCCTGATTTGGACCAAAGTCCCTCTGTCCCTCTTTCCTCCTCATTTGTCCCTCATTTTGTTCGGATCTGTATAGTTTGATATAAAATGCAATTTTTATCTTTCAAAAAGTGTTTCCCAGCGCTAAACCTTTCATCTAATTTCTAAATTGCTTTGTTTGTAAATTCCCAAAGCCAATCTAAAGGGATATTATTGTTAAAAAAAAAATAGCACTTGGGGGTTTAACTAATATATATATATATATTTTTTTAATAATTCTCCTTTAAGAAGGTGTTTTAGGAGGTGTGTACTATGCCTACATACTTTTGCTAATAGTTGTCCCTTATACCCATCTCAAAAAGTTGGGAGGTAAGAATTCGCCTCCTGAAGTCGCCCAAAGTAGTGTAGGAACTACTTTTGGGAATCTGTGTCGCGTCGCACCAATTCGGACAGTTCTATTGCCGTCAAAAGGCGCCGATTTGGCCTGCAATTTGACATGTCAATTCAGAGCTATGTGAACATGGGTGAAGTTGCATAGATATGAATGGAACTCATGGGGGGGGGGGATACTTTTAATGCGACTCTGAGGTCCAAAGCTGCATGAAAAGTCACATAAGTGTGAAAGTAACCTAATGAGATTAAATGATAACACCTTTGAATAAAGCCCCATTTGCACTTGTGCGACCTTAAAATTGCACAGCTTTGCCATGACTTGAAGCAATGTCTGTGTTATCTTGTGGTGTATGGACCTCAAATCGCATCAAAGTCAAACCAAGGTAGTGCAGGGATGAATTTTCCCCACTTTCAGGATGCACAAGTGACAATAGGGCCAAATTCAAAGATATCCTTGAATCTCTTTCACACTGCTGCGACCTGAAAGTCACCCTAATTTGCTGCCACTTTGTCGCTGCAACTTGGCCCCAACTTCTGGGAATGCCTGTGTAATATTGCGCCCTATGTACCTCAAGTCACATGAGGCTCTGTTTCCACTATTGCAACCCTAAATTTGCATGATTTTGCCATGATTTGGATGCGACTTGGAGCAATGCCTGTATATTCTTGAGGTCTATGGACCTCAAGTTGTATCAAAGTGGGTCCAAAGTAGTGCAGGGACTATTTTGAAGTCGCTGTGACTTGATGTCGCACAGATATGAACCATACGCATTGGAAATCATAGGGTATGACATGTCATGCGACTTTTCAGTCCCAAGTTGCATGACAAGTCGCACTAGTGGAAACCGAGCCTGAAAGTCACACCAAAGTAGTACAGAGACTACTTTGAAGTTGGTGTGACTTAAAGAAGCACAGATATGAATGGTTATCATTGAGAATCATAAAAAGTCGCCCAACTGTGAATCAAGTCATATATATTTTAATAGAAAGGAGCTCTCATTTATTCTTGCATAGTCCTTACTGATTTACATCAGCAGAACAAATGCAGGAAGTAGTGATGTGTGCACATGGGTCAGAAGCAAACATGTGGTGATGCCAAACAAATCAATGAAGCCCACCCACACCAAATCCACCCCCACCTTGAGTAAGCACAAGTACATATCCTACACTTACCCGGCAAATCAGCAGCACTTCCTCTATGCTAAAGAGGGAGCTCGCCATGTCCACCTAGATGGAGATCCTGACCAGCACAGGAATTTCCGGGTGATTACAATGACTAATTTCCGGGTCAGGAGGTGAAACCACGTTCTGTTGATTGCAGCTGCGAATATTTGATCTTAATCAGACTTAGAATTTATTATTTTTGATTATTTGCAGATATACAAATCTGTATTTCTACATATGATATTTGAAGGTAAACTTAAGGGAGTTTGATAAGAAATGGTGTCTCTGCCATAGCAGCAGGTGAATTACAAAGGCAAAAGGCCCGGTTTGAGCTCTGCTTCACACTGACAGTGGGAGGAAATCGTTCAGCTGAACTCATACGATTTTCATTCCTGCATGTCAGTCCCGACTGCAGGAGGTGGGGGGGGGGACATCAGAGACATCGGTGCAGGTTTCTGCACTTATATCAATACAAATCACACCAATTAGAACAGCGCAATTGCCACCGATCTGACATGTCAAATCACAACCAATGTGAACCAGAGCTGACACATACAACACTGCCTATCCTCCAGCTGAATTCATTACCTGCAATTCTCTACAGCTGTTATATATAAAGATTCCACCTTTATCATTTACTTGCAGGTGTGCTGAAGCCTAGGTTTACATTGGGGCGATTTTTCATGCAATTTCAGAAATCAAATCGCATGACTATTGGTGGCAATGGCATTGTTCCAATCGATGCAACCCCAATTTTGTGGCGCCACACCGATTTGCAAAAGTAGTTCCTGCACTACTTTTGCAGATTTCAGGTGCGACTTTAATAGACATTTGTGTATGAAGCCACACAGATGTCTATCAAGTAGTACCTAAAATCGCGCTAGCTTAAGTAAAGTAGCGCAATTTCAAAGTAGCATCAATGTGAACAAGGGCAAAGAGATTCATTTTTTGGTGCACAAATCCATATAGAAATAAAATATTAAGGATTTTGCACTTTGCCAAAAAAAAAAAAAAAAGCACACACACACACCAAAGCTCAATAACGTACTTTTATTTTGCCAGCAGAAACAAAATTATGTACATTTGGACAGGATTCATGGTGCTACATTTAGCAATTGGATTTTAAGGGCCCTGCTCATAGGAGCTTACAATCTAAAATGTGTCAAAACCTTAGAGTGCACACAGCTTTACTTTTAGTGTATAACGGGCAACACATCACATTTTTATCTGCAAGAATATAGAAACATACTCAAATCATTATTCTTACAAAGCATTCCAACATAATAATAAAAAAGACACATGTTCAAAACACCCACCACCACCCCACAATCCACATATACATTGGTGACCATGTTCTGCTGGAAGCTGCATTTCTGTGTACACGATTAAGCAATGAGATCCAAGAGTAGAAGGTCAGCAGATGCTTCCAAACGATTTTGCATGGTCAGACAGGAACAATACACACACAATTTTTGATTGAAAAAATGCACAAGAATTTCAGCAAATGACACTAGTTGGGGGGTTTGTCAATCTGCACAATATCATTCCTTCTCCCCCCCACAAATCACAGCAAAAAACCTGGCCTTCTCAGACCAAACGATCCCCGATACTGCAGGCCTTTATATAAGAGAGGTTGTATTGTTAGCAAACTGACACACGCCCAATAGAAGTACACGCCCAATAGAAGTACACGCCCAACAGTATCTTTCAATCTGTCTCTTCGTGTATGTCTAAAGTTATTTCACCTGATTGGCAGGAACAAATAATACTATTTGCAACTGTGTTAGCCCTTGGCTATGTGCATCAAATCTCCAACTACAGGCCAAAGATCCAAGTCCACTTGCATGCACATAAACAAAGCAACAGTTTTCTAAGCATATGTACCTGTGTAGTGTAAACCCTACAATTTTAAATGTCCAAGTCCCTGGTCATGATTAGTGCTAACAAACATTAACATCGGGCCCTGGCTCCAATGAGCTTCCAATCTAAAGTCCAAAATGAACTTTTTTACATTAGAGACTATTTTGACAGGAGACAAATAAAATGCAAGCATGTCTTAGGATTGTGGTGAGAAACCCACACATGGAAAACATATAAACTTCAACATAAGCATTAGCATGTTGGGGAATTGAACCAGCAATCCCAGTGTTGCTAGCAGGGATGAGCCGAACACCCCCCTGTTCGGTTCGCACCAGAACCTGCGAACAGACAGAATGTTCGTGTGAACTTTAGAACCCTATTAAATACAATGGACTCGAACGTTCGAAATCTAAAGTGCTAATTATAAAGGCTAATATGCAATTTATTGTCCTAAAAAGTGTTTGGGGACCCGGGTCCTGCCCCAGGGGACATGTATCAATGCAAAAAAAGGTTTAAAAAATTGACGTTTTTACGGGAGCGGTGATTTTAATAATGCTTAAAATGAAAAAATAAAAGTGAAATTTTCCTTTAAATTTCATACCTGGGGGTGTGTATGATATGCATGTAAAGTGGCGCATGTTTCCCGTGCTTAGAATTGTCCCTGCACAAAGTGTAATTTTTGAAGGAAAAAAAGTCATTTAAAACTCACTCGCGGCTATTAATGAATTGTCGGCTTTTATCAATACATAGAAAAGTTATTGATAAAAAAAAAAGCGTGGGGGTTCCCCCAAATTCAATTGCCAGGCCCCTCAGGTCTGGAATGGATATTAAGGGGAACCCCGCCGCAAATTAAAATAAAATGGCGTGCGGTTCCCCCCAAATATCCATACCAGGCCCTTCAGATCTGGCATGGATTTTAAGGGGAACTCCACCCCAAATTTAAAAAAAAAATGTCGTGGAGTCCCCCCAAAAATCCATACCAGACCCTTATCCGAGCACGCAACCTGGCCGGCCGCAGGGGAAGAGGGGGGGGACGAGAGAGCGCCCCTCCTCCCTCCTGAACCGTACCAGGCCACATGCCCTCAACATGGGGAGGATGTCCCCATGTTGATGGGGACAAGGGCCTCATCCCCACAACCCTTGCCCGGTGGTTGTGGGGGTCTGCGGGCAGGGGGCTTATCAGAATCTGGAAGACCCCTTTAACAAAGGGGACCCCCAGATCCCGCCCCCCCCTATGTGAATTGGTAAGGGGTACATTGTACCCCTACCATTTCACGAAGAAAGTGTCAAAAAATGTAAATAAAAACACACAAACACCTTGGAAAAGTCCTTTATTAAAAAAATAAATAAAACATTCCAGCGATGAAATACAGTATCCCGCGGCGATGTCCAGCGCTATCCGTCATTGGTTGTGCCTGAGCGGACCTGATGGGGAACTTCCTCCGCAGTGTTTTTAATGTATAGACCCGCCCCTTCTAAAGTTCCCCATCAGGTCCGCTCAGCGGACCAGATGCGGAACGCGAGAAGGGGCGGGTCTAGTCATGTATTACACAGCGAACGAAGTTCCCCATCAGGTCCACCCCCTCGGTATGTCCGACCCCGCCTATGTCATTGGCCTGAGCGGGGAACTTCCTTCACTGTGTAATTTAAATTTACACAATGAAGGAAGTTTCCCACTCAGGCCAATGACGTAGGCGGGGTCTGACATACCGAGGGGGCGGACCTGATGGGGAACTTTGTTCGCTGTGTAATACATGTATAGACCCGCCCCTTCTCATGTTCCACATCAGGTCCTCAGCCTTACACTCAGTCATTGGCTGAGCGGACCTGATGGGGAACTTTAGAAGGGGCGGGTCTATACATGTATTACAAAGTGAGAGAAGTTCCCCATCATGTCCGCCCCCTCGGTATGTCAGACCCCGCCTACGTCATTTGCCTGAGCGGGAAACTTCCTTCACTGTGTAAATTTAAATTACACAGTGAAGGAAGTTCCCCGCTCAGGCCAATGACTTAGGCGGGGTCGGACATACCGAGGGGGTGGACCTGATGGGGAACTTCGTTCGCTGTGTAATACATGAATAGACCCGCCCCTTCTCGCGTTCCGCATCTGGTCCGCTGAGCGGACCTGATGGGGAACTTTAGAAGGGGCGGGTCTATACATTGAAAACACTGCGGAGGAAGTTCCCCATCAGGTCTGCTCAGGCACAACCAATGACGGACAGCGCTGGACATCGGGATCGCCGCGGGACACTGGATTTCATTGCTGGAATGTTTTCCAAGGTGTTTGTGTGAGACCCCCACAACCACCGGGCAAGGGTTGTGGGGATGAGGCCCTTGTCCCCATCAACATGGGGACATCCTCCCCATGTTGAGGGCATGTGGCCTGGTACGGTTCAGGAGGGAGGGGGGGCTGCTCTCTCGTCCCCCCCCTCTTCCCCTGCGGCCGGCCAGGTTGCGTGCTCGGATAAGGGTCTGGTATGGATTTTTGGGGGGACTCCACGCCATTTTTTAAAAAATTTGGGGTGGAGTTCCCCTTAAAATCCATGCCAGATCTGAAGGGCCTGGTATGGATATTTAGGGGGAACCGCACGCCTTTTTTTTTAAATTTGCGGCAGGGTTCCCCTTAATATCCATTCCAGACCTGAAGGGCCTGGTAATTGAATTTGGGGGAACCCCCACGCTTTTTTTTTTTATCAATGACTTTTTTATGTATTGATAAAAGCCGACAATTCATTAATAGCCGCGAGTGAGTTTTAAATGACTTTGTTTCCTTCAAAAATTACACTTTGTGCAGGGACAGTTCTAAGCACGGGAAACATGCACCACTTTACATGCATATCATACACACCCCCCAGGTACGAAATTTAAAGGAATATTTCACTTTTATTGTTTCACTTTAAGCATTATTAAAATCACTGCTCCTAAAAAAACTGCAATTTTTAAAACTTTTTTTTGCATTGATACATGTCCCCTGGGGCAGGACCCGGGTCCCCAAACACTTTTTATGACAATAACTTGCATATAAGCCTTTATAATAAGCACTTTAGATTTCTCCCATAGACTTTTCGAATTTGCCGTGAACACCCCAAATTGTTAGTTGTTCGGCGAACGGGCGAACAGGCAATGTTCGAGTCGAACATGAGTTTGACTCGAACTCGAAGCTCATCCCTAGTTGCTAGATGGAATTGCTGTCCACTTAGCCACCAGGCAGCCTCACACATGTTCTCTGCATCTCTGTGGTGTGAACCAGCCCTAAGTCCATAGCCAAGTTCCGTGTCTCCAAGCAATATACAATATATTGGCCTAAGTATTGGGATGCCTGCCTTTAAATGCACATGAACTGTAATCGCATCCCAGTCTTAGTCCGTAGGGTTCAATATTGAGTTGGCCCACCCTTTGCAGCTATAACAGCTTCAACTCTTCTGGGAAGGCTGTCCACAAGGTTTAGGAGTGTGTCTATGGGAATGTTTGACCATTCTTCCAAGTGCATTTGTGAGGTCAGGCACTGATGTTGGACGAGAAGGCCTGGCCTGCAGTCTCCGCTCTAATTCATCCCCAAGGTGTTCTGTTGTGTTGAGGTCAGGACTCTGTCCAGGCCAGTCAAGTTCCTCCACCCTGAACTCACTCATCTATGTCTTTATGGACCTTACTTTGTGCACTGGTCCAAATCATTTGGTGGAGGGGGATTATGGTGTGGGGTTGTTTTTCAGGGGTTGGGCTTGGCCCCTTAGTTCCAGTGAAGGGAACTCTTAAGGCATCAGCATACTGAGACATTTTGGACAATTTCATTCTCCCAACTTTGTGGGAACAGTTTGGGGGTGGCCCCTTCCTGTTTCAACATGACTGCACACCAGTGCACAAAGCAAGGTCCATAAAGACATGGATGAGTGAGTTTGGGGTGGAGAAACTTGACTGGCCTGCACAGAGTCCTGACCTCAACTTGATAGAACTCCCTTTGGCTGAATTAGAGCAGAGACTGCGAGCCAGGCCTTCTCATCCAACATCAGTGCCTGGCCTCACAAATGCACTTCTGGAAGAATGATCAAAGATTCCCATAGACACACTAAACCTTGTGGACAGCCTTCCCAGCCTTCCCAGAAGCTGTTCTAGCTGCAAAGGGTGGGCCAAATCAAATTTTAACCCTACGGACTAAGACTGGGCTGCCATTAAAGTTCATGTGTGTGTAAAGGCAGGCGTCCCAATACTTTTGGCTAAATTGTGTATCTGGCAAGATTTACAATGGTGGTGGAACCCTCCTACACATAAATACAACATTTAGACATAGTTTTAGGACCTGGGAGATGAGACAACTTCTCTACATGAAGCAGCATGTTTGGGATTTGAACCCAGACACTCAGGGATGCTAAGCAGAAGTTCGAAGTTCTAACCTCTAAGCCACAGAGCTGCCACATGTGGAAACATCATACACGTAAATACACATAAATACTGCATTTCTTTGGACATACAGGTGATGGAATTACATTACTCAAGAGTTATTCTTCTTGATTTATTCTGTGATATTTGGTGTTTTTTTGGGGGTGAGTTTAGAATAGTGATATTACCCTCAAATTTTGGGGAATTACATTTTTATTTCTGATGTTGGAACACATATCAGATTTTTGGGGCTCAAATTATGATTATTTAGAAATAATAAAAAGCACAAAAAAATGTGACTAATTTTAAATTTGCATCAGCAATAGTATTGATTGTGGTTTGTAAAGACACCTGTGTGAGTTTGGGTAAAGATTGGTGGGAGATGGAGAGTAACTAGTGAAAGTGACAGAGAAAAATATATTTTATCAAAACATTCCACATTCTAGCATTCTTTAAAAACAAAATATTTTAATTAGAAACAACATTGTTGCAAAGGAAAATTTATTTCAGAGAAAGATACATTTCATCTCAACATTAAAAGGATTTATTTTTGAAAGTTACAACTGTATCATTAGAATCAATGGCTAAAACTTGCATTGGACTAAAATAGCTCAGATTTTCACTTCCAAAACATGCTCTTTAATTAGCTCTCATTTCGGTATTTACTATAACTCTTGTGAAAAAAGTCACTGAGCATGCCCAGTCGTGCTGGCAAATAGTTGTCCAAAAACGGGCATTTTTTTACTTCTCAGACTTTTAAAGATAATTCAGTGTAGAAATCACTTTTTCACACAGTTTAAAAGCAGATTATCTTTAAATAATATACCGCATATTTCAGTACCATTTAGGCAATTATATCATGCTCTAAACATTATTTCCATGTGCACAACTCCAGCTTTTAGTAGAGTAAGGATTTGGGTGCTATTTGGATTCTGGGAGCTATAGTAAATTTGATTTTGGGAGTATTTTCTCTCCAGCGCTATAGTGAATACCGTTTTCACGCTAATTAGCGCAAATTGCCGCGAATCGCGCTAATTAGCGCAAATTCGCCGCAACTTGCGCTAATTAGCGTTGCGGCGCTATAGTAAGGCCCCTTTCACACTGGGGCGGGCAGGAGCGGTGGCGGTATAGCAGCGCGATTTTCAGCGCTGCTATACCGTCGTTCTTACCGCGGTATGCGGTCGCTAGGGGGGTTAATTTAACCCCCGCTAGTGGCCGAAAAAGGGTTAATACCGCCCGCAAACCTCGGCTATTGCCGCGGTTTGCGGGCGGTATTACCGCGCTGTCCCATTGATTTCAATGGGAGACCGCGGTAAAGGAGCGGTGAACACACCGCTCCTTTACCGCTGTAAAGAAGCGGCTAGCAGGACTTTTGGAGCGGTCCTGCTAGCGCACCGCTTCAGTGTGAAAGCCTTCGGGCTTTCACATTGAAGGCACAGGGCAGGATTTTTTCATGCGGTATAACAGCGCTATTATTAGCGCTAAACCGCATGAAAAACGCCCCAGTGTGAAAGGGGCCAAAATTACCCCCAAAGTGTTTTGTTTTGGAGACTGAAGATGGGAAACTGTTAGAGATTTGCACCACAGATATCAAGTCTGAATAGGCAGGCTGCAATTTCTGAGTGATTGAGCATGCATATTGCATGTGGAACAAAAAAGGTAGGTCCTTTTGATGTACAATTTAAAATATAAACATTGAAAATAATTCCACCACACTGTTCAAACCTTCATTGGAAAGGCCACACTTTCTGGGGTAGAGATTAAGCATATTGCATGTGCAAGCAAAAATTGGCTTCCTTTTTCACATACTGAATTAAGAAAATATTTCCAGATTTGCTGCTAAGCTTGTAATTCTTTTAGCCCAGGATACTTTCTCTAAGAGAGAGGGCAAGTAGATTGTAACTAGAAATAAGAAATTATTTTCTTTTATGTTTCCCAAGAATCAATTAAGGGGTACATGTTAACAAAGCCTGATTAAACTGGCTGCAATATGTCATATTGCATAAGTCAAATAGGTCATATTGTAGTCAGAAATAAGCAACGGAGCTGTTATTTTTCAAAGACATAACATTATAAGTACTGAACTACTGATGTGTTGCACTGAATCTCTTTTTTTTTTAATAGTATATAGTACTCCCAATATAGCCATGACAATTAAACTACATGAGGATTTTTTTTTTTATAGACAGCATGTAAAGATTCCATGCACAGAATATCATACTTTTAAATAAGATTACATTTTAGAAGCAGAGAAAAGTCATACTTCAACCAAAACAAATTCAACTGTACTGTTAATTTTTCAGATACATAATTTATAAACCATATAGATCAACTGCACAAAATCTAATAATTTTTTTCATAGGAGGCGTTTGAAGAGGGAGAGATCAAGCAGATGCCATCTATTTTAACAAAATATTTTATTCCTGCTGTGAAAAGGAGAAAAGCTGACAAAATGGAATGCATTTTCTGGGCCACAAATTTCAGTTATGCTGCAGCAAAAATTATCTCTTTTATCACATTTGACAGGCAGCATCACCTGACGAACATGACTGCATGCTGCAACCGTGTTCAAGGCATGCAGTTGCATCACGTTGGTTTGGGCTATTAGGGGTAAAACAGGCGTTGGGGAAATTACATAGCACCTCCTTACCACAGGTCAGGGCTGCACTGACAATAGTGCAGTTGACGTTCTGAGATGCACAGGCACGGTCCTGCAGGTGCCTGTCTTGCAGTGCACAGGTGCATGCATATGCACACGCGTGTGTGCATTTACCATTGGTACTGTCACCAAAGGCCCGATAGAAGTGCTGCAGATGCACTAGGAGGTTGTTGTATGATCTACAGCTGTTACCCATGCTCCTGTTCCTGTGTTTGACTCTTGTAATTGACCTGGCTTGTCCTGACCACCTTGCCTCCCACTACACATCAGGCTCTGCCACAAGGTACATGACACCACCTGTCAAACACCCTTTGGATTGGTATTCAGAGGGCCAACACAAATGTAATTGAGTCCTTATTCTGAAATCTGGCAGCATTGATTTCTGTTTTTGAGTTGTTTTATCACTTTCTTTATTACAGGTTTACAATGTCTTCAGTGGATTACATATTCATTGTACATTCAAATTAGTCCCTGCCTTTAAGGAGCTTACAGCCTAAGGTCCCTGACTCACATTCTTATATACACATACTAGGATCAATTTATACAGTAGCTACTTAACCTTCCAATATATTTAGTGTGGGAGGAAGCTAAACTACCTAGAGGAAACCCATGCAGGCAAAATGAGAACATGCAAACTCCAGGCAGGTAGTGCTGTGGTTGAGATTAAAACAAATCACCCTAGTGCTGCAAGGCAGAAATGCTAACCACCAAGTCATTGTGCTGGCCACTTTGTTTTGGGATTTTATATGCAAAGGTTCTAATTTTTTATTGTTATGATTGATTTTAATAAGGTTGTCTTGTACACCCAGAGTTTTGCTTGCTCAAATGGAAGGTAAATTGAGTAGAATGTATAATGAATTAGACATGTGCAATTCGTTTTTGTCCGAATGCAAATCCATCCTAATCTCCGAATAACCAAAAATTTATCAGTTGAAATCCTTTGTTGAAATACGTCAAAATTTGTTTCATTTATTTGTTTTCTAACAAATTCCAAATTTTCCGAATGATTAGATTTCTTATTGGTCGAAAAATAATTGACCGATTTGAATTCTGTGTGAAAAATAGCTGGTTGTTCAGCAGCCGGCCACCGCGTCCTTAACAACCGATGAGTCATCAGCTGTCAGCTGAAATGTAAACAAAACAATGCCAGAAATTTCAGGAAAAAAAACAGCATGGGCTCTCCCCCCCAATCAATAACAGACCCTTTAGGTCTGGTATGGATTCTAAGAGGAACCTCATGCCAATTTCCATTTTTTTTAAACTATTGAAAAACCCATTTGAAAAAATAACGGTGTGAGGTCCCCCCAAAATCCATTCCAGACCCATATCCGAGCATGCAGCACGGCAGGTGAGGAAAGTGGGGGTAAGAAAGAGCGTCCCCTCTCCTGAACCATACCAGGCCACATGTCCTCAACATGGGGGGTGGATGCTTTGCTCTGCCCCCCCCCACCCCAAAGTACCTTGTCGCCATGTTGGAAAAAGAAAACAAAAAACATCGGGCCTCGTCGAACACTTCCCGCGGACTGCCTTCTTGTCACGTACCCAGTAGTTGAGCTCGAACTGCACAGGTAGGCCTCTCTTACGGCTCTGACTCAATGACCCTGATAGAGTAAACAGGAGGCGCAGGAGTGTAGAGTAGCATGAGTGCCTGGCAGGATCAACAGCAAGGAGGTCAGTCCGGAAATTCCAAGTGGCACTGTGCAGGGGGGTCAGCAGACTGGAACAGCAGACTGGAGGCTGGAGCAGACTGGGAGGAGAGTCCCACAGAATTGGAACTCAGAAGGGTCAGACAAGCCGGGTCATACACAGACAGGAATATTGGAGACAAGGTAGAGGCAGGAGCAGGGTCACTGGAACAAGCCGGGTTGGTATCAGGCAGGAGGTAGCAGGACCAGAGGAGCAGGCAGATGCAATGTCAAGACAGGCTGGGGTCAGGTACAGGCAGACAGCAGGAATAGTCAAAGGCAAGCTGGGTAATACACAGAAACAGATTCAGATAGCAGATAACACATGAGGAACGCTGTAGATCAGACAGCAATGCTTCTGTGTGTCAGTCTGGTTTAAATAGCCCGTCTGGCGTCAGGGGCCGCGAGCCTGCGTGCTCACGCATGCGCATTGGCACCCGCAATCGCACACCAGCTGGTCCAGATCTTCTGTTTCTGGCAGGCTCTCCCTGACATTGCCCCCCCCCCAAGGGGGCACAACCAGGCCAATTTTTCAGGGTGAGATCTCTTGAAAGACTTGATCAGTCTCTTAGCGTGGATGTTATCTTCAGGCTCCCATGAGTTCTCTTCAGGTCCATACCCCTTCCATTTAATCAATAATTGGGTTTGGTTATTTCTCTTCCTGCAGTCCAAAATTGCTTCCACTTCAAATTCCTCCTCTCTGTACACTATTACAGGCTCTGGAGGATCCAAATTCCATTCTGGAAAGAGTTTGGAACAGAGGGTTTCAGTAAAGTCACATGAAAGACAGGGTGAATCCTAAAGGAGTCTTGTAGTTCCAGCTCATAGGCCACCTCGTTAATTTTCCTCTTTACCGGGAACAGACCCACAAAATTAGGACCCAGCTTTTTTGAAGGGCATGCCAACCTTAGGTTTGTCGCGGACAGCCACACTAGATTACCGGGTTCAAGAATTTATTCCCCTCGTCTCTTTCTGTGATGCAGACCAAGTTGTAGGCCCCTCAGAGATCAAGTCTGGTGAAAAAAGTAGCAGCTTAAAGTCTTTGAAATAGTTTGGACGCCAGGGGAAGAGGGTGGCGACTCGTAACAGTGATTTTGTTAAGCTCACGGTAGTCAATGCAAGGCCGTAGAGTGTGATCCTTCTTTTCTACAAAAAAGATGCCTGCTCCTGCCGGGGAGGTGGATGGGCAGATGAAACCCTTTTCCAGATTCTCATCAATGTATTCCTTTAATGTTTCAAGCTTCAATTCTGTTAAAGGGAAGATTCTCCCAAAAGGAACTTCGGCTCCCTAAAGGAGTTCAATAGGAAAATCATAGGCCCGAAGGGGTGGAAGAGTCTCTGCTCCTTTTTTACTGAAAACGTCCATAAAGTCATGATAAGCTTTTGGGACAGATTGGCATATCTCGGTGTCAGTGTCCAGGCACAACAGGGAAGATGGTTCATGGGCATTTTCATGGAGACAGAACTGATGACAATATGGAGAGGGAAACATGATCTTTCCCTTGACCTAATTGATATGAGGATTGTGGGCCTGCAACCATGGCATGCCAAGGATGACTGGGAACAAGGGTGAGGCGATGATATCCAAGCGTAACAGCTCTTGGTGTAGTAGTGGCGTGGTTTCCTGCATAACTGGTCCAGACTTAATAGCAGACCCATCTGCCAGATGCATAGAAAGTCCTTGGGCCTTGAGTTGTAAGGGAATCCAGTTTGTTTCTGCAAAAGATGAATCCATGAAGCAGCTACAGGCTCCGGAGTCAATAATGGCAGAAACTTGTAAATTTCTTCCTGGAAGCTGCAACAAGATAGGGAGAGCAAGGTGAGAAGAGGTGTTGACCAAAGCAGATGCATGATCAGAGGAAATCGACAGACACTTACGAAGCTTGGCAGGACAGGTTCCGACATAATGTCCAGGTTTTCCACCATACAGACATAGGTTATTCTGCCGGCGACGTGGGCATTCTTCCAATGTAAGTGAAGGACGGAGCACCCCCAGTTGCATGGATTCAGACAGATCAGGTGTGGAAGCTGGATGAGAGAAACTGGGGAATCAGGGTAACACCCAGGTAGGATGGGAAGGTCCTGTTTATCTCTCTGATCTTCGCTCCCTCAGACGTCGGTCAATCTGTATCAACAGGTTGACAATTGCATCCAGGGTTTGCGGTACCCCAACTCGGGCCAGCTCATCTTTTAAAGGATCTGACAGCCCCATACGGGACTGGTAGTGAAGGGCAGCATCATTCCAGTTAGTGTCCACGCTCCAACGCCTGAACTCAGCAACGTAGTCTTCCTCCGCTCTGCGTCCTTGCTGTAGCGTATGCAGTGAGGCTTCCACGGTTGGGTGGAAAGCTGAGGGTATTCGTACAGCTGGGCCATGGCATCAAAAAAGTAGTCAGGTTAGTTAAAGCTTCTGCTTTCTGTTCCAGGGGGTGGTGTGCCCAGGTTTGGGGTTCACCCTGTAGCAATGAGATTACGGAGTCCACCTTAGTGGCTTTTAGGGAAAAGGTACGTGGCTGCAGAGCAAAGTATGTGTTGCGGAACGCCTTGAACTTACTGCGTTCTCCGGAAAACTTTTCAGGTGTGGGAACTCTTGGTTCAGGAGGGAACATACAGTAACTACTGTAGGAGAAGAGACAGTACTGGCAGAAGAAGCAGCGGTATGTGGGGACCCCTGAGTGCTGGCTGGAGATGATAGTGCTAGGACACTTTCTTCCAATCGGGTATAGCCTTCTTGAAGGTTTTTCAAAGCCTGTGTTAGGCCTGCCAGATGTTGACATAGTTCCTCCATAGGAAAGGCTCCTCATTCGGGCTCAGACATGGCTGTCTGATACTGTCACGTACCTAGGAGATGACCCCTTTCCAGACCTGCTGGGCTGCATGCTCAGATAAAAGTCTGGTATGGATTTTGGGGGGGACCCCATGCCATTTTTTTTACACTTTGGCATGGGGTTCCCCTTAGAATCAATACCAGACCTGAAGGGCATTGTTTTGTTTACATTTCAGCTGTCAGTGGGGAAGCCAGCTGGCAGTTGATGACTCATTGGTTGTTAAGGATGCAGCGGCCGGCTTCCTGGCTTTCTGCTTAACAACCAGCTATTCTTCACACAGACTTCGAATCGGTCGATCATTTTTCCACCGATCCAAATTTGAATTGTTCGAAAAATTTGGAATGAATTACAAAATGAATAAACAAAATGAAATTTGATGAAAACTAAATTAAATTTAATGAATTCCGAAACCACACTAAACAAATTCCGAAACAAAACTAAAATAGTAACATAACGCATATACAATGCTGTGAAAAAGTATTTGCCCCCTTTCTGAGTTTGTTTTGCATATTTGTCACACTGAAATGGCTCAGATCATCAAACAAATTGTATTATTACACAAAGATAACCCGAGTAAATACAAAATGCAGTTTTTAAATGATGGTTTAATTTATTAAGGCAAAAAAGTTGTCCAAACCTGCCTGGCTTTATGTGAAAAAGTGGCGGCAACAACTGCAATCAAGCGTTTGCCATAACTGGCAATGAGTCTTTCACATTGCTGTGGAAAAATTTTGGCCCACTCTTCTTCGCAGAATTGTTTTAATTCAACCACATTGGAGGGTTTTCCAGCATGAACGGCCTGTGTAAGGTCATGATACAGTATCTCAATTGGATTTACTGTATATACTCGAGTATAAGCCGACCCGAATATAAGCCGAGGCAGCTAATTTTACCCCCAAAAACTGGGAAACCTTATTGATTCGAGTATAAGCCTAGGGTGTCCATCTGCATGCCTCACTGTGCCTCACTTTGCCTTACTCTGTCCATGTGCATGCCTCACTGTGTCCATGCCTCACTGTGCCCATGCCTCACTGTGTCCATGCCTCACTGTGCCCATGCCTCACTGTGCCCATGCCTCACTGTGTCCATGAATAGACCGACGTTTAACATGGGAGTCTATGGAAGGAGTGCCCAGTTTTTAAAAATCGGTGCTCCCCTGTCGCAGGTCCCCCAGACACCAAACTTTGCACACTTGTAGAGGAGAAAATGGGATATATATGTGTGCTAGATTTGGGGTCCAAGGGACCTACGACCGGCCAGTACCGGGTCCGCAAAATCACCAGAGAAATGACCGTTTAACATAAGAGTCTATGGAAGGGGTGCCCGGGTTTGAAAAATTGGTACTCCCCGGCCGTAGGTCCCCCGGACAACAAACTTTGCACACTTGTAGAGGAAGAGTGGAGCTACATGTGTGCCACGTTTGGGGTCCAGGAAACGTACAGCCGGCCGGAAAGTCCAGGCGTTGACTAGGCCACTACAAAACCTAATTTTTTTATTTTTTTTAACCATTTTGAGGTGGACTTGCTGTTGTGTTTCGGATCATTGTCCTGCTGCATAACCCAAGTGCACTTGAGCTTGAGGTCACAAACTGATGGAAATACATTCTTAGGATTTTCTGGCAGAGCTCGAATTCATGGTTCCATCAATTATGGTAAGTCGTAACGGGGAGCACGCCTTCCAAAAAGTCCACAGAATATTTGCCTAAAAGTCTTGGGGATAATCAAGAAGTTTTTTGGTAAATGTGAGATGAGCCTTTGTGTTCTTTTTGGTCAGCAGTGGCTTTGAACACTCCCATGGATGCCATTTTTGCCCAGTCTCTTTCTTATTGTTGAATCATGAACACTGATCTTACCTGAGGCAAGTGAGGCCTGCAGTTCTTTAGATGTTGTTTTGGGTTGTCCAGGTTATGACCTCCTGAATAAGTCGTCGTCATGCTCTTGGAGTATTTTTTGTAGGCTGGGAAGGCTCACCACTGTTAATGGCTCTCCCCGTGGTTCACTGGAGTTCCAAAGCCTTAGAAATGGCTTTGAAACCCTTCCAAGACCGATACATGTACATTACTTTGTTTCTAATTTGTTCTTGATTTTTTTTAGATTGTGGCATGATGTGTGACTTTTTGTGATCTGTTAGCATGCTTCACTTTGTCAGACAGCTTAAATTTATGTGATTTCTTGATTCAACAGGTCTGGTAGTAATCAAGCCTGGGTGTGGCAAGTGATATTTAACTCAGCTTTCCAAAAAAATTGTGGTTAATCACAGTTCATTCATGATTCAGCATGGGAGGGGGCAATTACTTTTTCACATAGGGCCAGGCAGGTTTGAACAGCTTTTTTCCCTTAATAAATGAAATAATAATTTAAAAACTGCATTTTGGATTTACTCGGGTTATCTTTGTGTAATATTAAAATTTATATACTAAATTTATATAAAATACTTTTTCACAGTGCTGTTACGCTGTATATACACAATGAAATTAAACAACGTTTTCTGTTCTGCACATGTCTAAAAATAGCATATCTGCAACTTTTTCTTCTAACGTTTAGACATCTACAATGTACAGTATTTGATTTTTCTTGTTAAAAACAAAGAACACATGCCCTATTTCTCTTGTTAGATGATGCTGTAGGTTGAAATAAAACTTTTCACTTTCTGTTATGCAGAAATTGAGCCATTTCAGTAAAAAAGAATAGACTTTATATTTTCACTGCTGGGTCTAAACCTACTTTATATACAATAAAAAAGGACATCTGAAAAATGATCATGGAAGGAAGGTGACAAGATTGAGTCTCATTTCTTTGCTTGAGCATAGAATGTCATGTTTGTATAGGTACATTTTAAGCCTTTGACAATGTTTCTGGAATCAGCTTTCTTTCTTTCTTCTAGAGAAGGAAACATATAATTGAATGTGTGATAGCCATGTAATGGAAGGATAAATAACCCTTATGACATTGCTGTATTTTATGTAGGCTTCAAACATCTTGACGGTGCATTGAATCTGGGTTATTACTTCGTTTTTTTTTGTTCAACCTAAGATGGACAGCCATTGCTGGGGAAGAAGACAAATTATTTATTCCAATGACATCGTGCCATTTTTGCTGTCAAAGGAAGGTAAGGGTACAGGAGAGCATTTATCAGTATCACATCTGGTCATTTTGTTCTTCATCTGTCCACTTCAGTTCTTCAATCAAAGGAAGTCTAAATACTGAAGACTACACCGAAAAACATATAAAGTGGTACGAATTACAGATTTTGCTCACTGCCATTTGAACATTATGAATCCTGAAGGCCTCCATTATAATAAGATTTTGTGTCCTAATGATATTTTTAATTGTGTGTAACCAAGTTAGGCAGTACTCTAAATTATATGTCAGTTAGCTCAAAAATATGTTTGTAAAACTTATTCAATGGAATTGTTTTGAAATGAATATCTTTTTAGACCTTCATAAATACAGTACAAATAATTAGCAATGTCACCCAATGACAATGTTGTGTCTCTGCAGTGCAGGCAGAATGTTAACAAGTCACCATCCTTATCAATCACACAAACTTCCTACTTTGTCTTAACAATCTCACTGCCATCAACATACGTCATATGGAGATGACAGTGGGGGTCAGCTGCAGCTCCCCATCCATCCACAGCTCAGCGCTCCAGTGAGCATGGAGGAGCAGAGCAGGAGAGTTGCTGATTGACAGTCAGCAGTTCTCTGCTCGGGGAACCAAGAGAAATGAGCCATCGGCGTTGTTCGATGACTTGGTTCTCAGTGCAGAGACGCCGGGGGACAGATGCAGCATCTGACCGATGCATTGCCTAGGTAAGCAGGGATGAGCTTTATGTTCGTGAACAGCGAACAATTCGGGATGTTCGTGGCAAATTCTAAAAGCCGCGGAACACCCTTTAAAAGTCTATGGGAGAAATCTAAAGTGCTAATTTTAAAGGTTGATATGCAAGTTATGAGGTGATCCCACCCCTTCATACGTCATGGGGGTTTTGTGTGGAGTGGAGACTGGAGACTGCAGCAGTCTCCACTCCACACAAAACCCCCAAGACGTACGAGGGGGCGGGGTCACCCGTCACATCATAGGGTAAGCGGGGTCCTGCCTACGTCATTGGCTATTCCCCAGCAAGCGGAGAAAGCTGGGGCTTACCCTATGATGTGACGGGTGACCCCGCCCCCTCTTACATCATGGAGGTTTCGTGTGGAGTGGAGACTGGAGGTGGAGGAGACTGCAACATCGCTGGACATCGGATAATCGCGGGACATAGAGAACAACGCTGGACAGACTGGATTACATCGCTGGAATGTTGTTGTTTTTTGTTTGTTTTTTAAATAAAGGACTTTCCCAACTGTGTCTGTGTGTTTTTTTTACAATTTTTTACACTTTATTTGTGAAATGGTAGGGGTACAATGTACCCGTTACCAATTCACATCGGGGGGGCGGAATCTGGGGGTCCCCTTTGTTAAAGGAGGCTTCCAGATTCCGATAAGCCCCCCGCCCACAGACCCCCACAACCACCGAGCAAGGGTTGTGGGGATGAGGCCCTTGTCCCCATCAACATGCGGACATCCTCCCCATGTTGAGGGCATGTGGCCTGGTACGGTTCAGGAGGGGGGGCGCTCTCCTGTCCCCCCCTCTTTTCCTGCGGCCTGCCAGGTTGCGTGCTTGGATAAGGGTCTGGATTTTTGGGGGGACCCAACGACTTTGTTTTTTATTTTGGTGCGGGGTTCCCCTTAAAATCCATACCAGACCTGAAGGGTCTGGTATAGATTTTTGGGGGGGGGCCCCCACGACATTTTTTTTATTTTGGTGCGGGGTTCCCCTTAATATCCATACCAGACCTGAAGGGCCTGATATGGAATTTGGGGGGGGACCCCACTCTTTTTTTTGTTTTGTTTCGGGGTTCCCCTTAATATCCATACTAGACTTGAAGGGCCTGGTAATGGAATTTTGGGGGGACCCCCACGCATTTTTTTTATTTATTTTGGTTCCCTGCGCAAAATGTCATTTTTGAAGGAAAAAAAGTAATTAAAAACTACTGCATCTATTAATGAATTGTCGGGTCCGGCAATACAGGTAAAAGTCATTGAAAAAAACGGCAGGGGTTCCTCTTAATATTCATACCAAACCCAAAGGTCCTGGTAATGTACTGGGAGGGGGACCCCTGCTGTTTTTTTCAATGACTTTTCTCTGTATTGCTGGGGACCCGGGGATTCATTATAGCCGCGAGTGGTTTTAAATTACTTTTTTTTCCTTCAGAAATTACATTTTGTGCAGGGACAATTCTAAACTTAAAACCTTCTCGCGTATAGATCTGGCCTATGTGGGGGGGGGGGGGTCTGTCCTCCCTAGGATCAGGGGCGTTTCCATCCTTCCTCGGGGTGTCTCGGATCATGCTCCTCTGCAGTTGAGGCTGAGCGTGTCCGCGACTCCGGGGGAAGGTATGGTGGAGATTGTCCAGATTCTGGCTGTCCGACTCCAGGATTTCTGAGCCATATCGTTCTGAGGTGATACAATACTGGCGGGACCTGGACCCTACTATACCCCTGACCGTGTCTTGGGATGCATTCAAGGCCTTTTCTAGGGGCAGCCTGCAGACGCATATCCGGAGCACTCGCAGGGACATGAGGGAGGATATAAAGCGGGCTGAGACAAGGGTGACTACACTTGAGACAGAATACACTGCTACCAGGGACTCCGGGGTATACTCTGACTTTCAGGCCGCATTGAGAGATGTGCTCCTGCTCCGCACATCCACTACCAAAACTAAATTTCTACACCAATCCCAACGCATATTTGAACATGGGGAGAAGACGGGTAGCATGCTGGCATGGCTGGCGAGGGAGAGCTCTTCACCTGTGACCATATCGGCAATAGCTGACTCGGACGGGTCGCTGTTGACTGATCCCGCCGCCATCAACGGCCGCTTTGCGTCCTTCTACCAGGACCTGTACAACTCCTGGCTGGCATGCACGGATGAGGAGCTCACGGCATATCTGGAGGAGACGGAGCTGCCTTGCTTGATGTCCGCCTACAGAGATGCATTAGATGCCCCTATCACGCTGGACGAGATTCGGCGGGCAGTGTCCTCCCTGCAAAGCGGTAAGACACCGGGCCCGGATGGCATCCCTGCCGAACTCTTTAAGACCTATGTGGGGGAGCTGCTTCCTGCATTTAAACTTATGCTACAAAAGGCTGCGGAGGGGGATTGTCTCCCCCAGACCATGGCTGAGGCAGTTATAGTAGTCATTCTCAAACCAGGCAAGGCCCCTGACCAGTGCTCCTCGTACCGTCCGATATCTCTCCTAAATGTCGATGCCAAGATATTGGCCAAGGTATTAGCCGGACGCTTGAATGTTGTGATCACTGCTTTGGTGCACGCTGATCAATCTGGGTTTATGCCGGGGCAAGGGACTGATATTAATATACGATGGCTCCTCACACATCTCGCCAGGGTGGACGGGGATGGTGGCCTAGATGCTGAGAAAGCGTTTGACTCGGTGGAGTGGCGCTACCTCTGGGCCGTCCTGCGTAAATTCGGGTTTGGCCCCCGATTTGATAAATGGGTCCAACTGCTTTACCATGATCCCACGGCTCGTATTCGCATGAACAACTCGCTGTCGTCTCCATTCCCCCTGTCCCGGGGCACTAGGCAGGGTTGCCCACTCTCCCCTGGCACTCTCCCCTGGCATGTTTGCGTTGGCCATGGAACCCATGGTGGCACGTATTAGGGCAACTCCCTTGATTGAGGGCATCCCTGTGGGGGTGGTCACAGACAAAATATCCCCATATGCTGACGACACCCTCCTATTCTTTAAAGACGTTTCTTCCCTCCCACCGACTCTCCACATTGTGGATGTGTTTGGCTCATTTTCTGGCATTAAGGTAAACTGGGGAAAGTCACTCCTTTTTTCCCTTCATGTGTTGGGACCTCGCCCCCCTACGGGTACCCCCTTAAACTGGACGTCGGAATTCAAATATCTCGGGATACTGATTAGAGCGCCCCTGTCTTCATACATAGAATTGAATCTCATGCCACTGCTAAAGACCTTCTCACAGAGGTGCACGGCCTGAAGATCTCTCCCTCTTTCACCAGTGGGTGAACCTGGTGAAAATGGTCTACCTGCCTAAATTCTATACTTTTTTCGTAACTCCCCACTGATCCCCCCGGCCTCATTTTTCGCCACATTGAATGGTATCATATCCTCCTTCGTGTGGAATGGCAGACCTCCACGGTTGGCCATCTCAACCTTACAGCTTCCCATTGCACGAGGTGGCTAGTCCCTACCAGACTTCCAGGTGTATTTTTGGGCGGCGGTTTTGGTAACAGTCAGGTGGTGGTTTTCTCAGCCTAAAGACAACCCCGCAGTGACCCTTGAAGCGGCGATTATGGGTTCATACTCCTCCCTCAGCAACTTGGTGTTCAGGGGACCGAAATCTCACCCCGGCCTTACGGAACCTATGCGTACGACGATATCAGTGTGGCGCAGGGTTAGCGCACGTAATAGCTCCCCCGATACATACTCCCCCTATCTCCCCCTATGGGGTAATCCTACCCTTCCACACTTGAATACGGTCCCGGACCCCCAGGTTTGGGCAAAGAAAGGGATAGTGAACCTTAAACATATAGTTGCCAGCAGTAAATTGCGCGCATTCCCCGACCTCAGAGATGCCTATCAGCTGCCGGGCTGGATGTTGTTCTGTTATGACCAACTACGCCATGCGTACAATAAGCAATTCCCACCTTCCATTGCCCTCGAATCGGATTCTGTGGAGGGACTTCTTACTGCCAAGGTCATAGATAAACCCCTATCCTCCCTGTACTTCTGTCTATCCGTAAGCCCCACTGGAAAACTTGAGAAAGCCATGATTAAATGGAGGGGGGACATCCCTGACCTGACGGAGGAGGAATGGGAGGCTACCCTATCCTCCTTTGTGACGAACATGATCTCGGCCAAGGACCGGTTCTTGCAGGTTAAGTTCCACCACAGGGCCTACTTCACTCCAAAACGACTGACTCTTATGAACCCGGAGACTCCGGTGAATTGTCCTCGGTGTGACCTGCAGGCTGCCTCCTTCCTACATATGGTCTGGACCTGCCCACGTCTTGTGGATTACTGGATGGGGGTTGTGGACAGCCTCAACGGAATCACGTCCCTGGATATGGGACCTGATTCTCGGGCATTGCTGCTTAACATCTTTGGGGCAACGGTTCGGGGCAAGTATACCAGGCTGTTCCTGGGCTATGCCACCTTTTATGCACGAAAGGTGATATTCCTCCACTGGAAAGACGCGGCACCACCTACAGTTTCTATGTGGCGTACGGTTATGAACTCAGTGTTACCACTCTACAAACTTACATACCTTAATCGGAACTGCCCCAACAAATTTGATAAAATATGGTTGGGATGGATAGATGCCTGGGGGGAGAAGCCCCTGGAGAACACACGGGTTGTGGTATCTGGGGATGCATCACAGCCCTGAATGCATAGGTTGGTGTTCCTATGAGCTGATGACCTGTTTTGTTATGTTGTTATGTTATTCATCCAGTTGCTTGAGGTTCCTCCTCTTCCCTCCCCCCCTTCTTTTCCCCCTCCCCCTTCCCCCCTCCCCTCTCCTTCTCCCCCCCCCATTTCGGTCATTCTGGGTTATTATGCTGTAATGTATACCTCCTGACCTAACGTTGGAAGTTCATTGGACCTTATTCTCACCCACCCTGTGGTCAATATTGTTGTTGTTTTCTAAGTTACTGGGTATTGTCCTTCATGTAAAGGATTGTGTGTTTGCATCGCTTGTATTGTAAAGATCTGAATTAAAAAAAATCTTCTTGTTAAAAAAAAAAAATTAGCACTTTTGATTTTTCATGTTCGTGTCCCATAGACTTTAACGGTGTTTGCGTGTTCGAACAAATTTTTTGCCTGTTCGCATTTTCTGGTGCGAACCGAACCGGGGGGTGTTCGGCTCATCCCTATAGGTAAGTATAAAAGGGGAAAAAAAACAAACCCATACTTCTCTTTTAACCATCCAGCACTTTCTCACTCCGTCTCAGACGGCTGGCTGGCTGTTTTCTGGAAGGATACATTGAGGTTGTTTTTTTTTCTAAGGATACATTGTTTTACAATGATAAATACTTTTAACTAATCTACTCTATATGACACTAACACTCTGTAAACTGAGGTAGAGCCATCCCATGGACAGATTGACTGCAGATCATGCTTGACAGATTAATTCTGATGGGCTGTGTGGGAAACTGATCACAAGTGATTTAGTTGCTCACTGTGGACACTAGGATTACATATTTTATTGTTTATACTGGAACTTTGGTGGGCTTCTAGAGTATGCTCTTTCTGGACTTTTTTTGTGTGGAATTCTGGGAATTGTAGTCCATTCTAGCTGGGTGTTAATGTAGTAGGAGTCTGCTCCCAATCCCACATGTCTCTTAGTAGCTAGTATAGGAAGTGGGTGGCCTGCGTGCATGACAAGAGAACTTGTCCTGAGGAACATGGTGCTCATTTTACATTTCCTCCTACCCATCTTCTCGTTTTTGTCTGTTTAAAGTGGTTGTAAACCCACTTAAAGGACTTCTACCTATAGGTAAGCCTAGAATAAGGCGTACCTATAGGTAGTGGATATATCTCCTAAACGTGCGCCGTTTAGGAGATATTTCACTTGTAGTCCGCCGAAAATCTTCACTGCGCATGCGCGGGGAAGAAATTCAACTAAGTGCCGTTTCTTCCCCAGCCTGTGCCGTGCGCATGCGCGGGAGTGACGTCACGCGGCTCCGGCGAATCACAGCGCCGGAGTCAGCGACCCGGAAGGAAGAGGGGGCAGAAGATGGACGCTGCCTACTCTGGGGACATCGCTGGATTCTTTCGCACGTAAGTGCCACATAATGGGCTAGTATGCAATGCATTCTAGCCCATTATACTTTTCATTTGCAGGCTGCAGCAGCGGACTAAAGAGGAAGAAAAACCCATCAGGGTTTACTTCCTCTTTAAAGCTGAACTTTAATTCCCCCCACCAAAGTCTCATCAGCAGCACATTTGTAGTAGACATACTTTTTTTTCCATCTTCCTTGCAGCTGGTCATGTGATGAGCGGTGTCATCCTCTTCTGTTCTCCTATTGGGTAGTCCTAAATTCTGAGTTGAGGTAGTGACACATGAGCCATTCTGTTTAATAGTAATGCAAACTCTGTCCATAGTGATGACAATCCCCAAGGGTGCCCTGACTTCACTAAATGTGGATTAAATTATGCTAGGCATCATTTTTCTGGGTCTGCATTAGAACAATAAAGCTGAACTCAAGCCAAAGTTCTAGATACATAAACAAAAAATACAGATAAGAGAGTCGTTTTACTTGCCAAATGATTTGTCTGTCTATCCAGTTCTGGGATTTACACAGCTCTGCTACACTATCAGGACCTTCCTTACAGGGCAGAAAGACCTAATTCCCCCTAATTCTAATGCCACTATTCAGCAGGCTTCTGCAGACGCTGCCCACAGCTTTCTTTTTGTAATAAAACGGTGCACCAAGCACAAAAGTATCGCACCCAAGCACCATATACACTCTATAATTAAAAGTTATAGAACCCCCCCAAATAATCCCCATCATGCCCGAAAGGCCAACAAGGAGAGGCAGATGCTCACAGGCCACTAAATGAGGGTAAGCAACCTCTGTGTCTACAGTGAAAAGTGGTGGTTGCAGACATAATGCATTCTCTGCAGGCAGGGCACGCGCGTCCTTTTTTTCCGCTGCTGGCCGTGTTATTGAGCCACAACATGCAGAAGAGTTGGTGGAGTGGATAACTAAGTCGTCCTCATCCTCCTTATCCTCTTTCACCGAGGCTCATACTAGTTTGCCTTCCACCGCAGCTGCCAAAGCGACCCATTCCACCGGCTCCTTGTCCATAGCTACTGTCCTGTCCAAAGGGCAGCCATCCTATTGCATGACACCACAGGTGCAGGACGCTGCAGACACCCTGCTGACTTCCAAAAATTCATTGGTGTGGGATTTTTTCAACACATGTGCAGCAGACCGCAGCGTTGCTGTTTGCAATCTCTGTCTGAAGCGTATCAAGCGTGGCCAGAACACCAGCCGCTTGACAAGACATATGTTGACCTGCCATGCAGTCCGTTGGCAACAGCACCTGAAATACCCACATCATAAAAAAATGAAGACTTCTCCTTGCTCATCATTTGCGATCTCTACCCCTACTATACCTCAAGTCCTTTAACCACTTCCCGCCCAGTCAATAGTGAATTGACGTCCGGGAAGTGGTTGCAATATCGATACTGGACGTCATATGACGTCCTGCAGGATATTGCCTTGCGCGCGCCCGCGGGGGCGCGCAGCGCGGTGATCGGGGACGGCATGTGTCCCTCGGACACAGCGCTTCCCCGATCACGGTAAACAGCCAATTTCATTGGCTGTTTACCATGTGATCGGCTGTGTCAAAGTCACAGCCGATCACCTGTCAAAACAAACTCGGCGGCGCGCTCCGTGCGCACCGCCACAGGCTTCCAGAGCGGGGATCGGGGAAGGCGAGTGTCCCTTGGACACAGCGCGTCCCCGATCAGAGTAAACAGCCAATGAATTGGCTGTTTACCACGTGACCGGCTGTGTCCAATCACAGCCGGTCACAAATGTAAACAAACTGCAGGAGTTACTACCTGATCCCTGCTATCTCCTCACACACCGATCTGTGAGGAGAGAGAAGAGATCAGTAAGTTAGCTCAGTGTAGTTTGTCTACATAAGTTTACAGTGCACAACACGCCCCCCCCCATAAAGAGGACCTGTCACACAGCCCAGCACATCAATCAGCCCAGCCAATCAGCCCATCTGTCAATCAGCCCATCTGTCAATCAGCCCATCTGTCAATCAATCAGCCCATCTGTCAATCAATCAGCCCATCTGTCAATCAATCAGCCGATCTGTCAATCAATCACCCCACCTGTCAATCAATCACCCCATCTGTCAATCAACCCATCTGTCAATCAATCAATCAGCCCATCTGTCAATCAATCAGCCCATCTGTCAATCATCTGTCACAGGCCCACCTCCATCGGTACCGCCATTGGCACCGCCACACAGGCTACCAGTACCGCCATCGGTACCAGTACCACCACCAGTACCGCCACCAGGCCCAGCATCTATACTGCCACACAGGCCCGCTACCAGTATCACCACTAGTGCCGCCATCGGTACCACCACCAGTACCACCACCCGTACCACCGTCGGTAGTGCCACCACCACCTGTACCGCCATCGGTACCATCACCACCCGTACCGCCATTGGTACCACCACCACCTGTACCGCCATCGGTACCACCACCACCTGTACCGCCATCGGTACCACCACCACCCGTACGGCCACCTGTACCGCCATCGGTACCACCGCCACCACCACCACCCGTACCGCCATCGGTACCACCGCCACCACCTGTACCGCCATTGGTACCACCACCACCCATACCGCCATCGGTACCACCACACAGGCCCACCACTAATACCTCCATCGGTACTACCACACAGACCGCCACCACTACCACCAGCAGTACCATTACACAGGCCCACCAATAAGCACTGCCATAATGTCCCAAAGGGTTTACACACCTGAGGAGGCATATGCCGGATGATGAGAGCAGCGGGGAGCTCCCATTATCCGATTCTGGTTCAGAATACGAGCCAGTGGAGGATAGTGGCTCAGAGTCCGAGTCCCCGGAGGAAACCGTCCCTTTCAAAAGAATGCGATCGGCACCAAGATCAGCACCAAGATCAGCACCAAGATCAGGAGAACTGCCCACCACCAGCAGCGCCATACCCCAGGAAGAGGAGCCCAGTACAAGCAATGGAAATGCACGCCCAACCCGAAGAATCCAGCCCCAATCCTACCTTCCCGATGCCCTGGCAAACCCCTTATGGTTGCCTGCCAACTCAGGATCCGCTATCATCCCCCCTTTCACCGCACAGCCAGGTGTGCAGCCCGACACTACAAATTTTTCTAAATTTGATTATTTTTGTTTATTTTTCCCACAAGATTTGCTGCAGAATATAGTGGATCAAACGAATCTGTATGCATCCCAATTTATTGCTGCCAACCCCGATTCTTCCTACGCCCGCATGTTCCAGTGGCGGCGTCTAACATTGGAGGAATTTAAATTATTTTTGGGCCTTATGTTCAATATGAGGCTTACAAAAAAGAACGAAGTCCATTCATATTGGTCCAAACGCCCCATCCAACACATGCCCATATATTCCGCTGTCATGTCCAGGAAAAGATACGACATGATTATGCGCTTTCTCCACTTCAATGACAATTCACAGTGCCCTCCCCGAGATCATCCCAACTACGACAAATTGTACAAGATACGCCCCCTAATCAATGCCTTTTCCCAGCGATTTGAAGAAGTTTTCATCCCAGACCAAAAAATTTGTGTGGACGAGTCCCTCGTACATTTCACCGGCCGACTGCAGTTCAAGCAGTACATACCAAGAAAGAGAGCCAGGTATGGGTTAAAATTAAATAAATTATGTGATCGAGCCACTGGATACGTCTGCAAATTCAGGATCTACGAAGGCAAAGACTCCCAGCTCCAGCCCCGTGATTGCCCCACATATATTGGAACCAGTGGGAAAATTGTCTGGGAGTTGGCATACCCCCTGTTCGGAAAAGGTTACCATTTATATGTTGATAATTATTATACCAGCCTGCCCCTTTTTCGCCACCTTTACAGTAAACAAACCCCGGCCTGCGGTACCTTCAAAAAAAACCGGAAGGGATTCCCACAAAATTTATTGACCAAAAAATTGCGACCTGGAGAATCGGCATCCATGAGGAACGAGGAGGTGTTGGCCATGAAGTGGAGGGACAAGAAAGATGTCCACATCCTCTCTACGATCCACAATGACACCATGGTGGAGATCCCAAGAAGACGCGGCTCCATTGTAAAGCCTGAATGTGTCCACGACTACAATTTGTACATGGGGGGGTGGATTTAAACGACCAGATGCTACAGCCCTACTTATCAACCAGAAAGTCCCATTATTGGCACAAAAAAGTTGCGTTTCACCTGTTTCACATGGCCCTTTTTAATTTGTTTGTCTGCTACCAAAAAGCAACTCAAAATCACCGACTCCACTACCTCCAATATATCGAAGATATCATCGATGCCCTCATTTACCAACAAGATCCCGCCCCAGGAAGCATTCGCTCTGATAGTGTGAGTCAGCTTCACGAGCGACACTATCCCTTTAGCATCCCCCCCACAGAATCTGGAAGAAGACGCCAAAAGAAATGCCGTGTATGCAGCAGAGGAGGAGTAAGAAGAGACACCAGCTATTATTGTCCCGATTGTCCCTCCCAACCTGGCCTGTGCATCGGAAATTGCTTCAAAAATTATCATACATCCATTAGTTCCCCTTATTATTAACAGACTGCCATTTCCCTATTTGCCTGCTACCATGTTACTAACTACCTTCCATGTTAATTAACTGACCCTGGCCTGTTTACCGACGATGCCTCTGCCTGCCGATTTAAACCACGTTTCTGCCTTCCACGTGTACCGACCTTGGCCTGTTAATCGACCATGTTTTTGCCTGCCACTTGGACTGATCTTTTGGCCATCTACTTTTAGTACACAGGGGTCTCACATATGTGAGGGGCTTCAGAATAGCGTTCTGAGTAGAGAAAACCAGTTTTTTGTTTTCTGTGCTCCAAGAACAGGGTCTGGTTGCCCGGAGGCTTCAAAGCGATTTGGGTGGGAGAAGCCTCTACCCCTGTCCCCCTGGCCCTAAGCTTGATGGTCCTTCCTGCTGCCTGGACCAATAATTTGGCTGTGCTGACCATATTACTGCCTGTAATGACCCATGACATTATGGACCATGTTTCTTCCTGCTGCTTGGACCAATACTTTGGCTGTGTTGACCATATATCTGCCTGCTGCCTCTACTGACTTTGGACAGCATTTCTGCCGGGACACCTCTGCCTGCTACCTGGACCTGTGCTTTGGCTGTGCTCTGGCTGTGCTGACAGTATCTCTGCCTGTGCGAATTATGGACAGTATTCCTGCCTGCTGCCTGGATGATTGCTTTTGCTGTCGCTGACCTCATCCCTGCCTGCTGCCTGGACCGATGCTCTCCTCTGTGGACCACTGCACTTCTAAAACCACAGGTAATCTTTTGTTATTTGGTATGTACCTGCTATGTGTTAGATATATGAAGGGCCTTCAAAAATGTGATCGGTAGTCAGAAAATGATATGTGCAATTAATGCTGCTAGAATGCCTGGAGGTGCTACTTGGATGTTGGGCCTCTGTATGTGGCCAGGCTGTGTAAAAGTCTCAAAGATGTGGTATCGCCATACTCAGGAGGAGTAGCAGAATGCATTTTGGGGTGTAATTTTTGCTATGTACATATTATGTGTTATAAATATCTTATAAATTGACAACTTTGTGTAAAAAAAATGCATTTTCATTTTTTTTTTTTTTTTTTTTTCCAAAAACAGTTTATTGAAATGTAAAAAGCATTTACAGATATCTTGAACAATAGTAGTACAATAAGGTATTAATACAACCACAAAACATGGATGAATAACATGTGTCACATACAATTCAACTTGCGGGTAGTGAAAATGAAATGGCTATGTGCATCCTTCATGAACTAGGCCGTGTTGGGGTGGGCTACCTTAATTCAAGGTAGTTGTGGGGTCTAGTCAAAGTCCACTACCATTGACGGGGATAGATCTTGTTGGTAGGTTAGAGCTAGGTAGGTTCACGGATGCCGTTATGGACTTTTGGTCTGTGTGGGAGGGAAAGGCCAACAGGTGCAATATGGCAGAAAGGGAGGGAAGGAGCTATAAACAGGTTTATTTCGTTGAGAGTGTATGAATGCGGGAGTGTAGGCTGGAGCTATGTTAGTGGTTGTATTGTACAGAAGCTTGTGGATGAGAAAGTAGGAGGGGGTAAGTGGTGGAAGGAGAAGGGGTGGGGTGGGGATCGAGGGGAGGGGAGTGAGGCAGGAAGGGATGGCGTTGGCAGGGGGTCCGTCTCTGACTTCCCCGACCCCTTGGGGTGTTCAAGGGGCGTGTTATGAGAAACAAGGGGCGGATCTGTATAGGGGGAGATATAGGAGGAGAGAGGTGTCTTTGTAAGGTTTAGGGTTAAGGGGAGATCCTGGCACGTCGTAGATTTTTAATGACAATTCTCAGAGGAGTAATTTATCCTTTGTCAGGGTTCAGGGAGTTTGCAAATTCTGGGGTCGTTTTATAGTGTAACCAGCAGGCCCATTTTTTACTAAATGATGACGGAGTCTCTCTTGCAATATGTATAAGATTTTCCATTTCCTCAATTTTGCATATTCTGTTAAACCATTCTTTTATGGTTGGTTGGTGAGTCGATTTCCAGTGTATAGGGATACACTGCTTTGCCGCATTGATCATGTGCATTGCTAGGGATTTGTGATAGGAATTGTGCGACAGGGGTGAATGGTGTAGAAGGAATTGAGAAGGGGAAAGGTCCAAATGATATGAGGTGACTCGAGAGGTTATATGGCATACCTTTTCCCAGAAGTCTTTTAGAGATGGACAGGACCACCAGATATGGAGAAGGGTTCCCCTTTCCCGGAGACATCTCCAGCAAACCTCTGGGATTGTGGGATTATATTTATGCAGAAGGGTGGGCGTGCGGTACCATCTAGATTGGATCTTAAAGCCGTTTTCCTGGGTCGACACATTCGTCGACCCTTTATGTATGTTGAGGAAAATTAGTTCCCATTGTTCCGCTGAAAGAGATACCGAGAGGTCTGACTCCCAGTTCTTACAGGCTAAGGTCTCGTTAGCTTTCATCTCGGCGAAGAGGAGTTCATGTGTGGTAGAAACTAGATGAGATTGGGGTGTCGTTTGGATACATAGCTTTTCGAAAGGGGTGAGTTCTCTGGAGCATTGTATATTCTTGTTAAGGGATTTTAGAAAATGAGCAATTAAAATATATGTCCAAGGGGGAATGGGTGGCTTGTTTAGTTGGGAGGAGAGTTGGGATGTAGACAATAGTTTGCCCCGGAGGAAGAACTGATGTGATCTAATTGGACTCTGTGTCCAGTTATCGGTAAGAAACTTTGCGTGCATACCTGGTGGGAACCCAGGGTTCATTTTTACAGGTGTCAGTGGGCCGGGAATCGAAGATATGGGTGATCGGTAGCAAAGCTTTTTGAAGCATTGCAAGGTTGGGCCTATAAGTGGGTGTACGTGTAATTCAGAGGGGACGTGGGGTGAGAGTAACCATGGGAGAGACTCCAAAGGGAGAGCAGAAAAAGATGCTTCTAGGGAAACCCAATCTTTGTGGAGAGATTGAGTATTCCAGTCCACTATCCTGGTAAGGTGTGTAGCAGTGTAATAATTGAGAAGGTTGGGGAGGCCTATGCCCCCAAGTCTTTTAGGTCGGGTGAGCTGCGTAAAGCTGATTCTGGGTCTACGGTTCCCCCATAAGAATTTAGTGCATATGTTTCTATAAGATTTAAAAAAGGCCGGAGGTATATGTATAGGGATCGCCTGCAATATATAGAGTATTCTCGGGAGGGCATTCATTTTGAGGATCGCCGCTCTGCCAAACCAAGAGAAAAGCGGTTTGTTCCATGTTTCAAGATCAGAGGATATTCTGTGTAGGATAGGAACATGGTTTTTAGCGTAGAGGTTTGAGAGTTTGGAAGGGAGTTGTATCCCTAGGTATGTGATGGAATCATGTTTCCATTGGAACGGGAAGTTAGCCTTACATTGATCAACTATGTGTTGAGGTAATGTTATATTAAGGGCAAAGGATTTCGAGAAATTAATTTTAAGGTGGGAGAGGAACTGAAATTGTTTAAATTCAGAAAGAAGGTTTGGTAGGGAGATCAGTGGGTTCGACAGGAACAACAAAATATCGTCTGCGAAAGCAGCGTATTTATATTCTCTTTTGGAGGAACTTATACCTTGGATATCTGGGTTGTATGTCAGTTTACGGAGGAATGGTTCAAGTGTGAGTACAAAGAGGATGGGGGACAGGGGGCAGCCCTGTCTTGTGCCATTTCCGATGGGAAAGGCGTCCGACAGAGTATTGTTGACCCGTACCTTAGCAGATGGTCCCGTGTATAGTGACAGGATTAGGCCTAACATATATGGGCCCAATCCTATGGCCCTCAGAACCGCTGTCATATAGTCCCAAGCTACTCTGTCGAACGCCTTCTCCGCATCGAGTGACAAAAACAGGCCTTTTTGGGTTGTCTGTGTCATAAGGTGGTGTAAGTTTATTGCTTTAACAGTGTTGTCCCTGGCTTCACGTCCAGGGATAAAGCCGGTCTGGTCATGAGAGATTAAGGAAGGGAGAAGCGGTAAGAGTCTGTTTGCCAAAATCATAGAAAAGATTTTGACATCTACATTCAATAATGAGATTGGTCTATAATTTCCCGTTTGGGTGGGGTCCTTATCTTCTTTGGGGATAACAACGATATGTGCTTCTAACATTTCGCTTTTGAAAGGATTTGTGGGAGAGAGTGTATTGAAGGCGTCAAGGAAGGGTTGTTGAAGAAGGTCTGAGAATGTCTTGAAATATACGGCGGAAAGACCATCAGGTCCCGGGCTCTTACCAGGCTTAAGTTGTTTTAAAGCTTTTTTCCATTCCTGAATAGAGATCGGGGATTCCAGAATCGTGGTGGTGTCAGTGGGGAGCTTTCCTGGAGCAAATTGGTCTAAGAACGAGTTAATATCATTGGGTCTGTCATTCGATAAGGTAGTAGGGGGTTCGGATTTATCTAGATTATATAGGGACGAGTAGTACTTCTCAAACTCTCTGGCTATGTCATTGTTATTCGTGAGAGTCTTACCCGTGGGGGATTGTATGTGGTGTATCGTATTAGCAGCCCTTTTCTTGCGTAAGGCTTGAGCAAGAAGATGGCCACTTTTGTTGCCGAATTCGTAAAAAAGTTTCTGAGATAGAGTGTATTTCTTCCTGAGGTGATGGCCCAATTCTTCCTGAATGAGTGTACGAGTCTCTAGTAGTTCTACGAGGGTTTGCTGGGCCAGGTTTCGTTTGTGTAGTGCTTCTAGTTTATTAAGTTTGGAAAAGAGATCAGCCAGTTTGGCCCGTTTTTCCTTTCTAATTGCGGCCCCCAGGGAAATCAATTTCCCTCGGACAACACATTTGTGAGCCGCCCACTGAGTAAGTTTAGAAATGTCCGGGGTGTTGTTCTCAGTGAAATAATTGCTTAGACAAGTTTGAATCTCTAATTCTTTGGTTTTGTCTGTCAGGATGGAAGGGTCTAGTCTCCAAATTTGCGAGCGGTATACTTTTTCAGGGAAAGTGAGGGTCATTGAGATAGGGTGGTGGTCCGAGAAGGTCATCGGTTCGACGGTTGCTGCTTTCAGGGACGGGAGATCCTGTTGGGTAAGAAATATGTAGTCTAGTCGTGAATATTTGTTATGTGGGGCGGAGAAGAATGTAAAATCCTTTACGTTCGGGTGTAAGGTGCGCCATGTGTCGTGGAGCAAGAGTTCTTGGAAACATTTTCTGATTTGTCGGAGCGCCCTGTATGGTAGGTGGGATTTCCCCGACGAGGTGTCTAAAAGGGGGTTCAGGGGTACATTGAGATCCCCTCCCAGTATAAGAATACCCTCTTGGAAATTGGTTAGGTGTCTTGTTACAGCCCTAAAAAAGGGAACTTGGGACGAGTTGGGGCTGTATATGTTAGCCAAAGTGATTGGTTTGTTCCTGAGTGTCCCTTTTAGGAAGATATACCTGCCTAGTTCGTCAAGGTGAGTGTCTGTAATTTGGATGGGAAGGTTTTTGGAAATGATTATGGAGACTCCTTTGGATTTCGAGATAGGTGAGGTGGCATGGAAACTATGGGGGAAGAGGCGATTAGTCATGTTGGGAACTGATTTCTTACAAAAGTGGGTTTCCTGTAAGAAGATTATGTCAGCTTTCATGCTGCGCATGAGGGAAAAGAGTTGTGTTCGCTTTTCAGGTATGTTCAGTCCTTTGGCGTTAAGGGAGACTACCTTTAGGGACAGGTTGGCGCCTCGGACATTATCGGGGCTCATGTTGGTAGTAGAGGTTTAAGCGAGTGGGGGGCGGGAGGATATGGGGAAGTCAGAGACGGGAGGAAAAGAAAGGGGGGGGTTATGCGGATGGGGAGAAGGGAAGATGTGGGGTAGGTGAGGTTAGGACGTTGAGGAGGAAGATAACCAGGGAGGAAGGAGGGGACAGGTAGGGGGATGGGGTATTATACCGGGTGTGGGACTTGACCTGCAAGCCCACCAATTAGGAGTGGGGGTACCGGTGAGGTTCAGCGGTGTCTACCAGAGTCCGCTGTGTGTGAGAGCGGTAGGTGGAGTTCAACTAGAGAGAGGTGAGGTCTGCGTCTCTCTATGAGGTCTTAAGGATAACAGACGCTGCTGATTGTTAGTGTCATCTATGGCTCATTTTGGTGTCAGAGGAGTAATCTTGTTGTGTAGATGACGGACAGGTCATCCTATAAGGACATGGTGAGAGGGTGATTCGTAGGTGACGTCAGGGGTGTGTGTAACGGCTTATGCATTTTCATTTTTTCTCCACATTTTCCAAAACCTTCTGGAAAAAAATGAACCGTTCAAAAGACTCATAATGCTTCATAGATTATACGTTGGGGTGTGTGCTTTCCAAAATGGGGTCATTTTGTGGAAAATTCTATTGTCCTGGTGCTCCAGGGCCTTCAAAATTGTAATAGGTGGTTGAGAAAGGATATGTGCGATTTATGCTTGTAGAACGCCTGAAAGTGCTACTTCAATGTTGGGCCTCTGTATATGGCCAGGCTGTGTAAAAGTCTCACACATGTGGTATCGCTATACTCAGGAGGAGTAGCAGAATGCATTTTGGGGTGCTATTTTTGCTATGTATATGCTATGCGTTAGAAATATCTTATAAATGGACAACTTTGTGTAAAAAAAATGCATTTTCATTTTTTCTCCACATTTTCCAAAACCTTCTGGAAAAAAATGAACCGTTCAAAAGACTCATAATGCTTCATAGATTATACGTTGGGGTGTGTGCTTTCCAAAATGGGGTCATTTTGTGGAAAATTCTAGTGTCCTGGTGCTCCAGGGCCTTCAAAATTGTAATAGGTGGTTGAGAAAGGATATGTGCGATTTATGCTTGTAGAACGCCTGAAAGTGCTACTTCAATGTTGGGCCTCTGTATATGGCCAGGCTGTGTAAAAGTCTCACACATGTGGTATCGTTATACTCAGGAGGAGTAGAAGAATGCATTTTGGGGTGTTATTTTTGCTATGTATATGCTATGCGTTAGAAATATCTTATAAATGGACAACTTTGTGTAAAAAAAATGCATTTTCATTTTTTCTCCACATTTTCCAAAACCTTCTGGAAAAAAATGAACCGTTCAAAAGACTCATAATGCTTCATAGATTATACGTTGGGGTGTGTGCTTTCCAAAATGGGGTCATTTTGTGGAAAATTCTATTGTCCTGGTGCTCCAGGGCCTTCAAAATTGTAATAGGTGGTTGAGAAAGGATATGTGCGATTTATGCTTGTAGAACGCCTGAAAGTGCTGCTTCAATGTTGGGCCTCTGTATATGGCCAGGCTGTGTAAAAGTCTCACACATGTGGTATCGCTATACTCAGGAGGAGTAGCAGAATGCATTTTGGGGTGTCATTTTTGCTATGTATATGCTATGCGTTAGAAATATCTTAGAAATGGACAACTTTGTGTAAAAAAAATGCATTTTCATTTTTTCTCCACATTTTCCAAAACCTTCTGGAAAAAAATGAACCGTTCAAAAGACTCATAATGCTTCATAGATTATACGTTGGGGTGTGTGCTTTCCAAAATGGGGTCATTTTGTGGAAAATTCCATTGTCCTGGTGCTCCAGGGCCTTCAAAAGTGTAATAGGTGGTTGAGAAAGGATATGTGCGATTTATGCTTGTAGAACGCCTGAAAGTGCTACTTCAATGTTGGGCCTCTGTATATGGCCAGGCTGTGTAAAAGTCTCACACATGTGGTATCGCTATACTCAGGAGGAGTAGCAGAATGCATTTTGGGGTGTCATTTTTGCTATGTATATGCTATGCGTTAGAAATATCTTAGAAATGGACAACTTTGTGTAAAAAAAATGCATTTTCATTTTTTCTCCACATTTTCCAAAACCTTCTGGAAAAAAATGAACCGTTCAAAACACTCATAATGCTTCATAGATTATACGTTGGGGTGTGTGCTTTCCAAAATGGGGTCATTTTGTGGAAAATTCCATTGTCCTGGTGCTCCAGGGCCTTCAAAATTGTAATAGGTGGTTGAGAAAGGATATGTGCGATTTATGCTTGTAGAACGCCTGAAAGTGCTACTTCAATGTTGGGCCTCTGTATGTGGCCAGGCTGTGTAAAAGTCTCACACATGTGGTATCGCTACACTCAGGAGGAGTAGCAGAATGTATTTTGGGGTGTAGTTGCAATTATGCATATGCTGTGTGAGAGAAAAAAACTGTTAATATGACCAGTTTGTGTAAAAAAAAAATTAAAAAAAATTAAATTTTCCCAAGAATTGTGGGAAAAAAATACAACTTCAAAAAACTCACCACGCCTCTTAGTAAATACCTTGGACTGTCTACTTTCCAAAAAGGGGTAATTTTGGGGTATTTGTACTTTCCTCGCTTGTTAGTGTCTCAAGAACTGAGATATACCTTCAGTACATCAGGCGTGATCAGATGTGATAAATTTTCAGTGATTGCCACCATAGTTTGTAGACTCTATAACTTTCACAAAGACCAAATAATATACACTAATTTGGGTTCATTTTACCAAAGATATGTAGCAGTATACATTTTGGCACAAATTTATGAAGAAAAATTACTTATTTGCAAAATGTTACAATAGAAACTAAAAAAAAGTGTTTTTTTAAAAAAAAATTGCTGTTTTTTTGCTTATATCGCAAAAAATATAAAAAACCCAGTGGCGATTAAATACCACCAAAAGAAAGCTCTATTTGTGAGAAGAAAATGATAAAAATTTTGTTTGGATACAGTGTAGCATGACTAAGTAATTGTCATTCAAAGTGTGAGAGTACTGAAAGCTGAAAATTGGTCTGGGTGGGAAGGTGCATAAGTGCATGGTATTGAAGTGGTTAAAAAAAAAAAAAAAACACTGAGAGGAATAATGGTATAGCAATGGGTGCCACAGGTACTTGCACCCAATCTGCTAGCAGTACACCACTTGTTGATTTCACCAGGCAAATTTTGCTACTGTCCCAGCCATCTTCATGCTAAGTGCTAGTTTGGCCAAATTGCTAGCACTACAACTGCTGCTTTTTCATCTGGTAGACTCTGCCCCCTTTTGTGAATTTGCAGAATGTGCTGTACCACAGTGGCAGGTTTTGACCTCGATGGTCAGGGCGGTCAGCAGCAAGGTTCACATTACTGTTGACTCATGGTCCAGCAAGCGTGGTCAGAGATGTTACATTTCCTTCACGGTGCACTTGGTAACTCTGCTGGCAGCTGGGAAGGATGCAGGACAGGGTTCAGTGCTGGAGCTTGTGCCCAATCATGGCTCATTGCTCATAGACCCACCCCACACTATAATAGGTTCCTTCCCAGAGCTGCCATTTGCAGTGTGAAATTGGAGTGGGAATAAATAGAACAGGGCTCTATTCATTTCTACTAGTAAGTTAGTGTGTTATAGTGTGCTATTGTGATTCTATTGTGAGTGTAGAGTGTCAGTGTAGTGTGAATATAGTGATAGTGCAGTGTGAGTGTAGTGCGACCTTCCTTTTTTTTTTTCTGTGCCAGAGCAAGTTTACTGCAGTACAGTAGATCCTTGGTTTATGAGTAACGCAGTTAACGAGCATTTTGAAAGACGAGCAACTTTTTTTTTTTTAATTCTGACTCGGTTTGCGAGTGTTGTCTTGCAAAGCGAGCAGAATTAAAGCTAATGGGGTGTGCAGTACCGCATTTGGCCAGAGGTGTGGGGGCACCGGAGCCGAGCAGAGTCGATCGGAGCCGTTCGGAAATACTCAGAGAAACTCAGTTCCCGGGTGTTTCCGTGCCTTTCCGAGGGTTTCTGAGGTCAGCCGAGCTGTCCCCGTTAATTTTTGAGGCTCTCCGGCGCCCCCCCCCCCCACCTCTGGCCACATGTGGTATTTCATGCCATTGAAGTCAATGCAGAACAAATTATTTTCGTTTCCATTGACTTCTATGGGGAAACTCGCTTTGATATGCGAGTGCTTTGGATTACGAGAATTCTCCTGGAACGGATTATGCTCGTAAATTAAGGTTCCACTGTATATTGAAGTGTATCAGTTTAGTGTGTCAGGGCAGGTTTACTGCAGTATATTGAATTGCGTTAGTGGACTTTTACTGCAGTATATTGTAGTGCGTTAGATTAAAGTTTTTTTTTCTTTTGATTTTAAAGGTAGAGATGAGATTTGGGGTCTTATTGACCCCAGATCCCTACATAAAGAGTACCTGCCATTTATTTCTATTACAAGCTATTTTTCCATTCCTTGTAACAGGAATATAAGTGATTAAAAAAATAAAAATAAAGGTACAGTGTAAAAAATAAAATAAATACAATTTTTTTTTAAAGCGCCCCCATCCCTCTGTGCTCATGTATTCACACCAGACGTGTGATGTATCTAAAATAACTGTGTGATGTATCACTGCTAACGTTAGAGTGAGAGCAATAATTCTAGTGCTAGACCTCCTCTGGAACTCTAAACAGGTGTCGCCTATGGAGATTTTTAGGCATCATAGTTTGTTGTCATAAGTTTGTTGCACCCAAGGAAAAGTGGTCAATTCGGGATAGAAAAGATTAGATAAGCCACATGCGAATGTGATCTCCTTATACAAGATCAGTGGATCTGGTAAGCGGCAGTGATTCTATTGGTGGAGGAATCTTTTCTATCCCGAATTGACCACTTTTCCTTGGGTGCATGTCTGTTTGAAGTCACAGATATTGTATACGAAGAGGACTTTGTCATTTCAGTTAATTTATGTGGAACTTTTTAGTGCAGCTATTTTGCTTTCTAACAGTTTTGTCAACTGTGGACTAAGAATTTACCTGTTTTCATCTCACAATTGGAGACTGTTTTTTGGTGACTACCCAAACGGTTGCTATTATACATTTTATATTTATGTTATGCATATATTTAATTGATTCATTTCATTTGGATTTTCTTGCACATGTTATACTATTTTGCTTTATAGCACTCTCTATACATTTGGTCAACTATTTGCCCAATCACATTGCAGCGCAGCAATGTAATAATGTCACTGGTCCCCAAAAAGTGTAACTTGGGGTCAGATTTGTCCGCTGCAATGTCGCAGTCCCGCTAAAAATTTCAGATCGCTGCCATTACCAGTAAAAACGATAAAAAAAATAAAAGTCCCTAAATCTATCCCGTAGCTTGTAGACGCAATAACCTTTGCGCAAACCAATCAACATACGCCTATTGCGTTTTTTTTTACCATAAATATGTAGAAGAATACGGCATATATCGGCCTAAACTGATGACTAAATTCGTTTTTTTTATATATTTTTTTTGAATATGTATTATAGCAGAAAGTAAAAAAAAACTTTTTTTTTTTTTTTAAATTGTCGCTCCTATTTTGTTTATAGCGCAAAAAATAAAAAAACGCTAAGCTGATCAAATACCACCAAAAGAAAGCTCTATTTGTGGGAAAAAATAGACGTCAATTTTGTTTGGGTACAACGTTGCACAACCGCGCAATCGTTAGTTAAAACGACGCAGTGCCGTATCGCAAAAAATGGCCTGGTCATTAAGGAGGCAAATCCTTCCGGGGCTGATGTGGAACTGCAGCCTGCTCACATATTTTGTAATACATTTTTTTTTGCCATTCTGAAGCCTCCCTCCAACCACTTTGCATTATATTTTATATATAGTGTGATTCTGTACTTGTCAAATATTCTGCAGAAATCTCCCTCCACTGAGTCTGGCTGCAGCCATTTTAACTGTGGGCAGGTGAAGCTGCTGCCTATTTACTTCCTGGATTTACACAGAGGCACACAGACACACACACACACACACACACACACACACATATATATATATATATATATATGTAGCGCCCTTTACTTTTCAGGAGAGCTATGCGCCTAAATTTAGGGGTTGGCCTGAGCTGGTAGCCAGGCTCAGACCACTTTGATTGTTAGGCAATTGCTTCTGCCTATGTGATGCTGCCTGGTGTAGGGTTCCCTGTGGTCTGTGGGTGGCGCTGCCATATCAGGTCAGGGTTGAACCATGGGTGACATTGCTATGCCTTAGGGTGTCTTCTCTCGGCAGCAGTGCAGTGGGCGTGGTCAACCTGATATGCATGCCGGGAGAGGGTACATAAGGGGCAGACGCCATCTTTCAAGGGAAGAGAGGACCCCTTGGTCCAAGAGTGACACACGTACCCCACCTTCAGTGGCCCTAGTGGCCAGGGGTGCGTGTGGGTGTGATCAGGCCAGGCACCTTTAGCCTGGGGCTGCAACTCTGCTCGTAGGCCCAGAACCCAGCAGAACCTAAAATAGTGAACACCGCCTGACCTCTAATACAGAGGACACGGGCTTGTGACATGGTGTGCCTTACTCTGCAAGTGGAGCCAAGCGGAGAAAAAGGGTCTGTGTGCTACATATATATATATATATATATATATATATATATATGTAGCAACTTGTCACTTTTGCATGTAGCTTATGGACTACAGTTTGTGCTTTTCATTGCCCGGTTGTCTTATACTGCTGCAATTTGTTGGGTTCAACTATGGTAAGAACAATGCCTGACGGACCTTGTGGTGCGGAGAGACAGAGACTCTATTGCTATGGGTCAGAAATAGACTACAAGGTCCACAACGCCACTGTGCTGCGAAGTAGCGTGGCGCCACACACTGCCTGCTGGGAGGACCCTATTTAAGACAAGGCGGGGCTTGTGTTCACTCTCTTGGGACGCCATCTTGCAAGAGACAAGAGGCCTGGAGCGAGGGTGCTTAGGCCGGAGAAGCCTGGGTCTAGAGTGACGGAGGCCGGATCACCTGTCGGAGGGATTCCCGCTACAGCCTGGCTGATCGGACCCAGGAGAGAGACAGCTCCACACCCCTGAACATCCAGAGTCACCTATCCACCGGCGCCTTGTGAGCGACTAATTGGAGGACCAGGGACCGTGACTCGTCTGGAGGTTGCGAACCTAGAAGGCCCTGTCGGAGGATACCAGCGAGGCAAGGCCTCATGTGGTGAGAGGGCACCTGCCCACCAACATAACTAACTGTGTCGCAGAAAGGTGACTTCCACACTCTAACTTACGCTTGCTGGTAACAGCAGTACCGCAAGCAGAGACATGCTACATTCAGGATTGAGTTAGCGCTTTGGGAAGGATCAGCATTCCACTTGTCCTTTTCACCACACATGTTAATTGTTAAATCTTTCTTCACCTTTTCTCTGGATTACAAATACTCAAGTGCACCAACAAAAGCTAGCGAAGATTACTGGAGACTCTTGGGAGCAATCATTAGTTCAGCTCACTGACTAGGTTGATACAGCGGGACACGTACCAGTAAAGCTGCCCACCAGGGGGAGCCATATAGCTTGTCGAATTTGCACGTGTAAATCAACTGTTACATTTATTTTAATGTCATTGTGCTGTTTAGTGAGCTAGGTTGGACTTGGTGGAGAAGTACCCCACTGTAGATATCATTGCAGTGGGAAATTCCTCCACCGTGCACTTCTTTAGGTCTGACCCTAAGTTGAGTAAATTCGGGTCTTATGGTTTATAAATGAAACTTTTGAACTGTTGTGCATATGTATGTCCATGGACTCTCACAGGGATCTGTCTGAGTGAAATGTCTCATGTTAATCTTTATTTCTTTACCAAGTAAACATATTACATATTGGTTGAACTACCTCTTGTGTGGGACTCTGTCTTTTGCAGCTGTGTGGCAGGCTAACCATGACAAGGTAATAATATTTAATTACAATTACTGTTGTGTGATATCATTGTGGCCCTCTATAGCCTTTAGGGGTTCACAATCACATTATTGTTTATATTGTCCAGTTGTGACAAGGGGGAATCGAGACATATTATAGGGGTTAATAGGCAGAGTACAGGCCCAAAACTTAAACCAGCAGCTCCTGCGGGGGTAGTGCTACACACACACATATATATATATATATATATATATATATATATATATATACACACCATAGGCGTGCCCACGGGGTGTGCCGGGTGTGCCTGGGCACACTCTAATCAACCAGAGTTTAATGGCTTTTTTCTTGCGGAGCTGCCGTGATTCTATTCCAGCATCTCCGTCAATGGAAACGTAGACACTGGAAAGGAGCAGCCAGTATCCTGCAGGGGGGTTGAAGAAGTGTCCGGCGAACACCGAGGGCACCACAGCCCTGGAGGACTTTACCAAGAACTCAGCTTCTGCTGAGGAAGAAGCCACTGAAGAAGAGGGATTCTGGCAGCCAACTCGGTCCAGCCCTGCCCCCTCCCCCTTCAGAGCCTGGCCGGCAACCTGTCAGATCACTCTGCAGTGTTGAGGAGTCAGCAGAGAATTGTGGGACATCGGTGCTGGATCAGAGATGAGCATGTTGTTTATGTACAGACAGCCGACCAGGAAAAGAACTTGCAGGAGACCAAACGCAAAGTCAGCCACAGTAAGAAAAATAACAAGCTGAGGAGCGTGAGGGGGGAATTCTGAGCATTCTTTGTGATCACACTGTGTGTTGTGTGTGATGATCAAGTGAGGGCCGGTGCCAGCATAAGACACAGTGAGAGAGAATAGTGTGTCCCCTCCACGTGTCCTCCTGTCACACTGTCTGTCCTCCTTATGTTAGTCTGCCCCCTCCTCTTGTTATCATGCCCCCCCTCCTGTAATACTGCCCAGGTACCCCCCCACACTCCTGTCACATTGCCCAGGTACCCCCCACTCCTGTCACATTGCTCAGGTCCCCCCCACTCCTGTCACACTGCCCAGGTACCCCCCCACTCCTGTCACACTGCCCAGGTACCCCCCCACACTCCTGTCACATTGCCCAGGTACCCCCCACTCCTGTCACACTGCCCAGGTACCCCCCCACTCCTGTCACACTGCCCAGGTACCCCCCCACTCCTGTCACACTGCCCAGGTACCCCCCCACTCCTGTCACACTGCCCAGGTACCCCCCCACTCCTGTCACACTGCCCAGGTACCCCCCCACTCCTGTCACACTGCCCAGGTACCCCCCACTCCTGTCACACTGCCCAGGTACCCCCCCACTCCTGTCACACTGCCCAGGTACCCCCCACTCCTGTCACAGTACCCAGGTACCCCCCCTTCTGTCACACTACCCAGGTACCCCCCCCCCCACTCCTGTCACACTGCCCAGGTACCCCCCCCACTCCTGTCACACTGCCCAGGTACCCCCCTACTCCTGTCACATTGCCCAGGTACCCCCCACTCCTGTCACACTACCCAGGTACCACCCACTCCTGTCACACTACCCAGGTACCACCCACTCCTGTCACACTGCCCAGGTACCCCCCACTCCTGTCACACTGTCCAGGTATCCCCCACTCCTGTCACACTGCCCAGGTACCCCCCTACTCCTGTCACACTGCCCAGGTACCCCCCACTCCTGTCACACTGCCCAAGTACCACCCACTCCTGTCACACTGCCCAGGTACCCCCCACTCCTGTCACACTGCCCAGGTACCCCCCACTCCTGTCACACTGCCCAGGTACCCCCCTACTCCTGTCACACTGCCCAGGTACCCCCCACTCCTGTCACACTGCCCAGGTACCCCTGTACTCCTGTAATACTGCCCAGGTACCCCTGTACTCCTGTCACACTGCCCAGGTACCCCCCTGTCACAATGCCCACCTCCTATCACAATTCTAGGTCCCCCTCTCCAATTACAATGCCAAGGTGCCATCTGTGTCATAGCAAAGAGTCCCCAGTTCCTGTGCCCCACCCTTGGTGTAAGCTGTGTGTTCAGCTCATACTGCACACTGGGACAGTGTGCAGTATTAGCTGATCCTTCTGGCACCCAAAGAGACAGTGCACAGTGTACATATAGCAAGTCTGTACTGTAAAAAAATATATATATATATACATATATATACACACAGAAATGCTGAATCTTTACAATTTTTGTGATCAGGGATGTGCACCTACTGTTTATTCGTAGTCCAGCAAAAGGCATGACATTTTGTTTGAGCTGCCCTTCACCATTGACATGCAAGAATATGTAGGGGCTCATTCACATGTGCATTTGAGAGGTGGTGAGGAGGCGTTGTATCGCCTCCACACTGTGTGCTTTAACCCCTTGAACACCACACTGTACGCAGTTTTGGAGAGCTTGCAGAGCGCCGGCATTCATTTGAATTTGTCACTGTCAGTGGGTACTACACCTACTAAGAGCAACAGAGGGTGTAAATGAATCTGCGGCATGTAAATGTGGAAAAAAAAAATGTATGTGTGTGTGTGTGTGTATGTGTGTATATATGTATATATATATATATATATATATATATATGTAGCGGCCTCACCCTCTCTCCAACTTCTTCATCTGTTACACACCAACTCATGTCTAGGGGTTTCTGAGTTGTGAGAGTGAGATGCGCCACGGCCCATGTCCTCCCCATTACAATAGGGAGGTGAAGGCCACTTCCTGATGTTTCCTCGGGCCAATGTGTTCTGCGAATGTACCGAGTCTGTACTTACAAGCTCACCAGCCTCCCCTCTGCTTCCAGTAACTGGAGTTCACACACCGGAGAAAGGTCCAACACTTGTTTATTTGGCACTCCAATAGCAAAGCACGATAAACAGTTCTTTTAACAGCAGACTGGTTGGGACCTATAACCTTGCCAACGGTGGGATGAGCAGATCAAGGCACTTCCTAACGTTTCAGTTCTATGCCACTATACTATGACCAGCGGCGCCTAAGCCAATCCGGCTGTTACAGAACAGGAAGGATGGGGTCTCTTCCAGCAACCCCTATGAACAGCAATGGAGCCCTCTTCGATGCGCTGTGGCCCCTATCAGGGGGATGTGTCCTCCCAAGAGAGTTCCCAGAGGCCCACTGTCACCGGGTTGGTGCTGCTCCAGGTCTCCAGTGGGTAACCTCCCCGGCCTCCTCACCTCAGGTACGAGTCCCTCCGCTCAGGGACCCTCGGACAGTCCACCCTAGCGGGACCCAGTCGAAGGTACTGGGCCCCAGGCCTCCTCGATAGTACCTCACCCCAGGCTAAAGGTGCCTGGGATGGACGCCAACATGACTCCGGACCAGGCCATGGGCACCTGGACCAGACTCCTGGATCTCCCGCACCCAGGCCTAAGGGCCCTGGGTGCAGACCGCAACCCTCCTCCTCCGAGGACCTCCTTCTCCGCCAGAACACGACCTCGTGGTCAGGGCGTCTCCCCCTTTTATCTCCTCCCTTCAACGGCCCGGCGGGTTCCCCGCCCCAGCCATACCATCTCCGGGAAGAGACCAAACAGGGAGCACTGCAGGGGATGATTCTACCTGAAGCCCGTGGGTACCCCGCCACCCACAGGCAAAGGAGAATATTACATCCTCCAATCCTCCACGAAACAAAAAGGGGTCTGAATCCTAACACAATTATACACCTGGGTCACACTATTGCCCAGGTGTATCCCATCAATTTGAGGACCCCGCTACACACTCCCCCCTGTAATTTGACGCTGGTCCCCAGCGTCAGGTGCACACCCATGCCTCCCATAAAGTGGTGACATGGAGTGAAACCCCTGAGGCAGTTCCTCTAAATTTCCCAAGTGCCAAGACCTGCTCAGGGAATGGGGAACATATAAAACAACTTATGTCATAAAACATTTTTAACATCTGCATAATCACAACCCCTCTCCCACACTGTCTAAGAGCCACCCACTCTCAATGGTCTTGATTGACGATTCTCCTGCAGGGGAAAGAAAAAACAACATCCTAACATAATTTTGTGTCATTTGGGATGAGTGGGCCCGTCAGCCGAGAGACCCACTCACTCCAACAAGCAAGGTGATGTGTGGGTGAAATATTTTCAAACATTTGTTGCGCAACACTGCCACCTGGTGACAACGCCGCGGTCATGACGCTCAACGAATCTTCGTTCTTCCAGCTTTCCCTACTCTGCCACTATTCCCAAATGTCCTTGTCTTTGGCACATGAAGAAAAGGGGAAACACGAAAACACAACAGTCCCCAAGTCTCCAACGAGAAAAAGAAAAGCCCAAACAAAAACAAAAGCAGGGCACAGTCCTGCGTGTCTGGGAATGGCTCTTCCAGAAAGTTCAAGTGCACAAAAGAAATAAACAGGAGTTCTTTTCTCCTATAAGTAAAACTTTGGATCCGGCAGGTACAGGGGTTTCAGGTGTTTGTCAAATGCCTCTATCGAATACTTGACATCTTCTCCTTCTCTTCTGCAAATGACTATCTTGTCAGCATGGATATGGCGCCCCAATTTCCATTCAGCTTTGCAGTCCTCAAACCTCTTAGACACTGACGGCACACATTCCAGGTACCTGCGAGCATGGGGCACCTTCAACTTGTCCCACACAAACTCGTCATCATCTCCGCAATCAGACAGCGACTCTAGGTCGGAGGTGTCATACATCTCCGCAGGCAGATATCTACCCGTGGACACAGAATCATCTTCCCTGGGGGGTTCCACCTCCAATGGGCCCCCGACACCTCCAACCACCACCACAGTCCCAGCCCCTGGCTCACCTGACCCTTGTAGAAGACTGGGATGTCCGGGACTTCCATCTCGACCGGCGCCATCCAGGCCAGGCAAGCAGCGGGGTGAAGCTCGACCACGTCCATAGGATGCCTGTACTAGGCCAACTTTCCTCTTCGGTGGTGGAAGCAGGGAACTTGTGGCGACCGAGGCAGCATCCTCGGATTTTTCTCTGTTGGGCAGTCCATCGCACTGGTCAGCGCGCGCAGGAACCTCGACAAAGGCCTTGATCTCCCCTTCCGGAGTAGCGGTACCCGTGAGGTGGTTGAGGCGAAGGGCCCGGGGCCTTGCTGTGGACGACTCGACCTCAAAAAGGAATTCTCTGCACTCCTCACATCGCCCGAATGGCTTCAGGGTGACCACCAGTCCCGAGCAGCCGGGACAGATCACACCGAGGGCCTCCGTGTCTCTGCAGGTGTACAGAGCCAACCGCCCTCGGGGCCTAAGTCTTATCCCCGTGTCTGTGATGGGGGCAGCAAAGGAAGTCATTCTCGTGGGGTGAGGAACCATAATCCACGGGGCACTTGAGGTCATCCCGACTGTTTGCTGCTCCATCATGCACTGACCCCGCGCCGGAGTCTCCACGTGTATCCCCACACTTGGCCAGACTCCTCCCATGAGCTGTACATTTTCGCGGGCTTCCTCTTGACTCCGCCCACGAACGATGTCGCCATGGGGTGCCTCATGGCGCAGTGCGTTAACAGTCCCCACGTGCAGTACGTCACACGGCTGGACCTCTCCCTTTTTCCGCTCCTCCGCATGGGCCTTTCCCGTGTTAGGGTCATTTCCACAACTCCGAGCAGGGACGCACTTTGGCCAGTAATTTGGCCGATCTGCTCGGAACTCCTCTGGGCAGCAAAGTTCAAATGTAGACATTCTCAAGTCCATCTTTAGAACACACTGTATCCCGGACGAGCCCCCACGTGTAGCGGCCTCACCCTCTCTCCAACTTCTTCATCTGTTACACACCAACTCATGTCTAGGGGTTTCTGAGTTGTGAGAGTGAGATGCGCCACGGCCCATGTCCTCCCCATTACAATAGGGAGGTGAAGGCCACTTCCTGATGTTTCCTCGGGCCAATGTGTTCTGCGAATGTACCGAGTCTGTACTTACAAGCTCACCAGCCTCCCCTCTGCTTCCAGTAACTGGAGTTCACACACCGGAGAAAGGTCCAACACTTGTTTATTTGGCACTCCAATAGCAAAGCACGATAAACAGTTCTTTTAACAGCAGACTGGTTGGGACCTATAACCTTGCCAACGGTGGGATGAGCAGATCAAGGCACTTCCTAACGTTTCAGTTCTATGCCACTATACTATGACCAGCGGCGCCTAAGCCAATCCGGCTGTTACAGAACAGGAAGGATGGGGTCTCTTCCAGCAACCCCTATGAACAGCAATGGAGCCCTCTTCGATGCGCTGTGGCCCCTATCAGGGGGATGTGTCCTCCCAAGAGAGTTCCCAGAGGCCCACTGTCACCGGGTTGGTGCTGCTCCGGGTCTCCAGTGGGTAACCTCCCCGGCCTCCTCACCTCAGGTACGAGTCCCTCCGCTCAGGGACCCTCGGACAGTCCACCCTAGCGGGACCCAGTCGAAGGTACTGGGCCCCAGGCCTCCTCGATAGTACCTCACCCCAGGCTAAAGGTGCCTGGGATGGACGCCAACATGACTCCGGACCAGGCCATGGGCACCTGGACCAGACTCCTGGATCTCCCGCACCCAGGCCTAAGGGCCCTGGGTGCAGACCGCAACCCTCCTCCTCCGAGGACCTCCTTCTCCGCCAGAACACGACCTCGTGGTCAGGGCGTCTCCCCCTTTTATCTCCTCCCTTCAACGGCCCGGCGGGTTCCCCGCCCCAGCCATACCATCTCCGGGAAGAGACCAAACAGGGAGCACTGCAGGGGATGATTCTACCTGAAGCCCGTGGGTACCCCGCCACCCACAGGCAAAGGAGAATATTACATCCTCCAATCCTCCACGAAACAAAAAGGGGTCTGAATCCTAACACAATTATACACCTGGGTCACACTATTGCCCAGGTGTATCCCATCAATTTGAGGACCCCGCTACATATATAATTACACACACATGTACCGTATATGTGCGCACACACGCATGTGTGTTTAAGCTTTGGTTTAGGGTGCACACCCTAATGCAACAGGCTGTGCACGCCTATGATACACACACACAGACACATACATATACAGACAGACAGACACACTCAAACCTCTGCTTACCTGCACATTTCTCCTCTGTGGATCAATACAAATAGATCTTTGCAGTCTCCTGTTATCTCTGCCCTCATCCAGCCCCCTCCAGCTCTGCAGCTCTGCTTGGTCCTTCTAGGACTCATCCCCCTCCCTTGCTAGCAAACTCCCATGTGAGTTAGAGAGAGAGCTGTGTATGATGTCGTTATCCTAGGCTAATTACCAGACAAGAAACAAGAAGTGGGCTGTATAAGGTTTTTCTGGGCAGAAAAAAATATGGTACTGTGTCGTTTTAACTGACAATTGCACGGTCGTGCGACGTTGTACCCAAACAAAATTCATGTCCTTTTTTTTTCAACAAATAGAGCTTCCTTTTGGTGGTATTTGATCACCTCTGCATTTTTTATTTTTTGCGCTTTTAAACAAAAAAAGAGCGACAATTTAAAAAAAAAAAAAAAACAATAGTTTTTACTTTCTGCTATAAGACATATCCAAAAAAAAATTAATAAAAAAACAAATGTAATCATCAGTTTAGGCCTACATATTTTTGTTAAAAAAATAAAAATCACAATAAGCGTATTTTGATTAGTTTCAGCAAAAGTTATAGCGTCTACAAAATAGGGGATAGATTTAGGACTTTAATTATTGTTATTGTTTTTACTAGTAAAGGCAGCGATCTGCAATTTTTAGCAGGACTGCGACATTGCGGTGGACAAATATGACACAAAGTGACACTTTTTGGGCAATGGTCAATAGTCAGTGTGGTGCAGTTGGAGGCCTATCTTATGGGTTTACACAGATACTGAGTTTTAAACAAGGTACCTTCAAAGGACCTTGAACTCCATTTTTATTTTGTTATTTATGTGTTTGTTTATAAAAGAATGCTATGGCTAAAAATATGCTTGTGTAAGTTATAATGTTATTTGGGAGTATTGGAGGGGCAGTCAGGCAGTCCAAAAGACAGTTCTTCTTTAACCACTTGCCCACAGTATTTTTTCAACAGCTACAGGTCAGGAGACATACCAGTATGTCATCCAGCACATGCACATTGATGCACCCCGTTGGGTGTGCATTGCGCTGTTCCCACGACCGGTGTGTCCACCGGACACAGAGGATTGCAGCTTCCGGTACCAGGCCGCTTTGAGGGACCATGGTATCACATGATCATTATGCGATCACATTATAAACACAACTGTTATGAATGAGCTACATTCATAACAGCTGTGCTTGGTATTTTGATGCTTTGATTGGTCCACAGCTATCACATGGTACCTGTACCAGTCACAGCATCACATAAGTAATCACAGCTGTTATGAATGAAACCTACTTATGACAGTTCAAAACATTGCTGTTACAATGATCATCACTATAACAGCAATCAAAGTGTCACCATGGAGACCCTGAACTACTCTAATGACAGAATGGAAAAATGGAAAAAAAAAAATGTTTTTTTTTTTGTTTTTTTTAAATGTTAAAAAATTTTATAAAAAAATATTATTGTTATTTTATTTTATTTTCAGTCACCAGTCAGTATCCCTGATCACTGCAACACCAGTCATACGATAACGCCGTACTGCAGTGGTGACTCATTTTATTTAAAAATCACAACATCCAAAAACTTCCAATTCCTCTTAATAAATACCTCAGACTGTGTACTTTGAAAAAAGGGGTCATTTGGGGGGTGTTTGTACTGTCCTGCCATTTTAGGGCCTCAAGAAATGAGATAGACCATCAGTACATTAGGATTTATCAATTTTCAAACATGTAGTGCCTTTAAAAAGTATTCATAACCCTTGGAACTTTCCACATTTTGTCATGTTACAACCAAAAACGTAAATGTAGTTTATTGGGATTTTATGTGATAGACCAACACAAAGTGGCACATAATTGAGAAGTGGAAGAAAAATGATAAATGGTCTTCAATTTTTTATAAGTCTTATAACCCTTACTAAAATCTAGTGGAACCGATTGCCTTCAGAAGTCACCTAATTAGTATATAGAGTCTACCTGTGTATAATTTAATCTCAGTATAAATACAACTGTTCTGCAAAGCTCTCAGAGGTTTGTTAGAGAACCTTAGTGAACAAACGGCATCATGAAGGCCAAGGAACACACCAAACAGATCAGGGATAAAGTTGTGGAGAAATTTTAAGCGGAGCTCCACCCTAAAGTGGAACTTCCACTCATCGAAACCCTTCCCCCCTCTGGTGTCACATTTGGGACCTTTCAGGGGGGAGGGGGGTGCAGATACCTGTCTAAGACAAGTATTTGCACCCACTTCCAGGAGTCCTCTCTGCGGGTATTCTGCGGGTAGTGCGTCACTTCCCACCCCCGCCCGTTGTGTTCTGGGAAACACACGGCTCCCAGAACACAGCGGGGACCAGTGAGGACGGCGCTGCGCAACTCGCGCATGCGCCGTAGAGAACCGGGCAGTGAAGCCGGAACGCTTCACTTCCTGATTCCCTCACCGAGGATAGCGGTGGGGGCAGCAGATAGACGAGCGATTGCTTGTCTTCTGCTGCAGACGTCGCTGGACTCCAGGACAGGTAAGTGTCCATATATTAAAAGTCAGCAGCTGCAGTATTTGTAGCTGCTGGCTTTTAATATTTTTTTAACGGCGGAGCTCCACTTTAAAGCAGGGTTAAATTATAAAAAAATATCTCAAGCTTTGATCATCTCATCGAGCACTGTTCAATCCATCATCTGAAAATAGAAAGAGTATGGCACAACTGCAAACCTACCAAGACATGGCCGTCCACCTAAACTGACAGGCCAGGCAAGGAAAGCATTAATCAGAGAAGCAGCAATGAGGCCCATGGTAACTCTGCAGGAGCTGCGGAGATCCACAGCTCAGGTGGAAGAATCTGTCCACAGGACAACTATTAGTCGTGCACTCCACAAATCTGCCCTTTATGGAAGAGTGGCAAGAAGAAAGCCATTGTTGAAAGAAAGCCATAAGAAGTCCCATTTGCAGTTAGCAAGAAGCCATGTGGGGGAGACGGCAAACATATGGAAGAAGGTGCTCTGGTCAGATGAGTCCAAAATGGAACTTTTTGGTCTAAAAGCAAAACACTATGTTTGGCGGCTAACTAGCACTGCACATCACCCTGCACACACCATCTCCACCGTGAAACATGGTGGTGGCACCATCATGTTGTGGAGTTGTTATTCCTTGCTGTTTACAGATGCTTTCCATCCAATCTGACAGAGCTTGAGCTATTTTACAAAGAAGAATGGGCAAAAATTTCACTCTCTAGATGTGCAAAGTTGGTAGAGAAAAAAAGACTTGCAGCTGTAATTGTAGAGAAAGGCGGTTCTACAAAGTTTTGACTCAGGGGGCTGAATACAAATGCACGCCATCCTTTTCACATATTTATTTGTAAAAAAAAAAAAATTTAAATTGTTTATCATTTTCCTTTCACTTCACAATTATGTGCCACTTTGTGTTGATCTATCACATAAAATCCCAATAAAATACATTTACGTTTTTGGTTGTAACGTGACAAAATGTGGAAAATTTCAAGGGTTCTGAATACTTTTTCAAGGCACTGTATATACCATATTTTGCAGACTCTATAACGTTTTCACACAAACCAATTAATATACACTTATTGGGATTTTTTTCACCAAAGACATTTAGCAGAATACATTTTGGCATAAATGTATGAAAAAATTAGATTTTATTGGATATGTTTTTTAACAGAAAGTAGAAAATATTGTTTTTTTAACTTATATCACAAAAATAAAAAACCCAGTGGTTATACCACCAAAATAAAGCTCTATTTGTGTGAAAAATATGCTAAAAATTGAATTTGCGTACAGTACTGCATGACCGCTTACGGTAATTGCCAGTTAAATTAGCACAGTGCAGAATAGCAAAAAATGGTCTGATCATGAAGGGGGTAAAACCTTTTGGAGGTCTAGTGGTTAATACCCTAGTAATGTACCTGCAAACAAGAAAGCATCTACTTACCTCTTGTGCTGCCTGGTTTCACCTGTCAACCTTCACACCACTAATTCTAACACTGAAGAGATGGACTAAGTGGCACTGACCGTCAAGCTAGGAGTGCTAGGGAAGAAATAGGTGTAAGGTAGGGTAGCCTGAGCCATTTGGAAAACCAAACCACCAAAAATAACACAGAAATTTGGATTTGGCTGGAGACATTCCTTTGGGACCAACCCTACTGGGTACTATACAAAAAGAACAGTGGAATCATTAGCTTTGTAAATAAACTGTTTTTTATTTTCTGTTCTATTACTATTTTTTACAGTTCTCTGCAGGTGTGTCCAGAATGTTCACTCAAACACAGAATTCCATGTTTCTATAGTTTTCCCATAGCAGCTGCTTACTAATAACAATAGATAGAAAATAATTGGTGTTATGCCATGTACACACAAACTGATTTTCCGTCGGAAAAAACTTGGATGGTCTTTCCGACGGAATTCCGCTCAAGCTTGGCTTGCATACACACACGGTCACACAAAAGTTCTCTGAACTTTGGACGTCAAAAACGTGGTGACGTACAACACTACGACGAGCCGAGAAAATTTAATTCAATGCTTCCGAGTATGCGTTGAATTGTTTCCGAGCATGCGTCGGAATTTTGCCCGTCGGAATTGCTACGGACGATCGGAATTTCCGATCGGATTTTTTTCCGTTGGAAAAATAGAGAACCTGCTCTCTATCTAAGTATGTCGGAATTTCCGACAGAAAAAGTCAGCTGGAGCATACACACGGTTGGAATCCAACCAAGAGCTCCCATTGAACTTTTTCTGTCGGAAATTCCGACCGTGTGTAAGCGGCATTAGAGTTGATGAATTTTCTAGATTGTTCATTGATTTACAAAATAAATAAATATGTTTTTTTTTTTACCAGAATGCATTTGGGACTGCCAAACTGGCATCAGCATTTTCAAATAACTGGATCTTAAAAAGGACAGCCCAGGGGTAATTGTAATTAATGTTTCACTTACCTTGTTTAGTCCCTTGATACTTCTTTAGTCTCCTTTATTGCATTGCAACCCACTAAGGGCACTCTCATTAGCTGTGTCTGGTGCTGAGTGGGGAGATTTGGTCCTAAAATAGAGGCCCCAATAGAGGTATCCCTTATAGTTTCCGATATTGAGGATGGATGACCTGTAGGTAAAAAGAATATCTCCTAAACCTCTACGGTTTAGGAGATATTTCCCCCGCAATGAGCCGCTTGCCTTTTGAGTGGCTGGAGCGGCGATGTCGTCACTCCCGCACGTCGGCAAAGCATACTAGCTCATTATGAATGACTTACCTGAGATCGAAGCCCCCGAACTGCTCGTCGTTCCCCTCCGCTGCCATCTTACATCGATGTCCATTCACTGCCGTCAGTGTATCGCCGCTCCGGGGATATGATTTGCCGGAGTGGCGATGACGTCACACGCATGCGCGCTGGGGCCCGGCAAGATCCCATTTAGAAAACCGGCAATGATGCTGGCCCGCTAGTGCGCATGCGTGTGACGTCATCGGTGCTGTTTTAAAAGCAAATATCTCCTTAACCGTGTAGGTTAAGGAGATATTTCTTGCACCTACAGGTAAGCCTTAATCTAGGCTTACATGTAGGTGCAAGTTGTCTAAGTGGGTTTACAACCACTTTAATATTATAGTAACAACCATGCTCATGCTGATGTGGCATTGGCTAATAGGCATTCGCCTCTTTTCAGCATATGCTGCTGAGTGTTTGATGGTTGGACTACTTTATATTCTAGGTATAATAGTACTCAGCACAGTGACTTAGGCCCCTTTCACACTTGTGCGACCTGAAATTTGTGTGATTTTGATGCGACTTTAAGAAATGCCTGTGTAATCTTGAGGTCTATGGACGCAGGAATCGCAGGGAAAGGCGCGGAAATTTTGGTCTGCAATTTTTCTGCGATTCCAGGGAATGCCTGTAAACTTAAGGTCTATGAGCCTCAACTCGTATCAAAGTTGGACCAAAGTAGTACAGGGACTACTTTGAAGTCGGTGTGACTTGAAGTTGCACAGATATAAATGGTTCACATTGAAAATCATGGGGTATGACTTGTCATGCAACTCTGATGACCAAAGTCACAGGAAAAGTCCCTCAAGTGTGAAAGGGGCCTCAGCCCGACTTTGTGAGCGATTTCAGAGACATCAGTGCACTTTCCTGCACAGATGTCTAGTGAAATCACATAGGTCTCAACTGTCCCTGATTTGGACCAAAGTCCCTCTGTCCCTCTTTCCTCCTCATCCTCATTTGTCCCTCATTTTGTTCGGATCTGTATAGTTTTATATAAAATGCAATTTTTATCTTTCAAAAAGGGTTTTCCAGTGCTAAACCTTTCATCTAATTTCTAAATTGCTTGGCTTTGGGAATTTACAAACAAATCTAAAGGGATATTATTGTTAAAAAAAAAGCACTTTGGGGTTTAACTAATATATTTTTTTTATAATTCTCCTTTAAGAAGGTGTTTTAGGAGGTGTGTACTATGCCTACATACTTTTGCTAATAGGTGTCCCTTATTCCCATCCCAAAAAGTTGGGAGGTAAGAAATCGCCTCCTAAAGTCGCCCAAAGTAGTGTAGGAAATACTTTTGGGAATCTGTGTGGCGTCGCACCAATTCGGACAGTTCTATTGCCGTCAATAGGCGCCGATTTTGACTGTAATTTGACATGTCAATTCAGAGCTATGTGAACATGGGTGAAGTTGCATAGATATGAATGGAACTCATGGGGGGGGGGGGGGATACTGATACTTGTAATGTGACTCTAAGGTCCAAAGCTGCATGAAAAGTCACATAAGTGTGAAAGTAACCTAATGAGATTAAATGATAACACCTTTGAATAAAGCCCCATTTGCACTTGTGCGACCTTAAAATTGCACAGCTTTGCCATGACTTGAAGCAATGTCTGTGTAATCTTGTGGTGTATGGACCTCAAATCGCATCAAAGTCAAACCAAGGTAGTGCAGGGACGAATTTGCCCCACTTTCAGGATGCACAAGTGACAATAGGGCCAAATTCAAAGATATCCTCGAATCTCTTTCACACTGCTGCGACCTCAAAGTCACACTAATTTGCTGCCACTTTGCCGCTGCAACTTGGCCCCAGCTTCTGGGAATGCCTGTGTAATATTGTGCCCTATGTACCTCAAGTCACAGGAGGCTCTGTTTCCACTATTGCAACCCTAAATTGGCATGATTTTGCCGCAATTTTTTTGCCGCGATTATGATGCGACTTGGAGCAATGCCTGTATATTCTTCTTGAGGTCTATGGACCTCAAGTCGTATCAAAGTGGGACCAAAGTAGTGCAGGGACTACTTTGAAGTCGCACAGATATGAACCATACTCATTGGAAATCATGGGGTATGACATGTCAATCGACTTTGCAGTCCCAAGGCGCATGACAAGTCACACTAGTGGAAACTGAGCCTGAAAGTCACACCAAAGTAGTACAGGGACTACTTTGAAGTTGGTGTGACTTAAAGTAGCAAAGATATAAATGGTTATCATTGAGAATCATGAAAAGTCGCCCAACTGTGAATCAAGTCATATATATTTTAATAGAAAGGAGCTGTCATTTATACTTGCATAGTCCTTACTGATTTACAGGTCCTTCTCAAAAAATTAGCATATTGTGATAAAGTTCATTATTTTCTGTAATGTACTGATAAACATTAGACTTTCATATATTTTAGATTCATTACACACAACTGAAGTAGTTCAAGCCTTTTCTTGTTTTAATATTGATGATTTTGGCATACAGCTCATGAAAACCCCAAAATCCTATCTCAAAAAATTAGCATATTTCATCCGACCAATAAAAGAAAAGTGTTTTTAATACAAAAAAAGTCAACCTTCAAATAATTATGTTCAGTTATGCACTCAATACTTGGTCGGGAATCCTTTTGCAGAAATGACTGCTTCAATGCGGCGTGGCATGGAGGCAACCAGCCTGTGGCACTGCTGAGGTGTTATGGAGGCCCAGGATGCTTCGATAGCGGCCTTAAGCTCATCCAGAGTGTTGGGTCTTGCGTCTCTCAACTTTCTCTTCCCAATATCCCACAGATTCTCTATGGTGTTCAGGTCAGGAGAGTTGGCAGGCCAATTGAGCACAGTAATACCATGGTCAGTAAACCATTTACCAGTGGTTTTGGCACTGTGAGCATGTGCCAGGTCGTGCTGAAAAATGAAATCTTCATCTCCATAAAGCTTTTCAGCAGATGGAAGCATGAAATGCTCCAAAATCTCCTGATAGCTAGCTGCATTGACCCTGCCCTTGATAAAACACAGTGGACCAACACCAGCAGCTGACATGGCACCCCAGACCATCACTGACTGTGGGTACTTGACACTGGACTTCAGGCATTTTGGCATTTCCCTCTCCCCAGTCTTCCTCCAGACTCTGGCACCTTGATTTCCGAATGACATGCAAAATTTGCTTTCATCCGAAAAAAGTACTTTGGACCACTGAGCAACAGTCCAGTGCTGCTTCTCTGTAGCCCAGGTCAGGCGCTTCTGCCGCTGTTTCTGGTTCAAAAGTGGCTTGACCTGGGGAATGCGGCACCTGTAGCCCATTTCCTGCACACACCTGTTCACGGTGGCTCTGGATGTTTCTACTCCAGACTCAGTCCACTGCTTCCGCAGGTCCTCCAAGGTCTGGAATCGGTCCTTCTCCACAATCTTCTTCAGGGTCCGGTCACCTCTTCTCGTTGTGCAGCGTTTTCTGCCACACTTTTTCCTTCCCACAGACTTCCCACTGAGGTGCCTTGATACAGCACTCTGGGAACAGCCTATTCGTTCAGAAATTTCTTTCTGTGTCTTACCCTCTTGCTTGAGGGTGTCAATGATGGCCTTCTGGACAGCAGTCAGGTCAGCAGTCTTACCCATGATTGCGGTTTTGAGTAATGAACCAGGCTGGGAGTTTTTAAAAGCCTCAGGAATCTTTTGCAGGTGTTTAGAGTTAATTAGTTGATTCAGATGATTAGGTTAATAGCTCGTTTAGAGAACCTTTTCATGATATGCTAATTTTTTGAGATAGGAATTTTGGGTTGTCATGAGCTGTATGCCAAAATCATCAATATTAAAACAAGAAAAGGCTTGAACTACTTCAGTTGTGTGTAATGAATCTAAAATATATGAAAGTCTAATGTTTATCAGTACATTACAGAAAATAATGAACTTTATCACAATATGCAAATTTTTTGAGAAGGACCTGTACATCAGCAGAACAAATGCAGGAAGTAGTGATGTGTGCACATGGGCCAGAAGCAAATGTGTAGTGATACCAAACAAATCAATGAAGCCCACCCACACCAAATCCACCCCCACCTTGAGTAAGCACAAGTACATATCCTACACTTACCCGGCAAATCAGCAGCACTTCCTCTATGCTAAAGAGGGAGCTCGCCATGTCCACCTAGATGGAGATCCTGACCAGCACAGGAACTTCCGGGTGATTACAATGACTCATTTCCGGGTCAGGAGGTGAAACCACGCTCTGTTGATTGCAGCTGCGATTATTTGATCTCAATCACGATTAGAATTTATTATTTTTGATTATTTGCAGATATGAAAATCTGCATTTTTACATATAATGATATTTGAAGGTAAACTTAAGGGAGTTTGATAAGAAATGGTGTCTCTGGCATAGCAGCAGGTAAATTACAAAGGCAAAAGGCCCAGTTTGAGCCCTGCTTCACACTGACAGCGGGAGGAAATCGTTCGGCTGAACTCATACGACTTCATTCCCGCATGTCAGTCCCGACTGCAGGGGGGGCGGCATCAGAGAAATATGTGCAGGTTTCTGCACTGATATCAATACAAATCGTACCAATTAGAACAGTGCAATTGCCACCGATTTGACATGTCAAATCGCACCAATGTGAACCAGAGCTGACACATACAACACTGCCTATCCTCCAGCTGAATTCATTACCTGTAGAGTTGAGCGGACACCTGGATGTTCGGGTTCGACGGGTTCGGCCGAACTTCGGAAAAAAGTTTGGGTTCGGGACCGAACTTTAACCCGAACCCGAACCCCACTGAAGTCAATGGGGACCCAGACTTCTAAGGACTAAAAAGGCTCTAAAGTAGTAATGGAAAGGGCTAGAGGGCTGCAAATGGCAGCAAAATGTTGTTAAGAGCATGGCAAGTGCTCTGCAAACAAATGTGGATAGGGAAATAACTTAAAATAACATAAAAAATATAAAAAAATATGCTGGAGGCCCCCTTTTCAGCAGAAGAGGTACGGGAAGTCATTAAGAACCTCAGAAACTCAACGGCACGATGCCACACATATGGTGGGAATGCCCCAGAATACGCCCTTTCTGGAATAAATTATTCAATGTAATGCTGTGCTGGTGGCTCTGTGCGACCACCGCCTCTTCCTCCAAACTACACTGGTCACCTGCATAACGTTGATTCCATGTGGGGTCGAGGACCTCATCGTCCTCCACATCATCTTCCACCCAGTCTTCACCCCTGCCCTCCTTGTCTGTCTGCACAATTGCGAAAGCAGCAGCAGTTGGCACCTGTGTTTCGTCATCATCCGAGACGTGCTGCGATGGTCCTCCCATGTACTCATCATGAAACATAAGTGGTTGGGCATCGGTGCACTCAATCTCTTCCACTTCTGGGGCAGGGCTAGGTGGATGGCCCTGGGAAATCCTGCTAACAGAGTCATCGAAAAGCAGAAGAGACTGCTGCATGATTTGGGGCTCAGACTGCTTGGCTGATTTGCAAGGGGGTGAGGTGAAAGTCTGATGGGTTTCAGGTGCCAACTCTGATCTTTCATCAGAAGAGTGGGTGGGAGACAATGTGAAGGAACCCGAGGCACTGTCAGCAACCCAATCTACTATCGCCTGTACTTGTCCTGGCCTAAACATTCGTACAGCCTCATTAGGCGCGACAAAATACCGCCGCAGGCTCGGTCGCCTACTCGCACCTGAGGAAGGTGTTTCACTTGTGCATGTATCTGGCACAGATCCACCACGTCCTCTCCCTGCAACAGGAGCTCCACCAGCAGCACCACGACCGGGGCCACCACATCCCTTTGACCTTCTCCTCATATTTTCCAAATTTAGGATCTTGCCCTAAATGGGTGTTTTTGGAAGAGCAGAACACTATTCAAAAAAAATGTTGTTTTTTTAGTATATATAGAAATTGTTTATTTCACACACCTCCACATATGTATAACACACTGCAAAATATTTTTTGTGGCCCTAAATGGCGTTTTTTGGAAGACCACAACACACCCACAGTACGTAACCGCTGAATCGCACAGCTACAGAACTGCAGAAAATGCTATTAAAAAAAAATGTTTTTTTTTTTAGTATAGCACAGTAGAAGACAAATATATAGAAATGGTTTATTTCACACGCCTCCACATATGTATAACACACTGCAAAATATTTTTTGTGGCCCTAAATGGCGTTTTTTGGAAGACCACAACACACCCACAGTACGTAACCGCTGAATCGCACAGCTACAGAACTGCAGAAAATGCTATTAAAAAAAAATTTTGTTTTTTTAGTATAGCACAGTAGGAGAAAACTATATAGAAATTGTTTATTTCACACACCTCCACATATGTATAACACACTGCAAAATATTTTTTGTGGCCCTAAATGGGTCTTTTTGCAAGCGTACATTAAAGTGCAAATTTTTTTTTTTTTTGCCCTAAACGGGTCTTTTTTTGCATGAGCAAAATAAAATGCAAATTTTCTTTTTTTTTTTTTTTTGCCCTTAATGGGTCTTTTGGAAAAGAGCACAATAAAGTGCCTTTTTTTTTTGCCCTAAATGGATCTTTTTCCAAGAGCAGAATACACCCACAGTATGGAAACGGTGTATCTCTCAACGTAATATATGCAGTGCTGGTGCACTGAGCTTGCAGATAAAAGGTAGATTTTCTCTGACACTGGGCTCATGGCAGTGTAAAAAAGACTGCACTGCAACACAAACAGGTAAACCTATGCAGATCGCTGAGTTATATCTCTGAATCTGGACTCCTATTCCTATATAATATATCTCTCTCCCTGAAAGCACCAACAGGAACCTGGCCCTACACTACACTGTCTCTCTATCTTTTCCCTCAGATTCCAGAATCAGGACTAACTCATGTATTTTTCAATCTCTCCCTAAAAGCAGCAGCAGCAGACAAGATCCTCTCCCCATCTATTCTGAAGCAGAGTGACGTGTGTGCTGTGTGCCTCTAGCTTATATAGAAGCTGGGTCACATGTTGCACTGACCAATCACAGCCATGCCATTAGTAGGCATGGCTATGATGGCTTCTAAGGGCACACCAGCTAATCAAAAGGTGATTGGTTGGCCCCTGAAGCATTTCTAACTGCGCCATTAGATTGCCGAACCCGGACTTTCGCGCAAAGTCCGGGTTCGGGAAAAAGCTAAAGTTCGGTACGGACCCGAACTTTACAGTTCGGGTTCGCTCAACCCTAATTACCTGCAATTCTCCACAGCTGTTTTATATAAAGATTCCACCTTTATCATTTACTTGCAGGTGTACTGAAGCCTAGGTTTACAGTGGGGCGATTTGTCATGCAATTTCAGAAAGCAAATCGCATGACTATTGGTGGCAATGGCACTGTTCCAATCGATGCAACCCCAATTTTGTGGCACCGCACTGATTTGCAAAAGTAGTTCCTGCACTACTTTTGCCGATTTCAGGTGCGACTTCAATAGACATTTGTGTATGAAGCCACACAGATGTCTATCAAGTAGTACCTAAAATCGCGCTAGCTCAAGTGAAGTAGCACGATTTCAAAGTAGCATTAATGTGAACCAGGGCGAAGAGATTTGTTTTTTGGTGCAAAAATGCATATAGAAATAAAATATAAAAGATATTGCACTTTGCCAAAACCACCACGACCAAAAAAAAAAACACACACCAAAGCTCAATAATGTACTTTTATTTTGCCAGCAGAAACATTTACCGTATTTATCAGCGTATAACACGCACTCCAAGTTTAGGAGGGAATTTTAGGGAAAAAAACTTTTAGGAGGGAAGTTTAAGGAAAAAAAACTTACATTTAAATGCAGCCTTACCAGTGTCCATTGCAGCCTTGTCAGTGCAGCCTTGCCAGCAGTGTCTTGCCCCAGTGTCCATTGCAGCCTTTTAAGTGCAACCTTGCCAGCAGTGTCCATTGCAACCTTTCCCCAGTGTCCATTGCAGCCTTTCCCCAGTGTCCAGTACAGCTTTGCCAGCAGTGTCCATTGCAGCCTTGCCAGCAGTGTCCATTGCAGCCTTGCCAGGAGTGTCCAGTGCAGCCTTGCCCCAGTCACAGTGTCCAGTGCAGCCTTGCCCCCAGTTTTCATTGCAGCCTTGAATTTAAAAATTGGCGCCGCCGAGAAGATCGCCGCTGAGACTGGGCGGAGCGGGGCGAATGCCGCAGGGACTGGGCGGAGCCGAGATACACATAGCCGAGTGTACTGTGAGCGGAACCAAGAAAAGCTGAGTACACTCGGCTATGTGTATCTCGGCGGCGATCGCTGCGCTCCGCTCAGTCAGCGGAGATCGCCGGGATCTGTGAGTATTGTCGTATAACACGCACCCATGATTTTCCCCTAAATTATAAATAAATACAGTATGTACATTCATTTACTAGCATCAAAAAAATTTGGACAGGATACATGGTACTACATTTAGCAATTGGATTTTAAGGGCCCTGCTCATAGGAGCTTACAATCTAAAATTTGTCAAAACCTTAGAGTGGACACAGCTTTACTTTTAGTGTATAACAGGCAACACATCAAATTTTTATCTGCAAGATTATAGAAACATACTTAAGTCATTATTCTTACAAAGCATTCCAACATAATATTAAAAAAGACATGTTCAAAACACCCACCCCCACCCCACAATCCACATATACATACATTGGTGACCATGTTCTGCTGGAATCTGCATTACTGTGTACATGATTAAGCAATGAGATCCAAGAGTAGAAGGTCAGCAGATGCTTCCAAACGATTTTGCATGGTCAGACAGGAACAATACACACACAATTTTTGATTGAAAAAATGCACAAGAATTTCAGCAAATAACACTAGTTGGGGGGTTTGTCAATCTGCACAATATCATTCCTTCTCCCCCCCACAAATCACAGCAAAAAACCTGGCCTTCTCAGACCAAACGATCCCCGATACTGCAGGCCTTTATATAAGAGAGGTTGTATTGTTAGCAAACTGATACACGCCCAATAGAAGTACGCGCCCAATAGAAGTACACGCCCACCAGTATCTTTCAATCTGTCTCTCCCTGTATGTCTAAAGTGATTTCACCTGATGGGCAGGAACACATAATACTATTTGCAACTGTGTTAGCCCTTGGCTATGTTCATCAAATCTCCAACTACAGGCCAAAGATCCAAGGCCATTTGCATGCACATAAACAAAGCAACAGTTTTCTAAGCATATGTACCTATGCAGTGTAAACCCTACAATTTTAAATGTCCAAGTCCCTGGGCATGATTAGTGCTAACAAACATTAACATCAGTCCCTGGCTCCAATGAGCTTCCAATCTAAAGTCCAAAACTAACTTTTTTACATTAGAGACTATTTTGACAGGAGACAAATAAAATACCAGCATGTCTTTGGACTGTGATGAGAAACCCACACAGGGAGAACATATAAACTTCAACACAAGCATTAGCATGTTGGGGAATTGAACCAGCAACCCCAGTGCTGCTAGACAGAATTGCTACCCACTTAGCCACCAGGCAGCCTCACACATGTTCTCTGCATCTCTGTGGTGTGAACCAGCCCTAAGTTCATAGCCATGTTCAGTGTCTCCAAACAATATACAATATATTGGCCTAAGTATTGGGACGCCTGCCTTTAAACGCACATGAACTGTAATGGCATCCCAGTCTTAGTCCGTAGGGTTCAATATTGGGTTGGCCCACCCTTTTCAGCTATAACAGCTTCAACTCTTCTGGGAAGGCTGTCCACAAGGTTTAGGAGTGTGTCTATGGGAATGTTTGACCATTCTTCCAAGTGCATTTGTGAGGTCAGGCACTGATGTTGGATGAGAAGGCCTGGCCTACATTCTCTACTCTAATTCATCCCCAAGGTGTTCTGTTGTGTTGAGGTCAGGACTCTGTCCAGGCCAGTCAAGTTCCTCCACCCCAAACTCACTCATCCATGTCTTTATGGACCTTGCTTTTTGTACTGGTCCAAATCATTTGGTGGAGGGGTATTATGGTGTGGGGTTGTTTTTCAGGGGTTGGGCTTGGCCCCTTAGTTCCAGTGAAGGGAACTCTTAAGGCATCAGCATACCAAGACATTTTGGACAATTTCATGTTCCCAACTTTGTGAGAACAGTTGGGGATGGCCCCTTCCTGTTCCAACATGACTGCACACCCGTGCACAAAGCAAGGTCCATAAAGACATGGATGAGCGAGTTTGGGGTGGAGAAAATTGACTGGCCTGCACAGAGTCCTGACCTCAACCCGATAGAACACCTTTTTGGCTAAATTAGAGCAGAGACTGCGAGCCAGGCCTTCTCATCCAACATCAGTGCCTGGCCTCACAAATGCACTTCTGGAAGAATGATCAAACATCTCCATAGACACACTAAACCTTGTGGACAGCCTTCCCAGCCTTCCCAGAAGCTGTTCTAGCTGAAAACGGGGCCAAATCAAATTGTAACCCTACGGACTAAGACTGGGCTGCCATTAAAGTTCATGTGTGTGTAAAGGCAGGTGTCCCAATACTTTTGGCTAAATTTTGTATCTGGCAAGACTTACAATGGTGGTGGAACCCTCCTACACATAAATATGACATTTAGACATAGTTTTAAGACCTGGGAGATGAGACAACTTCTCTACATGAAGCAGCATGTTTGGGATTTGAACCCAGACACTCAGGGATGCAAAGCAGAAGCTCTAACCTCTAGCCTCTAAGCCACAGAGCTGCCACATGTGAGATCCTCATGCACATAAATACACATAAATACTGCATTTCTTTGGGCATACAGGTGATGGAATTACATTACTCAAGAGTTATTCTTCTTGATTTATTCTGTGAAATGTGGTGTTTTTTTTGTGGGTGAGTTTAGAATAGTGATATTACCCTCAAATTTTGGGGAATTACATTTTGATTTCTGATGTTGGAACACATATCAAATTTTTGGGGCTCAAATTATGATTATTTAGAAATAATAAAAAGCACAAAAAAATGTGACTTAGGCCTCGTACACACGACCGAGTTTCTCGGCAAGAACCAGCAAGAAACTTGCTGGCAGAGATGTCTTGCCGAGAAACTCGTTCGTGTGTATGGTTTCTCGTCAAGAAAACCGACAAGTAATCTCGACGAGAAAATAGAGAACCTGCTCTCTATTTTGTCGTCGAGATTCTCGTCAGCCTGTTTCTCTACGAGAAAAGTGAGTGTGTGTACACTTACCTGTCCTCCGGGAAGCCCGCGCATGTTCGAAATGAATTTGACGCATGCGCGGTAGCTTCCTAGGCATAGGTAGGGTATACCAAGATGGCGGCGACGGCACCGAATGTGACGAGCGCATGCTCGTCGTAGTCGATGACGTCACCGCGTACGCTCCATTCAAAGAACCGCGGGTCACCTGGCCACGTTACCTGCCACGTCAGCTGGCCACGTCACCTGCCACAAGTTGTGGATTGTCCACTTGCCACGTCACCTGCCACGTCACCTGGCCATGTCACCTGCCACAAGTTGTGGATTGTCCACTTGCCATGTCACCTGGCCACGTCACCTGCCACAAGTTGTGAATTGTCCACTTGCCACGTCACCTGCCACGTCACCTAGCCATGTTACCTGCCCACATTACCTGCCACGTCATCTAGCCACGTCACCTGCCACAAGTTGTGGATTGTCCACTTTCCACGTCACCTGGCCACATCACGTGCCATGTCACCTGCCACAAGTTGTGAATTGTCCACTTGCCACATCACCTGCCACGTCACCTGGCCACGTCACCTGCCACAAGTTGTGGATTGTCCACTTGCCACGTCACCTGGCCACGTCACCTGGCCACGTTACTTGCCACGTCACCTGGCCACGTCACCTGCCACGTCACCTGGCCACGTCACCTGCCACAAGCTGTGGATTGTCCACTTGCCACGTCACCTGGCCACGTCACCTGGCCACATCACCTGACACAAGTTGTTGATTGTCCACTTGCCACAAGTTGTGGATTGTCCACAATGCAATGCAAGCAATTACAGTTTTCTTTTATATTTTTTAATAGTTTTTCATCATTTGCCATCATTTTTGAAATTTCTAATGTTAAAAAATAGGTCACCTTTAAAAACGCTTATAAACGCAAACGCGGCAAAACGCCGGTACCGCGTTTAGCCGCGTTTAGCAGCGTTTTGCGTCTGAAACGTGGAAAACTTTTGCGTCTGAACCCATTTTTTTGCTTCTGGAAAAACGAGGCTAAACGCAACTGCTTGTAAACGCCAAAAAACGAGAGTGTGTGCATGGACACATAGGATAACATTGAATGGGTTCAGGAGCAGTTGAAAAAAGCGTCCAACTGCCTCTGAACGCGCGTTCAACAGCAAATAACAGCGTCTCGTGTGCATGGGGCCTTAGACTTGATTAAAGAAAATTCCAGCTTTTTGTTGAAATTTAAAAAATGCACCTGCATTAATAAAAAGAATACATTTATTATGTTTTTGCATTGGAGCCTGCAGAGCTTTACAAATAGTGGATCATGGGTACAATGCTGAGGCTATTGCAAACTCTTACCTCATCTCCATGTCCGTACTGAGGTATGAACCTTCAGTTAAGAGCATAGGCATGCCCAGGGGGTGTGTCAGGTGTCCCTGGGAACACCCTAATCACTGAGTGTGGTGCACATTCCCCCTATTGCCAGCCCCAGCCCCCTGTGTTGCGCTCCAATGTTTCAGAATGTAGAGTGAAAGAAGTAAATATGTAATTTACCGACCCTTCCTTTTCTAAATGAACACAGTGAACGCACACTCACTCACTCACTCACTGTGTTCATTCATAATTTAAGTTTACTATGCTTTAGTTTGTGAATGAACAGGAAGCCACTTAGCACAGAGCCCTATCCCATTCATTAACTGTCCAGTGCATCTGAGGCTGCAGACAAAGGTGTGTGTGTTTGAGCTTTGGGATGCACACCCTAATGCAGGGGTCTCAAACTGGTGGCCCTCCAGCTATTGCGAAACTACCCATCATGCCTCTGCCTTGCAATGCCTCATGGGACTTGTAGTTTTGTAACAGCTGGAGGGCCACCAGTTTGAGACCCCTGCCCTAATGCAATAGGCTGTGCACAACTATGATTAAGGGACTTGAGGAAGTAACCAATGGACTTTGTTTGGTGAAGTCACTGCACATATTCTTCTTTGAGATTTATGAGTCCCTCTGCTGTGGTAGCAGATCAGATTTCGAATCACTTAATTCATAGACCCTTGTGAATGGATGAGATGGTAGAGCCATGCACAGCTGTGTTGAATTTGCCAAAAGGAAATAGAATACAGCAGGGAGAAGTACACTACTTTTCAGATAAGTAGAGGTACAGTTTGAGGGTGTGGGCTTAGCCCATGTTTTATGTCACACCCTAAATATGGGTGTAACATGAAACTGTCAGAGAGATGGAGTACGCTCCATTTTTTATTTTGGATAGAGTAGGGAAGGTTGGGAACATTTGCTTGTATTTTACTTCTGTCTGTGTCTAATTTCATTAATATTAGTGGCTTGGAATGGGGTTGCAGTGTGGTGAAAAAAGATGACTTAACACAAGTACATCTTTCATTTCATAAAAAACCTAATCAACAAAACACAACTGGTTTAAATTTTACATCTTGTCCTAAAAATGCTAGATATTACCAAAATGTACATATTTTTCTATGCCCAGTCAGTAACACCCATTATATACAACCTGCCAATAAAACAGGAGAAAAGGAACCCTAATATTTCTGGGGTATCAGCTTCCACAATGAGCTTTACACTAGCAAATATGTGCCTGTTTTTTTTTTAACAGGTAATTCAAAATGGTGAATGATGGTGTAATCCTATCTGGATAAAGAGAAGCAATAAAGCAGCACAGAGTGAAAATAATTTGCAAAGATGAAACCTGTTTGTTAAATGTTACCTCCTCCTGCACATAGCTGGTGTTATATATACCATTATATAAAGTTCATATTTTATCTAGGGAATTCTCTGACCAGTCTATTGGTTGCTATGGCAAAGTTACACCAGACAAGCAAAGGTCAAAATCTCAGTTATATAGTATTAACAAATAAATAAGTGCAAAATGTTTACATGCCCTAACATCCCCAGCACCCAATGCCTGTGAGTCTAGATAACAACCAGTTTACAGATGATGGCACATGAAGAGACTGAACAAATAATGGAAATTTGATTAAAATTGTACAGCAGTCTTAAATGTGGGTACGTTCACATAGGACTAAATGTGCTAATAAAAATTGGATTGAATTCTCTATAACATTAATTGGATACACTTGAATGTTTTAATTAGTGTAAAGCAGATTGTAGTGTTGGCCATGCATGCTGCAATATTTTTTTATTTTTTTTCTTTCTTTCTTTCTTAAAGGGATTGTAAAGGTTCATTTTTTATTTTCTAAATAGGTTCCTTTAAGCTAGTACATTGTTGGTTCACTTACCTTTTCCTTTGATTTCCCTTCTAAATGTTTTTTTTCTTTGTCTGAATTTCTCACTTCCTGTTTCTCCTCACTAAACTTCACACCATCATCCGAGTGATGTTGAGTCAGCCAGAACAGCTTACTGAACAGCTTACTGAGGAGGAACAGGAAGTGAGAAATTCAGACAAAGAAAACAAAGAAAAAAAATATTTAGAAGGGAAATCTAAGGAAAAGGTAAGTGAACCAACAATGCACTAGCTTAAGGGAACCTATTTAGAAAATAAAAAACTAACCTTTACAACCCCTTTAAATATTTTTAGCATGTTAACACAGTAACGCTAACCATACACATTACGTGAAAATTGGACAATCTGCTATGTTTAGATTTACAAAAGTGAAAACATTCTTCAAAGATTGCAATTTATCATTTTGGAGTTTTATAAATTAGAATCTTATAACACACAAGTTGGCTTGTTTTTAAAGACAATGTTTAATACCCCATAAGACCCACACTTAGCTCTGTGGTCTTGCAATTTCCTAAATAGACCCAAGTCAGACCCGCCATTGTCTCTTCTTGAACCCTCTTCTTGAACCACAGACAAGTCATTGACTGTAGAATAAAGCATATGTTACCCTCAAATTTAAGATTGAATATGTATTTGTGTATCAAAATAGTAAAACTAGCCTTTAACCACTTGGCGTCCGTGTACAGCCGAATGACGGCTACAGCGCGGACCTGAATTTTCGGGAGGCCGTCAATAGACGTCCTCCCCTTCTCTCGCTCCCCGTGTGCACCCTGCAGGGTCACCATCACCGGGTTATGTGCAAGGACATCGGTCCCGAAGAGGAAGGAGGCAGATGTGCCCACAATTACCGCCTGCCAGTGCTACCTGTCAGTGCCCACCAGTGCCACCTATCAATGCCCACGAGTGCCACCTATCAATGCCCACCAGTGGTGCCAATCAGTGCCTCATCAGTGCCACCTAGAAGTGCTGCCTATCAGTGTAACCTACCAGTGCTGATCAGTGCCCATCATTGCCACCCATCAGTGCCCATCACTGCCACCTATCAGTGCCCATCACTGCCACCTATCATTGCCACCTATCAGTGCCACCTATTAGTGCCACTTCTCAGTGCCCACCAGTGCCACCTCTCAGTGCCCACCAGTGCCACCTATCAATGCACTTCAATGCCACCCATCAGTGCCACCTCTCAGTGCCACCTCTCAGTGCCCACCAGTGCCACCTATCAGTGCCCACCAGTGCCGCCTATCAGTGTCCATCAATGCAGCCCATCGGTGCCCATTAGTGCAGCCTCATCAGCGTACATCAATGAAGGAGAAAAATTACCTGTTTGCAAAATTTTATAACAGAATATTAAAAAAAAATCTATAAAAAAAAAAAATCTGTCTTTTTATTTTTTTTTTAACAAAAGCCGCAGAGGTGATCAAATTTCACCAAAATAATTCATTTGGGTACAGTGTTGTATGACAGCGCAATTGTCATTAAAAAAGCGAGAGTGCTGAAAGCTGAAAATTGGTCTGGGCAGGAGGGGCGTTTAAGTGCCCAGTAAGCAAGTGGTTAATGTTTGTATTTATCCTGTAGCTTTAACATACTTGGTGATTCTACCAGTTCCCCTCCCTTCCTGTAGCATGGTGACTACGCCCAGCACAGAAGCAGATCCACACTGCAGTGGTCCGTTTGTATCCCTCTGTTATGTTATCAGATATTCCGACACATAGGGGGTTATTTACGAAAGGCAAATCCACTTTGCACTATAAGTGCACTACCAGTGCACTTGAAAGTGCACTTTGAAGTGCAGTCGCAGTAGATCTGTGGGAGACATGCAAGGAAGATAAAAAACAGCATTTTAGCTTGCACACTATTGGATTATAAAATCAGCAGAGCTTCCCCTCATTTCAGATCTTCCCCTGAGATCTACAATTTTTCATTGTTATTTTACAAACATAATTTTCAGCAGTTTAAAAGGACTCATCTGTAGTACAAGAAGAGGCAGGGATGGGTCTTTATTTGCAAATTGCAGAAATAGAGGAACATACAGATTGTGTGAAGATTCATGGTATTAAACAGCAGGTTACCATTCCTTCCTCAGTATTCCAAGAAGCATAATTCATTATTACTCCTTTAATACGTCAACCCCATTATCGTCTGCAATCTATAGACAAAAATACTTAGCAAAACAAACAAAAAAATTCACTTTTGTCTGCTTTCTCTAGAAAACGTATACATTTTACTCCATAATTTGCCTTAAAGTGGTTGTAAACCCTCCTAATTATTTATTTTTTTAACTAGCTGTAAGAGAAAGGCATAATGAGCTATTATGACTAGCATAATAGCTCATTATGCATCACTTACCTTAGATCGGGGCCCCCAAAGCCGTCCTCGTCTCCCTCTTCAGCCGCATCCATCGCTGCGGCGATAGCCAGAAGGTTACTTCCGGGTATCGCCGCTGCAGCCAATCACAGCGCCGCTCCGGCGCTGTGATTGGCCGGAGCGGCGAAGACGTGACTCCGCGCATGCGCGCGTGAGCCGTCGAATTCGGCTACGTCGTCGAATGTTGCGACCTAGCCGAATTTGTGAATGGGGTTAACCCCATGCGCGTGACGTCAGCGTCGTCGCATTTAAATGCAAATATCTCCTTAACCGTGCAGGTTAAGGAGATATTTCATGCACCTACAGGTAAGCCTTAATCTTGGCTTACCTGTAGGTCTTTGGTAATAAAGTGGGTTTACAACCACTTTAATGACACCAAAATAATGATTCTTATAAAAAAAAGCATAGCACTGTTTTTTACACAGATAATTTTTTTTCAATTTTGAGTATTTTTTTAACCACTTTCCCACTTGCTGACTCGCCACAGTATATGTACTTGTATGTATGTACACGTATGTCATTTTGTTGGATTGCAGCTTCCCGTACCTGGCCGCCTTTGGTTTGATTTGCTATGCGATCACATGATCACAATGTTAGCAAAGCTGTTATGAATGAATCTCCTTCATAACAGCTCTGCTTCCTATACCAGTGAGCTGTGATTGGCTCACAGCCATAACATAGTATATGGGCCAATCACAGAACCCTGTACAGAAGCTGTAGCCAATCACATATCACTAGTTATCACATCTGTCATGAATGTAACCCCTTCATGACCGTTGAAAACATTGGTATTACAATGATAATCATTGTAACAATCAAAGTGTAAAAACAAAACAAAAAAACCCTGAACACCCCCTCCAGATTAGTAGTGTTACTATGGTGACACTGAACTATGCTAAAGAAAGTATGTAAAAGCAAAAAAAGTAAAAAAAATATATAATTAATAAAAAAAAAAAAAATATATTTACTTTTTTTTTTTAAAATACTGGGGCTGATTTACTATAACTCCAGGAAGTACTGAGCACTGAGCAAATAATAGCTCCCATTTTTGCCAATTAAAAATTCAATGCGTAAATTTGCGAATGAAAAAGAGGGCTATTAGCAGCAAACAAGTGTTAGTAAATCTGAAATCAGCGCTAATTAGCGCATCCGCGTACATGCAAATGCCAATTTCCACTACGTTTTTATATAGCACTGTACTGTAACCATGATCCATGTATGTGAAAGAAACATTTTTATATGGGATGTGCTCTACCTCGTGTGCATCTATTGCTGTATATTGCAATTAGTATTCCTAGTTTTTTTCCTTCTTTTGCTAACGAATACAGTTATAAATGATTATTACATAGTAATGTCTGCTATTCTGTAACATTACATGTATTAAACATTTAGGTTACCCATTTGTTGTATGTTGTTTTTTTCATGTTTTTTTTTTTTCATTTAGGTGGCTATAAAGCGGTAATTATTTATGTTTATTCTTTAATCATACTTCACTATTACGCAGGTCTTGTACTTAGCACAATGGCTTGGTGGTCTGCTCAGATGTCTCCACAGCTCTCATGGTACAAGTTCAAATACCAGCCAACCTACCATACAACAGCTATGTTTATTATTTGCACAAGCAAATTAAAATAAACAAAGAAATGTAAACTGCCCATTAGCTAGTGTGTGATGTTTGGAATTCCACACCATAATATTATTGAATAAAAGTGCATTGGCTAATTGGCATTCACCTATTTTCAGCATATGCTGCTTTGGCTAATTGGCATTTGCCTTTTTTTCACCAAGTCAATCTTTTAGTATCTCTCTGAGGGATTTGAACCCATGAGTGCTTCAAAGCCTGAGTTTTTCAAGGTAGAAGTGCTGACCACTAGCCTATTGAGCGTAGCACAAACATCTACTAGTGTGTGATGTTTCTTCTTCCTGAGCTGTCTCTCCTGTTGCTGCCGTCTTCTCCCGCTGCTGTGTTCTTCCGCACAGTCGGTTACCCGCTAAAAAAAAAAAGCTGCTCTTCTTCTGTGGCCATCCGATAACGTCACTCGGAGAGCCCGCTCCATGGCTATGTAAGAGACGCCACACAGCGGGTGACAACACAGAGGAGGAAGACCGCCACAGAAGAAGAGCGGCTTTTTTTTTATTAGCAGGTAACCGACTGCGCGGAAGAACACAGCAACTGGAGAAATATGCTGCTGAGTAAAATGCACACTTTCAGGAGGTGCTGCCGTCAGTAGGATTTGAATTCATGGCTTAAACCTTTGAGGGCAGCAGGGAATACCACTATGCTACAGAGCTGAGCACATACCTACAGAGAAAATACATTTACTAATGTTTAATTCTATACAATAATGTTTTGCATTTCAGGCATTAAAGAGGAAGTAAACCCATTTTTAAAAAAAAAAAACTGCAAAAGAAAGGCATAATGAGCTAGTATGTATAGCATACTAGCACATTATGAATGACTTACCTGATATCAAAGCCCCCAAACTGCTCGTCGTTCCCCTCCGCCATCTTGCCTCGATGTCCCATCACTGCCTTCAGTGTATCGCCGCTCCGGCGATGTGATTGGCCGGAGCAGCGATGACGTCACACGCATGCGTGCTGGGGCCGGCGAGATCCCATTCAGAAAACCGGCAATGATGTCGGCCTGCTAGTGCGCATGCGTGTGACGTCATCTCATCTGTGCCATTTTAAAAGCAAATATCTCCTTAACCGTGTAGTTAACCTATTTCTTGTACCTACAGGTAAGCCTTAATCTAGGCTTACCTGTAGGTGCAAGTTGTCTAAGTGGGTTTACAACCACTTTAATATTATAGTAACAACCATGCTCATGCTGATGTGGCATTGGCTAATAGGCATTCGCCTCTTTTCAGCATATGCTGCTGAGAGTTTGATGGTGGGACTACTTTATATTCTAGGTATAATAGTACTCAGCACAGTGACTTAGGCCCCTTTTACACTTGTGCGACCTGAAAGTTGTGTGTTAAGCAATGCCTGTGTAATCTTGAGGTCTATGGACGCAGGAGTCGCAGGGAAAGGAGCGCAAATTTCCGTCTGCATTTTTTCCACAATCCCAGGGAATGCCTGTGTAAACTTAAGGGCTATGAACCTCAACTCGTATCAAAGTCGGACCAAAGTAGTACAGGGACTACTTTGAAGTCGGTGTGACTTGAAGTTGCACAGATATAAATGGTACACATTAAAAATCATGGGGTATGACTTGTCATGCAACTCTGATGACCAAAGTTGCAGGAAAAGTCGCTGAAGTGTGAAAAGGGCCTCAGCCTGACTTTGTGAGCGATTTCAGAGACATCAGTGCACTTTTCTGCACAGATGTCTAGTGAAATCACATAGGTCTCAACTGTCCCTGATTTGGAACAAAGTCCCTCTGTCCCTCTTTCCTCCTCATTTGTCCCTCATTTTGTTCTGATCTGTATAGTTTTATATAAAATGCAATTTTTATCTTTCAGAAGGGTTTTCCAGCGCTAAACCTTTCATCTAAATTTCTAAATTGCTTTGTTTGTAAATTCCCAAAGCCAATCTAAAGGGATATTATTGTTAAAAAAAAAGCACTTTGGGGTTTAACTAATATATATATAATTTTAAATAATTCTCCTTTAATAAAGGTGTTTTAGGAGGTGTGTCCTATGCCTACATACTTTTGCTAATAGTTGTCCCTTATACCCATCTCAAAAAGTTGGGAGGTAAGAAATCGCCTCCTGAAGTCGCCCAAAGTAGTGTAACTACTTTTTGGAACCTGTGTGGCGTCGCACCAATTCGGACAGTTCTATTGCCGTCAATATGCGCCGATTTGGCCTGTAATTTCACATGTCAATTCAGAGCTATGTGAACATGGGTGAAGTTGCATAGATATGAATGGAACTCATGGGGGGGAAACTTTTAATGCGATTCTGAGGTCCAAAGCTGCATGAAAAGTCACATAAGTGTGAAAGTAACCTAATGAGATTAAATGATAACACCTTTGAATAAAGCCCCATTTGCACTTGTGCGACTTTAAAATTGCACTGCTTTTCCAAGACTTGAAGCAATGTCTGTGTAATCTTGTGGTGTATGGACCTCAAATCGCATCAAAGTCAAACCAAGGTAGTGCAGGGATGAATTTTCCCCACTTTCAAGATGCACAAGTGACAATAGGGCCAAATTCAAAGATATCCTTGAATCTCTTTCACACTGCTGCGACCTGAAAGTCACACTAATTTGCTGCCACTTTGCCGCTGCAACTTGGCCCCAACTTCTGGGAATGCCGGTGTAATATTGCACCCTATGTACCTTAAGTCACATGAGGCTCTGTTTCCACTATTGCAACCCTTAAATTCGCATGATTTTGCCACGATTTTGATGTGACTTGGAGCAATGCCTGTATATTCTTGAGGTCTATGGACCTCAAGTTGTATCAAAGTGGGACCAAAGTAGTGCAGGGACTGCTTTGAAGTCGCTGCCACTTGATGACGCACAGATATGAACCATACTCATTGGAAATCATAGGGTATGACATGTCATGCAACTTTGCAGTCCCAAGTCGCACTAGTGGAAACCGAGCCTGAAAGACACACCAAAGTAGTACAGAGACTACTTTGAAGTTGGTGTGACTTAATGTAGCACAGATATGAATGGTTATCATTGAGAATCATGAAAAGTCACCCAACTGTGAATCAAGTCATATATATTTTAATAGAAAGGAGCTCTCATTTATACTTGCATAGTCCTTACTGATTTACATCAGCAGAACAAATGCAGGAAGTAGTGATGTGTGCACATGGGTCAGAAGCAAATGTGTGGTGATAACAAACAAATCAATGAAGCCCACCCACACCAAATCCACCCCTACCTTGAGTAAGCACAAGTACATATCCTACACTTACCCGGCAAATCAGCAGCACCTCCTCTATGCTAAAGAGGGCCTCGCCATGTCCACCTAGATGGAGATCCTGACCAGCACAGGAACTTCCGGGTGATTACAATGACTCATTTCCGGGTCAGGAGGTGAAACCATGCTCTGTTGATTGCAGCTGCGAATATATGATCTCAATCACGATTAGAATTTATTAATTTTGATTATTTGCAGATATGCAAATCTGTATTTCTACATATGATATTTGAAGGTAAACTTAAGGGAGTTTGATAAGAAATGGTGTCTCTGGCATAGCAGCAGGTGAATTACAAAGGCAAAAGGCCCAGTTTGAGCCCTGCTTCACACTGACAGCGGGAGGAAATCGTTCAGCAGAAGTCATACGATTTCATTCCCGCATGTCAGTCCCGACTGCAGGAGGGGGGGGGGGGACATCAGAGAAATCTGTGCAGGTTTCTGCACTTATATCAATACAAATCACACCAATTAGAACAGCGCAATTGCCACCGATCTGACATGTCAAATCACACCAATGTGAACCAGAGCTGACTCACACAACACTGCCTATCCTCCAGCTGAATTCATTACCTGCAATTCTCCACAGCTGTTATATATAAAGATTCCACCTTTATTATTTACTTGCAGGTGTGCTGAAGCCTAGTATTACATTGGGGCGATTTGTCATGCAATTTCAGAAATCAAACCGCATGACTATTGGTGGCAATTGCACTGTTCCAATCGATGCAACCCCAATTTTGTGGCGCCACACCGATTTGCGAAAGGAGTTCCTGCACTACTTTTGCCGATATCAGGTGCGACTTCAATAGACATTTGTGTATGAAGCCACACAGATGTCTATCAAGTAGTACCTAAAATCGCGCTAGCTTAAGTGAAGTAGCGCAATTTCAAAGTAGCATCAATGTGAACAAGGGCAAAGAGATTAATTTTTTCTTTCCATATAGAAATAAAATATTAAGGATCTTGCACTTTGCCAAAACCACCACCACAAAAAAAAAAATAAAAATAAAAAAAATCAAATAAAATCAAAAAATAAAATCAATATGCTTACTTTCTCATCTGCAAACATTGTTGATTATTGAATGTATTCTTTGGGACATCGTCTTGTCATTTGAATAATAAAAATATTCAAAGTTAAAATAATAAAATAAAAAAATAAAATAAAAAAAGCACACCAAAGCTCAATAATGTACTTTTATTTTGCCAGCAGAAACAAAAATTATGTACATTCATTTACTAGCTTCAAAAAAATTTGGACAGGATACATGGTGCTACATTTAGCAATTTGATTTTAAGGGCCCTGCTTATAGGAGACTACAATCCAAAATTTGTCAAAACCTTAGAGTGTACACAGCTTTACTTTTAGTGTATAACGGGCAACACATCACATTTTTATCTGCAAGATTATAGAAACATACTTAAGTCCAGTGGCGGCTGGTGCTCAAATTTTTTGGGGGGGCGCAAAAGAAAACACATCAATTGCCGCCACTGTGCCCATTAAACGCAGCCACTGTGCCCAAACGCCACTAGTTTGTCCCCAAATGCAGCCAGTTTCCCCCCATATACAGCCAGCCAGTTTGTCCCCAAAATACAGCCAGTTTCCCCCCCCATATACAGCCAGTTTGTCCCCCATATACAGCCAGTTTGTCCCCCAATATACAGCCAGTTGCCCCCCATATACAGCCAGTTTGTCCCCCAAATACAGCCAGCTTGTCCCCCAAATACAGCCAGCTTGTCCCCCAAATACAGCCAGCTTGTCCCCCATAATACAGCCAGTTTGTCCCCCATAATACAGCCAGTTTGTCCCCCATAATACAGCCAGTTTGTCTTATATGCAGCCAGTTTGTCCCCAATATGCAGCCAGTTTGTCCCCAATATGCAGCCAGTTTGTCCCCAATATGCAGCCAGTTTGTCCCCCCCCCAGCCCTGCACTTACCTTCCTCGAGTCAGCGCTGTCCTTCTTCCGTCCTCGATGTCTTCTCCCGCCCTCGATGTCGCTTCAGCCAATCAGGTTACCGGTAACCAGACCTGGTGAAGCTGATTGGCCAGGGAACGCACCCCTGTGCGTCCTCTCATTAGATATTTAGAAGCCGATTACAGCCCTCAGGCTGTAGTCGGGAAGCCTATCAGAGCCTGCTGGCTCTGATAGGCACTTCTAAAGACCAACCAGACGCTGTGATTCAGATGGCCAGCGCTCAAGGGGCCGGCCATCTGAATAGTGGGTGGCAGCAATACATAGGTTCATGCAATGCATGAACCTATGTATTGTGAGCGACGGCCGGGCGCAGAAGCGAGCGGCGGCGGCGCTTCTGCACCCACTATGGATGCACCGCCACTTGTGTGAAGAAAAGGACATTTAAAAAAAAAAAAACTCTTAAAGGGCCCTTTTTTTTTTTAAATGTCCTTTTTTTTGATGACCACGGGAGGGGGCGGCGCCCGGGTGCCCCCTATGGACAGGCCGCCACTGCTTAAGTCATTATTCTTACAAAGCATTCCAACATAATATTAAAAGACACATGTTCAAAACACCCACCCCCACCCCACAATCCACATATACATACATTGGTGACCATGTTCTGCTGGAAGCTGCATTTCTGTGTACACGATTAAGCAATGAGATCCAAGAGTAGAAAGGTCAGCAGATGCTTCCAAACGATTTTGTATGGTCAGACAGGAACAATACACACACAATTTTTGATTGAAAAAATGCACAAGAATTTCAGCAAATAACACTAGTTGGGGGTTTGTCAATCTGCACAATATCATTCCTTCTCCCCTCCCCCCACAAATCACAGCAAAATCCTAGCCTTCTCAGATCAAACGATCCCCCATACTGCAGGCCTTTATATAAGAGAGGTTGTATTGTTAGCAAACTGACACACACCCAATAGAAGTACATGCCCACTAGAAGTACACGCCCACCAGTATCTTTCAATCTGTCTCTTCGTGCATGTCTAAAGTGATTGCACCTGATGAGCAGGAACACATAATACTATTTGCAACTGTGTTAGCCCTTGGCTATGTGCATCAAATCTCCAACTACAGGCCAAAGATCCAAGTCCATTTGCATGCACATAAAAAAAGCAACAGTTTTCTAAGCATATGTACCTGTGCAGTGTAAACCATACAATTTTAAATGTCCAAGTCCCTGGGCATGATTAGTGCTAACAAACATTAACATCAGTCCCTGGCTCCAATGAGCTTCCAATCTAAAGTCCAAAACTAACTTTTTTACATTAGAGACTATTTTGACAGGAGACAAATAAAATCCCATCATGTGTTAGGATTGTGGTGAGAAACCCACACAGGGAAAACATATAAACTTCAACATAAGCATAAGCATGTTGGGGAATTGAACCAGCAACCCCAGTGCTGCTAGATGGAATTGCTACCCACTTAGCCACCAGGCAGCCTCACACATGTTCTCTGCATCTCTGTGGTGTGAACCAGCCCTAAGTCCATAGCCAAGTTCCATGTCTCCAAGCAATATACAATATATTGGCCTAAGTATTGGGACACCTGCCTTTAAACACACATGAACTGTAATGGCATCCCAGTCTTAGTCCGTAGGGTTCAATATTGAGTTGGCCCACCCTTTGCAGCTATAACAGCTTCAACTCTTCTGGGAAGGCTGTCCACAAGGTTTAGGAGTGTGTCTATGGGAATGTTTGACCATTCTTCCAAGTGCATTTGTGAGGTCAGGCACTGATGTTGGACGAGAAGGCCTGGCCTGCAGTCTCCGCTCTAATTCATCCCCAAGGTGTTCTGTTGTGTTGAGGTCAGGACTCTGTTCAGGCCAGTCAATTTCCTCCACCCCGAACTCACTCATCCATGTCTTTATGGACCTTTCTTTGTGCACTGGTCCAATTCATTTGGAGGAGGGGGATTATGGTGTAGGGTTGTTTTTCAGGGGTTGGGCTTGGCCCCTTAGTTCCAGTGAAGGGAACTCTTAAGGCATCAGCATAGCAAGACATTTTGGACAATTTCATGCTCCCAACTTTGTGGGAACAGTTTGGGGTGGCCCCTTCCTGTCTCAACATGACTGCACACCAGTGCACAAAGCAAGGTCCATAAAGACATGGATGAGCGAGTTTGGGGTGGAGAAACTTGACTGGCCTGCACAGAGTCCTGACCTGAACCCGATAGAACACCCTTTGGCTGAATTAGAGCAGAGACTGCGAGCCAGGCCTTCTCATCCAACATCAGTGCCTGGCCTCACAAATGCACTTCTGGAAGAATGATCAAACATCTCCATAGACACACTAAAACTTGTGGACAGCCTTACCAGCCTTCCCAGAAGCTGTTCTAGCTGCAAAGGGTGGGCCAAATCAAATTTTAACCCTACAGACTAAGACTGGGCTGCCATTAAAGTTCATGCGCGTCGGGACCCTTCGGGGTAAGACCGCGCTATATTAAGATACCTCTCAACTGAACTCAACTCATGTGTGTTTAAAGGCAGGCGTCCCAATACTTTTAGCTACATTTTGTATCGGGCAAGATTTACAATGGTGGTGGAACCCTCCTACACATAAATATGACATTTAGAAATATTTTAAGCCCTGGGAGATGGGACAACTTCACTACATGAAGCAGCATGCTTGGGATTTGAACCCAGACATTCAGGGATGCTAAGCAGAAGTTCTAATCTCTAAGCCACAGAGCTGCCACGTGTGAGATCCTCATTCACATAAATACACGTAAATACTGCATTTCTTTAGGCATACAGGTGATGGAATTACATTACTCAAGAGTTATTCTTCTTGATTTATTCTGTGAAATTTGGTGTTTTTTTGTGGGTGAGTTTAGAATAGTGATATTACCCTCAAATTTTGGGGAATTACATTTTGATTTCTGATGTTGGAACACATATCAAATTTTTGGGGCTCAAATTATGATTTTTTAGAAATAATAAAAAGCACCAAAAAATGTGACTGGTTTTAAATTTGCACAGCAATGGTATTGTTTGTGCTTTGTAAAGACATCTGTGTGAGTTTGGGTAAAGATTGATGTGAGATGGAGAGTAACAAGTGAAAGTGACAGAGATATATTTTCCTGGTGCCTTCATGGCAGCATACTAAGGGTTAATGGCTCTGCCTGGATTAACTCACAGGACCACGTAACTCTATAAAAGAAAGAGTTACTCCCCCCTCAGGTATTCTTTTTTCCTGTCCTTATCCAACTGCAGGATCACAGATCAGCCCTGCCTCACCGTCATATGGTGTAACCATTGCAGGTTCATGCTCTCCTGCAGGATGGAGTCCCATCACTTGGACTGCTAAATGCATCACATAAGTATGGGAGCCTGTTTTTCTGTGGATCTTTTTGGGGCCTGTCTAAAACATCCAGGAGCACCTCCTTCTCCTCTGTGGCTTTTGGCTGACTATTCCAGGGCAAGACAGCACAAGGTACCTTTTAGAGCACTTCAGCGGCGTTCTTTTTTTTTCCTCATGTGTACCTGACACTGCATTCATGCGTGACAATGCATTCATGTGCAACTGTCTCCATTGCATACTTGTGCAGTACCTAGTGCTGACTCCATGTGCACCTCACACTGCATACTAGGGATGAGCTTCGTGTTCGAGTCGAACATACGTTCGACTCAAACATCGGCTGTTCGATCGTTCGACGAAGATCGAACGATTTGGGCCGTTCGCGCCAAATTCGAGTGACGCGAACGGCCCACAATGCACTACGCCATCGCAGTGTCATCCAGGCGCTGTGATTGGCCAAGCATGCACTGTGACCCCGCATGCTTGGCCAATCACAGCGCCGGCAGCGAGGAGAGCAATGATTGGCCACAGGCAGGATGCCTGTGGCCAATTATTGCTGAGGGGGTTTAGTACACGCCCCACACTATAAAAGGCCGCCAGCGCGGCGGCCTTGTGTAGTGTGTTCCGGAGCAGGGAAAGAGAAGCATAGGCAGGGACAGTGTCATTTTTTTTCCTTTACTAATCCTGGATTCCTTGTGTTTAGGGACAAATAAGGATAGGTAGGGAGAGTGTCAGTGACAGTGTGTTATTCTGTGCTAAACCTTGTTTGTAGGGACAGAGAGGTACAGTGAGGGAAAGTGTCAGTGTGCTATTCTGTGCTAATCCTTGTTTGTAGGGACAGAGAGGTACAGTGAGGGAAAGTGTCAGTGTGCTATTCTGTTCTAAACCAATCTTGCTGAACCATATTTTCAATCCTTGAGTTTAGGGACAGAGAAGGACACTCGTGGAAATTATCAGTGTGCTATTCTGTGCTAAATCTTGTTTGTAGGGAGGGACAGAGTAGGACAGTGAGGGAAAGTGTCAGTGTGCTATTCTGTTCTAAACCAATTTTGCTGAACCATATTTTCAATCCTTGAGTTTAGGGACAGAGAGGTACAGTGAGTGAAATTGACAGTGTGCTATTCTGTTCGAAACCAATTTTGCTGTTCCATATTTCAAATCCTTGAGTTTAGGGACAGAGAAGGACACTCGTGGAAATTATCAGTGTGCTATTCTGTGCTAAATCTTGTTTGTAGGGAGGGACAGAGTAGGACAGTGAGGGAAAGTGTCAGTGTGCTATTCTGTTCTAAACCAATTTTGCTGTTCTATATTTTCAATCCTTGAGTTTAGGGACAGAGAAGGACACTCGTGGAAATTAACAGTGTGCTATTCTGTGCTAAATTTTGTTTGTAGGGAGGGACAGAGTAGGACAGTGAGGGAAAGTGTCAGTGTGCTATTCTGTTCTAAACCAATTTTGCTGTTCCATATTTTCAATCCTTGAGTTTAGGGACAGAGAAGGACACTCGTGGCAATTATCAGTGTGCTATTCTGTGCTAAATCTTGTTTGTAGGGAGGGACAGAGTAGGACAGTGAGGGAAAGTGTCAGTGTGCTATTCTGTTCTAAACCAATTTTGCTGAACCATATTTTCAATCCTTGAGTTTAGGGACAGAGAGGTACAGTGAGTGAAACTGACAGTGTGCTATTCTGTTCTAAACCAATTTTGCTGTTCCATATTTCAAATCCTTGAGTTTAGGGACAGAGAAGGACACTCGTGGAAACTATCAGTGTGCTATTCTGTGCTAAATCTTGTTTGTAGGGAGGGACAGAGTAGGACAGTGAGGGAAAGTGTCAGTGTGCTATTCTGTTCTAAACCAATTTTGCTGTTCCATATTTTCAATCCTTGAGTTTAGGGACAGAGAAGGACACTCGTGGCAATTATCAGTGTGCTATTCTGTGCTAAATCTTGTTTGTAGGGAGGGACAGAGTAGGACAGTGAGGGAAAGTGTTAGTGTGCTATTCTGTTCTAAACCAATTTTGCTGAACCATATTTTCAATCCTTGAGTTTAGGGACAGAGAGGTACAGTGAGTGAAACTGACAGTGTGCTATTCTGTTCTAAACCAATTTTGCTGTTCCATATTTCAAATCCTTGAGTTTAGGGACAGAGAAGGACACTCGTGGAAATTAACAGTGTGCTATTCTGTGCTAAATCTTGTTTGTAGGGGGGGACAGAGTAGGACAGTGAGGGAAAGTGTCATTGTGCTATTCTGTTCTAAACCAATTTTGCTGAACCATATTTTCAATCCTTGAGTTTAGGGACAGAGAGGTACAGTGAGTGAAACTGACAGTGTGCTATTCTGTTCTAAACCAATTTTGCTGTTCCATATTTCAAATCCTTGAGTTTAGGGACAGAGAAGGACACTCGTGGCAATTATCAGTGTGCTAAATCTTGTTTGTAGGGAGGGACAGAGTAGGACAGTGAGGGAAAGTGTCAGTGTGCTATTCTGTTCTAAACCAATTTTGCTGAACCATATTTTCAATCCTTGTGTTTAGGGACAGAGAAGGATAGGCAGGGGACAGTGTCAGTGTCATTGTTGCTAAGCCTCCTGCACAGTATACACCTGAAGGTAGCCCTTATTGCTCTTTTTCCCATCTCCCTGCAGGCCATCCATTAAAATGTCTGGAAGGCAAACAAGGAGAGGCAGACAGTCAGGAGGCAAAAAAAGAGGGCAAGCAGGCTCTGTGTCTGGGGGCAACAGTGCTGGTCGTGGACGCGGTGCATTGTCATCAGCACATGGCCATGGGACACGCTTGTCCTTCTTTTCGGCAGCTGGACATGTTGAGCCACATCATGCCGAAGACTTGGTAGAGTGGATGACCAAGCCCACCTCATCCTCCTCATCCTCTCTCACCCAGGCTCAGGGTACTGGCAAAGCAGCTGCCAAAGCGTCCTCTTCTCTGGTATCATTATCTTCATTAGTCAATCCTTCCCTAGACCCACCATGTCCTCCTCCTGAGGAGTCCCCCGAACTGTTTGAGCACAGTGTTGGGTACATGCTCCAGGAGGATGCCCAGCGTTTCGAAGGATCTGATGATGATACCCAGCTACAGGAAGGCAGCAGTGTGAGAGCAGAGAGAGGGGATGCTCAAGAAGGACACCAATCTGGCAGTCATGCTCCAGCAGCTGCAGCATACTGCCAGATTGGCTCCAGTGATGAGGAGGGAGGGGATGATGAGGTCACTGACTCCACGTGGGTGCCTAATAGGAGAGAGGAGGAGGAGGAGGAGGATGAGGAGGAGGCACATCTCCAACGAGGCAGGATGCCCTTAAGTGGCCAGCGTATGGGCAGCACACCGACGGAATCACACCGCAGAGCTTCGCCTGTGCAGGGCGCTGCCTCTGCCCGTCATTCAAAAAGTTCTTTGGTGTGGGCCTTTTTTGAGGCGAGTGCATCAGATCGCACAGCTGCTGTTTGCAACATATGTCTCAAGCGTATATCGCGTGGCCAAAACATCAGCCGCTTGGGCACCACATGCTTGATCAGACATATGTTGACCTGCCATGCAGCTCGTTGGCAAGCCTACCTTAAAGACCCACACCAAAGAACAAAGCTGACCTCTTCTTGCACCGCATCAGCTGGGATCTCCAACCCCACTATACCTTCACTCCTCTCTGAAACCTGCTCTGAGAGGAATGAAGGTGTAGAATTAGGTGTGTCACAGGCAAGTACTTGCGGGCACTCTGCTAGCAGTACACCAACGTCCGATTCTAGCAGGCAAATTTCCCTGCCCCAGCTGCTGGACCGTCGAAAGAAGTTCACTCCCAGCCATCCACATGCCCAGCGGTTGAATGCTAGCTTGGCTAAATTGCTAGCGCTTCAACTGCTGCCTTTTCAGTTGGTAGACTCGGCCCCCTTCCGTGAGTTTGTGCAATGTGCGGTTCCTCAGTGGCAGGTTCCCAAACGCCACTTTTTCGCACGGAAGGCGATTCCGGCTCTCTACAGGCATGTGGAAGGCAATGTCTTGGCCTCGCTGGACAGGACGGTCAGCGGTAAGGTGCATATTACCGCTGACTCATGGTCCAGCAGGCATGGACAGGGACGTTACCTTTCTTTCACGGCCCATTGGGTCACTCTTTTGGCAGCTGGGAAGGATGCAGGACAAGGTGCAGTAGTGTTGGAGGTTGTTCCACCGCCACGCCTCCAAAATGCTACTACTGGTTGTGACACACCTCTCTCCTCCACCCCCTCCTCTTCTTCTTCCTCCATGGCCTCTTCCTGTGGTTTGTCCTCGGAACCAGCGGTGCTCTGTAGGCGTTCAAGGGGCTACGCAAGTACGCAGGCAAAAAGATGCCATGCCGTGCTTGCGCTGGTGTGTTTGGGGGACAGGAGCCACACTGGGGCAGAGGTCCTGTCTGCTCTGCAGGGGCAGGCCGAGAGGTGGTTGACGCCACGCCAGCTTAAGCCAGGAATGGTGGTTTGCGACAATGGCACCAACCTCCTCTCCGCCCTCCGACAGGGACAACTGACCCATGTGCCCTGTATGGCTCACGTCCTTAACCTGGTGGTGCAGCGGTTCTTGGGCAGGTACCCGGGCTTACAGGATGTCCTGAGGCAGGCCAGGAAAGTCTGTGTGCATTTCCGCAGATCTTATAATGCCAGTGCTCGCCTGGCTGAGCTGCAAAAGGAGTTGAACCTGCCCAAGAACCGCCTTATATGTGACATGCCCACCAGGTGGAACTCAACGTTGGCCATGCTGCAGTGGCTGCACACGCAGCAGAGGGCCATCAATGAGTACCTGTGCGACTACGGCACCAGGACAGGGTCAGGGGAGCTCGGGTTTTTTTCACCACGCCAGTGGGGCAAGATCAGGGATGCATGCACTGTCCTGGCACCATTTGAGGAGGCCACGAGGATGGTGAGCAGTGACAGTGCATGCATCAGTGACACTGTACCTCTTGTCCACCTGTTGGAGCACACGCTGCGTGGAATAATGGACAGGGCACTTGAGGCAGAACAGAGGCAGGAAGAGGAGGACTTCCTTGCCTCTCAAGGCCCCCTTTACCCAGACAGTGTTCCTTCTGTCCCACCCATCGCACAGGAAGAGGAGGAGGAGGAGGGGAGGAGGATTGTGTCAGAATGGAGGTGGAGGCTGGCACTCAGCATCATCAGCAGCAGTCTTTTAGGGATGATTTACAGTCCCAAGAAACCAGTGGACTTGTACGTGGCTGGGAGGAGGTGGCTGCGGATCATGTCGTCCTTAGTGACCCAGAGGACTCCGGACTGAATGCCTCAGCTAACCTACACTGCATGGCCTCCCTGATCCTGCAAAGTCTGCGGAAGGATCCTCGTATTCTTCGGATCAAGGAGAGGGACCATTACTGGCTGGCCACTCTCCTTGATCCACGGTACAAGGGTAAGGTTGCGGACCTTATCGTACCGTCGCAGAGGGAGCAGAGGATGAGACAACTCCGGGAGGCCTTGCAGAAAGGTCTGTGCAACGCGTTCCCAGAGACTGGGAGGTTACAAACTCCTGGTCCTGGACAACGAGTTGCTGAGGCTTCGGGCAGTCAAAGAAGGAGCGGTGGGGAAGGTGGCCGTCTGACCGATGCGTTCAGACAATTCTTTAGTCCGCAGCCCCAAAGTATGATCGGTTCCAGCAACCATCGCCAGCGTCTGATATACATGGTCCAGGAATACCTAGGGGCAAGGTCAGACTTGGACACCTTCCCCACCGAAAATCCTCTGGCTTACTGGGTCTTGAGGATGGATCACTGGCCAGAGCTTGCACAGTATGCAATTGAGCTACTGGCCTGTCCTGCATCCAGCGTTCTTTCAGAACGCACATTCAGTGCTGCTGGAGGATTTGTCACGGATCACAGGGTGCGCCTGTCCACCGACTCGGTTGATCGACTGACTTTCATCAAGATGAACCAGTCTTGGATCACCACCAGCTACCACACACCAGATGCTGATATAACAGACTAATTGATTTTAAAATGTCACATCCCTTCAAGACTGATGCTGATGCTGAGTGCCTGTGCTGTTATGTTGACTGGCTATCCTCCTCCTCCTCCTCAATGATACGATTAATGATGATAGCTTGGAAGATCATTTTGGTTTATGGGTGATGCCACCAGTGGCTAAGGCCCAATTTTTCAGCCCCTGTTTAACAGGGGCGTGTAATTAAAATTTTTGATGCAATACTTTGCAACAGGCCTCATTGCTGTGCTCCAAGTACAGTATCTGTGAGGGGTTGCAGTGTTGTGCCACCAGTGCCTAAGGCCCAATTTTTCAGCCCCTGTTAAACAGGGGCATGCAATTATAATTATTGATCTAATAATTCACAGCAGGGCCCATTGCTGCGCCCACCAAGAGTAACTGTCAGGCCTTACAGTGTTGTGGCACCAGCACCACCATCACCACCACCACCACCACCAAAGGCCCAATTTTTCAGCCCCTGTTCAACAGGGGCATGCAATTATAATTATTGATCGAATAATTCACAGCAGGACCCATTGCTGCGCCCACCAAGAGTAACTGTCAGGCCTTACAGTGTTGTGGCACCAGCACCACCATCAAAGGCCCAATTTTTCAGCCCCTGTTAAACAGGGGCATGCAATTATAATTAATGATCTAATAATTCACAGCAGGGCCCATTGCTGCACCCACCAAGAGTAACTGTCAGGCCTTACAGTGTTGTGGCACCAGCACCACCATCAAAGGCCCAATTTTTCAGCCCCTGTTCAACAGGGGCATGCAATTATAATTATTGATCGAATAATTCACAGCAGGACCCATTGCTGCGCCCACCAAGAGTAACTGTCAGGCCTTAGTGTTGTGGCACCAGCACCACCATCAAAGGCCCAATTTTTACTACCACTGATCAACAATTATATGTTATTACAATTCCTGATATAATAGTTGACAGCAGGGCGTTCCAGCACCCACCAAGAATAACTGTGAGTGCTTTCAGTGTTGTGCCAACACCAACACCTAAGGGGCCAATTTCTGCAGAGTATATATGGCTGGTCCCTACTTTCAAACATCCAACTTACAAACTACTACTACTTGCAAACGGAAGAAGACAACAGGAAGTGAGAGGAAATCTACCCCTTGGAAGGAAAATTCTCTCCTTTAAGAATTAATATGGGAGAAAGGTGTCTCCTCTCTACTGATGCTTTATCACCAATCCTTGTTTCAATAAAAACACCACATTTCAAAAACAGTTGTCATTGGGATGCAAAGTGAGGTGAAATGTTCTGAACAGGGGCACAGACAGCAAAAAAAATGTGACAGGGGTGATAACCGTTCCCTATGTTTTACAAAAAGCTAAAAAAAAGGAATTTGGCATGGAGCTACACTTAAACAATGCAGCTGTTCAAAATTACAAACAGATTCTACATAAGAACAAACCTACAGTCCCTGTCTTGTATGCACCGCCTGTATACGGCTGTTCAGAGTATATAGGTCCTTTTTTATTTTGTGTGCGGGGTTCCCCTTAATATCCATATAAGACCCAAAGGGGCTGGTAATGGGCTGGGGTGGGGGGGGGGGTTGATGGGGTAGCTATGCCATTTTTCCTAAAGATTTTCATCCATATTACCGGGACCAGACATTGCATTAAAGCCGCAAGCAGTTTTAAATGGCTTTTTTTCCTTTAGAAATGTTATTTTGTGCAGGGACAGTTCTAAACACGGGAAACACGTGGCACTTCACAGGCATACTTTAGACACCCCCCAGGTACAATATTTAAAGAAATATTTGACTTTTTTTTTTTCACTTTATGCATCATTAAAATGACTGCTCCCGGAAAACGTCCGTTTTTAAAACTTCTTTTTGCATTGATACATGTCCCCTGGTGCAGAACCCGGGTTCCCAAACTCTGTTTCGGACAATAACATGGATAATAGTCGTTATAATTAGCACTTTAGAATCCGAACGTTCGCATCCATTGTATTTAATAGGGTTCTAATGTTCGTGCGAACTTTCGGTCCGTTCGCGGGTTCTGGTGCGAACCGAACCCGGGGGTGTTCGGCTCATCACTACTGCATACATGTGCACCTGGTGATGCCCCCATGTGCACCTAACACTGAGTCCATGTGTACCTGATGGTGCCTCCATGTGCACCTAACATTGCATACTTGTGCAGTACCTAGTGCTGCCTCCATGTGCACCTCACACTGCATACATGTGCACCTGGTGATCCCCCCATGTCCACCTAACACTGAGTCCATGTGTACCTGATGGTGCCTCCATGTGCACCTAACATTGCATACTTGTGCACCTGCCGATGCTTCCATGTGCACCTAACACTGCATCTATGTGTGCCTGGTGCTGCCTCCATGTGCACCTCACACTGCATACATGTGCACCTGGTGATGCCTCCATGTGCACCTAACACTGAGTCCATGTGTACTTGGTGATGCCTTCATGTGCACCTAACTCTGCCTCCATGTGTACCCAGTGCTGACTCCCGTGTACCTGGCGCTAGACGCTATACTCATAAGCGCTGCCTCCAGGTGCGGTCCTCTCCTGAAGATTCCTTCCATTGGTGGGAGCCGTGAGTGGCCTGATAATACCGCCGGCTGCACCGCCATTCCCCCCCCCTTTCCCTGTGGGTGCGGGTGCTTCACGCGCGTCTCCTTGCACAGTCTCATCATCTCGGGGGTGGAGTCACAGCGGAACGTCACAGCGCATGCGCAGTAGCCTTCTGAGGCCGAGCAGTGGCCATCTTGGTACACCCTGTAGATTGTATGATTTTTGGCTAATTTAAAGCCTGCCAAAGTAAAAATAAGACATCCTCTATTCTCTGCTCCCTCCATTACCTTTTCATATAGCCTGACCAGTAGTATTAACGGTACATGTATGTATATATGTATATATGTGTGTGTATGTATATATGTATGCGCATGCGCACATGTGTGTATATATATGTGTATGGGTGTATATCGATGTGTATGTACATTGGTATATTGGTAAATAATTAATAGTAGTATTAATTAGTATCCCCTTCCTATACCTTTACGTATTTAGATTTAATCTTAGCCCTAGCCGCTGTGATATTACAATGCCGCATCAATAAAGATCCTCAACATACCGCTAGGTAAGGGCTGCAACTAACAGGTAAGTTCCTTCATTCAAAGAGCAAGGGCATATGGAAACATTCTCTGTTTATTTCCGCAAGCCCGCATCGAGAGCCACCCGCAGGGGTTCTCTCGAGGGAAATACCTCCCACAGTGACGGAGGTCACCCAAGCACACCCAACCAGGCATGACTCCCAGCGCAATTCTGCACATCCAGGGGAAAAAGCCTGTTGAGTTTGTGGGTACAAGCCCTACTGGGAAAATTGGCGTATGGCCAAGGTCCGTCTAAGGAGGAAAGAGCAATAAAACACGCTATTTTCTCTCCAGATTGGTTCAGAAGCTGATTCAGAAGGCGAGTCGATTGCAGCCAAAAAGAACATATCAACATTTTGATGTCAGTTTAGTAAAATCGCATCACATTGTTATCATGTTATTGCGTTTAAAGATGCGATTCAGAGGGAGGAAGATCCAGTATCCTCTGTCCAAACGGGAGTATATATTGTTTTTTCCCTCACCTGACAAAGAAAGCTTTGACCATTACCTTTACGAGGTCAGGAGAACGAGGGGCGAAAAGTGGGGAAAGCACATCGCCTACAATCAATGTCTCAGAAGCAGATGCTCAGCTTCTTGGTTCAGATCCGACTTTGAGCGCGTCGGTCATGAGGCTAGCCAAGAATGCAGCCATCGATGTCCTGGGGTGCTCCCCCAGAGCCATGCTATACTTCATCACGACCAGAAGGGCATTTCGGCTAAAGTCATGGTCAGTGGACCCATCTGCAATGCAATCCTGATGTCGCATATGATGGAAGGACCAATTCGGCGATATAAAAATATATATATATATATATATATATATATATATTGTGACAGCAGGAAGGTAAAGTCACCTGGTTGCATCCAGGGGGGTAGATATATTTCGCCCAGATTCAGGCTTTACGCCGATTTATACAGCTAGGTGGAGAGTTGTATAAGCCCAGCTGAGACTAGTGGGCTCATGGATGACTCATACCTCTAGGGAGAGTGTGGGGCGTCGTACAGACAGGGAGTTGATGAGACCAGCTGAACCTTGTCAGCTCATTAAGGCCTCTATAAGAAAGCCCAGCTTCATTAGATGTTAGCTCATGCCTGGAAGCAGACCTGTGTGGACTGTCTAGGGAGAGTGAACCCCTGTGCGGTGAGAGAAAGCCTGTGTGGCTATATTTTGCTTGGACATTTAAAACCAGGGACTAGGACAGCACTAGGCTGATCCCAGTCGTTAGTTAGGAAACCTGTAAGTTTAGTCAGAGGTCAAGTTGACCAGGATTTATTTTGTTTATGTTTTTTTTTGCCTTGCTGTGTTTTTTGTCACTGTAAATAGAAAATAAACCGCACCTTTTTGATTTTGAAAACCACAACCTCCGTCTGCTGGGCCTGTTTTGGGTGGGGAGCCCATCCCGGGGGTCACACATACCCGCTGCCGAGCTAGCCCCCTCACAGTTGGTGGAGAACCAGTGGCAGTTTTTTTTAAGCCAGCATGGAGGAGATACTGAAACAGCTGGCTCTAGCAAATGCCAATCAACAGCAGACAAATGCAGGTTTGCAAAGGAGCCTTGCAGCCCAGCAGCAAGCTCATCAACAGAGCCTTGCAGCTCAGCAACAAGCCCAGCAGCAATCTGAGGCCCGCTTCATAGACCTGTTACAGAAGCAAGAGCAGAGACTACAACAAATGGAAGCAGTAATGCAGCAACGTCCGCAGACCAGTGAGGAAAGCCGTCCCACTAATACCGCGTCCTTTGGGGTGAGTCGTTTATTGACAAAAATGACTGGAGAGGATGATCCAGAGGTATTTTTGACCACATTTGAAAGGACCGCTGAAAGAGAAAAGTGGCCTGAGGAGCAGTGGGCTGGACTGGTGGCTCCTCTGTTAACTGGTGAATCGCAGAAAGCTTACTATGACCTAGAGCCTAACCAAGCAAAAGACTATGTGATGCTAAAAGCTGAAATTTTGGCAAGGCTGGGTGTCACCCAGGCTGTCCGGGCTCAGCGTGTGCATAACTGGACTTTCCAGCTTGGAAAACCCCCCAGGTCTCAAATGTATGATCTCATTCACCTGAGCAGAAAGTGGCTACAGCCAGAGACTTTGTCCGCACCAAAGATTGTGGAACGTGTTGTAATGGATCGGTTTTTGAGAGCTCTTCCTACTGCCATCCAAAAGTGGGTAAGCCATGGAGACCCAGAGACGGCCGATGGTCTTGTGGATCGTGTGGAGAAATACTTGGCTACAGAGAACCTGACGGCCTCTTCCAGAGACACTCGGACTTTCCACCCTAAGACCAGACCATCCCCAGGGGCGGATAAGAGGATTCCAAGGGGTGAGGGTGGAGAGAGTGAGAGGGTGGGAGCTCTACCCCAAGTTTGGCGAGAACAGCCTGGGAAATCAGCGGCTCAAGAGGCCGCAAGAAGGATCGTTTGCTACCGCTGCCGGCAAGCGGGACATATTGCAGCAAATTGCCCGGTTGTGGAGGAACCCATGCAGTGTGACTTTCTGACGGGCAGACGTCAGTCGCTGTGTGCGACAGTCGCATGCACTGCCATTCGGGGAACTGAGAAACATTTATGCAAAATGTGTATTAATGGTAGAAATGTTGTGGTATTGCTGGATTCAGGTAGCCTTGTGACCCTGATAAAGGCTGAGTTAGTTAAAACAGAGGTCTCTGGGAATAGCAAGGTAGCCGTTATTTGTGTGCATGGGGACACCCGAGAGTATCCAGTGACTACGGTGTGTTTCGAGACCCCCAAAGGTACCCTCTCTCATCCAGTGGGCTTAGTATCTCAGTTACCGCATGACGCCATTGTGGGAAGGGATTTTCCGAAGTTCTGGGAACTGTGGGATGATCCTGAGCCCCCCACTGGTGCCCCTATGTACCAGGAATGTGATAGCCAGAACTCCCCTGAGAGTGGTGAGGACTCTCCGGAATTTCCCTTGTCAGTATTGGCAGGGGAGACTCAAGAAACTGGAGAGGAGCCCACCTCCTCAGACGAAAACCTACCGTCTGTGGAGTTTTCTGATCTTGAGGTTCACAGGGAAAACTTTGCCACAGAACAGTTGAAAGACCCCGCCCTAATAAAGGCACGGGAAAACGTAGTGAAAATAGATGGCGAGTTAGTGAACCCAGATAATACTGGCACTTACCCATACTTCAGCGTAGAGAAGGACCTACTGTATCGGGTGGCAAAAAGGGCAGAAGAAACCGTTGAGCAGCTTGTGGTGCCCAAACCTTACAGGAAGTTGGTGTTGGAGTTGGCCCATGGGCACATTCTTGGAGGTCATCTGGGGACAGAGAAAACCCGAGAGAGGGTATTACAGAGATTCTATTGGCCTGGGGTGATGAAGGACATAGAAAATTATTGTTCCTCCTGCCCTGTGTGTCAGAGGTCGGCCCCGATGCCACATTTCCGTAGCCCGCTGGTCCCTCTACCCATCATTGAGGTCCCGTTTGAGAGAATCGCAATGGATTTGGTAGGTCCTATAATCAAGTCCGCTAGGGGGCACCAGTACATATTGGTTATAATGGACTATGCCACCCGTTATCCAGAAGCGATCCCTCTCAGAAATACCTCGGCCAAAACCATAGCCAAAGAGCTATCTCTTGTTTTTAGCCGGGTGGGTATTTGTAAAGAACTGCTTACGGACCAAGGTACACCCTTTATGTCCCGGGTTATGAAAGAGCTGTGTAAATTGTTCAAAGTGACGCAATTGCGTACATCTGTGTATCACCCCCAAACCGATGGGCTGGTTGAAAGATTCAACAAAACCCTAAAACAAATGTTGAAGAAAGTGGTGGATAGAGATGGAAGGGATTGGGACTGTCTACTTCCTTATTTGATGTTTGCTATTAGGGAGGTGCCCCAATCCTCTACGGGATTCTCCCCCTTTGAGTTACTGTATGGGAGACACCCAAGAGGGCTGTTGGATATTGCCAAGGAAACTTGGGAAAGTGAGAGTTCTCCCCACAGGAGTGTGATTGAGCATGTCGCCCTGATGCAAGATCGAATTGCACAGGTAATGCCCATCGTGAAGGAACATTTGGCCCAAGCGCAGTTGGCACAGCAGAGAGTGTACAACCGTGGAGCCAAGACCCGTACCTTTTCCCCGGGGGATAGGATATTGGTACTTGTCCCTACGGTTGAAAGTAAATTCCTTGCCAAATGGCAAGGCCCCTACGAGATAATGGAAAAAGTGAGCGAAGTGAATTACAAGGTCAGACAACCAGGAAGGCGAAAGCCCGAACAGATCTATCACGTTAATCTGTTGAAAGCCTGGAGGGATAGAGAGTCCCTAGTCGCAGACACTTGGTCACCAGCTCAAACTGGTTGCGTGATTCCTGAGGTTGGAATCGCAGCCACCTTGTCACAACCCCAACAACAGGAGGTTAAGGAGTTTGTACTTCGCAACAAGGAGGTATTCTCTGAGCTGCCGGGACAAACATCTGGGGTAGAGCATGACATTATTACCCCGCCCGGTGAAAGGGTGAAGTTAAAACCCTATCGGATCCCAGAGGCCCGACGGGAGGCAATACGGGAGGAAGTACAGAGAATGCTGAACTTAGGGGTGATAGAGGAGTCCCAAAGTGATTGGTCTAGTCCCATTGTGTTGGTGCCTAAACCGGATGGGAGCTGGCGATTTTGTAACGATTTTCGTCAGTTGAACAAAGTTACAAAATTTGACACCTACCCCATGCCACGTATAGATGAGTTGATCGACCGGCTGGGAACAGCCCGATACATGACGACTCTTGACCTCACAAAAGGGTATTGGCAAATCCCCCTGGCCAAGTCGGCCAAAGAGAAAACCGCATTTGTAACCCCAGACGGGGCGTTCCAATATAAAAGAATGCCGTTCGGGTTACAGAATGCGCCGGCCACATTCCAGCGGAAAATGGACCAGATGCTGAGGCCCCATCGGAAGTATGCTGCGGCTTACCTGGATGACGTAATTGTCCATAGCACAGATTGGGCCTCACATCTGCCAAAAGTGCAAGCAGTCCTGGACTCTGTTCGGGAAGCAGGGTTTACGGCTAACCCCAAGAAGTGTACCATTGGGCAGGAGGAGGCCAAATATCTTGGGTACACCATTGGGAGGGGAGTAATAAAACCCCAACTCAACAAAGTCGAGGCCATCCAGAGTTGGCCACGTCCCAACAGCAAGAAGCAGGTACGAGCCTTTCTGGGAATCGCTGGGTATTATCGGCGATTCATTCCCCACTTTGCTTCTAAGGCTGTGCCCCTAACCAACCTGACGAAGGGGAAAGGGTCGGTCATGATTAAATGGACCCCCGAGGCTGAGGCAGCATTCCAATTCTTGAAACAAGCCTTATGTAGCCAGCCAGTGTTGTACTCACCCGACTTCTCTAAAGACTTTGTCGTACAAAGTGATGCGTCAGATGTGGGGTTAGGAGCAGTATTGTCCCAGGTCTGGAACGGGGAAGAGCACCCAGTCATTTACCTCAGCAGGAAGTTGAAGTCCCATGAGGTAAATTACGCCACCGTTGAAAAGGAGTGTTTAGCGGTGAAGTGGGCTCTAGATTCCCTTCGGTACTACCTGCTAGGTAGGCACTTTGACATGGTTACGGATCACGCTCCGTTAAAGTGGATGGCTCAAAACAAGGAAACAAATAGAAGAGTGAATAGGTGGTTCCTGGCCCTCCAGGAATTCAACTTCACAGTAAAGCATCGCCCTGGCGTTCAAATGGGGAATGTGGATGCTTTGTCTCGAGTACATGAATGCCTGATTGCTGGTGTTCCAACCCCGAGGTTAAAACAAGAGGGGGGGGTATGTGACAGCAGGAAGGTAAAGTCACCTGGTTGCATCCAGGGGGGTAGATATATTTCGCCCAGATTCAGGCTTTACGCCGATTTATACAGCTAGGTGGAGAGTTGTATAAGCCCAGCTGAGACTAGTGGGCTCATGGATGACTCATACCTCTAGGGAGAGTGTGGGGCGTCGTACAGACAGGGAGTTGATGAGACCAGCTGAACCTTGTCAGCTCATTAAGGCCTCTATAAGAAAGCCCAGCTTCATTAGATGTTAGCTCATGCCTGGAAGCAGACCTGTGTGGACTGTCTAGGGAGAGTGAACCCCTGTGCGGTGAGAGAAAGCCTGTGTGGCTATATTTTGCTTGGACATTTAAAACCAGGGACTAGGACAGCACTAGGCTGATCCCAGTCGTTAGTTAGGAAACCTGTAAGTTTAGTCAGAGGTCAAGTTGACCAGGATTTATTTTGTTTATGTTTTTTTTTGCCTTGCTGTGTTTTTTGTCACTGTAAATAGAAAATAAACCGCACCTTTTTGATTTTGAAAACCACAACCTCCGTCTGCTGGGCCTGTTTTGGGTGGGGAGCCCATCCCGGGGGTCACACATACCCGCTGCCGAGCTAGCCCCCTCACAATATATATATATAAAGATTTCGCCTCACAGTCAGTTACCAAACAAAGATCAAGAGAGAAGAGGCTGGGAAGGCTCACAAGCCACCTTTCCCAAATTGGACAATTCTTAACCACTTCCTGCCCAGTCAATAGCATATTGACGTCCGGGAAGTGGTTCAGTTATCCACACTGGACGTCATATGACATCCTGCGGGATAACAGCCGCCACGCGCCCAGGGGGGCGCGCATCGCGGCGATCGGTGGGTCAGTCTGACCCACCGCTACACTGATCTCGGTAAAAAGCCTCCGGCGGAGGCTTTTTACCACGTGATCAGCCGTGTCCAATCACGGCTGATCACGATGTAAACAGGAAGAGCCGTTGATCGGCTCTTCCTCACTCACGTCTGACAGACGCGAGTAGAGGAGATCCGATCGGCGGCTCTCCTGACAGGGGGGGTTCGCGCTGATTGTTTATCAGCGCAGCCCCCCCCTCGGATACCCACACTGGACCACAAGGGAAGCCCCCCAGGACCACAGGGAAGCCCCAAGCATGTGGATGGCCCCCATGGCCATCCACATGTAGTAAAATAAAAAATATGCCAATCAGTGCCCACAAATGGGCACTGACTGGCACTATGATGGCACAACCACAATGTGTGGTGGCTGGCTTTGCTGGGCATCAGTGCCACCTACTAGTGTCCATCAGCGCCACCTATCAGTGCCCGTCCGTGCCGCCTATGAGTGCCAATCAGTGCCGCCTATGAGTGCCAATCAGTGCCACCTCATCAGTGCCACCTCATCGGTGCCACCTCATCGGTGCTCATCAGTGTCGCCTTATTAGTGCCCTTCAGTGCCGCCTTATCAGTGCCCGTCATTGAAGTAGAAAAGGTACTTATTTACAAAAAAAAAATTCGCTCTTTTTTTATTTGTTGTGCAAAAAATAAAAATCGCAGAGGTGATCAAATACCACCGAAAGAAAGCTCTATTTGTGGGAACAAAATGATAAAAAATTTGTTTGGGTACAGTGTAGCATGACTGCGCAATTGTCATTCAAATTGCGACAGCGCTGAAAGCTCAAAATTGGCTTGGGCAGGAAGCTGTATAAGTGCATGGTATTGAAGTGGTTAAAGACCGCGTCTTTGTCGGTTGAGAGCCAGAAGTCCTTCTGACCCCCCTGATCCACAGGTCTGGCAGTAACATCAGGCCTTTCATCTAGGTTTGAGTGGGAAAACTGCAATGGTCCATGCAGCCTCCACGATCCTTCAAGGGCTTATTCTTTTTTGGAAGTTCAATCCATCCTCCACCCCCCCTTCTCTCCGACCCATCAAATTCTGATCTCCAAGGGCGAGAAGGAAGCTCTCTTTCAGTGTATTCAAATACTTCTACACCAACAGGCAGTATTGCCAGTACCAAACTTGGAGAAACACCCGGGGCTCTACTCCCCAGTCCTCTCTCTCGTTTAGTTCCCAGGAAATCAGAGGCTGGAGACTCGTGTTGGATCCAGGAGGGGTTGACGGAGACGTTCGGGTAGAACATGTCATTCGGTATCCCTAGACACCGTAATTCTGTCAGTACAGCCAGATATTTGGATGGTCTCTAAGTCTCCAGGATTTCGTTCCTTCACATTCTCGTCCATCTTTCCAATCTTTTTCCCGGGTTGAAAGTAGGCGATCTGCGCCTCCACTTCCAATATCTTCCCTTTTGGGATTTCATCAATCCCCAAAACCTTCACCAAGGTCTTTGCAACCATCCTGGCTTCCTTCTGGGAAAGGAGGTCAGGGTCCTGCATTTCTTCCAATTCGAGTGACTTATCTGCTCAGTCAATTAACGCCTACGGGCACAGCTGCAAACTTTAGTCAACATCCCGGTGAAGGCGGTGTCACTTCCATCAGAGGATCCCTGAATTGGTACAGAAGGTGGAGGAAGTGAACAGTTGGTGTTTACAATCTCTCCGTTTGGGCTTTCTGGCACAATGAAGAAAGAGGCACCGAAGACAAATGAGAGTTATCGGTGGAAACCAGCCTTGGGGGTGGGCATGGCCTCCCAACCTCCTAGTTCACTGCTCCCTTGACCCATTCTTGCATCTGAAGCAAGTCAACTGGTCTGGGGGGTACACATCACCAAAAGAACCTGTTAGTACAAGGAAGATGGTGTTTCAACTCGGAGAGTATGATTTCCGATATCCTAGAGCTAAGAGTGGCATGGACGGCGCATCTAGTCACTCTTCTTGGGAGCAAGTCCATACTGGTTCAGATAGACGACAAGGCAGCAGTGGCCTATGTTCAAAGCCTAGACGGGATGCACAGCAGGTCTCTGTCCAGCGACGTGGCCCCAATTAGTTCATGGGCGGAGGACAATTTGGTCAATCTTCAGGCGGCCTACATCCCAGCCCCTGAGAATCAGCTAACCGATCGCCTTTCAAGATCTTTCAACAGCGACAACGAATATTCACTAGGCCTGTGGATTGTCCGGTGGATATACCAACAGCGGGCTACTCCCCATTGAGAGCTTTGAGCTTCCCGCTCAAAGCGAAACTCCTCTGCCTTTTATGAGATTCCCTCAAGATTACTCTGATACTGGGTTTCCTCCAGCTTCTATCGTCAGAGAAGGTCACTATCCTGGCAACCATGCCATACTGGGAAAGGAGACAATGGTTTCCACTCTCAGTCAAATAGCTCAGTACAGCTTCCACACACGGTCAACCTCCTATATCAAGACGACTTCTTTCTCCCACGTCCGGGGATCCTGGACTTGAAGCCCTGAAAGCTGAGCAGAGCAGACTGGGTAACCTAGGGTGCTCGCATGGTGTCACCCAAACATTATTACAGCCACCTATGCCACCTTTTATATTAGGTTTCGAAGGGGATTCACAGAACTGTCAGAATCCAACCATTTCAATCCGCTAGACCCTGGGCTCCAAAGATTCTACTCTTTCTACTAACCGGTCTGGACTTAGGCTGAAGTCTAAAGCACTCTGAAGGTTCAGCCTGTAGCCTTGTCAGCTTTGACGGGCGCACGCTGGGCACTGAATCTCCTCGTAGAACGTTTCCTGAAAACAGTCAAAGTCTACGTCCTCCCGGGAAGACTCATACCCCATATGGGTGTCTGACAGATTTCTTAACAAACCCTTCCTTTGCACCCACTACAGAGTGTGTGCGTTGGGAGACATTACATTGGGAACCTACCTTGCTGATTGCCATCATGTCAGGTCGTAAGGCATCAGAAACACAGCCTCTGGGGGCACAGGAACCCTACGTCACCTTTTTCCCAGGCAGGGTAGTCCTACAGCCTATCCACCAGCATGTCTCTAAAGTGTCTGCACTCTACATTCTCAGCCGGGTATGGATTCTCCTGACCTTCGGAGAAGATCCAATCTCCTCAAACTACACGGTTTGGATATAGCCGGATCCCTGAGGCGTTACTTAGAACTAACACAACAGTTTCGCAAAGATCAATGTTCATTCATTATTGCCAAGGGCACAAAGAAAGCAATGACGCCCTCCAAGCTATTTCAAGGACGTATCGGGCTAGTGGTCTCCCAGTCCGAAGTGCGCCGAATGCGCACTCATCACGGGGAAGGTCCTCTGCCTCGGCAACGTTTGGGCTAGGGTCTCTCCGGAGACAATTTGCAGGACGGCTAGTTAGTCATCCTTCATCACCTTCATGTCGCACTATACCCTAGACGCGGCAATCCTTATCTTCCGAGATTTGGGAGGAGGTCTCTTGGAACTATCAGTTCTGTAAACTCATTTAATTGTATTATTGCAGTACCCTCCCTGTAAGCGAGTCAGTAACCCTTAGTATGCTGCCATGAAGGCACCAGGAAAATGGAAAATTGTATACTTACCTTTCCGTAATTTTCCTTTCCTGGTGCCTACCATGGCAGCATACACCCTCCCTTCTATAATCCTTAAAGTTCTGAAGACTAGTTACAAGAATACCTGAGGGGGGAGAAACTCTTTCTTTTATAGAGTTACGTGGTCCTGTGAGTTAATCGGGGCGGAGCCATTAACCCTTAGTATGCTGCCATGGTAGGCACCAGGAAAGGAAAATTACGGAAAGGTAAGTATACAATTTTCCATTTTATCAAAACATTTCACATTCCACATTCTTAAAAACAAAATATTTTAATTAGAAGCAACATTGTTGCAAAGGAAAATTTATTTCAGAGAAAGATACATTTCATCTCAACCTTAAAATAATTTATTTGTGAAAGTTACAATTGTATCATTAGAATCAATGGCTAAAACTTGCATTGGACTAAAATAGAGCAGATTTTCACTTCCAAACAATGCTCTTTAATTAGCTCTCTTTTTGGTATTTACTATAACTCTTGTGAAAAAAGACACTTGAGTTAAAATTTGAGTTATTTCACTTCTGAGCATGCTCAGTTGTGTTGCCAAATTTGTCCAAAAAACAAGGAATTTTTCACTTCTCAGGCCTCGTACACACGACCGTTTTTCTCGTCCAAAACAGTCAAGAAAAGTGCCGCAAGAGTTTTTTTGTCTAGAAAAACGTTCGTGTGTATGGTTTTACGACGAGAAACTTGCCGAGAATCTCGACGAGAAAATAGAGAACCTGCTCTCTATTTTCTCGTCAGGATTCCAGATTTCCTCGTCGTGTTTCTCGTCGGCCTGTTTTGTGACGAGAAAATGGTTCGTGTGTATGCTTTTACGACTCTTCCAAAAGCGTGCATGCTCACAAGCAACTATGAGACGGGAGCGCATCTTCTGGTAAAACAAGCCTTCATAATGGAGAGAGCATATTCGTCACGCTCATAAATATTTCATCGTTTAAATGTTCTGCATTGAAATCTTCGTTAGAATGTTACATTAATCAAAACGAGTGACCTTCTTTTGCTGCTGATATTCACACAGAGTTATGCCTTATTTTTAACCTTTTTCATGCTGCTCTTTATAAGATTTATGTGTATTATATCGTGCAAGTTTTTAGGAATAATTTAAATGGTTTGATTTTTCAAAATGATGTTAATTCTAATTCCTCAATGTTTTGATAGCGATCTCCCATTTAATTTTGGAATCTATATTATTTAAATTTCACACCATGTTTTTGTGCTAATCAGATTTAGTTATTCTTTTGGGGGGGTGATATCTGTGCCTTTTATTGTCAGTCAAATGTATCTGCTTACTCCAAAGCTTGATTTTGTTTATTTAAAAATACACATAGTCAAGTATGAACTTAAACAAAAAACACATTTATTCATGTTTATAAATTAAATAAAGAGAAGGCAGCGCTGGAGAAGCTGCTGCCATTTGTGCATCCCAGGGACCCCAGAGCACACAGCAACCCTGTGTGGACACTAAAATTGGGAGCTTGAGAAGGCCCACATTTCTGAACACAATCTGATGCTGGCCTCCCAGAGGTCAGGAACAGCAGCAGGTGAGATATATGTCCCAAGTGTGTGGTACTACAACAGGCTGCCTTCTGTCCGACCACAATGAAGCAAGGCCATCACTTCCTCTTCTTCCTGGCAACCTTCCCTGCAGCCTTTCCTGAAGCCTTTCCTGAAGCCTTTCCTGCAGCCTTTCCTGCAGCCTTCCTTCTTCGTTTGGCTGGAGGCTGGCCCACTGGAGGGGTACTCCTGTCAGGAGGAGGAGGGGGAGGTGTAGCAGAAGGGGGTGGGGCAGAAGAAGGTGGAGGTGTAGCAGAAGGGGGTGGGGCAGAAGAAGAAGGTGGAGGTGTAGCAGAAGGGGGTGGGGCAGAAGGTGAAGGTGTAGCAGAAGGGGGTGGGGCAGAAGGTGGAGGTGTAGCAGAAGGGGGTGGGGCAGAAGGTGGAGGTGTAGCAGAAGGGGGTGGGGCAGAAGGTGGAGGTGTAGCAGAAGGGGGTGGGGCAGAAGGTGGAGGTGTAGCAGAAGGGGGTGGGGCAGAAGGTCGAGGTGTAGCAGAAGGGGGTGGGGCAGAAGGTGGAGGTGTAGCAGAAGGGGGTGGGGCAGAAGGTGGAGGTGTAGCAGAAGGGGGTGGGGCAGAAGAGGAAGGTGGAGGTGGAGGTTGAGGTTGGGTCAGTTGGGCCACCTCACATATGGCGGTATTGGGTGTAATTTTCTCCATCACCCCCTTGTTGAGCAAGGTGATGAGCAGGGGCTCGCATAGGAGGCGTTGCTCCATGCTCATCACCTTGAACTTAGCCTCCACTAGGCCGGCAATGGCCTCTTCAGGGGATGTGGGCTCCTTGAGGGTGGCATGGGCCTCTTTAATAAGAGCCATTGCTGCCTCACTGGTGGTCCTGTCCCTCCTGCCTCTTTTGTGAAGCCGGATGGGAGGCACCTGGGATCTGGTGCTTCTCCTTTGCCCTGCCACCTCCTGTCTGCCACTGGGCCCTGCCACCTCCTGTCTGCCACTGGGCCCTGCCACCTCCTGTCTGCCACTGGGCCCTGCCACCTCCTGGCTGCCACTGGGCCCTTCCTCCTCCTGCCTGACAGTTTCCAGACCCTCCTCCTGGCTGATTTCATCCTGTGTATGAAAAAGGAACATAGTTTAATATGTTGGTTTAATCTTTGCATCAAACTTTGTAATCCTGATGGAAGCAATTAGAATGTAAATGCATAAATCCTTGCTTTAAATTTACCACTACATCAGCTTGACTATTTACCACACAATTAAGTGCAGAATAATGTCTACAGATCTTGATTTCACTTGTGGAATACAAAATAATGTATGGTTTCTCATCCTGACATATTTGGGAAACATTAATTTTATCCCAATACATTTTCAGTTAATACTATACCTGGCTCCAGATGGCCAAATCAGGATCATCCAAGATGGCTGCCTCCTCTTGCTCCAGAGAAGGCTCAGGTTGGCTGCAGGGAAGTCTGGGGGGAAGAGTGGAGAGTGATGGCCTTGTCTCAATGTGGTCATCCAGGAAGGACATCCTGTTGTAGTACCACAAAATCGGGACATAAACATCATCTGCTGCTGCTCCTGACTAGTGATGAGCCGAACACCCCCGGGTTCGGTTCGCACCAGAACCCGCGAACGGACCGAACGTTCGTACGAACATTAGAACCCTATTAAATACAATGGATGCGAACGTTCGAATTCTAAAGTGCTAATTATAACGACTATTATGCATGTTATTGTCCTAAAAAGGGTTTGGGAACCCGGGTTCTGCACCAGGGGACATGTATCAATGCAAAAATAAGTTTTAAAAACGGTCGTTTTTCGGGAGCAGTCATTTTAATGATGCATAAAGTGAAAAAAAAAAAGTCAAATATTCCTTTAAATATCGTACCTGGGGGGTGTCTAAAGTATGCCTGTGAAGTGCCACGTGTTTCCCGTGTTTAGAACTGTCCCTGCACAAAATGACACTTCTAAAGGAAAAAAAAAACATTTAAAACTGCTTGCGGCTTTAATGTAATGTCTGGTCCCGGTAATATGGATGAAAATCTTTAAGAAAAATGGCATAGCTACCCCATGACCCCCCCCCCCCCCCTACCCCAGCCCATTACCAGCCCCTTTGGGTCTTGTATGGATATTAAGGGGAACACCGCACACAAAATAAAAAAGGCCCTATATACTCTGAACAGCCGTATACAGGCGGTGCATACAAGACAGGGACTGTAGGTTTGTTCTTATGTAGAATGTGTTTGTAATTTTGAACAGGTACATTGTTTAAGTGTAGCTCCAGCCCAAAAATCTATTTTTAAACTTTTTGGAAAACATAGGTAAGGGTTATCACCCCTGTAACATTTGTTTTGCTGTCTGTGCCCCTGTTCAGAACATTTCACCTCACTTTCCGTCCCAATGACAACTGTTTTTGAAATGTGGTGTTTTTCTTGAAACAAGGATTGGTGATAAAGCATCAGTACAGAGGAGACACCTTTCTCCCATATTAATTCTTACAGGAGAGAATTTTCCTTCCTAGGGGTAGATTTCCTCTCACTTCCTGTTGTCTTCTTGTGTTTGCAAGTAGGAGTCGTTTGTAAGTTGGATGTTTGAAAGTAGGGACCTGCCGTATTTACTCTGCAGAAATAGGCCCCTTAGTTGTTGGTGTTGGCACAACACTGTAAGCACTCACAGTTACTCTTGGTTGGTGCTGGAACGCCCTGCTGTCAACTATTATATCAGGAATTGTAATTACATATAATTGTTGAACAGTGGTAGTAAAAATTGGGCCTTTGATGGTGGTGCTGGTGCCACAACACTGTAAGCCCTGACAGTTACTCTTGGTGGGTGCAGCAATGGGCCCTGCTGTGAATTATTAGATCAAGAATTGTAATTGCATGCCCCTGTTGAACAGGGGCTGAAAAATTGGGCCTTTCGTGGTGGTGGTGTTGTTGCCACAACACTGTAAGCCCTCAGAGTTACTCTTGGTGGGTGAAGGAATGGGCCCTGCTGTGAATTATTAGATCAAGAATTGTATTTACATGCCCCTGTTGAACAGGGGCTGAAAAATTGGGCCTTAGGCACTGGTGGCACAACACTGCAACCCCTCACAGATACTGTACTTGGAGCACAGCAATGAGCCCTGTTGCAAAGTATTGCTTCAAAAATTGTAATGACACGCCCCTGTTAAACAGGGGCTGAAAAATTGGGCCTTAGGCACTGGTGGCACAACACTCCAACCCCTCACAGATACTGTACTTGGAGCACAGCAATGAGCCCTGTTGCAAAGTATTGCTTCAAAAATTGTAATTACACGCCCCTGTTAAACAGGGGCTGAAAAATTGGGCCTTAGCCACTGGTGGCGGCACCCATAAACAAAACTGATCTTCCAAGCTATCATCATCAATCGTATCATTGAGGACTCGGAGGAGGAGGATAGCCAGTCAACATAACAGCACAGGCACTCAGCATTAGGCTTGTGCACAACGGAAAAATTCGTTCCGTTTTGGTTCGTTTCTTTCCGGTCCTGTTGATTCGTAATCATTCGTAATTTTGCTAGACGGGATTTTTCGTGTTCGGACTCATTCGTATTTTTGCAAGCGACATTTTTCGTTGAATTTTTTGTTGCTTTATAATTCGTACTTTCGGTAGAGTACGTTGTTTTTCGTTGATTCTGGACACAACTCCTACTTTCGTAACTTTTTTTGGGTTCGTTGATTCGTAATTTTCTGTGTCTCTCTCACGACGACGCTGACTATTATGCCTAATGTGCTTCGAATGGATTTGTACTTTTCGAAATACATAGCGGTTATTTGTAACGATTCGAAATCTCGTATTTTACTTTCGTTTTTTACATGCGGCTATAGCCTCCGCCCCTGTACACCATTTTGAGAGGGTTCAGCACGGTGAGGGAGAAGCAGAGAGCAGAGCAGAGTGTTATTGTGCTTCGAATGGATTAGAAATCTCGTATTTTACTTTGGTTTTTTACATGCGGCTATAGCCTCCGCCCCTGTACACCATTTTGAGAGGGAGTTCAGCACGGTGAAGGAGAAGCAGAGAGCAGAGCAGAGTGAGTGTTATTGTGTTTCCAATGGATTTGTACATTCGTAAGTTTTTTCATAACGAATTATGCCGAAGACATTCGGGCTTTCGCTATTTTGCGGTATAATTTATTTCGGATTCGGTTTTATTCGTAATTGCTTTGTTCGGAAATTCGAATGCTTCCGAATGTCCGAAAGTTGCTAAATTCGGACGAATTTCGATTCGTTACGAAACGAATTGCACAAGCCTACTCAGCATCAGCATCAGTCTTGAAGGGATGTGACATGTTAAAATCAATTAGTCTGTTATATCAGCATCAGGTGTGTGGTAGCTGGTGGTGATCCAAGACTGGTTCATCTTGATGAAAGTCAGTCGATCAACCGAGTCGGTGGACAGGCGCACCCTGTGATCCGTGACAAATCCTCCAGCAGCACTGAATGTGCGTTCCGAAAGAACGCTGGATGCAGGACAGGCCAGTAGCTCAATTGCATACTGTGCAAGCTCTGGCCAGTGATCCATCCTCAAGACCCAGTAAGCCAGAGGATTTTCGGTGGGGAAGGTGTCCAAGTCTGACCTTGCCCCTAGATATTCCTGCACCATGTTTATCAGACGCTGGCGATGGTTGCTGGAACCGATCATACTTTGGGGCTGCGGACTAAAGAATTGTCTGAACGCATCGGTCAGACGGCCACCTTCCCCACCGCTCCTTCTTTGACTGGCCGAAGCCTCAGCAACTCGTTGTCCAGGACCAGGAGTTTGTAACCTCCCAGTCTCTGGGAACGCGTTGCACAGACCTTTCTGCAAGGCCTCCCGGAGTTGTCTCATCCTCTGCTCCCTCTGCGACGGTAACATAAGGTCCGCAACCTTACCCTTGTACCGTGGATCAAGGAGAGTGGCCAGCCAGTAATGGTCCCTCTCCTTGATCCGAAGAATACGAGGATCCTTCCGCAGACTTTGCAGGATCAGGGAGGCCATGCAGCGTAGGTTAGCTGAGGCATTCGGTCCGGAGTCCTCTGGGTCACTAAGGACGACATGATCCGCAGCCACCTCCTCCCAGCCACGTACAAGTCCACTGGTTTCTTGGGACTGTAAATCATCCCTAAAAGACTGCTGCTGATGATGCTGAGTGCCAGCCTCCACCTCCATGCTGACACAATCCTCCTCCTCCTCCTCTTCCTGTGCGATGGGTGGGACAGAAGGAACACTGTCTGGGTAAAGGGGGCCTTGAGAGGCAAGGAAGTCCTCCTCTTCCTGCCTCTGTTCTGCCTCAAGTGCCCTGTCCATTATTCCACGCAGCGTGTGCTCCAACAGGTGGACAAGAGGTACAGTGTCACTGATGCATGCACTGTCACTGCTCACCATCCTCGTGGCCTCCTCAAATGGTGCCAGGACAGTGCATGCATCCCTGATCATGCCCCACTGGCGTGGAGAAAAAAACCAAGCTCCCCTGACCCTGTCCTGGTGCCGTAGTCGCACAGGTACTCATTGATGGCCCTCTGCTGCGTGTGCAGCCGCTGCAGCATGGCCAACGTTGAGTTCCACCTGGTGGGCATGTCACATATAAGGCGGTTCTTGGGCAGGTTCAACTCCTTTTGCAGCTCAGCCAGGCGAGCACTGGCATTATAAGATCTGCGGAAATGCACACAGACTTTCCTGGCCTGCCTCAGGACATCCTGTAAGCCCGGGTACCTGCCCAAGAACCGCTGCACCACCAGGTTAAGGACGTGAGCCACACAGGGCACATGGGTCAGTTGTCCCTGTCGGAGGCCGGAGAGATGGTTGGTGCCATTGTCGCAAACCACCATTCCTGGCTTAAGCTGGCGTGGCGTCAACCACCTCTCGGCCTGGCCCTGCAGAGCAGACAGGACCTCTGCCCCAGTGTGGCTTCTGTCCCCCAAACACACCAGCGCAAGCACGACATGGCATCTTTTTGCCTGCGTACTTGCGTAGCCCCTTGAACGGCTACGGAGCACCGCTGGTTCAGAGGACAAAGCACAGGAAGAGGCCATGGAGGAAGAAGAAGAGGAGAGGGTGGAGGAGAGAGGTGTGTCACAACCAGTAGTAGCATTTTGGAGGCGTGGCGGTGGAACAACCTCCAACACTACTGCACCTTGTCCTGCATCCTTCCCAGCTGCCAAAAGAGTGACCCAATGGGCCGTGAAAGAAAGGTAACGTCCCTGTCCATGCCTGCTGGACCATGAGTCAGCGGTAATATGCACCTTACCGCTGACCGCCCTGTCCAGCGAGGCCAAGACATTGCCTTCCACATGCCGGTAGAGAGCCGGAATAGCCTTCCGTGAGAAAAAGTGGCGTTTGGGAACCTGCCACTGAGGAACCGCACATTGCACAAACTCACGGAAGGGGGCCGAGTCTACCAACTGAAAAGGCAGCAGTTGAAGCGCTAGCAATTTAGCCAAGCTAGCATTCAACCACTGGGCATGTGGATGGCTGGGAGTGAACTTCTTTCGACGGTCCAGCAGCTGGGGCAGGGAAATTTGCCTGCTAGAATCGGACGTCGGTGTACTGCTAGCAGAGTGGCCGCAAGTACTTGGCTGTGACACACCTAATTCTACACCTTCATTCCTCTCAGTGCATGTTTCAGAGAGGACTGAAGTTATAGTGGGGTTGGAGATCCCAGCTGATGCGGTGCAAGGAGAGGTCCACTTTGTTCTTTGGTGTGGGTCTTTGAGGTAGGCTTGCCAACGAGCTGCATGGCAGGTCAACATATGTCTGGTCAGGCATGTGGTACCCAAGCGGCTGATGTTTTGGCCACGCGATATACGCTTGAGACATATGTTGCAAACAGCAGCTGTGCGATCTGATGCACTAGCCTCAAAAAAGGCCCACACCAAAGAACTTTTTGAATGATGGGCAGAGGCAGCGCCCTGCACAGGCGGAGCTCTGCGGTGTGATTCCGTCGGTGTACTGCCCTTACGCTGGCCACCAAAGGGCATCCTGCCTCATTGGAGATGTGCCTCCTCCTCCTCCTCCTCCTCCTCCTCCTCTCTCCTATTAGGCACCCACGTGGAGTCAGTGACCTCATCATCCCCTCCCTCCTCATCACTGGAGCCAATCTGGCAGTATGCTGCAGCTGCTGGAACATGACTGCCAGATTGGTGTCCTTCTTGAGCATCCCCTCTGTCTGCTCTCACGCTACTGCCTTCCTGTAGCTGGGTTTCATCATCAGACCCTTCGAAACGCTGGGCATCCTCCTGGAGCATGTACCCAACACTGTGCTCAAACAGTTCGGGGGACTCCTCAGGAGGAGGACATGGTGGGTCTAGGGAAGGAGTGACTGATGATGAGTCTGACATTGATACCAGGGAAGAGGACGCTTTGGCAGCTGCTTTGCCAGTACCCTGAGCCTGGGTGAGAGAGGATGAGGAGGAGGAGGAGGGCTTGGTCATCCACTCTACCGAGTCTTCGGCATGATGTGGCTCAACATGTCCAGCTGCCGAAAAGAAGGACAAGCGTGTCCCATGGCCATGTGCTGATGACAATGCACCACGTCCACGACCAGCACTGTTGCCCCCAGACACAGAGCCTGCTTGCCCTCTTTTAGTGCCTCCTGACTGTCTGCCTCTCCTTGTTTGCCTTCCAGACATTCTAATGGATGGCCTGTAGGGAGATGGGAAAAAAGCAATAAGGGCTACCTTCAGGTGTCCTTCTCTGTCCCTTTTACTTAAGGATTTCTAAATATGGTTGAGGATGATTGCTTTCGCACAGAATAGCACAACGACAATTTCCCTGACTGTCCAAAAAACAAGGATTTCAAAGATGGTTGATGAGGAATGCTTTAGCACAGTATAGCACAAGGAGAATTTCCCTCACTGTCCTTCCCTGTCCCTACAAACAAGGATTAGCACAGTAAAACACACTGACACTCTCCCTACCTATAGTTTTCTGTCCCTATAAAAAATTTTTTTTTAAAGATGGTTGATGATCAATGCTTTAGCACACTATAGCACAAGGAGAATTTCCCTCACTGTCCTTCCCTGTCCCTACAAACAAGGATTAGCACAGTAAAACACACTGACACTCTCCCTACCTATAGTTTTCTGTCCCTATAAAAAATGTTTTTTTAAAGATGGTTGATGATCAATGCTTTAGCACAGTATAGCACAAGGAGAATTTCCCTCACTGTCCTTCCCTGTCCCTACAAACAAGGATTAGCACAGTAAAACACACTGACACTCTCCCTACCTATAGTTTTCTGTCCCTATAAAAAATGTTTTTTTAAAGATGGTTGATGATCAATGCTTTAGCACACTATAGCACAAGGAGAATTTCCCTCACTGTCCTTCCCTGTCCCTACAAACAAGGATTAGCACAGTAAAACACACTGACACTCTCCCTACCTATAGTTTTCTGTCCCTATAAAAAATGTTTTTTTAAAGATGGTTGATGATCAATGCTTTAGCACACTATAGCACAAGGAGAATTTCCCTCACTGTCCTTCCCTGTCCCTACAAACAAGGATTAGCACAGTAAAACACACTGACACTCTCCCTACCTATAGTTTTCTGTCCCTATAAAAAATGTTTTTTTAAAGATGGTTGATGATCAATGCTTTAGCACAGTATAGCACAAGGAGAATTTCCCTCACTGTCCTTCCCTGTCCCTACAAACAAGGATTAGCACAGTAAAACACACTGACACTCTCCCTACCTATCCTTCTCTTTCCCTAAACTAAAGGAATCCAGGTTAAGCAAGAAAAAAAAATGTCACTGTCCCTGCCTATGCTTCTCTTTCCCTGCTCCGGAACACACTACACTAGGCCGCCGTGCTGGCGGCCTTTTATAGTGTGGGGCGTGTACTAAACACCCTCAGCAATAATTGGCCACAGGCATCCTGCCTGTGGCCAATCATTGCTCTCCTCGCTGCCGGCGCTGTAATTGGCCAAGCATGCGGGGTCACAGTGCATGCTTGGCCAATCACAGCTCCTGGATGACACTGCGATGGCGTAGTGCATTGTGGGCCGTTCGCGTCACTCAAATTAGGCGCGAACGGCCCAAATCGTTCGATCTTCGTCGAATGATCGAACAGCCGATGTTCGAGTCGAACGTATGTTCGACTCGAACACCGAGCTCATCCCTACTCCTGACCTCTGAGAAGCCAGCACCTTAGAGCGTTCAGTCCTGTAGGTACCTCTCAAGCTCCCAATTTTAGTGTCCACTTGTTTTGCTGTGGCTGTGGGCACCTTGGTATGCACAAATGGGAGCAGCTTCTCCAGCGCTGCTTTTCTCACCCCTTTTTTTTTATGGATGGGGTTTTTCGTCTCCCACAGAGCCGGCAGCTCCCTTACCCGGTCAATAAATTCCGCCAGGAACTCTTTGTCGCTAATAAAGACATTCATATTGTATCTGCAAGTAAAATAAATTATATTTAAATAATGTGAGGCAAACAGTCTAACCTCCTTAACATCCTAGTCACCATATATATCCTCCAACAATCTCAAGACAGTATAGGCCAACAATTTTTACAAGTCACAAAATCACATACCTTCGTTCGCACGTCCGTCACTTGAACTCCTCTCTCCGCACACCGAACGTACTATAGTCACATGTGTGTTTGCTATATACACACCACGCATGCGTCAAAATTCGAACACGTCGCTCCGCACACGTCGCCCGCCCATGACGTTCTAACTTACATCTTTTCCCCGCCCCTTCTCTTGCGGCGCGCAGACAGATATGGCGGAGTTACAGCAGGTGTCTGATAATTCCGCAACTAGCGAGGAGACAAGCCCGGAGACCGAGGACACGTCACGATCAAGGAGGAGATTCAAGGCATCGAATATGTCTTTGGCGGAGATGGCGGAGATGGTGGACATCTTGGTCAAGGCTGATTATGATGCCAAGCATGGGCCGTATAGCAAACCAAATAGAAGGAAGGCCAAAATCCTCACTAAAGTTGTGAAGAGTCTGAGGGCGAAGTTCGGGGTGAAACGCTCAAATGAGCAGCTCAGAAAGAGGTGGTCAGACCTCAAACTGAGGGAGCCAGACCAGTTGAGGATCATAAAGAGGATGCTCGCTAAAAGTAAGTAAAATGACGACGTTTCTGCTATTAATATTTTTAGAAACTGACATGTTTTTTTTTTTTTTTTTATCATATTGGACTTCCTTCCAAAATGTAATATTTTGAACTAGGTTGGGCACAGTAATCGTTCGTTACGTTACCGACTCTTCGTTCGGCCACTATCCGCGGTTTTGGCTTATTTAAGAGCCACAAAACTAATTAGACATCTGCCATTTTTGATCAAGTATTGTGGATAATTTTTAAGTCTAGATGATGTGTTTGTAAAGAGAATGAAATGCAAACTTTAATCAGTGTAAAGGAGAGGACACTCAGCAGCTGCTTCCACATCTGTACTTTGGAGCACTATAGTGTGGGCCAACAGACCCGCCTTTTTTGGGTGTCCCACACAGGTGCATCAGAGATTTTTTGTGGTGCCTACATGTCCAAAAAATTACATCCAAATGTGAATACTAAACATATTTGGGGTCATAAATAATGCATTCTTCTTTAAATTCCGCCCAAACACACACTTGTACCACACTTCCAAACAATTTAGCCTGTTTTTAGTTTAACAAGGAGATTTACAGTGTGATAAATAGACCTTTGGTTTTATTCTCATAGGGGAGAGAAGACTGGGAGGAGGACACTCCAGGGAGCACATGCACCCCACAACTTCCAAACAACACCAAACTCCCAAAGACCCACAACCGAAAGATGTGCAGGAAGTTGAGGTGGAGGAAGGAGAAGTGCAGGAAGGAAAGGTGGATGACATTGTGGATCTGGTCACCACAACAGGTCAGTATCTGACACCACAGCTTAAGGTAAGCGAGGTAGGCCTGCAGAGTTTTATTAATTTTTTTTGGGGGTTTTTAGGGGATGTAAATGTTGTGAAGGATAGCACACGGTTCTCTGCTGACAGTGCCCTCCGCCTCATCCAGCAAGTGATGGAATGTAGCACGGAACTGGACCTAATTAAACAAAGAATCCATGTGATGGAACAAACATTTAAAGACATTCTCGCTGTTTTGGGGAGAATTCAATAAGCCATCCAAACACATTTGTTTTTACATGTTTGTTTTTATAATTTTTTATAATTTTTTGAGTAACAAACCAGCCAAAAATTGAATATGCACACAGTGTGTGAACATGTGCTATCTGCCATCAGGGGATATCCATGTACGTCTTTTGTGGGTGCAACCCCTTCCTCGTATCAAAAGTCGGTGAACTGAGGAAGGGGATGCACCCCCAAAACACGTCCATTGATCACCCCTGATGGCAGATAGCACATGTTGACAATAGGGATCAGGATTGTAAACTTCCTATATGAAAAAAATAAAAAATGTGTGCATATTCAATTTTTGGCTGGGCAAGGGGTGGCAGGACCCCATATTAGGACGGGCACATAGAGACATAGTTTGTGTAAGTGAATGTCTCCGATTGCTCAGAGGTATCCAATGTTGTAATTTTTGAAATGCAACTGATATTTTTGTATTTTCATAAGCCAAAAATTGCCGGGTTGTGGCCAGGCCAACCCCAAAGTAAAAAAAAAAAAAAAAAATGAAGAGAATGTGCACAGAGTAAAATATTTGACCACAAACAACGTGTAGCTTCTTTTTATAATACCCTCTAAGCTTATTTGGTTCTTTTGTAAGGTAACATAGTGAAATGGTTGTTATTTACTAAAGTAAAATACACTTGCCACTACAAATGCACAAAGACAAACTAGGAGACAGGAAAGAACAAATAATTAAAGGTTTAAACAAGATTTTTATTGGGATACTTAGACATAGGCTGGCATAGGAATTGCCCCCCTACCCGTGAAATACTCCATGTATTTGTCCCGAACCACACGGGCATTTTGGGGGGGCAAGCCAAGACGGGCAGATTCCAGGCCCGGAAGGGGATTTGCAGGGGAAAGTCCAGCCTCTGGCAAAACTGAGGCCATATAGGAATTTGATTTTTGGCTCAGAAAGTTGTGTAGCACACAGCAGCATAACACTACATAGTTTATTTTGTAGTCCGCCAAGTGGATGGAAGTCATAAAAAGGCGGAACCGGCTGGCCATTATGCCGAAGGCATTTTCAACGACTCTTCGGCCCCTGGCCAGCCGGTAATTGAACACACTCTTCTCTGGGGTCAGGGTCCTCTGTGGAAATGGCCTCATAAGATGCCGTCCGAGTCCGTAGGCTTCATCAGCCAAGAAAACAAAGGGGAGTCCTTCAATATTCCCTGCATCCGGTGGCAATGCAAGGTCGTCACTCTGGAGACGGAGGGCAAACTCCGTCTGGATGAAGGATCCCCCATCGGACATCCGGCCATTCTTCCCTACATCAACATAGAGGAATTCATACCGTGCTGACACCACCGCCATCAGCACAATGCTATGAAACCCCTTGTAGTTGTAATAGTAGGACCCAGAACGGGGTGGCGGCACGATGCGGACGTGCTTCCCGTCTATGGCACCACCGCAGTTGGGGAAGTCCCACCGCGTGGCAAACTCCGATGCCACAGTCTGCCATTCCTGTGGCGTGGAAGGAAGCTGTGGAGTGAAACAAGATGAAATAATATTAGAAAAACAAAGTCATATATTACAAGGAAATTCTATCCCAAAAAATTAGAGACCAACATCAATCTAATTATACGTTTATTAAGGTGTGTAAAAAAAAGATAATGGAAGGCTCATTTATCATATTCATCACCCCCTCTGATGGGCCATTACTAAATTATTTTGGGGGGGGGAGATGTGTTTGGCCACAGGATAGCATTGCAGTGGCGGTGCGTCCAGAGTGGGCGCTGGAGCACTGTCCCCTCTCTCCTGTGCCCATCACTCAGAACAATACATAGGTTCATGCGTTGCATGAACCTATGTATTGTCTATGCCGCACACTATTCAGGTGGATGGCCTCTTGTAAAGCGACCGACATATGAATCATTGCGGCATTTAGGGGGTTAAAATTGCAGAGCAGAAACAGGTATTAAAATAGTCTTGCAAATTACAACCTGAGGGATGTAATTGGCTTCCTCAAAGAAAAATCGGGGACGCAAGGAGGGGGGCATTCCTTGTGTAAACACTGACAGGCTGCTCTGCCAATCATGTTCACCAAGTCTGTTTAATGGTAACATGATTGGCTGATGCAACATGAAGGGAAGGAGAAGACATCAAGGACAGAAGAAGGATGGCGCTGACCACAAGAAGGTAAGTGCAGGGCTGGGGGGAAACTGGCTGCATTAGAGGGGACTAAATGGCTGCATTTGAGGGAACAAAATGGCTGCATTGGAGGGGACAACTGGGGGCGTTTATTAGGCAACAGAGCAAAAAAGGAGGAAGTTTATTTCCTAAATTGGGGTTTGAACCCCCCAACATTTGGAGCAACAGGCGCCCCTGCTGGAAAAGTAAGTGAAGGGAAATATTTAGGGAGGAGAAAAAAGGGGCAATCTAAAGCTTCCAACATGCATGGGGACAAAGGGGACATTCTCAGCATATTACAATCATGGTAATTAGGGAAGGATGAAAGAAATACAATACATTAGCAGACATGTAATACCTAAAATGTGATGTTAAGGGAGCAAACTTACCCTAATATAGTCCTCCTGCAGGACTTGGATGATGGCAGAACAGGTGTCTGGGATTATGAGGCCCAGAGCCTGGGGGGAGATGCCTGTGGTGAACTTCAAGTCCTGAAGACTTCTCCCTGTCGCCAGGTAACGCAACGTGGCGATGAGCCTCTGCTCAGCACTGATGGCTTCCCGCATAACGGTGTCCTTCCTGGTAATATAGGGGGACACCAAAGCCAACAGTTCCTGAAAAACGGGGTCAGACATCCTCAGAAAATTCCTGTAGTCCTCAGGATTATTCTCGACGATCTCCCGCAGCAGAGGCATGTGGCAGAATTGGTCCCGCTGGAGCAACCAATTCTTGGTCCATGAACTCCTCCTCACACCATTCATGGACTGGTCTTGGTCCAAAACAAGCAGACCAACACCAAGCGCACGCACAGCACGAACTCGACGACGAGAACGTCCAGGCGACATGGCTAGGAAACGGTCGTCTAATCAGAACGTACAGAACGCACTTTAGAACAGCAAGGCCTATGAATAACGAACTGAAAATCAGAAAGGAACAGGCAAGAACGCACTGTAAAACAGATACGACCTGCCTAGACGCCCTGAAAGTCAAGATACGAACCCACAAGCACAAACTGAACGGCAGAAAATGGTCTGAAAAGTACGAAGACTGAAAAGCGCGAATCGTCTCTTCCCAAACTTTTACTTCACACGCGGTAACACGAGATCAGCAAAAGCAGCCCAAGGGGTGGCGCCAAGAAAAAAGATCTTCCCCTTTATAGTGCCGTCGTACGTGCTGGACGTGAGCGCAGAGAACAACGAGGAAATTGGGAAATGACAGTGTGTACGCATAGAAAGCTTGACGAGAAAATCGACAAGCTTAACAAGAATCTCGTCGAAAAAAACGACGTGTTTTTTACGACGAGAAAATCGGTCGTGTGTACGAGGCCTCAGATTGTTAAAGTGATTTATACACTGAAATATCTTTTTCACACAGTTTAAAAGCAGATTATCTTTAAATAATATACCGCATATTTCAGTACCATTTAGGCAATTATATCATGCTCTAAACATTATTTCCATGTGCAATTCTCCAGCTTTTAGTAGAGTAAGGATTTGGGCGCTATTTGGATTCTGGGAGCTATAGTAAATTTGATTTTTGGGAGTATTTTCTCTCCAGCGCTATAGTGAATACCGTTTTCGCACTAATTAGCGCAAATTGCTGTGAATCGCGCTAATTAGCCCAAATTCGCGGCAATTTGCGCTAATTAGCGCCGCGGCGCTATAGTAAATTACCCCCATATTGTTTTTTTTTTGCCAAAGACATGTAGCAGAATACATTTTGGTCTAAATTTATGAAAAAATGTGATTTAAAAAATGTTTTATTGGATATATTTTATAACAGAAAATATTGGGGTTTTTCCAAAATGTTTGATCTTTTTTAATTTATAATATACAAAATAAAAAACCCAGTGGTGATCAAATACCACCAAAAGAAAAATCTATTTGTGTAAAATGTGTAGCGCCCCCCCCCCAATATTTGGGGGCGCTATGTGGAAACTTAAGGGTGGTCTGAGCCAGTAGTTTGGCTCAGACCAATTATGTTCAATTATTGTTCTGCTCTGGGTGTGATACTGCCTGGCAGTTTTGTTCTCCTTTGCCTACAGGTGGCGCTGTCACCACTGGCAGGGCTGGATTACGGGGGTATCACAGCACCTTGGGTGTCCTCTCTCGGCAGCCGTGCAGTGGGCATGATCTACCCACTGTGCATGCTGGGAAAGGGTACAAAATGGGCAGATGCCATTTTAGAGGGGGATTCGGGGTGATTCCAGGGGGACCCTAGGGCTTTCAGGGGGACCTCTGGTCCAGTGAGCGTGCCTCGTGGCCCGCATGGCACGAAGTGCACTGGAGTGCTTAGGCCTTGGGCACCTTCAGCCTGAGGCCCTGTTGCTGCATTGTAGGCCCAGCTCCGCTGACTAGGGCTTACGCTTCAGAGAAGGATCCCAGGCTGCCCGTTGTTAGGGGGCCCATCTTTAGGAAAGGAGTTTCAGGGGAAGAACAGTCCCGGCGGAGACTAGCGACAGTACTGCTGTCTCAGGGAGAGGCCTGGAGACCTGCCTAGAGGGGGATCCATCATCTCTGACATCCGTGCTCCATCCCGGCTGCTAGGACTGCTCTCATAGGGACTATCCAGGTGAGCAATACCCATTTAGGCTTGAGTGGCGACGAGTGTATATACTGGATTTAAGTGTTGCGTGCCTGAACCTTCCCCTACGTCTTTCAACTTTTCTGATCTTACTTTCTTCAAGTTAACTCAAAGCGGAAAAAGAATAAAGCCTTGCTGATTAGGTCTTACTCATGTGTGGACATTGGCCTTATTCCTGGAAGATATTGGTGTACCTAGACAATGGAGCTGAAGGATCCACTCGTGGGAGGTAATTGCTGCAGACCCAGTAACGAAACCAGTAGATCCCATTAACACACAAAAAGGGGTCTGCGGGTGTGTGGACTACCGGGGTAGGTGGCTACAAATGGTATACATTTAATTTGGGTACAGTGTTGCATGAAGACGCAATCTCCAATTAAAGTAGCGCAGTGCTGAATAACAAAAAATACCCTGGTAATAAAGGGGGTAGTTTCTGGAGCTAAGGTGGTTAATTAGACACAAAAAAATAACAAACACAATAATTAAATAATGACTAGATAAAGAAATAGAAGCAAAATAAAATAAAATTGTAAGTCCCATCAGTGGATCATATGCTTCAAGCAGTAAGGAGGGCATGCGAGAATACATCAAGCTCATAGGGTATTTATTAAATAAGAATGCATATCCTGCACACTTAACAGCCACCAGACAATGACCCGCATTTGGGGAAATCGCAGGGGTCAGGACAGCCGGAGTGCAATGGATGAGCCTAACACTGGGAGAACCACCTTCTTGATCACGCAAAGTCTGGCCATTGTCTGGCAGGTGTTGTTGGGTGTGCAGCATATGCATTATTTTTAATTAAATACTTTATGGGCTTGACGCATACTTGTTCAAATTGAGTTGAGCCTTTGAGAAAGCTGATTGGGCGATACGCATCAGGTGGGTGGTGATGTCATTACCTAGGGTGGAGCTAGGACGCCATCTTGCTGAGGTTTTTTTTGTATGCTTTCTGCCATGTGTATTTTCACAAGCTTTTTTAATAAAACAGTGGTTTGCAGTCTGCACTATCTTGCCTTCTCTTTTCTATGACAGCTATATTGGAGAGACTTATGACCAGTAGAGATGGGCTGAATGACCCCCTGTTCAGTCACAGCAGAACTTTTGAACATCGCAAACATTCAGAACCGAATAACGAACCCCACTGAAGTCTATGGGACCCGAACTGGAAAAGTCAAAAATGCCTATTTTGAAGGATTATATGCAAGTAATTGGGCATACAATGGTTATGGGGATCCAGGTACAAGTTTGTAAAATTTATAGTCCTAAAGCATACCCACAGTAATTGTGATCCAAGATCAATCCAGCGCCAAAACCTCCTTCTGATCTCTGTGTGGCCAACACTACCTCCCCCATCCCCCCCTCTTCTCTCTCTCTCTCTGCTGCTTTTTCTCTTTCCTTTGCTACTTAACCTCCCCTGTCTATTCTTGTTCTTAGTACTTGTATAGGCCTCTGCGGGCAGAAATTTGATATTGATGGCTACAAAACTTTTCATCTGTTACCTCACAATGTTAGGATGCAGTATTGGTTCTGAGATTCCATTTGGTCAATCATCTATTGATAGGCCGCACTACTTTGGTCAACCACGATCTAGGAAAAGCTTACCTAACAGGTCATTAATGTTTTCCTTGAGGCTTACTTGTTTTTCATTTAGCAGTTCAAAGATTTTAGGCTAAGCGGCCTGGTTGCCCATAGCACAGCTTGATCTCATACGGGTTGCGGTGGGCAGCGGGGCGGCTCGCTGACAAAAAACAATGATTTATATATGGTATTATTTGTCGATTTACTGATGCTTCAAGTGAAACCATAAAAATTAGAAATAACATGAAAAATGAAAAATTCCTTAAAATATAGTGCCTGGGGGGTCCTGCTGCCTGCTGCAGCTAAAATTACATTTATAAAGCCAAAAAAAATTACATTTTCCATTTAAGCTTTATTTTATAAACAACAGCTTGGGGAGCCAGTCTGTATGATGAGGCCACAATTTTGTGCACTCGGAACAAGATTAGATATTTTCTGAATAAATTCTGGTGTCTCTTTCGCAGACTTTGGATAGAAGTAACAGGTGCGAAAAAATTGGTCTTTGGGTGTCGGTGGTGCCTTCACACTGTAACCCTATAGGGGTGCTCCTAATGAAAGTAAGAATTGGCCTTGCTGTCAAAAATTGCAAAGATATGCACCTGTCAAACAGGTCTTGGTCTTTGCGTGTCGGTGGTGCCTTCACACAGTAACCCTATAGAGGTAGACTTGATGAAAGCAAGAATTGGCCTTGCTGGGGCGTGGCCTGGACGCGATGAGAGAAGGTCGCAGCTAGCAGGAGCTCCGACGATCGAGGAGACTAACCGCCTTCCCACGGGGCCATATTGCACCCCTTTATTGCTACTTTTACCCTGCACCCCTGTGGGAACAACAGGTGCATGCCTTCACGCAAAAAAACGCAGAAGTCCAAGCCGCAAGGGTCCCTAACTACATACCTTCTCCGTGCCACTGAGAAGTCTGGTATGGCTAAAGATAGCGCTCATGCACAACGTGGCTCCCCGTCACAGTCGGCGTCTCCGGAGGCTTCAGTTTCAACCTTTGGGGACGGTGAGTGTCCTGCTCAGCTCACCAAGACTGATCTGGAGGACAGCCTGGCCTCCATGTATGAAAAATTAGCTGAGAAGTTCCAAAAGGAATTACACAAAGCTACCAGTACACTTTCGCTGGAGATCACTGCCCTAGGCGGCCACACTGATCTTTTGGAGACGAAGCACGACGAGTTAGCCTTGGCACACGTCGATCTCCGCAAGGATTATGAAGCCCTGGCTGACAATTTCCAACTGGTGCAGTCGCAGGTCGAGGACCTCGACAACCGAAACAGAAGGAACAACCTCAGACTACGGGGTGTTCCTGAATCGGTTGTGGACCTCCCTGCCGCAGCTACTAAGTTATTCCTCAATCTCCTTCCCTCTGCGTCCACCACGGCGTTTGTGTGTGATCGGATCCACAGGGCCTTGTGCCCCAAACCCCCAGCAGAGAAACCACCGCGTGATATAATCCTCTGTCTGAAAGACTACTTGATAAAAGAAGACATTCTCCGTGCTGCTAGGAACGTGGCGGCCATTGATCTAGACGGGGTGAGGATTCAAATTTTCCCGGATATCTCGCAGGCAACCCTTGACCGCAGACGTCAGATGAAGGAAGTCACATCGGTCCTTCAGTCCGCTCGCAATCGCTATAGATGGGGCTTTCCGTTTAAACTCTCCATTCCCCATAATGGAACCACTTACACTGCCTATAATGTTGCGGAAGAGAGGGAGATATTGATCAAATTGGGCCTTTTGGAGCCAGAAGCCGTGAACCGCAGACCTCCCACTCCAGGGCCTAACCCGATATGGAACACTCCATCTTCGCGCAGGAACCAGGGCAGATGGCGCCAGCCGTTCCGGGATCAGCCTGCTTTTCTGTCCAGATTTAGAGACTCTTCGGATGTTTCTACTACACCAGTTTCCCGTGAGTAACGACTTCTCCCTGTTTAAGTTTGGGGCCTGAGCCAGGCTGGAGACTTTGCTGACAATACTGCATTACCCCCTGTTTTGTGCTGTTTGAGCCCAGGCCCGTTCGAAAGAAGCCTTACACCCTATATCCAGACAGTCCTGTTTGTTTTTCCTTGTTTTTTTTTTTTTTTTCTGATGATCCTGCAGGAACACTTGTCTGCTTTTCCTTCCTGGTGGAGGACGTGCACCAGTACTATTTCATTGATCTGACAGTCCTTGAGGCGGTACGTCTCCTCTCGCTCAAATGTCCCCCCCTGCTAGCTCTCGGACCCAGGCCGTTGTGAGGTTCAGGGTGATGTGCATTTTATGGTCACCCTGTTCGTTGCTGCGACCCCATCGGGGTCCTCCGGTTAGTATAGGACGGTATAGTCCATTGGAGGTATTTTTTCGGTCATTAGGAAAGTTTTCCTCTGACCCCCATGCTCTCACATGGTTTTTGAGCTTTTTTGTGTTAAGATATTTTTGTTTTTTTCATATCTTTGCATTGAACCTTGAAATGTCACTTTTATTGGTTATATCTCTTACTTGTATTCAGACATTTATTTCCACTATCCAGAGACATGTGTGTTACAGTAGGTTAGATTCAAGAATGTGGCTAAAATGGCTATTCCACAGGATATCCTTACCTGCATAATCTCCTCCCATCCCCATGCCCCCTCCCTGTTAATTTATGATGGCTCTTAAAGTCATTTCTCACAATGTCCAGGGCTTTAACCTGCCTCAAAAGCGGAGGAAAGCCTTTAGGCACTATAAAAGTCTGGCCGCAGACATACTCCTGCTGCAGGAGACTCACTTCTCTAACTCAAACCACCCACAATATTTTGATAGATCTTTTAAGCAATTTTATTGTACCTCCCACCTCAATAAAACCCGTAGAGTAGCCATATTTGTTAGGAACTCATTTTTTTTTGAAGTTGGACATGTATATAAAGATCCGGGTAGCAGGTTTATAATCTTGCAAGGCAAGATCCAGGGCCGAGCTGTTACTATTGCCTCTATATATGCCCCTAATGAAGCACACGCCTCCTTCTTTAGACAATTTTTTCAAATATTGGAACGATATCTATCGTCACACTTGATAATTGGAGGGGATTTTAATCTCACAGCTAACCCAGGCCTAGATAGGAGCAGGAGCACCCCCGCTACTAAAGCATTTCCCAAAACCCTGACGGATAGCCTAAACTCTCTGCAGCTTATTGACACGTGGCGAGCACACAACATTGGATGTAGATCTTATACATTCTACTCGAATCCTCATGACAGCTATGGCCGCTTGGACTATTTCTTTAGCTCCCCAACAGTCTTAGCCAACTCATCCGGGGCAGAAATTCATGTTTGCCCCTGGTCTGACCACCACATGGTTGAGTTTGCGGTCAACGGGATGGGCCTCAAGCCCACAACCTATTCCTGGAGACTGAATGATTCGCTGCTCACTGACTCCTCCACGGTTGGGGTGCTCAACACCAAGCTCCGGGAGTACTTTGTGGATAATCACCTCCCAAACACCTCACCGTGCACTTTGTGGACTGCCCATAAGGCAGTCATGAGGGGTAACCTTATTGATATAGCCTCCAAAAAAACAGAGCAAAACTATCTGAACTTCGTTCTCTCACAAGGGCCCTTGATAGACTATATAATCGCTACGATCAGGATCCCTCCCCGGTCCTTCAACAAATTCATAGCAAAAAACAGGCGTTAGACCTCCTGCTCACTGAGGGTACGGAAAAGGCCTTGAGATGGGCTAAAGCAAAATTTTTACTGCGTAGTAATGCATCATCTACTATGTTCGCACGAAAATTAAACCAGGCTACGAGACCCTCGCATAACTATAGACTTCGTAATTCTGCTGGTGTTCTGGTCTCTCACCCTAATGACGTCATGGATATTTTTGTAGATTATTATAAGAACCTGTTTAAAATGTCTGGCCCAACCTCTGACCCTTCAAGGCAATCCTGGTTCTCAGACCTAACTCTACCCACTCTAACTGACCAGCAATTAGAGGCCCTGAATGCTCCATGTACCGAATTGGAAATACAGGCTATCATCAAATCTCTCAAATCTTCAACTGCCCTTGGCCCAGATGGCTACTCCACTTCCTACTACAAGAAATTTTCCCACATCTTATCCCCTCATTTGACCTCCCCTTTATAACCATATCTTGAAAGGAAACGACTTTCCGGCCGAGATGCTTCTAGCCAACATGTCCCTCATCCCCAAACCCCACAAAGATAATTTATTACCCCAAAACTTCCGCCCGATCTCAGTAATCAACAATGATCTGAAAATCTTTGGTAGATTACTAGCAGATAGATTAGCCTCCGTGATCACCAGTTTGATCTCTCCTGACCAGACGGGATTCATTCCCGGTAGGCAGATCACTGATAACATACGCCTGGTCACCAATATAATACAAGACGCCAACTTACATTCTAAACAAACTCTCCTTCTCAGCCTGGATATACACAAGGCATTCGACAGCGTTAGCTGATCCTACCTTGATTGCTTGTTGCCCAAATTTGGCATCTATGGAGAATTCATACAGGGATTTCATGCCTTGTATGGAAACCCACAAACGCGCATTAAATTGCCAGGCACCAATTCTCCATTTTTCCCCCTTCAGAGGGGCACTAGGCAGGGGTGCCCGTTATCCCATCTCCTTTTTGCTCTAGCTATTGAACCCCTATCCCGTGCCATAACTGACAATGTTAATATAAAAGGATATTGTAAGGGCCCGGATGAATATAAACTCAGCTTATATGCAGATGATGTGCTCCTGTTTCTGACCAACCCACTTATAGCACTACCGAATCTCACCTCCCTATTAGATTAATTCCATCAAATTTCAGGATTGGGAGTTAATTTAGCTAAATGCTCGGCCATGCCAATCAATATACCAAATGATCTTGCAACCTCGCTGAGGCAACACTTTGATTTCGCTTGGTGTACGGACACCTTTCGCTACTTAGGGATACAGCTGACTCCTACCTTTCAATCCTTGTTCCATGTAAACTATCATCCCATAGTCTCTCATGTCAGATCCCTGCTTAAAACTTGGGATAAATTTCACATCTCATTCCTGGGCAGAGTCACAGCTATAAAAATGGCCATTTTGCCTAAGTTGCTATTTTTCTTCAGGGCCCTCCCTATATACGTTTCTAAGTCCCACATTGAATCAATTCAAAAGGATGTCAATAAATTTGTGTGGCATAATAAGAAACCAAGATTTCACAAATCCCTACTGTATAGACCTCAGCCCCTGGGAGGTTTGGGTCTTCCAGACCTTTGGCGCTATTATTTAGCTTCCAGGTTTGCTCAAACCGCTCAATGGCACGCCTCCACAGACGGTGTTCCGTGGTTAACTTTTGAGACTCAGTCTATCCTTCCTTCCACCTGCCAGGGTTATTGTGGTCCAGATCCATCAAGTCAGGCCAACTTGCTCCACTGAACTCGGTCGTAAGCCAATCGGTACACCTTTGGTTGCTATACGGCCATAAATTCCACTTATCCTCTCCTCTATCCCCGTTGTATTCCTTTATAGGAGACCCTGATTTTCCCCCCGGCCTTTCAGGATAGGGCTACATTCTCCCGGTGGTTAACTTCAGCTGTTATAACGTTCCAATCCTTGAAGGACGGTCGTCATTTTAAACACTTCCAACAACTACAAGCAGAGTGGGAATTCCCCCCCACAGAGTTGTACAGGTATATACAGGTCAGGCATTTGTACCAGAATAGGGGCCCCCTGGAATCCCAAATCCAGAATACCCCTTATGAACGCATATGTACTCACTCTTCCAGAGATAGAGGGGTTATATCTAGAATATACACTATACTTAACGAATTTGCCATGCCAGCAAAAACCAAACCTATGATGAAGTGGGAGGGGGAGTTAGGCATGACTTTCGACCCGTCAGACTGGGAGGAGATGCTGACGAATATGTACAAAAACACCAGAGCCTACTCCATCCGGGAAACAGCTCTCAAACTACATCTAAGGTGGTACCTGACCCCTGCACACCTACACTCCATCTACCCTGCGGTTTCCCCGCTCTGTTTTCGGGGCTGCTCTGAGGTAGGCACGTTATTACACATTTTCTGGAGTTGTAGGTATCTTAGGCCTATTTGGCAAACAGCGGCCTCAAAGGTATCAGCCATCGCTGGCCACATCATTACCCTCACTGCCCAAATGTGCCTATGTTTTACGTCCATACCTGACGTCCCTTTGCCCTGTGCAAAACTAATCCACTCACTTTTCTTGGCCATCCATTGGGTAACCGCGCTCAACTGGCGTTCCTCTTCCCTTCCGTGGTCACAAGTATTGGCACGTATGGATGCCATCAAATTAGCGGAACGCATTCACCACACTTTATATGATACAATGCTAGTATTTGAAAATAAATGGAAACACTGGACCAATGTGCTTTGATAAAAGTTGCATAACTCTCTCTGCTATTACCTTATATAACCGCTCTACTCCACATGTATTGATTCTCATTATGTATACCATTATCTTCTACCCATGTCCTGAGCTTATGTATCATTATTTGTTTCGAATATGATGTCTGCATTTTCTTTGTATGATGTTGATCCTTGAATAAAATCGTTTGTAAACAAAAAAAAAGGAATTGGCCTTGCTGTCAAAAATTTAAATGATATGCACTTGTCAAACAGGTCCGTAAAAATTGGTCTTTGGGTGTTAATTGTGCCCATGAAACCTAAACCAAAAAAATTCTTCCAGATGAATTCAACACCCACAAAGCTAGGAAGCCTAGACAGTCTTTCATAGATTCAAGATCCAGAAAGCACTTAATCAGTGACATCAGCATCAGGGGCTTGATAGCTGCTGCTAATACAGGACTGATTCATTTTGATAAATGTCAGCCGGTCCACTGAGTCTGTGGACAGACGCGCTCTGTTATCAGTCACAAAACCTCTGGCAGCACTGAATGCCCGTTCGGAAAGCACAATGGATGCAGGGCAGCTCATCAGCTCAATTGCATCCTGGGAAAATTCTGGCCAGTGGTCTATTCTCATCACCCTGTAACCCAGTGGATCATCAACTGGAAAGCTCTCCTTGTCTGTTTTTTGCCCCTACATAATCTCCCACCATACGATGCAGATGACATGTGGAAGCTAACAGCCCTGGGCGCTGAGGTCTAAAAAAATACTTTGAAATGCATCACTGAGGCGGCCCTCTTCTCCACCGCTCTCCTCTTGACCAACAAAAGCCTTAAAACTACGTTTTCCACCAGACTGTAACCTACCAGTCTGGAAAGGCATTACATAAACTCCTCTTTAAGGTGTGCTTGAGATTTCATCTTCTGCTGCCTCTGTGGGGATGAGATGAGTTCAGAGACTTCCCCCCCTGTAACGGTGGTCAAGGAGGGCTGCCAACCAATAGTGATCCTTCTCCTTGATGCCACGTATTCTCGGGTCCTTTTCGCAGGCTTTGAAGAATGAAGGAGCCCATGCACTGCAAGTTTACAGAGACATGAGAAGCCGACTCCTCTGGATCACTGAGGATTACAGTATCTGGAACTGCCTCCTCCCAGCCATGTACTACTCCCAAGGGATCTGGGGATGAAAAACCATCTGTTAAGGGTCGTCGTATGTCTTGCTCTGCTTCAATGCCTCCAAAACTTCCAGAATCCTCCTTCTCCCTCTCCTCTTGTGTGTTCTGTGACATGGCAAGAATGGTGTCTGCATAAAGCGAGCCTTGAGAGGAAAGTAAGTCCTCCTCTTCCTCCCACTGCTCTGCCTCGAGTGCCCTCTATATAATGCCACGCAGCGTCTGCTCCAGCAGAAACATAACAGGGATTGTGTCACTGATGCATGCATTGTCACGGCTCACCATCCTCATGGCCTCCTCAAATGGTGACAATACAGTGCATGCATCCTTTATCAGCAGCCATTTGTTTGGGGAAAAAAAGCAGAGCCAGCTTGAGCCTGTCGTTGTTCCATACTCACACATGTACTTGTTGGCGGCCCTCTGCTGCATGTGCAGCCACTGCAGCATTGTCAAAGTGGAGTTCCACCTGGTGGGCATGTCACAAATCAGGCGGTTTACGGGCAGGTGGAATTCCTGCTGAATTTCAGCCAATCGAGCACTAGCTTTGTATGACCTCCTGAAATGGCTGCAGACTCTTCTGGCCTTCCTTAGCAGATCTTTCAACCCTGAGTACCTATTTAAAAAATGCTGCACTACTAAATTGATGAGATGTGCCAGGCATGGCACATGTGTCAACTTTTCCTGTCTAAGGGCGGACAGGAGGTTTGTGCCATTATCGCACACCACCATTCCTGGTTCCAGCTGGCATAGCATGAACCACCTCTGGGCCTGACCATGTAGAGCTGCAAGAATCTCTGCTCTGGTGTGACTCCTCTCCCCTAGACAGACCAGCTGAAGTGCTACATTGCACCTTTTAGCCTGACTCATTGAATAGCTCCTTGGACGCTTAGAGGTACTTGTGGTTTATAGGACAATTCAGCAAAGAGGAAGGGGTAGAGCTGACAAATCTTGCATCATCACCACTAGCTGTATGTAGACATGGCGGCACAACAAGCTGCAGCACTGCACCCTGTCCTGCATCCTTCTGAGTTGCAAGAAGAGTTACCCAGTGTGCTGTGAATTAAATATATTGTCCCAACCATGCTTACTGGACCTCGTGTCAACAGTAACGTAGACCTTGCAGATGCCCAACAATGCCACAACATTGCCTTCCACATGATGGTAGACAGCTGGAATGGCCTTACGTAAAAAAAGAAATAGCGACTGGGAACCTGCCATTGTGGTACAGCACATTCTGCAATTTTACAGAAGGGGGTAGAATTCACCAGACGGAAAGGCAGGAGTTTTAAAACCAGCAGCTTTGACAAGCTTGAATTTAGACACTGGGCATGTGGGTGGCAGTGACTGCATTTTTTTTCTGCTGCAGCGGATGGGGCAGAGAAATTTGCCTGATATAGTCTACAGCTCGTGGTGTGCTACTGGCAGACGTGCTGCAAGGATCTGGGACACCCTGCGCTATACCATCATCCCTATCAGTGGAGGCTGCTGAAAGGTCATAAGGTATAGAAGGGGTAGACCGGAAATGTGAGGAGGAGCTGAATTGCATCCCTTTTGTGTGGCTTTTAGGTGCTCTTGCCAACGGGCTGAGTGGTGGGGGGTTAAATGCCTTGTCAAGCATGTGGTACCCAAATGACTGGTGTTTTTGCCATGCTTGATGTGCTTGAGGCAAAGTTTGCAAATTGCAACAGTGCGATCGGCTGCACATGTAGTAAAAAGCCCAAACAGCTGAGCTGCGGGAAGTGGGCAGAGAGATAACAGCTCCACAATCTGGTGGAATAGGGTTGCTGCTCTCTACCCTTCTATGATGGCTGACTCTTTAGGGTTGTGCCTCACCCTCACTTTCCTCCAGTGCTCTATCTGGCACCCAAATTGCATCAGTGACCTCATCATCATCATCATCCCTTCCATCCTCATTATCACTGGGGACAACTTGGCAATATGTTGCTGCTGGGGGAACATGACTGCCAATTTGTTGTTTGCCAGTGTTCTCCCCTCTCTGTAGGCTCATGTTCCTACCTTCCTCAACCTCAGAACCAAAATCTGAATCAAGTAATGGCTGTGCATTATTATGGAGCAAGTGGCTGATGCTGTTTTCAAATAACTCAGCTGACTCCTCCATTCCTGATGCTGGGGCTATGACCGAGTAGCTGTGGACAAGGAGGCAGGTTTAGCCACTCTAGCAGCTGCAGTGGACTGTGCACTAGTCTCTGCTTGGGTGACAGATAATGAGGAGCATGAGGTTGATTTAGTAAGCCAGGCCACCACCTCCTCTGCATGCTGTGGCTGGATAGCCTGGGCAAGATCACTAAACAGAGGAAATTATTAGACATGTGCACACTGAAATATTTCGTTTCGGAATCTCGTTTTCGGTAGAAAAATAAATTTATTTAGTTACTCCCGAAATTCGTTTTTATTTATTTTGTTTTTCGTTAGAAATTGCATTCATCCGAAAATCTGAATTAATTAAGGTCGAATCTGTCATTGAAGGCTTATGGTGTCTGTCGAATGTTCAAAGAAGATTCGATGGAGCAGCGAAACTGTACTACGCTGCAATCATACATTTCCGGTCGAATGTTCCGCCTACAAGCTAGCTATAGTAGAATTATAATGTTGTATGACTAGTAATAATTATATTTATTAATTATTATTACTAGTCAACCAACATTAGAATTCTTCTATAGCCTATGGGCGGATGCATTTGACCGGAAATGTACGATTGCAGCGTCGTACAGTTTATCTGCTCCGTCAAATCTTCTTAGAACTTTCAACAGACACCATAAGCCTTCAATGACAGATTCAACGTTTGTATGTTTTTCAATGCTTTGTCGAATCTTCGTCGTTCACGTTGAATTGTCAATAGGGATGAGCTCGGTGTTCGAGTCGAACATACGTTCGACTCGAACATCGGCTGTTCGATCATTCGACAAAGATCGAACGATTTGGGCCGTTCGCGCCAAATTCGAGTGACGCGAATGGCCCACAATGCACTACGCCATCGCAGTGTCATCCAGGCGCTGTGATTGGCCAAGCATGCACTGTGACCCCGCATGCTTGGCCAATCACAGCGCCGGCAGTGAGGAGAGCAATGATTGGCCACAGGCAGGATGCCTGTGGCCAATTATTGCTGAGGGTGTTTAGTACACGCCCCACACTATAAAAGGCCGCCAGCACGGCGGCCTAGTGTAGTGTGTTCCGGAGCAGGGAAAGAGAAGCATAGGCAGGGACAGTGACATTTATTTTTTCTTGCTTAACCTGGATTCCTTTAGTTTAGGGAAAGAGAAGGATAGGTAGAGAGAGTGTCAGTGTGTTTTACTGTGCGAATCCTTGTTTCTAGGGACAGGGAAGGACAGTGAGGGAAATTCTCCTTGTGCTATAGTGTGCTTTAAAAAAACATTTTTTCTAGGGACAGAAAACTATAGGTAGGGAGAGTGTCAGTGTGTTTTACTGTGCGAATCCTTGTTTTTAGGGACAGGGAAGGACAGTGAGGGAAATTCTCCTTGTGCTATAGTGTGCTTTAAAAAAACATTTTTTCTAGGGACAGAAAACTATAGGTAGGGAGAGTGTCAGTGTGTTTTACTGTGCGAATCCTTGTTTCTAGGGACAGGGAAGGACAGTGAGGGAAATTCTCCTTGTGCTATAGTGTGCTTTAAAAAAACATTTTTTCTAGGGACAGAAAACTATAGGTAGGGAGAGTGTCAGTGTGTTTTACTGTGCGAATCCTTGTTTCTAGGGACAGGGAAGGACAGTGAGGGAAATTCTCCTTGTGCTATAGTGTGCTTTAAAAAAACATTTTTTCTAGGGACAGAAAACTATAGGTAGTGTGAGGGGGTTAGCTCGGCAGCGGGTGTGTGTGACCCCCGGGATGGGCTCCCCACACAAAAACAGGCCCAGCAAACAGAGGTTGTGGTTTTCAAAATCAAAAAGGTGCGGTTTATTTTCTATTTACAGTGACAAAACACAGCAAAGCAAAAGAAACATAAATAAAATAAATCCTGGTCAACTTGACCTCTAACTAAACATACAGGTTTCCTAACTAACAACTGGGATCAGCCTAGTGCTGTCCTAGTCCCTAAGTCCCTGGTTTTAAATGTCCAAGCAAATAGCCACACAGGCTTTGTCTCACCGCACAGGGGTTCACTCTCCCTAGACAGTCCACACAGGTCTGGTTCCAGGCATGAGCTAACACCTAATGAATCTGGGAGTTCTTATAGAGGCCTAAATGAGCTGACAAGCTTCAGCTGGACTCATCAACTCCCTGTCTGCACGACGCCCCACACTCTCCCTAGAGGTATGAGTCATCCATGAGCCTACTAGCCTCAGCTGGGCTTATACAACTCTCCACCTAGTTGTATAAGTCGGCGTAAAGCCTGAATCTGGGCGAAATATATCTACCCCCCTGGATGCAACCAGGTGACCCCACCTTCCTGCTGTCACATACCCCCCCTCTTGTTTTAACCTCGGGGTTGGAACACCAGCAATCAGGCATTCATGTACTCGAGACAAAGCATCCACATTCCCCATTTGAACGCCAGGGCGATGCTTTACTGTGAAGTTGAATTCCTGGAGGGCCAGGAACCACCTATTCACTCTTCTATTTGTTTCCTTGTTTTGAGCCATCCACTTTAACGGAGCGTGATCCGTAACCATGTCAAAGTGCCTACCTAGCAGGTAGTACCGAAGGGAATCTAGAGCCCACTTCACCGCTAAACACTCCTTTTCAACGGTGGCGTAATTTACCTCATGGGACTTCAACTTCCTGCTGAGGTAAATGACTGGGTGCTCTTCCCCGTTCCAGACCTGGGACAATACTGCTCCTAACCCCACATCTGACGCATCACTTTGTACGACAAAGTCTTTAGAGAAGTCGGGTGAGTACAACACTGGCTGGCTACATAAGGCTTGTTTCAAGAATTGGAATGCTGCCTCAGCCTCGGGGGTCCATTTAATCATGACCGACCCTTTCCCCTTCGTCAGGTTGGTTAGGGGCACAGCCTTAGAAGCAAAGTGGGGAATGAATCGCCGATAATACCCAGCGATTCCCAGAAAGGCTCGTACCTGCTTCTTGCTGTTGGGACGTGGCCAACTCTGGATGGCCTCGACTTTGTTGAGTTGGGGTTTTATTACTCCCCTCCCAATGGTGTACCCAAGATATTTGGCCTCCTCCTGCCCAATGGTACACTTCTTGGGGTTAGCCGTAAACCCCGCTTCCCGAACAGAGTCCAGGACTGCTTGCACTTTTGGCAGATGTGAGGCCCAATCTGTGCTATGGACAATTACGTCATCCAGGTAAGCCGCAGCATACTTCCGATGGGGCCTCAGCATCTGGTCCATTTTCCGCTGGAATGTGGCCGGCGCATTCTGTAACCCGAACGGCATTCTTTTATATTGGAACGCCCCGTCTGGGGTTACAAATGCGGTTTTCTCTTTGGCCGACTTGGCCAGGGGGATTTGCCAATACCCTTTTGTGAGGTCAAGAGTCGTCATGTATCGGGCTGTTCCCAGCCGGTCGATCAACTCATCTATACGTGGCATGGGGTAGGTGTCAAATTTTGTAACTTTGTTCAACTGACGAAAATCGTTACAAAATCGCCAGCTCCCATCCGGTTTAGGCACCAACACAATGGGACTAGACCAATCACTTTGGGACTCCTCTATCACCCCTAAGTTCAGCATTTTCTGTACTTCCTCCCGTATTGCCTCCCGTCGGGCCTCTGGGATCCGATAGGGTTTTAACTTCACCCTTTCACCGGGCGGGGTAATGATGTCATGCTCTACCCCAGATGTTTGTCCCGGCAGCTCAGAGAATACCTCCTTGTTGCGAAGCACAAACTCCTTAACCTCCTGTTGTTGGGGTTGTGACAAGGTGGCTGCTATTCCAACCTCAGGAATCACGCAACCAGTTTGAGCTGGTGACCAAGTGTCTGCGACTAGGGACTCTCTATCCCTCCAGGCTTTCAACAGATTAACGTGATAGATCTGTTCGGGCTTTCGCCTTCCTGGTTGTCTGACCTTGTAATTCACTTCGCTCACTTTTTCCATTATCTCATAGGGGCCTTGCCATTTGGCAAGGAATTTACTTTCAACCGTAGGGACAAGTACCAGTATCCTATCCCCCGGGGAAAAGGTACGGGTCTTGGCTCCACGGTTGTACACTCTCTGCTGTGCTAACTGCGCTTGGGCCAAATGTTCCTTCACGATGGGCATTACCTGTGCAATTCGGTCTTGCATCAGGGCGACATGCTCAATCACACTCCTGTGGGGAGAACTCTCACTTTCCCAAGTTTCCTTGGCAATATCCAACAGCCCTCTTGGGTGTCTCCCATACAGTAACTCAAAGGGGGAGAATCCCGTAGAGGATTGGGGCACCTCCCTAATAGCAAACATCAGATAAGGAAGTAGACAGTCCCAATCCTTTCCATCTCTATCCACCACTTTCTTCAACATTTGTTTTAGGGTTTTGTTGAATCTTTCAACCAGCCCATCGGTTTGGGGGTGATACACAGATGTACGTAATTGCGTCACTTTGAACAATTTACACAGCTCCTTCATAACCCGGGACATAAAGGGTGTACCTTGGTCCGTAAGCAGTTCTTTACAAATACCCACCCGGCTAAACACAAGAGATAGCTCTTTGGCTATGGTTTTGGCCGAGGTATTTCGGAGAGGGATCGCTTCTGGATAACGGGTGGCATAGTCCATTATAACTAATATGTACTGTTGCCCCCTAGCGGACTTGATTATAGGCCCTACCAAATCCATGGCGATCCTCTCAAACGGGACCTCAATGATGGGTAGAGGGACCAGCGGGCTACGGAAATGTGGCATCGGGGCCGACCTCTGACACACAGGGCAGGAGGAACAATAATTTTCTATGTCCTTCATCACCCCCGGCCAATAGAATCTCTGTAATACCCTCTCTCGGGTTTTCTCTGTCCCCAGATGACCTCCAAGAATGTGCCCATGGGCCAACTCCAACACCAACTTCCTGTAAGGTTTGGGCACCACAAGCTGCTCAACGGTTTCTTCTGCCCTTTTTGCCACCCGATACAGTAGGTCCTTCTCTACGCTGAAGTATGGGTAAGTGCAGGTATTATCTGGGTTCACTAACTCGCCATCTATTTTCACTACGTTTTCCCGTGCCTTTATTAGGGCGGGGTCTTTCAACTGTTCTGTGGCAAAGTTTTCCCTGTGAACCTCAAGATCAGAAAACTCCACAGACAGTAGGTTTTCATCTGAGGAGGTGGGCTCCTCTCCAGTTTCTTGAGTCTCCCCTGCCAATACTGATAAGGGAAATTCCGGAGAGTCCTCACCACTCTCAGGGGAGTTCTGGCTATCACATTCCTGGTACATAGGGGCACCAGTGGGGGGCTCAGGATCATCCCACAGTTCCCAGAACTTCGGAAAATCCCTTCCCACAATGGCGTCATGCGGTAACTGAGATACTAAGCCCACTGGATGAGAGAGGGTACCTTTGGGGGTCTCGAAACACACTGTAGTCACTGGATACTCTCGGGTGTCCCCATGCACACAAATAACAGCTACCTTGCTATTCCCAAAGACCTCTGTTTTAACTAACTCAGCCTTTATCAGGGTCACAAGGCTACCTGAATCCAGCAATACCACAACATTTCTACCATTAACACACATTTTGCATAAATGTTTCTCAGTTCCTCGAATGGCAGTGCATGCGACTGTCGCACACAGCGACTGACGTCTGCCCGTCAGAAAGTCACACTGCATGGGTTTGTTGCTGAGCTTCCAGACTCTGTTGGTGAGCTTGCTGCTGGGCTGCAAGGCTCCTTTGCAAACCTGCATTTGTCTGCTGTTGATTGGCATTTGCTAGAGCCAGCTGTTTCAGTATCTCCTCCATGCTGGCTTAAAAAAAACTGCCACTGGTTCTCCACCAACTGTGAGGGGGTTAGCTCGGCAGCGGGTGTGTGTGACCCCCGGGATGGGCTCCCCACACAAAAACAGGCCCAGCAAACGGAGGTTGTGGTTTTCAAAATCAAAAAGGTGCGGTTTATTTTCTATTTACAGTGACAAAACACAGCAAAGCAAAAGAAACATAAATAAAATAAATCCTGGTCAACTTGACCTCTGACTAAACATACAGGTTTCCTAACTAACAACTGGGATCAGCCTAGTGCTGTCCTAGTCCCTAAGTCCCTGGTTTTAAATGTCCAAGCAAATAGCCACACAGGCTTTGTCTCACCGCACAGGGGTTCACTCTCCCTAGACAGTCCACACAGGTCTGGTTCCAGGCATGAGCTAACACCTAATGAATCTGGGAGTTCTTATAGAGGCCTAAATGAGCTGACAAGCTTCAGCTGGTCTCATCAACTCCCTGTCTGCACGACGCCCCACACTCTCCCTAGAGGTATGAGTCATCCATGAGCCCACTAGCCTCAGCTGGGCTTATACAACTCTCCACCTAGTTGTATAAGTCGGCGTAAAGCCTGAATCTGGGCGAAATATATCTACCCCCCTGGATGCAACCAGGTGACCCCACCTTCCTGCTGTCACAGTAGGGAGAGTGTCAGTGTGTTTTACTGTGCGAATCCTTGTTTCTAGGGACAGGGAAGGACAGTGAGGGAAATTCTCCTTGTGCTATAGTGTGCTTTAAAAAAACATTTTTTCTAGGGACAGAAAACTATAGGTAGGGAGAGTGTCAGTGTGTTTTACTGTGCGAATCCTTGTTTCTAGGGACAGGGAAGGACAGTGAGGGAAATTCTCCTTGTGCTATAGTGTGCTTTAAAAAAACATTTTTTCTAGGGACAGAAAACTATAGGTAGGAAGAGTGTCAGTTTCTTTCACTGTGATAATCCTTGTTTCTAGGGACAGGGAAGGACAGTGAGGGAAATTCTCCTTGTGCTATAGTGTGCTTTAAAAAAACATTTTTTCTAGGGACAGAAAACTATAGGTAGGAAGAGTGTCAGTTTCTTTCACTGTGATAATCCTTGTTTCTAGGGACAGGGAAGGACAGTGAGGGAAATTCTCCTTGTGCTATAGTGTGCTTTAAAAAAACATTTTTTCTAGGGACAGAAAACTATAGGTAGGAAGAGTGTCAGTTTCTTTCACTGTGATAATCCTTGTTTCTAGGGACAGGGAAGGACAGTGAGGGAAATTCTCCTTGTGCTATAGTGTGCTAAAGCATTCCTCATCAACCATCTTTGAAATCCTTGTTTTTTGGACAGTCAGGGAAATTGTCGTTGTGCTATTCTGTGCAAAAGCAATCATCCTCAACCATATTTAGAAATCCTTAAGTAAAGGGACAGAGAAGGACACCTGAAGGTAGCCCTTATTGCTTTTTTCCCATCTCCCTGCAGGCCATCTATTAGAATGTCTGGAAGGCAAACAAGGAGAGGCAGACAGTCAGGAGGCAATAAAAGAGGGCAAGCAGGCTCTGTGTCTGGGGACAACAGTGCTGGTCGTGGACGCGGTGCATTGTCATCAGCACATGGCCATGGGACACGCTTGTCCTTCTTTTCGGCAGCTGGACATGTTGAGCCACATCATGCCGAAGACTTGGTAGAGTGGATGACCAAGCCCTCCTCCTCCTCCTCATCCTCTCTCACCCAGGCTCAGGGTACTGGCAAAGCAGCTGCCAAAGCGTCCTCTTCCCTGGTATCAATGTCAGACTCATCATCAGTCACTCCTTCCCTAGACCCACCATGTCCTCCTCCTGAGGAGTCCCCCGAACTGTTTGAGCACAGTGTTGGGTACATGCTCCAGGAGGATGCCCAGCGTTTTGAAGGGTCTGATGATGAAACCCAGCTACAGGAAGGCAGTAGCGTGAGAGCAGACAGAGGGGATGCTCAAGAAGGACACCAATCTGGCAGTCATGTTCCAGCAGCTGCAGCATACTGCCAGATTGGCTCCAGTGATGAGGAGGGAGGGGATGATGAGGTCACTGACTCCACGTGGGTGCCTAATAGGAGAGAGGAGGAGGAGGAGGAGGATGAGGAGGAGGCACATCTCCAACGAGGCAGGATGCCCTTTGGTGGCCAGCGTAAGGGCAGTACACCGACGGAATCACACCGCAGAGCTCCGCCTGTGCAGGGCGCTGCCTCTGCCCGTCATTCAAAAAGTTCTTTGGTGTGGGCCTTTTTTGAGGCTAGTGCATCAGATCGCACAGCTGCTGTTTGCAACATATGTCTCAAGCGTATATCGCGTGGCCAAAACATCAGCCGCTTGGGTACCACATGCCTGACCAGACATATGTTGACCTGCCATGCAGCTCGTTGGCAAGCCTACCTCAAAGACCCACACCAAAGAACAAAGCGGACCTCTCCTTGCACCACATCAGCTGGGATCTCCAACCCCACTATAACTTCAGTCCTCTCTGAAACATGCACGGAGAGGAATGAAGGTGTAGAATTAGGTGTGTCACAGCCAAGTACTTGCGGCCACTCTGCTAGCAGTACACCGACGTCCGATTCTAGCAGGCAAATTTCCCTGCCCCAGCTGCTGGACCGTCGAAAGAAGTTCACTCCCAGCCATCCACATGCCCAGCGGTTGAATGCTAGCTTGGCTAAATTGCTAGCGCTTCAACTGCTGCCTTTTCAGTTGGTAGACTCGGCCCCCTTCCGTGAGTTTGTGCAATGTGCGGTTCCTCAGTGGCAGGTTCCCAAACGCCACTTTTTCTCACGGAAGGCTATTCCGGCTCTCTACCGGCATGTGGAAGGCAATGTCTTGGCCTCGCTGGACAGGGCGGTCAGCGGTAAGGTGCATATTACCGCTGACTCATGGTCCAGCAGGCATGGACAGGGACGTTACCTTTCTTTCACGGCCCATTGGGTCACTCTTTTGGCAGCTGGAAAGGATGCAGGACAAGGTGCAGTAGTGTTGGAGGTTGTTCCACCGCCACGCCTCCAAAATGCTACTACTGGTTGTGACACACCTCTCTCCTCCACCCCCTCCTCTTCTTCTTCCTCCATGGCCTCTTCCTGTGGTTTGTCCTCTGAACCAGCGGTGCTCCGTAGCCGTTCAAGGGGCTACGCAAGTACGCAGGCAAAAAGATGCCATGCCGTGCTTGCGCTGGTGTGTTTGGGGGACAGAAGCCACACTGGGGCAGAGGTCCTGTCTGCTCTGCAGGGCCAGGCCGAGAGGTGGTTGACGCCACGCCAGCTTAAGCCAGGAATGGTGGTTTGCGACAATGGCACCAACCTCCTCTCCGCCCTCCGACAGGGACAACTGACCCATGTGCCCTGTGTGGCTCACGTCCTTAACCTGGTGGTGCAGCAGTTCTTGGGCAGGTACCCGGGCTTACAGGATGTCCTGAGGCAGGCCAGGAAAGTCTGTGTGCATTTCCGCAGATCTTATAATGCCAGTGCTCGCCTGGCTGAGCTGCAAAAGGAGTTGAACCTGCCCAAGAACCGCCTTATATGTGACATGCCCACCAGGTGGAACTCAACGTTGGCCATGCTGCAGCGGCTGCACACGCAGCAGAGGGCCATCAATGAGTACCTGTGCGACTACGGCACCAGGACAGGGTCAGGGGAGCTTGGTTTTTTTTCTCCACACCAGTGGGGCATGATCAGGGATGCATGCATTGTCCTGGCACCATTTGAGGAGGCCACGAGGATGGTGACAGTGCATGCATCAGTGACACTGTACCTCTTGTCCACCTGTTGGAGCACACGCTGCGTGGAATAATGGACAGGGCACTTGAGGCAGAACAGAGGCAGGAAGAGGAGGACTTCCTTGCCTCTCAAGGCCCCCTTTACCCAAACAGTGTTCCTTCTGTCCCACCCATCGCACAGGAAGAGGAGGAGGAGGAGGAGTAGGAGGAGGAGGATTGTGTCAGCATGGAGGTGGAGGCTGGCACTCAGCATCATCAGCAGCAGTCTTTTAGGGATGATTTACAGTCCCAAGAAACCAGTGGACTTGTACGTGGCTGGGAGGAGGTGGCTGCGGATCATGTCGTCCTTAGTGACCCAGAGGACTCCGGAGCGAATGCCTCAGCAAACCTACGCTGCATGGCCTCCCTGATCCTGCAAAGTCTGCGGAAGGATCCTCGTATTCTTCGGATCAAGGAGAGGGACCATTACTGGCTGGCCACTCTCCTTGATCCACGGTACAAGGGTAAGGTTGCGGACCTTATGTTACCGTCGCAGAGGGAGCAGAGGATGAGACAACTCCGGGAGGCCTTGCAGAAAGGTCTGTGCAATGCGTTCCCAGAGACTGGGAGGTTACAAACTCCTGGTCCTGGACAACGAGTTGCTGAGGCTTCGGCCAGTCAAAGAAGGAGCGGTGGGGAAGGTGGCCGTCTGACCGATGCGTTCAGACAATTCTTTAGTCCGCAGCCCCAAAGTATGATCGGTTCCAGCAACCATCGCCAGCGTCTGATAAACATGGTGCAGGAATATCTAGGGGCAAGGTCAGACTTGGACACCTTCCCCAACGAAAATCCTCTGGCTTACTGGGTCTTGAGGATGGATCACTGGCCAGAGCTTGCACAGTATGCAATTGAGCTACTGGCCTGTCCTGCATCCAGCGTTCTTTCGGAACGCACATTCAGTGCTGCTGGAGGATTTGTCATGGATCACAGGGTGCGCCTGTCCACTGACTCGGTTGATCGACTGACTTTCATCAAGATGAACCAGTCTTGGATCACCACCAGCTACCACACACCTGATGCTGATATAACAGACTAATTGATTTTAACATGTCACATCCCTTCAAGACTGATGCTGATGCTGAGTGCCTGTGCTGTTATGTTGACTGGCTATCCTCCTCCTCCGAGTCCTCAATGATACGATTGATGATAGCTTGGAAGATCATTTTTGTTTAAGGGTGCCGCCACCAGTGGCTAAGGCCCAATTTTTCAGCCCCTGTTTTACAGGGGCGTGTAATTACAATTTTTTTAGCAATAATTTGCCATAGGGCTCATTGCTGTGCTCCAAGTACAGTATCTGTGAGGGGTTGTAGTGTTGTGCCACCAGTGCCTAAGGCCCAATTTTTCAGCCCCTGTTCAACAGGGGCATGTAATTACAATTCTTGATCTAATAATTCACAGCAGGGCCCATTGCTGCACCCACCAAGAGTAACTCTGAGGGCTTACAGTGTTGTGGCAACGCCACCACCACCACCACCACGAAAGGCCCAATTTTTCAGCCCCTGTTCAAAAGGGGCATGTAATTACAATTCTTGATCTAATAATTCACAGCAGGGCCCATTCCTGCACCCACCAAGAGTAACTCTGAGGGCTTACAGTGTTGTGGCAACGCCACCACCACCACCACCACCACGAAAGGCCCAATTTTTCAGCCCCTGTTCAAAAGGGGCATGTAATTACAATTCTTGATCTAATAATTCACAGCAGGGCCCATTCCTGCACCCACCAAGAGTAACTCTGAGGGCTTACAGTGTTGTGGCAACGCCACCACCACCACCACCACCACGAAAGGCCCAATTTTTCAGCCCCTGTTCAACAGGGGCATGCAATTACAATTCTTGATCTAATAATTCACAGCAGGGCCCATTGCTGCACCCACCAAGAGTAACTGTCAGGGCTTACAGTGTTGTGGCACCAGCACCACCATCAAAGGCCCAATTTTTACTACCACTGTTCAACAATTATATGTAATTACAATTCCTGATATAATAGTTGACAGCAGGGCGTTCCAGCACCAACCAAGAGTAACTGTGAGTGCTTACAGTGTTGTGCCAACACCAACAACTAAGGGGCCTATTTCTGCAGAGTATATACGGCAGGTCCCTACTTTCAAACATCCAACTTACAAACGACTCCTACTTGCAAACGCAAGAAGACAACAGGAAGTGAGAGGAAATCTACCCCTTGGAAGGAAAATTCTCTCCTGTAAGAATTAATATGGGAGAAAGGTGTCTCCTCTGTACTGATGCTTTATCAGCAATCCTTGTTTCAAGAAAAACACCACATTTCAAAAACAGTTGTCATTGGGACGGAAAGTGAGGTGAAATGTTCTGAACAGGGGCACAGACAGCAAAACAAATGTTACAGGGGTGATAACCCTTACCTATGTTTTCCAAAAAGTTTAAAAATAGATTTTTGGGCTGGAGCTACACTTAAACAATGTACCTGTTCAAAATTACAAACAGATTCTACATAAGAACAAACCTACAGTCCCTGTCTTGTATGCACCGCCTGTATACGGCTGTTCAGAGTATATAGGGCCTTTTTTATTTTATGTGCGGGGTTCCCCTTAATATCCATACAAGACCCAAAGGGGCTGGTAATGGGCTGGGGTAGGGGGGGGGGGGGTCATGGGGTAGCTATGCCATTTTTCTTAAAGATTTTCATCCATATTACCGGGACCAGACATTACATTAAAGCCGCAAGCAGTTTTAAATGGCTTTTTTTTCCTTTAGAAGTGTCATTTTGTGCAGGGACAGTTCTAAACACGGGAAACACGTGGCACTTCACAGGCATACTTTAGACACCCCCCAGGTACGATATTTAAAGGAATATTTGACTTTTTTTGTTTTCACTTTATGCATCATTAAAATGACTGCTCCCGAAAAACGACCGTTTTTAAAACTTCTTTTTGCATTGATACATGTCCCCTGGTGCACAACCCGGGTTCCCAAACCCTTTTTAGGACAATAACATGCATAATAGTTGTTATAATTAGCACTTTAGAATTCGAACGTTCGCATCCATTGTATATAATAGGGTTCTAATGTTCGTACGAACTTTCGGTCCGTTCGCGGGTTCTGGTGCGAACCGAACCCGGGGGTGTTCGGCTTATCACTAATTGTCAAGTTAGTTCTAGCTATTTTACTGCTCCTCCTGTTTGGTTACAATCAGCCAATAACATTCATCATCATCATTTTTTTTATTTTACTTCCCCCACCCAATTCCAGCAGCAATCTTTTCTCTCTATGTCGAATCTTTTCTCTCTATAATGTCGAATCTTTTCTCTCTATGTAGAATAGTCTTGGACTAATAGAGTTAAGGCTAGGCACATTCAACCACAGGTTCGATGGACACAGATTGTTATTGTCAGCCTCATGTCGAATCTCCCATATATATATATATATATATATATATATATATACCGTATTTATCGGCGTATAACACGCACTTTTTTCCCCTTAAAATCAGGGGAAAATCGTGGGTGCGTGTTATACGCCGATACTCCGTCGAATTCCCCTGCTGAAAACGAGCGAGAGGAGCGAGCGGAGCCGAAGTACAATCGGCTTTACTCGGCTCCTCTCGCAGTCCCGCCCATCTCTGACTGCGCCGCTGACATAGAGAAAGCCGAGTGTACTTCGCCTAGTCTCGGCTCCTCTCGCAGTCCTGCCTGTGACTGTGAGCAGAGCCGAGTCTAGGCGAAGTACACTCGGCTTTCTCCATCAGCGGCGCAGTCAGTGGAGATGGGCGGAACTGCAAGAGGAGCCGAGTCCAGCCGAAGTACACTCGGCCCCGCTCGCTCCTCTCCACAGAAATCGGCGCCAAATTTTAAAAACCGCCGGGACTGACACGATCGCAAAGGCACTGGGCACGGCTGCAGATGGACAGATGAACACTGGGCACGGCTGCAGATGGACAGATGGACACTGGGCACGGCTGCAGATGGACAGATGGACACTGGGCAAGGCTACAGATGGACACTGGGCACGGCTGCAGATGGACAGATGGACACTGGGCAAGGCTGCAGATGGACAGATGGACACTGGGCATGGCTGCAGATGGACAGATGGACACTGGGCAAGGCTGCAGATGGACACTGGGCAAGGCTGCATGCTGCATTTAAATGTAAGTTTTTTTTCCTTGAATTTCCCTCCTAAACTTGGGGTGCGTGTTATACGCCGGTGCGTGTTATACGCCGATAAATAAAAATAGTTACACTTACATTTGAAAGTGCCTGATAGTCCTGGCACCCGGCGTATATAGCAGCCGATTTAATATGGGTAATCGGCCCTTCAGTAGAATGCTGCTGTGAACAGGAACAAAAAAGTCTTCTGGATAGCAGCACTCCAAAAATAAAAGCCTTTATTTTAAAATTCAGGGATCCAAATACACACTGCACATCACGTCACACTGGTCAAAAAACTGGCTAACGTGTTTCACACTGTACTAGTGCTTATTCATAGGCTGAATTTTAAAATAAAGGCTTTTATTTTTGGAGTGCTGCTATCCAGAAGACTTTTTTGTTCCTGTTTGCTGATATTGGCATTGCCTGCACCCTTGGCTGCTGGGAGGAGATAATTTTGAGGATTTCTACACCTGAGCGGCTCCCTTTTCTCTGCTTTTCTTTTTCGTACATCACGGGACACAGAGCGACTTAGTCATTACTAATGGGTTATATAGTTTACCTTCAGGTGCTGGCACTGGCAACTTCCAAACCGGAAGTACCCTCCCCTATATAAGCCCCTCCCATCCGGGAGCACCTCAGTTTTTTTGCCAGTGTCTAAGGTGTTGGCCAAAGAGTAACATGTGTTTTCCTGGGCTTGCGTACAGGTTCTTTTACTGGCCTTAGTAAGCTGTTCCGGATCCCACCAAAAAAGCTTCATAGCTAAACGGTCGGTACCCGGGCCTTGCAACAGAAGAGCAAGGTTTTGCCTGTAATGCCTCTCTTAGGAGGGCTGGACCCTGGGATCCAGAGCTCTGGTCATACCCACGACCAAGATGTTTTCTGTGCAGGGTGCTATACAGGTCCAGGGGAGTGGAATCCTTGGGAACCCGGTCCCTGAAGGTTTAATTACAATGCCTGCCGTGATAGGTGAAGTTTGGGCTTCTGTGGACCAAACAGAGTCCTGCGGCGGGGAACAGGTAAGTGGGGGCCCCCAGGAACTTGGTTCTATTGGGGGACCCCCAAGCCTAATTTGTCTTTCTGTCTGTTACCTAACGGTATTCCCGCTAATATCTGTGTATGCCTGTAACTACTGAAAAATGTAAAATTTTAATAGTAGTCAAGAAAAAAAAAAAGAGGACCGCGGTACCTGTGTTAAACCACTAGAGGCCGCTGTGGTCCATTTTTTCTTGTCATGTGGATCTTTGGTTTTCTCAAGTCAAAAGATCCAGGCAGTTGGTAAGTTCTCTGTGGGAATCCACTTCCTCTGCCCTGTTGCTGCGCTCATCCACCGCACAGGCCCTCCGGCAAAAACGGCCCTGGCTCCTAGTCCCTGTTTGGTTTTCGAAAAGGGCGCCAATGGCGCACGGGCGGGCGCGTGCACGCGCCTCCTATGAAAAAAAGGGGCGGGGCGGGTGGATGACGCTCGATGCGCGCCGCGGCGCTTCTGCGCATGTGCAGGCGTCCCAGCTTGTATAAAAGACACAGTACAAGTGTCAGCTGGATGCAAACAGAGCTAGCAACAAACAGTGGCACACAGAGGCGGTTGATGCAGGTATCCCCATAGAAAGGCACTTTAGTGGACACCAGCTGGTATATAGCAGCAACTGTGTTAGACTATTACCAGCAAAATTGGTGTATGACGACGGGAATACCTCAGCTTTGTGCTTAAAGGATATGTCGTCCAGACGCTCCGGAAATAAGTCTTCCAGGAAGCCAAAGGGGTCTCCATCGGGCTCTGAGGATATTGGGCATGCTTGTACTGCACCAATCTCCCCTGAGAATTCAGAGGTCAGTAGCCGTAGGAACCCCGCAGGAGTGCCTGGTTCTGCGGCTGTCCCCAGTCCACCTGCTCCTGTATATATAACAGAGGAGGTTTTATCCTCAACTCTGGGAGGATTGGAAGAGAGATTAACAGCATTGATCGCTGCTTCCCTGTCACGGGGAAAGCGCGTCCGATCTCCGTCTCCTCCTTCAGAGTGCCTGTTAGTGGAGGAACAGCCCCACACAGAGATCGACCTACCTGAAGGGGATCAGGATGAGGTTGATTCAGTTATGGAGGAATCAACAGTGGAAGAACCTTTCTCAGCATCTCAGGCTGAAAGATTATGGGTTCAGTCTCTGACTAACATGGTCCGATCAGCATTTAAAATGCCTCTGGCGGAACCATCAACCACTATGGTTTCCTCGCTGGGGTCGCTAAAAGCTCCCCAGGCTGTCTGTTCCTTCCCAATCCACCCTTTATTAGAAGGGCTTATTTACCAGGATTGGGAGCATCCTGATAAAATATTTGCTCCCCCCAAGAGATTTCCGGTGATCTATCCCATGGAGGATAAGTTCATAAAAAATGGAGGGTCCCTACAGTGGACGCAGCCATCTCTTCTGTGAACAAATCACTGACATGTCCAGTAGATAATGTTCCAATGTTCAAAGACCCAATAGATAAAAAATTGGAGTCTTTACTAAAATCTGCTTTCTCTACAGCAAGCATGGTGACACAACCTGCGGTAGCAGCGATTGGAGTCTGCCAAGCGGTGAAAGATCAGTTGAAACAAGTCTTAAGGGACTTACCAGATCAGCAGGCTCTTGCCCTAGCTGACCTGCCTAGAGCCTTGTGTTTTGCGGTGGACGCCATAAAGGATACAATCCAACAGGCCTCCCGCTTTACGCTGTCTGTAGTACATATGCGTAGGCTTCTATGGCTCAAAAACTGGTCTACTGAAGCTCCCTGTAAGAAATTGCTGGTTAGCTTCCCATTTCATGGAGAACGCTTATTTGGAGAAGATCTGGACAAATATATCCAGAAAATTTCTGCCGGTAAAAGTTCACTCTTACCGGTTAAGAACAAAAGTAGAAGTCCTTCTTTTAAGAGGCCTACTTCTCCAGTCCCTGGCACATCGGCTGTGAAACAGTTCCGACGGCCTCCGCGGTCAAATTCAGGGGGCAGAAATCAGGGACAATCACAGGGTAACAAGAAACCCTGGATCAAGAGAGGTACAAAACCTCCCCCCAAGTCATGAAGCGTGGCCCCCACTCAATCGGGTGGGGGGAAGACTTCAGTTGTTCACAGAGACCTGGCGGGACACCATCAGAGACAGATGGGTGCTCTCCGCAGTAAGTCTGGGATACAAGCTGGAGTTAAAAGACACTCCTCCTGCCCAATTTATGAGGTCAAACGTGCCAAGAGATCCCCAGAAGAGAGGATCCCTCCTTCTGGCACTAGAACAACTATTGCTCCAAGGTGTAATCATGAAGGTTCCCCTGGAAGAAAGCGGATTCGGGTTTTACTCGAACCTTTTCACAGTCCCCAAACCAAATGGGGACGTGAGGCCCATATTAAATCTAAAAGGGCTAAACAAGTTCCTAAATATCAGGACTTTTCGGATGGAGTCGATCCAATCGGTGGCCACCGCCCTACAAGGGCAGGAATGGTTAGCCTCGATCGACATAAGGGATGCTTATCTGCATATTCCCATCTTTCCGGCCCACCAGAAATTTCTACGCTTTGCAGTAGAAGGGCGCCATTTTCAGTTCAGAGCCTTACCTTTCGGTCTGGCCACAGCACCACGAGTGTTCACAAAAATTCTGGCCCCACTATTGGCCAATCTAAGAACACAAGGTGTAACGATAATGGCATATCTAGACGACCTGCTACTAATAGACCACTCAGTGGAAAAGCTGGAAGTAGCTATTCACAAGACAATCAAGTATCTGGAATATCACGGTTGGATTATCAACCGGGACAAGTCAGCTCTAAGACCAGTCAAAAGTCTGGAATACTTAGGGCTAAGGCTGGATTCAAATCAGAGAAAGATTTTCTTACCTCCAGAGAAGGTGTCGTCTTTAAAAGATTTGACCCACTTAGTGGGTACAAAAAGAAAACCATCCATACGCCTGTGCATGAGGCTGCTGGGAAAAATGGTGGCTTCATTCGAAGCAGTACCCTACGGTCAATTCCATTCAAGGAATTTGCAAAGGGCCATACTGTCAGCCTGGAACAAAAAAGTTCAGGCTTTAGACTTACCAATGTCCCTGTCCCCTTCCGTTCGCAAGAGCCTCCATTGGTGGTTGGTGCCCCAGAATCTGGAAAAAGGGAAACCCTTCAGTCCGGTTTCTTGGAAGGTGGTCACTACAGATGCCAGCCTCATAGGCTGGGGGGCAGTACTGGAGCAATGGTCTCTCCAGGGCAAGTGGTCAGAAGCAGAGAAGGCCCTGCCCATCAATCTCTTAGAGATACGAGCAGCCCGGTATGCCCTAGTAGCATGGACATCCAAACTCCAAGGGTCCCCTGTCAGAATTCAATCAGACAATGCCACAGCAGTGGCATATATCAATCACCAGGGTGGCACCAGGAGTCGTGCAGCCCAGAGGGAAGCGAATTGCATCCTGGAATGGGCAGAAAGATATGTCCCAGCCATATCCGCGGTTTTCATCCCAGGAGTGGAAAATTGGAAAGCGGACTTTTTAAGTCGCCAGCAATTATGCCCGGGGGAATGGTCTCTTCACCCCGAGGTTTTCCAGGCAATATGCCAGCGGTGGGGAACACCGGATGTAGATCTGCTAGCATCCAGATTCAACGCAAAGGTGGACAGATTTGTGTCTCGCACAAGGGATCCCCTAGCTTGCGGCTCGGATGCCCTAGTGTTCCCTTGGGATCAGTTCAAGCTGATATATGCATTCCCACCGCCACAATTGTTACCGCGATTATTCCGCAGAATCAGGGTAGAAAAGAAACCAGTGATTCTGGTGGCTCCAGCGTGGCCCCGAAGGGCATGGTACGCGGAGATTGTAAAAATGTCAGTGAGGAGTCCTTGGACCCTCCCACATCGTCCGGACCTGCTGTCGCAAGGACCGATATACCACCCTTCCTTACCAGCCCTAGGTTTGACGGCCTGGCTATTGAAGCCCACATTCTGAAAAAGAGAGGGCTCTCTAATCCTGTGGTATCTACCATGATCAATGCCAGGAAGCCGGTATCCAGGCAGATCTATTATAGGATCTGGAAGGCGTACATTACATGGTGTGAGGCCAAGAAATGGCATCCACGTAAGTACGTAATAGGTAGGATTTTGGACTTCCTACAGTGGGCTGTAGATAGGAAGCTGGCCTTGAGTACTATCAAGGGTCAGATTTCGGCCTTGTCAATATTTTTTCAAAGGCCCTTGGCTTCGCATTCACTAGTCAAAGCTTTCATACAAGGAGTGATGCGTATTAGCCCTCCGGTTAGTATTCCCATATGTCCATGGGACTTAAACCTGGTTCTGTCGGTTCTACAGAAACAACCGTTTGAACCATTGCAACACATTTCCTTGGTTCTTCTCACCAGGAAATTGATTTTCTTAGTAGCCATTTGTTCGGCTAAAAAAATATCGGAATTAGCCGCCTTGTCCTGTAAGGAGCCATATCTGGTTGTCCATAAGGACAGAGTAGTATTACGTCCTCATCCAGCCTTTCTTCCTAAGGTGGTATCGAGGTTTCATTTGAACCAAGATGTGGTTCTTCCTTCTTTTTTCCCCAAACCTAGCTCGGTAGAGGAAAAGTTATTGCATTCTTTGGATGTAGTAAGAGCAGTTAAAGCTTATCTAAAAGCCACTGCTTAGATTCGCAGAACGGATACTTTGTTTATTCTGCCGGAAGGCCCCAGAAAGGGTCAGGCAGCGTCAAAATCTACTTTAGCCAAGTGGATTCGACAGGTCATAATACAAGCCTATGGCTTGAGAAAGAGACCGCCTCCATTCAAAGTTAGGGCGCACTCCACAAGAGCAGTTGGAACTTCATGGGCAGTGCATCACCAGGCCTCCCTGGCTCAAGTCTGTAAGGCCGCAACATGGTCTTCAGTACACACGTTTACTAGATTCTACCAGGTAGACGTTAGAAGTCAGGAGGATGTCGCCTTTGGGCGCAGTGTGTTGCAGGCCGCAAAAGATCCTCATGCCTGATGGCGCCCAGCTTATGTATCCCTCCCCTCATTTGGCATTGCTTTGGGACGTCCCATTAGTAATGACTAAGTCGCTCTGTGTCCCGTGATGTACGAAAAAGAAAAAGGGATTTTTATAACAGCTTACCTGTAAAATCCTTTTCTTGGAGTACATCACGGGACACAGAGCTCCCACCCCTCTTTTTGGGACACTTATTGCTTTTCTACAAAACTGAGGTGCTCCCGGATGGGAGGGGCTTATATAGGGGAGGGTACTTCCGGTTTGGAAGTTGCCAGTGCCAGCACCTGAAGGTAAACTATATAACCCATTAGTAATGACTAAGTCGCTCTGTGTCCCGTGATGTACTCCAAGAAAAGGATTTTACAGGTAAGCTGTTATAAAAATCCATTTTTCAAATTTTCAGAATGCTGCTGTGCTCGGCGTCTTGGTGCTCGATTCCTGGGTATTGTTTGTTTGGGCGGAAGTGTCACGACAACGCGGTATTACCTCAACGTTTCGGCTAATCACAAACACATCATCAGGAAATAGACCTGCACTGAAATATACTGCGTTAAACATGCACTAACGCACTAAAATATACTGCGTTAAATGTGCACTAAAGCACTGAAATATAGTGCGTTAAAGTGCACTAACGCACTGAAACATACTACGAAAAAAACATGCACTAACGCACTGAAATGTACAAAGTTAAACATGCAGTAACGCTAGTAGCACTGAACAGAGCCCTGTTCCATCTCTCTCCACGCCAATATCACACTGTAAATGGCCGCAATGGGAAGAATATTGTAGTAGCGCACTGAAATATACAGCATTAAACGTACAGTAATGCACTGAAATATATTGCGTTAAACGTGCATTAGCGCACTGAAATATACTGCGTTAAATGTTCACTAAGGCACTAAAATATAGTGCGTTAAATGTGCACTAACGCACTGAAATATACTGCCGGAAACCTGCCCTGACAAAATAAACTGACACTAAAGTAAAAATGAATGGTCAAACTACACTTACACTGCACTATCACTAGATTCACACTAAAGTGATAAACTACACTGACAATAGAATCAAAATTGCACTATAGCACAGTAACTCGCTAGTAAAACTGAACAGAGCATTGTTCTATCTCTCTCCACACCAATATAACACTGCAAATGACCACAATGGTAGGAATATTTTTATAGTGTGGGGTGGGACTAAGAAATGAGCCATGATTGGATAGAGTCATCAGCACAGTGTCCAATCATGTGCCCTGACTGGGCAAAGCTTTCATTGCTTCAGCCAATGAGGGGTTCCAATGCACTGTGCGTTGTGGTCATTCAGCAGGCCAAACAAACGGTCGAACGTCCCTTTTAATTCGGGTGTTCGCCGAACGGGCGAACAGCCAATGTTCGGCCCAAACTCATGCTCATGCTGAACCGTTTGCCCAACTCTAATGACCAGTATGAAGAATGGCCCTGGATGCAAGCTGTGATTCTGCTTTATATTAAGCGAGTTTGACCTCCTGTTGTTAGTGGGGTCCATCAACCCAGCAATGTGCTGTAAACAAAAGCAGCCCAAAAACAGTTCAGGCCAAGTACAGATCAGTTGGAATTTACCACAAGGTGTCATGCAATGAGGATCTGTTAAATGGCGCTACAGGTTTTTATGCATATATTGTTTGGGATTTGCTATACAGCCCTTCCGTGAAAGCAGCCATACACACTTTATTATTGTTTACATGTATCACAGTGCAGATATTTCTATATTTATGTATATTAATGCATGCCCTCCTTACTACTTAATGCATGGTATCCACTATTGGGACTTACAATTTGAGTTTATGTGGTGGCAGTTTTGGCATCCCTTATGCTCACCTTTTAGTGGTTATGGATTTAGAAGGCTTTGCTTGATGCTGGAGAGAGTGGAGTCACCCAGTGCTGATTATACTGCCCTCTGGTGTGGAATGGGGTAGTATATTGAAGACCCACATGAACTTTGAAACTATATTTCAACACTCTTTTCTATGATCTGTATTGCTAGGGGGAATGTATACATTTATGTTACCTAGCACGCAAGATAGCAGCATTTTACACATTTTCTTTTATTGATGTCACATCTATAAGTCACGCTGTTTCTTATTACACTTTATCACTTCATGACTCACAATTAGGAGCTCACTTAGTGCTCAAGGGTTTGGATTACTCAGGATTTTTTCATGTGTATATTCTATTAATTTGCACGTTATCACATAGTCCCCCAATTGAGTCTTCTTTCAGAGCCTGGAGCTCACACGACTGGCCAAGGGGTTGTTATTATTAATTTTCTTTTTTGGTTATGTTGCCCTAGACAGGTAATTATTGTTTTGGTTGCCCTTTAGAGGCTGGAGTATATACATATTTTTGTAGCATTTGGATCACATACCAATTCTCACTTGTCATTATATGAATCTATTTAGGTAGCCTATTAATAGTAAAAAAAGTTAACAAATTAATTAATAAAAGTAAAAAACATTTATCAAATGCAGTAATATGTGTTTATGGCAAGTCCTTCATTACAAAAAAGAACTCTTGTGTAAACAACATTTTTTTTTACAGAAGAAGTGATTACCATATTTATCGGCGTATAACACGCACTTTTTTCCCCTTAAAATTAGGGGGAAATCGTGGGTGCGTGTTATACGCCGATCCTCCGCCGATCCCCTGGCTGAAACGAGCGAAAGGAGCCGAGATACACGAAGCCGAAGTACACTCGGCTTTACTCGGCTCCTCTCGCAGTCCCGCCCATCTCTGACTGCGCCGCTGACATACAGAAAGCCGAGTGTAATTCGTCTCCTCTCGCAGTCCCGCCCCTGACTGTGAGCAGAGCCGACTCTAGCTGAAGTACACTCGGCTTTCTGTATGTCAGCCGGCGCAGTCAGTGGAGATGGGCGGGACGGCGAGAGGAGCCGAGTCTAGCCGAAGTACACTCGGCCCCTCTCGCTCCTCTCCACACAGAAATCGGCGCCAATTTTAAAAATCGCCGAGACTGGCAAGGCTGCAATGATGGACACTGGGCAAGGCTGCAATGATGGACACTGGGCAAGGCTGCAATGATGGACACTGGGCAAGGCTGCAATGATGGACACTGGGCAAGGCTGCAATGATGGACACTGGGCAAGGCTGCAATGATGGACACTGGGCAAGGCTGCAGATGGACACTGGGCAAGGCTGCAGATGGACACTGGGCAAGGCTGCAATGATGGACAAGGCTGCATTGAAATGTAATTTTTTTCCTTAAAATTTCCTCCTAAACTTGGGGTGCGTGTTATACGCCGATAAATACGGTATATCCCTAAATCTAACCTATAAACTATTTTTGAAGTGGAAAGGTTTCTATTATTCAGTTTATCTGATCTTCTAAACCAGCCCTACAGTATGTGATGTTTTTGTCCATGTCATCCCTGTTTGAGAATATTGCTAATAAAGAGGGGGATATGTTGAATCTGTGCCATTCCGAACCATTGGTAGCTGTCACATATGATGAACAACTGCTCCGCAATTTTTATTTTTAAAACACGTGAGAATGTCAGAAGCACATGGATGCACTAATATTTGTAAAAAGTCATACCAGAGTTATTTTTAAGACCTAAATCTTTACTTGTGGGTTGTAATTCTACTAATCTCAGAAACACATAAGCATTATATATGTATTCAATGCTTTGTTTTTCAAACTTGCCAAAAGAAAATGGCACTTCTTTCACCAGATATCTATTCTTGTTGTTGCAATGTAATCATTGCATGTTAATTAACATTCTTGGCACGCATTTCACCCACACTGTTGAGTGGGAAATGTGTTGTAACACCCATCTTGCACAAAGAGATAAAAATACTCAGTTTTTTTAATCAATGGCAACAAAGAATCAAAAACATCTGCTAGAAGCCCCTATATTTTATATGATTGCAAACATTATTTTGAAATGGCTTTGTGCCTTAAGAGGGCAATTATATTGCTACTCACAGTATTACTTACAATAATTGCAGTTCTTGTCAATGGAATCTCAATATTTGGAGGTAATTCCATACTTTTGTCAAGCTGAGTAGATATCAGAGAGAAAGCACATGGACATCAATGGGAGTGGAGAAAAAATCTTTATAAAAAAGGCAAATGTTTCTTATTTAGATTTTGTAATGAAAGAATATGCAAACCCAACATTTCATATTCCTGATATGTGCCTATTGTACCATGTACTTGTTTAAAAAAAATATCCTGTTATTTTTGTATTGCTTTCTTTGTGTGAAATACTAGATGTTTTTGCCAGTCCCTCTGCTTTTATATGAAACATTGACCACACTAGCCATGAGATTTCAGCATGGTCTGTTACCTAGCTGTGTTGAGAACCCAGCCTGCTCCCCAATGACCAGACTTGTCCTGGCATGCCCCCCTCCATTAAAGCCATTCACTAGGAAGACCAGTGTACTGCTGGTTCTCCTCCTCCAGCTCTCTAAGATCCTTGTGCATCTGAGAACAGATATTACGTGATCACTTATAAAAAAAAGGGGAAAGGGTATATATAATGTTTTATATATATTGTGGGGGTTAGCTTAAGTGGGTATGACCTTCCCTGGGGAAAAAGGAAGTCCAATGGCAGGTCTTTTCTTAACATTTTAGTCAGTTTTATTAAAAGTTTGCACACAAAACAAAAGAGAAAATAAATCCTTGCCATCCAGACACCAACTAAACAGTACAGATTCCTCTCTGACAGGTGAAGGGCTTCTCAACTAGACATGTGCACACTGAAATATTTTGTTTCGGAATTTTGTTTTCGTCCGAAAAATAAATGTATTTAGTTACTCCCGAAATTCGTTTTTATTTTTGTTTTTCGTTAGAAATTGCATGCGTCCGAAAATCTGAATTATTTAGGTCGAATCTGTCATTGAAGGCTTATGGTGTCTGTCGAATGTTCAAAGAAGATTAGACTGAGAAGAGAAACTGTACGACGCCGCAATCGTACATTTCCGGTCTAATGTTACGCCTACAAGCTATAGTAGAATTCTAATGTTGTATGACTAGTAATAATTGTATTTATTAATTACTAGTCAACTAACATTAGAATTCTTCTATAGCCTATGGGCGGATGCATTTGACCGGAAATGTACGATTGCAGCGTCGTACAGTTTAGCTGCACCGTTGAATCTTCTAACTTTCGACAGACACCATAAACCTTCAATGACAGATTCGACTTTTGTATGTTTTTCGATGCTTTGTCGAATCTTCGTCGTTCATGTCGAATTGTCAAGTTAGTTCTAGCTATTTTACTGCTCCTCCTCTTTAGTTACAATCAGCCAATAACATTCATCATCATTATTTTTATTTTGCTTCCCCCACCCAATTCCAGCAGCGATCTTTTCTCTCTATGTCAAATCTTTTCTCTCTATAATGTCGAATCTTTTCTCTCTATGTAAAATAATCTTGGACTAATAGAGTTAAGGCTAGGCACATTCGACCACAGGTTCGATAGACACAGATTGTTATTGTCAGCGTCACGTCGAATCTCCTATCTATATCGAACTGTTGTTGCAACAAAAACGAAAATAAAGCATTTGTTTATGTTGGATCTTTCGGTTTTGGGATTCTGTGCCTTCGTTTTCGTTTGTTAAAACGATAACGAAAATACCTGAAATTCGGACGAAAATGCATTCGGACGAAAACAAATGCACATGTCTATGCTCAACCTTTTGCTTTTCCTTACAAATGATTTCCACATGTACTGTAGCTCTCTCAGTAGGCTTTCTGAGTCCAAGGCCAGGGCAATCTCTTGCTCTGGTCCTTCTTTTTTTATCCTGCCTGCTGGTGGTCACAAGTGGGAAGCAAAACCCCATTCCGATCCTACACTGCCAAGGTGGACCGTAAAACTGGATTCCACCTTAGTTTCCCACATAAGAAAGCAAGCGAGGTGAAACACACCATCACCCAATTACCTTGCCTTTCATTATGTCACGATATATACACAAATGTTTTGCCTTTCATTTCTATTTTAAACTGTATGGGTTATTTTAGGTGAGAGTTTGTACTGTATATATTTTAAGAGTAAGCATGTGGGATCTTTAAAAAGATGTTTACATTGAAGTACCTAACTTTATTCCTGTAGAATGTGCTCTCTTTAGGTCACTTTGATTTTTATGAGGGCCAACTCGATTTTTACATTCAGGGTTTGTTTTATTTACAAATAGGGAGTGATAAGGTAGATAACTGCTAATAAATAAGGATAGGGGAACAGGAAAATATTGTCTACCTGTGCTGGTACATAGATTCTTATTTCAAGCCTCACACACATTCTCTGTCCTGAATGAATGAATGACTTGTATAGCGCTACACATGCGAACTGAATTGCCTCTAGGCACTTTTTGCAGTCAGTGTCTTGCTGGCTGGTGCGGTCTTTTACCCCGTAGGATCTCAACGCACTTGGGACACACAGTCGAACACATATATATACTGGGACAATTTGGACAAGATCCAATTAACCTAACAGCATGCCTTTGGAGTGTGGGAGGAAACCGGAGGAAACCCACGCAGGCACAGGGAGAACATGCAAACTCCAGGCAGATGGTGTCGTGGTCGGGATGCGAACCAGCGACCCTTTTGCTGCTAGGTGGAAAGTGCTAACCACTACACCACTGTGCTGTCCTTACATGGAACCCACCAATGGGAAAGTTTAATGTATCATGTTCATAATGCAGCATTAAGAAAGCTTTGTTCAAATGGTCATGAAATTTCAACACAGCCCTTGGCTCCAGGTTCTGCTCTAAACTGAGTTTTGTAGAAATAAGATTGTAAGCATAAGCCTTTGCGCCAATTCAGTACTGCAGAAATTGGTAGGTGTGACCAATAAATATCACAGTAAATGGGGTATGGCCAATTGTACTAATGGTATTCCCAGGAAAATGTTATGTATTGATCAATGTTTCTGTTCAGCCAACACCAGAGAGCTACTGTATGACATGTGTCATGGACATAAATTGTAATCAGCTTCAACGGTTCTACCTATTAAAGTGTATGTGAACCTTAACAATGATATGTGCCAAAAAATACCCATTCATCCTGTCGGAAATCCTATCAGCTAATAACTTCCTGTCTTAAAGTGATTGTAAACAACCCATTTAGTTTAAAATAGACATGAAAGGCAAAACATGTTTGTATAGATATAAAAATACATTATAAATACCCTTTTCCCTGTTTTTTTTTTTTTTTTTTTTAAATGATTACATTCCCTTGGTTCTCGGCTGCATAAGAGCTGGGGGAGAAGAAGCAACAGTACACTGAGCTTCCCAGTGAATGGTCTGTGATGGGGAGGCGTGTCAGGACAAGTCTGATCCTTTGTAAGGAGAGCAGGCTGAGTTTCCAGCATAGCTAGAGAACTGACCATGGTGTGTTATCCTGCTTAGTGTGGTCAGTTTTTAAAAGCAAAGCAAAAGAACTGGCAGGAATGCCAGGGATTTCACACAAAGTGAGCAATACAAAGAGAACAGGATACTTTCTCATACAAGTATATGGTACAGCAGCCACATATCAGGAATATTAAGTGCTGTGGTAACAAACGCTTAAAACAGTGTTATCAGCCCTGCCTAGTTTACCCCTGTGAACTACAAAAACCCATCCTATGTATATGAAGAGAGGGGAAGGTGTTCTGTAGCCCACATAAAGAGAGAGCAGCTTAGGGTGACAACTCTGTTAATCATTAGATACAATGTAGTGAGTTACAGTTGTCACCCAAGAACAGGAAGTTTTTGTTACTTTAAAACCCCACCAATTTATCAGTTTTTGCTGTCTTTGTCTCATTGAAGTTTGATGAAATCTTTCCAAAGTTAGAGGGAATCCACTTTTTGACAGTTGCCACTGGAATAGATGTCATCATCGGAAGATTATTCTTTTATTCATTTTCTGGTTAATCAAAAGTTTTGTATTTCGTCACTTTTAGTCTCAGGGGCAAAGGTCACCAAGATAAATATAGAGAGCAAATTTTCCCAGGGGAACACAGATATCAGTAAAAAAGTTCTAAAAGAGTTCTAATCCATCAACATTCTCTCACAAACTAAATGTTGGGGCTTTAGATATGCATACCTGGGAATTTCCTGTAATTGACCTGGAAATGTCAGAATTTAGGGATGAGCTTCGTGTTCGAGTCGAACGCATGTTCGACTCGAACATCGTGTTAGATCCAGTATATTTAGTGTATATATATGCACTGCACGCTTTGTTTATTTATTTATATATATATATATATATATATATATATATATATATTGTATACAATTTAGCTGGATCTCATTGCAGAGCGTTCCTGTTATTCTATTCCTACTAATACAGGCAGGCAGTTGATTGAGCTATTTAGATCCAGTATATTTAGTATATATATGCACTGCACGCTTTACATATATATATATATATATATATATATATATATATATATATATATATATATATATATATATATATATATATACACTGTATACAGTTTAGCTAGATCTCATTGCAGAGCGTTCCGGTTATTCTATTCCTACTAATAATTCAGGCAGGCAGTTGAGCTAAGCTGCAGTATATGAAGTCAGTGTACTGTACACTGGGCACAGTGTTCTGCTAAAGCTGACTGCAGACCATTCCTGTTCTCTTTTTAATAATACAGGCAGGCAGTTGAGCTAAGCTGCAGTATATTAAGTCAGTGTACTGTATACTGGGCACAGTGTTCAGCAAAAGCTGACTGCAGACCATTCCTGTTCTCTTTCTAATAATACAGACAGGCAGTTGAGCTAAGCTGCAGTATATTAAGTCAGTGTACTGTACACTGGGCACAGTGTTCAGCTTAAGCTGACTGCAGACCATTCCTGTTCTCTTTCTAATAATACAGGCAGGCATTTGAGCTAAGCTGCAGTATATTAAGTCAGTGTACTGTATACTGGGCACAGTGTGCAGCTAAAGCTGGCTGCAGACAATTCCTTGTGTAACTATTCCAATACATCAAATAAAGTATGTCTGGAAGGCCAAAAAAGAGAGGCAGACACACACAGGCCAATAAAAGAGGGCAAGCAGGCTCTGTGTCTAGAGGCAACAGTGCTGGTCGTGGACACAGTGCATCCTCATCAGCACGTGGCCGTGGGGCACTCTTGTCCTTTTTTTTCGGCAGCTGGCCCTGTTGAGCCGCAACATGCTGAAGAGTTGGTAGAGTGGATGATCAAGCCGTCCTCATCCTCCTCATCCTCTCTCACGCAGCCTCAGGGTACTTTGTCTGCCAAAGCAGCCGTTTCTATTGGCTCATTGGCATCAGTCACTCCTTCCCTAGCCCCACCATGTCCTGAAGAGTCCCCCGAACTGTTTGACCACAGTGTTGGGTACATGCTGCAAGAGGATGCGCAGCGCTTTGAAGGCTCCGATTATGGTACCCAGCTTGAGGAAGGCAGTAACGTGAGCCCAGAGAGAGGGGGTGCCCAAGAAGGACAGCAAACTGGCAGTCATGTTCCCCCAGCTGCAGCATACTGCCAGGTTTGCTCCAGTGATGAGGAGAGAGGGGATGATGAGGTCACTGACTCCACATGGGTGCCTGATTGGAGAGAGGAGGAGGAGGCACATCTCCAATGAGGAAAGATTGCCCTCCTGGGGCCAGCTTAAGGGTAGCACACCGACTGCATCACACCGCAGAGCTCCGCGTGTGCAGGGCGCTGCTGTCTCTGCGCGTTATACAAAAGTTCTTTGGTGTGGGCCTTTTTTCAGACGTGTACAGCAGAATGCACCATTGCTATTTGCAACATATGTCTGAAGCGTATCTCGCGTGGCCAAAAAATCAGCCGCTTGGGTACCACATGCTTGACCAGACATATGTCGACCTGCCATGCAGTCCGTTGGCAAGCATACATAAAAGACCCACACCAAAGAACAAAGCGGACCTCTCCTTGCTCCTCATCAGCTGTGATCTCCAACCTCACTATACCTTCAGTCCTCTCAGAAACCTGCACTGAGAGGAATGAAGGTGTAGAATTAGGTGTGTCACTGCCAAGTACTTGCGGACAAACTGCTATTGGTACACCAACGTCCGATTGTACCAGGCAAATTTCCCTGACCCAGCTTCTGCACCGCCAAAAGAAATTTGTTCCCAGCCATCCACATGCCCAGCGGTTGAATGATAGCTTGGCTAAATTGCTAGCACTTCAACTGCTGCCTTTTCAGTTGGTAGACTATGCCCCCTTCCATGAGTTTGTGGAATGTGCGGTACCTCAGTGGCAGGTTCCCAAATGCCACTTTTTTTCACGGAAGGCGATTCCGGTTCTCTACCGGCATGTGGAAGGCAATGTCTTGGCCTCGCTTGAAAGGACGGTCAGTGGTAAGGTGCATATTACCGCTGACTCATGGTCCAGCAGGCATAGACAGGGACGTTACCTATCTTTCACGGCCCACTGGGTGACTCTGCTGGCAGCTGGGAAGGATGCAGGACAGGGTGCAGTAGTGTTGGAGGTTGTTCCGCCACCATGCCTCCAAAATGCTACTAGTGGTGATTCTGACACACCTCTCTCCTCCACCCCCTCCTCTTCTTCTTCCTCCATGGCCTCTTCCTCTGCTGATTTGTCCTCAGAACAAGCGGTGCTCCATAGGCGTTCAAGGGGCTACGCAAGTACGCAGGCAAAAAGATGCCATGCGGTGCTTGAGCTGGTGTGCTTGGGGGACAGGAGCCACACTGGGGCAGAGATTCTGTCAGCTCTGCAGGGGCAGGCTCAGAGGTGGTTGACGCCACACCAGCTTAAGCCAGGAATGGTGGTTTGTGACAATGGCACCAACCTCCTCTCCGCCCTCCGACAGGGACAGCTGACCCATGTGCCCTGTTTGGCTCACGTCCTTAACTTGGTGGTGCAGCGGTTCTTGGGCAGGTATCCGGGCTTAAAGGATGTCCTAAGGCAGGCCAGAAAAGTCTGTGTGCATTTCCGCCGGTCATATAATGCCAGTGCTCGGCTGGCTGACCTCCAAAAGGAATACAACCTGCCCAAGAACCGCCTAATCTGTGACATGCCCACCAGGTGGAACTCAACGTTGGCCATGCTACAGCGGCTGCACATGCAGCAGAGGGCCATCAATGAGTATCTGTGCCAATATGGCACCAGGACAAGGTCAGGGGTGCTTGTGTTTTTTTTGCCACGCCAGTGGGTCATGATCAGGGATGCATGCACTGTCCTGTCACCATTTTAGGAGGCCACGAGGATGGTGAGCAGTGACAGTGCATGCATCAGTGACACTGTCCCTCTTGTCCACCTGTTGGAGCACACACTGCATGGAATAATGGACAGGGCACTTGAGGCAGAACAGAGGGAGGAAGAGGAGGACTTCCTTACCGCTTAAGGCCCCCTTTATCCAGACAGTGTTCCTGCTGTCCCGCTGATCACACAGGAAGAGGAGGGGGAGGAGGAGGAGGAGGATTGTGTCAGCATGGAGGTGGAGCCTAGCACTCAGCATCAGCAGCAGACTTCAAGGGATCATTTACAGTCCCAAGAAACCCATGGACTTGTATGTGGCTGGGAGGAGGTGGCTGCGGAACATGTCGTCCTTAGTGACCCAGAGGACTCCGGACCGAATGCCTCAGCAAACCTGCACTGCATGGCCTCCCTGATCCTGCAAAGCCTGCGAAAAGATCCTCGTATTCGTGGTATCAAGGAGATGGATCATTACTGGCTGACAACCCTTCTTGATCCACGTGAGATCCCTTCAAGACTGCCTCTGCTGATGCTGAGCAGGGATGAGCCGAACACCCTCCTGTTCGGTTCGCACCAGAACCTGCGAACAGACAGAATGTTCGTGTGAACTTTAGAACCCTATTAAATACAATGGACTTGAATGTTCAAAATCTAAAGTGCTAATTATAAAGGCTAATATGCAATTTATTGTCCTAAAAAGTGTTTGGGGACCCGGGTCCTGCCCCAGGGGACATGTATCAATGCAAAAAAAGGTTTAAAAAATAGACGTTTTTACGGGAGCGGTGATTTTAATAATGCTTAAAATGAAAAAATAAAAGTGAAATTTTCCTTTTAAATTTCGTACCTGGGGGTGTGTATGATATGCATGTAAAGTCGCGCATGTTTCCCGTGCTTAGAACTGTCCCTGCACAAAGAGTAATTTTTGAAGGAAAAAAAGTCATTTAAAACTCACTCGCGGCTATTAATGAATTGTTGGCTTTTATCAGCACAACCACCACCAAAGGCCCAATTTTTCTGCCACTGTTCAACAATGGCATGTAATTACAATTTTTGATATAATAGTTCACAGCAGGGAGTTCCAGCGCCCACCCAGAGTAACTGTGAGGGCTTACAGTGTTGTGGCAAGTACATAGGGCAGGCCCCTACTTTCAAACATCCGAGTTTTTTTAAACTAATCCTACTTACAAACGGAGGGAGACAACAGAAAGTGAGAGGAAATCTACCCCTAGGAAGGGAAATTCTCTCCTGTAAAGCCTCTTACACACGACCGAGTTTCTCGTCGTAAAAAACCCGTTGATTTTCTTGACGACATTCTTGTCAAGCTTTCCTTGCATACACACTGTCAATTCCAAATCTCGTCATTGTTCTGCGCGGTCACGTACAGCACGTACGACGGCATTATAAAGGGGAAGTTCGATTTCAATGGCGCCACCCCTTGGGCTGCTTTTGCTGATCTCGTGTTACCGCGTGTGAAGTAAAAGTTTGGGAAGAGATGATTCACGCTTTTCAGTCTTCGTGCTTTCAGTTTGTTTTCTGCGGTTAAGTTTGTGCTTGTGGGTTCGTATCTTGTCTTTCAGGGCGTGTAGACAGGTCGTATCTGTTTTACAGTGCGTTCTTGCCCGCTCGTTTCTGATTTTCAGGTCGTTCTTCATAGGCCTTGCTGTTCTTAAGTGCGTTCTGTTTAGTACGTTCTGATCAGACGACCGTCTTCTAGCCATGTCACGGGTACGTTCTCGTCATAGAGTTCGTGCTGTGCGGGCGCTTGGTGTTGGTTTGCTTGTCTTGGACCAAGACGAGTCCATGAACAGGGTGAGGAGGAGTTCATGGACCAAGAATTGGTTGCTCCAGCGGGATCAATTCTGTCATATGCCTCTGCTGCGGGAGATCGTGGAGAATAATCCTGAGGACTACAGGAATTTTCTGCGGATGTCTGACCCCGTTTTTCAGCATCTGTTGGCTTTGGTGTCCCCCTATATTGCCAGGCAGGGCACCGTTATGCAGGAAGCCATTAGTGCTGAGCAGAGGCTCATCGCCACGTTGCGCTACCTGGCGACAGGGAGAAGTCTGCAGGACCTGAAGTTCACGACAGGCATCTCCCCGCAGGCTCTGGGCGTCATAATCCCAGAGACCTGTTCTGCCATCATCCAAGTCCTGCAGGAGGACTATATTAGGGTAAGTTTTCTCCTTTAACATCACATTCTATGTATTTCATGTATGCTAATGTATTGTATTTCTTTCATCCTTCCCTAATTACCATGATTGTAATATGCTGAGAAAGTCCCCTTTGTCCTCATGCATGCTGTAAGCTTTTAAATGCCCCTTTTTTCTCCTCCGTGCATAATTCTCTTCACTAACCTCCCCAGCAGTGGCAGCTGGTGCTCAAAATGTTTTGGGGGGCGCCCTAAAAAAAAAAAAAAAAAAATCATCCATTGCCGCCACTGTGCCCATTAAACGCAGCCACTGTGCCGATCAAACGCCACCAGTTTGCTCCCTCAAATGCAGCCAGTTTGTCCACAAATACAGCCAGTTCCCCCCCAGCCCTGCACTTTCCTTCCTCTGGTCTGCACCGTCCTTCTTCTGTCCTCGATGTCTTCTCCCGCCCTCGATGTTGCTTCAGTCAATCAGGTTACCGGTAACCAGACCTGGTGAACCTAATTGGCTGAGGAGCCTGTCAGTGTTTAACCAAGGAACGCACCCCCCCTGCGTCCCCTGGTTAACTTTTTGGAAGCCAATTTCAGCCCTCAGGCATGAACCTATGTATTGTTCTGAGTGACGGGCGCAGGAGAGAGAGGGGGCAGCGCTCCTGCGCCCACTATGGACGTACCGCCACTGCAATGCTATCCTGGGCCCAAACACACCTAGCCTAGTCACTTCCCAATGTATTTTGTCAGCTCCATTGTAGTGCTTTACCCTCCCGCCCCCTAATCACCCCCTAAAATGATTTCAAATGTTAATTGTCCTTATTTTTTGGCATTCACAAACTCATCTAGCCCCCCCCAAAATATTTTTACAATGGGCCATCAGAGGGGGTGATGAATATGATACTTGAGCCTTCTATTTTAGTATTTAAAAACACATTAAACTGAAACTTATAATGATGTTGGGCAAGAATGTATTTTTGTATAATCTGCTTTCAATGTTATGTGCAAAAGTACTAATATTTGTTTATCTTGTTTGACTCCACAGATTCCTTCCACGCCACAGGAATGGCAGACTGTGGCATCTGAGTTTTCCATGCGGTGGGACTTCCCCAACTGCAGTGGAGCCATTGACGGGAAGCACGTCTGCATCGTGCCGCCACCCCATTCTGGGTCCTACTTCTACAATTAAAAGGGGTTTCATAGTATTGTGCTGATGGCGGTGATGTCAGCACAGTATGAATTCCTCTATGTGGATGTGGGAAGAATGGCTGGATGTCTGATGGGGGAGCCTTCAGCCAGATGGACTTTGCCCTCCGTCTCCAGAGTGACGACCTTGCATTGCCACCGGATGCAGGGAATGTTGAAGGACTCCCCTTTGTGTTTTTGGCTGATGAAGCCTTTGGACTGGGACAGCATCTCATGAGGCCATTTCCCCTAAGGACCCTGACCCCGGAGAAGAGGGTGTTCAACTATCGGCTGGCCAGGGCCTGAAGAGTCGTGGAGAATGCCTTCGGGATAATGGCCAGCCGGTTCCGCCTTTTCATGACACCAATTAACTTGGCGAAGTACAAACAGAACTACGTAGTATTCTGTTGCTGTGTGCTACACAATTATCTTCAAAGGAAATCACCAAAACTATATGGCCTCAATTGGGCCTCAGGCAGGACTTTCAACTGTCAATACCCTGCCGGGCCTAGAATCTGTCCATCCTGGCTTGCCCCCCAAAATGCTCGTGAGGTTCGGCAGAAATATGTTGAATATTTCACGGGTAGGGGGGCAATTCCTATGCCAGGCCATGTCTAAAAAAATTTGGAGAAACAAAAAAATAAATATCTGGTTTTAATCTGATTTTGATGTATTGCTTGTGTTTTTTTTTTAGCTGTCTCCTAGTTTGTCATAGTGCATTTGTAGTGACAAGTGTATTTTCTTTTAGTAAATACCAACCATTTCACTAGTAACACCAAAAATATACACAAAAAAGGTTAGAGCGTATTTGATAAAGAAGCTACACTTTGTTGTTGTTCAAACGTTTTACTCTGTGCACATTCACACACATGGTAAATATAACACTTTTGTTGTTAGATTTTTTTTTTTTTGGTTTGGCCAGAAACAGGCCTTTTTTTTGGGGGTAAGAAAATACAAACTATCATTACCATACAACAAAATACAACATTGTATACCTCTCGGCAATATCAGACATTCTATTTTACGAAAAATGTCTCTATCTGCCCGTCATAATATGGGGTGTTGGCACCCCTGACCAAGCCAAAATTTGAAGATGCACACAATTTAGAGTGTTTTTAAAAAGGGGTATTTCCCTCCTGATCCCTATTGTCAACATGTGCTATCTGCCATCAGGGGTGATCAATGGACGTGTTTTGGGGGTGCAACCCCTTCTTCCTTTCACCTACTTGAGATGCGAGGAAGGGGTTGCACCCACAAAACCCGTACATGGATATCCCCTGATGGCAGATGGCACATGTTGACACACTGTGTGCATCTTCAAATTTTGGCTTGATTGATTGTATAAAAGTGAAACATTTTTGCAAGAAAAATAGATAAATAGAAAAAGGGGTGTTTTGTGCCTCATTCAATTCGCCCCAAAACATCTATGATGTCCTTAAATGTTTGCTCCATAACATTCATTCTTTGCTTAATTCTGTCCAGTTCTGTACTACACTCCATCACTTGCTGGATAATTCGTAGGGCACTCTCACTAGAGAAACGCAGACTTTCTTTCACAACAACATTTTCATCCTCTATAAAAAAAATACAAAATGTATTATAACTCTGCAGGCCTACATCTCTTACCTGAAGCTGTAGTGACAGATACTGACCTGTTGTAGTGACAAGTTCCACCACGTCATACACTTCTCCTTCCTCCACTTCTTCTACTTCCTCAACATCCTCTGGTTGGTATTCTTGGTGAGGTTGGGGTTCCTGTGCTCCCTGGAGTGGTGTCCTCCCAGTCTTATCTCCCCTATGAGAATGAAACAAAAGGTATCCTTAGCACACAGATATTTTATATAAAAAATAGGAACATGCTACATTGCTTGGAAGTGGGGTACAAGTGTCTGTTTGGGCTGAGTTACAAGCTGAAGACATTATTTAAAAATAAACAAATCTTGACTATTCACCTTTTTATGACAAGTTTTACACATGGAGGCACCCCAAAAATACACTGATGCACCTGTGTGGGGCACCCTAAAAAGGTTGTTCTGTTGGGCCACACTATAGTGCTCCAGAGTGCAGATGTGGAAACAGCTGCAGAGTGTCCTCTCCTTTACACTGATTTAAGTTTGCATTTCATTCTAGTTCCAAACACATCATCTAGACAACAATGTACTAACATTTATGGAATAAAAACAGGCATGTCTCAAAATTATTGGAACCCTGTATCTTCGCAAAACATCGTATGTAGTGGGCGAACGATGTGTCTGTAACGAACGATTACTGGGCCCACAAAATTTTGAGAGATGACATTTTCTAAGGTACAATAGTAAAAAGCAACAACATGGAGCAACATGCAAGTTCAGAAATACAATAATAGGAACACAGGAAAAGTAATTTACTTTTTTCTAGCATTCTCTTAATGTTCCTTAACTGCTCCGGCTCCCTCAGTTTGAGGTCAGACCACCTCTTTCTAAGCTGCTCCTTTGATCTTTTCACCCCAAAATTCTTCTTCAGACTTCTCACTACTTTCTTCATAATTTTGGACTTCCTTAGATTAGGGTGGGTATACGGCCCATGCTTTGCATCCTAATCCGACTTTAGCAATATGTCCACCATCTCCGCCATCTCCACGTAAGACATATTAGATGCCTTGAATCTCCTCCTTGATCGTGACGTTTCAAGGTCCAGGCTTGTCTCATTACCGTTATTTGATGAATTAGCAGACACCTGCTGTAACTCCGCCATATCTGTCTGCGCGCCGAAAGAGAAGGGGCGGGGAAAAGTTGATAATGTGAACGTCATGGGCGGGCAACGTGTGCGGAGTTTCACGCATGCGTAGTGTATATAAAGCAAACACACATGTGACGTTACTACGTTCTGTGTGCGGAGAGAGGAGAAAAAGTGACGGACGTGAGAACGAAGGTATGTGATTTTTATACTTTGTGAAATCAGTGGCCTATACTGCCTAGAGATTGTTTGAGGATATATATGGGGATTAAGATTTTCTTGACTTTAGACTGTGTGACTGACATTACTTTTTTTGTCTTGTGTTTTGGCTTGCAGACCAAAAATGAATGGTTTCAGCGACAAAGAATTTCTGGGGGAATTTATTGACCGGGTAAGGGAGCTGCCCGCTCTGTGGGAGACCAAAAACCCCATTCACCGAAAAAAAGGTGTGAGGAAAGCAGCGCTGGAGAGCCTGCTCCCATTTGTGCAGACCAAGATACCCACAGCAACCACACAACAGGTGGATAGTAAAATTGGGAGCTTGAGAGGCACATACAGGACTGAGCGCTTTAAGGTCCTGGCTTCTCAGAGGTCAGGAGCAGCAGCAGCTGATGTATATGTCCCGACTTTATGGTACTACAGCAGGATGTCCTTTCTGGATGACCACATTGAGCCAAGGCCATCACTGTCCAGTCTTCCCCCCAGACTTCCCTGCAGCCAACCTGAGCCTTCTCTGGAGCAAGAGGAGGCAGCCATCCTGGAAGAACCTGATTTGGACATCTAAAGCCAGGTATAGTATTTTATAAACATTTATTATGATAAAATGAATGCAGCAAAAAAAAGTTAATTTGTAAATACCAAAAAAAATTGGACCAAAAAGTGATCTAAATATCAATAGACATTAGTGGCCCAAAAATTGGGGGAGAAGAATGAAAACTGATGGGGTCATAATGATAGTCTTTTCTATTGATTTACATTCAATTTGCAACAGTCAGGAGCTAAAAATTGTGTGTAAATGATGAACCAAAAACTAAAACTATGTCCCTTTTTCATACACAGGATGATATCAGCCAGGATGAGGGTCTGGAAAGTGTCAGGCAGGAGGTGGCAGGGCCCACTGTGAGCCAGGAGGTGGCAGGGCCCACTGTGAGCCAGGAGGTGGCAGGGCCCACTGTGAGCCAGGAGGTGGCAGGGCCCACTGTGAGCCAGGAGGTGGCAGGGCCCACTGTGAGCCAGGAGGTGGCAGGGCCCACTGTGAGCCAGGAGGTGGCAGGGCCCAGTGGCACACAGGAAGTGGCCGGGCCCAGTGGCAGGACCAGATCTCAGGTGCCTCCCATCCGCCTTCCAAAAAGAACCAGGAGGGACAGGAGCACAAGTGAGGCAGCAATGGCTCTGATTAGAGAGGCACATGCCACCCTCCAGGAGCCAACATCCACCGAATAGGCCATTGTCGGCCTAGTTGGGGCCAAATTCAATGTTATGAGCTTGGAACAACGCCTCCTATGCGAGCCCCTGCTGATCACCTTAATGAACAAGGGGGTGATGGGGACAATTAGCCCCAATAAGGCCATATGTAACGTCGCCCAACTTACACAACCTTCTTCTTCTCCTCCACCTCCTTCTCCTCCTCCTGACACAAGTACACCTCCAGTGGCACAGCCTCCAGCCACACGCAAAAGGAAGGCTGCAGGGAAGGCTGCCAAGAAGACCAGGAAGTGATGGCCTTGCTTCAATGTGGTCTGACAGAAGGCAGCCTGTTGTAGTACCACAAACTTTGGACATATATATCACCTGCTGCTGTTCCTGACCTCTGAGAGTCCAGCATCAGATTGTGCTCACAACTGATGTGCTTGTCAAGCTCCCAATTTTATTGTCCACACAGGGTTGATGTGTGCTCTAGGGTCCCATGGATGCACAAATGGCAGCAGGTTCTCCAGCGCTGCCTTCTATTTATTTTGTTATATACCAGAATAAATGGTTTTTTTTTTTTACAGTTAATACTTGACTATGTCTTTTTATAAAATTGGAGTAGGCAGATACATTTTAACAAATAAAATAAAAGGGACAGATGACACAAAACAATCTCCTTGAAGGTCGAAAAAACAAGATAAAAAAATTAATTTGTTAAACTTGACACAACAAAAATTAAAATCATGGAGATCACTATAAATTAAATAATCATTTAAAATAAAGATCTGTATTCCAAATTTAAAATATATAAATATTAAGGAGATATTGCTCTATATAATACAGCAAAATATTCATGAGATCAGCATGAAAAATGTTTAAAATAGTTAGTCAGAACTTTGTGTGAATATCAGCAGCATAAGTTCATTATTTTTCATTATTGTATTATTCTAAAGAAGATTTAAATGTGCAACATTTAAACGATGCAATAATTTACAGCGTGACTGGGAAAAGCAGACACACGACCGGTTTTCTCGTCGCAAAACAGGCTGACGAGAAACCGACGAGAAAATCGAGAATCCTGACGAGAAAATAGAGAGCAGGTTCTCTATTTTTCTCGTCGAGATTCCCGGCAGTTTTCTCAACAAGAAACCATACACACGAACGGTTGTCTCGGCAAGAAAGCTCTCTCGGCAGTTTTCTTGTCGTTTTTTGCCGAGAAAATCGGTCGTGTGTATGAGGCTTAAGAGTTAATATGGGAAAAAGGTGTCTCCTCTCCACTGATGCTTTATCACCAATCCTTTTTTCCCTAAAAACCCCAAATTTACAAAATCCAATTGTCATTGGGACAGAAAGTGAGGTGAAATCTTCTGAACAGGTGCACAGACAGCAAAACAAATGTTACAGGGGTGATAACCCTTCCCTATGTTTTCCAAAAAGCGTAAAAAATTCTTTTTTTTGGGCTGGAGCTACACTTTAAAAATGTACCAGTTCAAAATTACAAACAGATTCTACTTAAGAACAAACCTACAGTCCCTGTCTTGTTTGCACTGCCTGTATACTGCTGTTCAGAGTATATAAGGCCTGGGGGCCCCACGCCTTTCCTTTTTTAAATTTATGTGCGGGGTTCCCCTTAATATCCATACAACACCGAAAGGGGCTGGTAATGGGCTGGGGGGGGTACCCATGCCGTTTTTCTCAATGATTTTCATCCATATTGCCGGGACCAGACATTACATTAAAGCCGCAAGCAGTTTTAAATGACTTTTATTCCTTTAGAAATTTCATTTTGTGCAGGGACAGTTATAAACACGGGAAACACGTGCCACTTTACAGGCATACTATAGACACCCCCCAGGCACGATATTTAAAGGAATATTTCACTTTTATTTTTTCACTTTAAACCTCATTAAAATCACTGCTTGTGAAAAAACGGACGTTTTTAAAACTGTTTTTTGCATTGATACATGTACCCTGGGACAGGACCCGGGTCCCCAAACCCTTTTTAGGACAATATCTTGCATATTAGCCTTTAAAATTTGCACTTTTGATTTCTCACGTTCGAGTCCCATAGACTTTAATGGGCACATGACCTTAAAGGAGACAGAAAAATACAGTAAGAAACTATTTAATGAAAAATAGATTAGAGGGTCATTAAGCAGTGGATATGTATGGATTAATTTTGGAGAGTAAGAATATTATTTAGTGTCACTTTAACGCCCACTAGCAATGCTGACAAACACATCTGTCAGAGCTTTAAGCCTCGTACACACGATCGGATATCCTATGGATTATAATCCGATGGTTTTGTCCATCGGAAATCCGATGAAGCTGACTTCCATCAGTCTTGCCTACACACCATCAGTCAAAAAAACGACGTTCCAAACACGGTGACGTAAAACACTCCAATGAGCCGAGAAAATTAAGTTGAATGCTTCTGAGCATGCGTTGACTTGATTCTGAGCATGCGTGGGTTTTTTATCCGATGGACTTGCCCATAGATGATCGGAATTTGCTATCGGTGTTTGATTCATCGGAAAAATTTAAAACATGTTCTATTTTTTAAAACCGATGGAAAAAAGACTGATGGGTCCCATACACGATCGGTTTGTCTGATGAAAAAAGTCCATCGGACTGTTTTCATCGGTAAAACCGATCGTGTGTACAGGGCTTTACAGTCACCGTCCACAGTCGTGATCACTTGGAAGAAGATTAAAAAAGGTATTTTCATTACAAACTGTATGCAGTAGGTATAAGAGCACTTATGAGGTGACATTAAAAATGGGTTATTTTCGCTTTTCTTAAAGCGGAGCTCCGCCGTAAAAAAAATATTAAAAGCCAGCAGCTACAGCTACAGCAGCTGCTGGCTTTTAATATTTGGACACTTACCTGTCCTGGAGTCCAGCGACGTCCGCAGCAGAGAACGAGCGATCGCTCGTCACTCTGCTGCTCCCTCCGCCATCTTCGCTGAGGGAACTAGGAAGTGAAGCCCTGCGGCTTCATGCCCGGTTCCCTACGGCGCATGCGCGAGTCGCGCTGCGCTGTTCTGATTCGTCCTCCTGTGTTCTGGGAGCCGAGTGTCTCCCAGAACACTACGGGAAGTCTGGGGGAAGTGACGTCACTCCCGCAGATTCCCGGAGAGAGGACTCCCGGATGTGGGTGAAAATACCTGTCTTAGACAGGTATCTTCACCCCCCTGAAAGGTGTCAATTGTGACACCGGAGGGGGGGAGGGTTCCGATGAGCAGAAGTTGATATTTAGGGTGGAGCTCCACTTTAAGGTAACCTAATATTACAAAGTATTTTATCATAGTGCTTGGAGATTAGTTACCGGTACTTTGTAATACTCGGAGAATAAAGGCCCATCTGAAGTGTGGGCTTGACTCATTTTAGAGCCTTTCAGGTTTGGTAGTTTGAGGTGAATCTCTCACTAAAAAAGTAGGTTGCTACTTGAGACTTCAATTTCATTTCTAAAGACTTTCAGCTACCAATATTCGGATTCACTTGACATGATACACTTGCAGAAGAAGAGAAATAGTTATATTCCCAGCATAATGCTACTGGCTGCTTCCAAAGTGAAGTACATTTACTGTAGGTATTACAAACATCAAGGATGCTTTACTCAAACAGGGTAAAAAAGAACTGAGTAAAACTAGCAGCATTTAGAGCAAAGTAAAACCTTGGACTGAGATTAACTTGGTTTGAGAGTGTTTTGCAAGAAAATATTTTTTTTTTCTAAATTTTGACTTGATATACAACCGATGTCTTGATATACAAGTAGCGTCACGTCACAACTGAGTATAAAAGAGGAGAGGTGCCTCTAAGAGTAGCAATATGGTTACATTTAATGAAGGTACAACATTTAGCAACTCACATGGTTGATGATTAAAATAGGCACATTTAAGTATGCAGGAATCCGGGGTAAAGCTGTCCACATAGACCATCCTCTGCACCATCATCGACGTCATTCCTTCCATGGTTCAAGCCTCGTTTTTAAATCGCTCTACTGTAGGGTATTCTTCCCAGTCACGATTGCAGACTGACATCAGTAAGAAAAGCAATTAAAATACTAAAGCGCTAATACGGATTAAACTCATAATGTGAAAAATGGGAAAAATATTATATATATAAATGGGGAGCAGCTGCAACTATTCAAATTGTTTTCTGACACCACATACTTTTTTTATATAACAAAAAATAGTGCGCTAAACCTCAAATGTTAAATTAATAATAAACTTCAATAAATAAGTGAATATAATAGTGACCAAATGTTAATATAAATACTGTATTTATTGGCGTATAACACTCACTTTTTTACCCTGAAAATAGAGGGTAAACTGTGCCTGCGTGTTATATGCAGGGGGCTGTGGAATGTATTTTTTCCTGAAACTTCCCTCTTAAAGTTAGGCTGCATGTTATATGCCTGTGTGTGTGTGTGTTATACGCCGATTAATAATAATAAAAAAAAAATATATGCAAAAAGTCCACATGCACAAAAATATATATATTTCTTGAATGCTGACAAAACGTGAATAAAAAGACATGAATAAAAAATTGCTCCAATATCCGTGATGGTCTTTGCAGGATATATGTGCTGAAAATATTCACCACCACCTCAGTTTGCAATGCCCCTGTAGACGTCCTGTTAGGAATGAAACGCGTCGGGCTATGCATTTTGCTTCCCATGTTGTCTTTTAATAAATGAACTGTGATCACTTTTTATCTTTGTATGTTGGTGTTTTTCTGATTAAAAACCCAATATTTTTTTGACCTACACCATTGGAGCCCCCTATTTTTTTCTTCTCTTTGCATGAAATCGGTGAGGAAAAGTTTTTTTTCAGTTTTCTCCAGTTGGTCCTTCTACAATACCCTTGTCGGGGTATTTTCCATTTAAGTTTGATCATATTCCATCGTCCGGTTGAATACCGGGATCCAGAGTGCCAGTCTTCTGGTGGGATCTCCAGCCTTGGGGGTATTGGAGACCCGAGAAGTACTGCATCCATCAGTTCCACCCAGGATTGAAGACATCCAATCGTCTAGCCGGTATACCTCTACATCCATCAGAGATCCGGGGACGTTCCTGTGGAGCAGCCGTTGGAGATACTCTCAAGCTCGATTGATTCGCTGTCGTATGACATTCGGGTCCAACGTTTCTGGTAAGCACACATGAATGTCACCATCCACGTGAAGAATTGTGCCAGAAGTTTTACATCCATTCCTTGTTATTTACCCACTGTTTTGGACACTCTTAATTTTTTTGTTTTTGTTTATCATTGTGGACATTTTATATATATTGGGTAGGGCGTTCAGCCTGCCCCTTCTCACTTTTTTGTGTGTTTCCATTTATGGTCACATTTGAGTTACAGTCCAGTTTTTACTGGCCTATATGTAGCGCTGTACTATTACCTTCCATTCTGCAATGCTTGCTCACCTCAAAGAAAGACCCCCTTGGGTTTATTGATTAGGGATAAGCTTGGAGTTCGAGTCAAACCCATGTTCGACTCGAACATCGTCTGTTCGGCCATTCGCTGAATTTCGAACATTATGGGCCGTTCGCGCCAAATACGAGTGGCGCGTCACGCCCCATAATTCACTGCGGCATCGCAGTGCATTGCTGGCTGATGATTGGCCAAGCATGCACTATGACCCGCATGCTTTGGCCAATCACAGCGCGGAAAAAATGGAGAGCCATAATTGGCCAAAGCCAGGGTGGCTTTGGCCAATTATGTCTCAGGGGGTTTAGTACATGCCCCACATTATATAAGGCCGCCTGCGTGGCGGCCTTGTGTAGTGTGTTGCGGCAGTGGTTAAAGACAGACAGAGAGAGAGAGACAGTGTCATTTAATTTGAGTTAGATAGAGCAGGCAGGCGAGTCAGTTAGCTGCAGTTACAGTGTGTAGAGAATATATATGCATCCTAGGTGTTGTATATATATTTATACACTGTATTCAGTTTAGCTAGATCCGTTCCTGTTATTCTCTTCACTGACAGGCAGGCATGTGATTGTGCTAGGTGCAGTATTTTCACTTAGTGTACTGTGTCCTTTGCACAGTGTGCACCTAAAGCTTACCTGCACACAATTGCTGGTGTTCTCATACAAATACAGGCAGGGAGCTGCAGTATTTTGTTTTAGTATCCTTTGCACAGTGTGCACCTAAAGCTTACCTGAATACAATTGCTGGTGTTCTCATAAAAATACAGGCAGGGAGCTGCAGTATTTTGTTTTAGTGTCCTTTGCACAGTGTGCACCCAAAGCTTACCTCAATACAATTGCTGGTGTTCTCATACAAATACAGGCAGGGAGCTGCAGTATTTTGTTTTAGTGTCATTTGCACAGTGTGCACCTAAAGCTTACCTCAATACAATTGCTGGTGTTCTCATACAAATACAGGCAGGGAGCTGCAGTATTTTGTTTTAGTGTCCTTTGCACAGTGTGCACCTAAAGCTTAACTGAATACAATTGCTGGTGTTCTCATACAAATACAGGCAGGGAGCTGCAGTATTTTGTTTTAGTGTCCTTTGCACAGTGTGCACCTAAAGCTTAACTGAATACAATTGCTGGTGTTCTCATACAAATACAGGCAGGGAGCTGCAGTATTTTGTTTTAGTATCCTTTGCACAGTGTGCACCTAAAGCTTACCTGAATACAATTGCTGGTGTTCTCAAATAATTCAGGCAGGGAGCTGCAGTATTTTGTTTTAGTGTCCTTTGCACAGTGTGCACCCAAAGCTTACTTCAATACAATTGGTGGTGTTCTTGAGAGGTTCTGGAGAGGTTCTGGTTCTGGTTCTGCTCGAGCTGGGTTTCGGACCTGTGGAAGTCTCTAGCCGGCTGTATATTCAATGATACCAACACAAAGTATGGTTATGCATGAATATCATTCTTTATTATTTGTCTTGGGGTTTTATCACTGTGCTTCGGGCGCCTTGCCAAAGGCAGGAAGCAGCCCACTGCAACCAAATCAGCACACTGCAGGTGCAATTGCAAGGTCACATTCCGTGCTTGCAAAATACACTTAATCATCATAATAATATCAGTAGAAAAGTAAGCAGAAAAACATCCCCTGAAACATACAGTTTAAACTTATTATAACAAAATAAAGTGGAACTCTTCATCAATGGTTCATTTGGTTATACATTAATCAATATATTGATCCATTCCTTACAATCCCTCCTTTGATCAAGGCTTCAGAACAGAAGCCCCTTGATCATCAGAATATTCATTGTACCGCTTCTTCTTGGTATTTTTACCACATATACCTACCCTTCATTTCACCCAGATCCTCCAGGTGATATATACAGTTAGTTATGATCCAAGTGGGGATAAACACCAATATCACAAGTCTTGCCAACAGAACCCATAGCTTCCCTGAATCATTTGCTATGAACAGAGTCATTTTTAGGGTACAGTCTTCCTTTTAGTCTCTATTTTTGAGGACTTGTAAAACCTGTTTCACCTCCTTTTTCTCTGGGGGTGTGCCTGGAAATGTCTTTAGTCTTGATGCATGGATCCACTGTGGGCCTTGATCTGTGAGAACGGCTGTTCTGGCAACCTTCAGGACTTCAAATGGTCCCTGGAAAATAGGACCTGGTTGTCTCCGGACAGCTAGTTGTTTTATCAGCACTTTGTCTCCTGGGATATACCGATGTGTAGGTTCTGTGGAGAGAGGAGGGAAAGTGACAGCAACTTTGTCCCCTGTTTCACTAAGGCTACTTACCAAATGTTTAACGTACTCTTCCTGTAAAGAATAAAGATTAACCTCCTCTCCCTCATCAGGCTTCCTCTGTGCTGGCCTACCCATAAGTATTTCAAATGGTGACAACCCTGTTCTGGAATGTGGGGCTGTTCTTATTTGGAATAGGACTGCAGGGAGATAATCAATCCACCCCTTCATAGTTCCTCCTGTGGCCTTTTTGAGTTTATCCTTTATATTTCTGTTCATTCTTTCTACTATTCCTGCACTTTGTGGGTGATATGGAATATGTAGTTTCCATTGAATGCCCAGGAGTTTCGCTAGGTCCTGGGTGAGGGCAGCTGTAAAAGCTGGACCCTGGTCTGACCAGATCTTGGCTGGTAACCCATACCTCGAAATCCAGTGATTTATTAGTGCCCTTGATGCTATTTTGGCTGTTTCTCCTGTGGTTGGAATAGCCTCGACCCATGAGCTAAACTTGTCCACTATGACCAAAAGGTATTTTAAATTCCCTTTCTGTTTTGGCATGTGTGTAAAGTCTATTTGTAGATCTTGGAGGGGGCCTATTGGGGGGGGGGGAAATTTCCATGTATACCCTGTTTTTTACATTGCACATTGTGTTGTGCGCAAGTGAGACATGAATCTGTCAACTGGGCAATGAGGTGTGTATCATTGATCGTGCTGAAGGACTGTCTGTACATTGTCAAAACTGTTTTCCTTCCCAAATGACCTGGACCATGTAGATAGGAAATAAGTAAAGGGGCTGCTGCTTCAGGTATACCTATTATTCCCTCCTTACTTGTCCAAAGGCCTGAAATGGTCTTTGACAAGTTATGCTCTGTCCAGTGTTTAATGTCCTGGGCGGTTGCCTTGGACTGCAGGAGGGAAGCTAGTGACGGAAAATCTGGGGAAGAGAAGTCAGTAGCAAAAAGCAATGTGATGGGATGAGAGGTGGGAATGGAGTCCGCTGCTTTTTTTGCTTCTCTATCTGCCAATGCATTGCCCTGTGCTTCTTTACTTTTGTCATACGAGTGTCCTTTCACTTTAATAACTCGGAGACTTCGTGGGAGTTGCAGTGCAGCCAGCAGAGAGAGAACACAACCTTATTTGCTATCTCTTTATCTGCTGTCCTAAAGCCTCTCTTTTCCCATATGAGTCCAAAGTCAAAAATCACGCCGAATGCATACCTGCTATCAGTTAAGATATTTACATCCTTTCCCTCGAAAAGCTGACAGGCTCTTGTGAGGGCTTTGAGTTCTGCTTGTTGTGCCGAGTTTGCTGCAAGGTGGGAAGACTCGACCACAATATCAGGCAACATAACAACAGCATATCCAGTTTTGTATGTTGTGTCATTTGGTCTTGAGCAGCTGCCATCAACAAACACATCCAGGAACTCTGGGTCAGGTTTGTCAGATAAATCGCTTCTGGGTAATGTTTGTTCAGACAACTTGTCCTGACAGTTATGTGATGGGCATAAATCAGAATCAGGAAGCTGCAGCAAGGCATGCAGCAACCTAATAGCTGGTGTTGTCTCAGAGCAAGGTTTGACTAACAGTTTTGTGGTGTTTAAAAGAATAATTTCATAACTGCTATGTCTCTGTGCAGTCATATGTTGAGTATGCATGTTTTGTAGCAATTGTGCAACTGAATGAGTGATATAAAGTATAGTTTCATTCCCCAATGTAATTTTAGAGGCTTCTTTTACAGCCATTGCGCTTGCTGCAAGAGCCTGCAAGCAACCGGGCATTCCCTGTACCTGTAGGGGCAGTTTCTTTGAAAGGTATGCAACTGGTCTTAAATTATTGCCATGTGGCTGGGCCAACACAGCAGCAAAAGTTGCTCCTCTGACTACACAGTACAGAGAAAATGGTCTATCATATGTTGGAAGCCCTAATGCAGGAGCCCGGGAGAGGGAGCGCAGAAGAGAGTAGAATGCTGTTTTCATGTCTTCACTCCACTCTACTTGTTTTGGTGCACGCGTGGAAGTTTCTTGCCTTAGCATAGAGTCCCAATAAGAGCAATCAGGAATCCACTGTCTGCAGTAGACAATCGAGCCAAGGAATGATAGCAACGATGATTTATCCTTTGGTGGGCCGAGACAGCTGAGGGCCTGGACTCTTGCAGGGGAAACTACTCTTGTTCCCTCTGTAATTACACAACCCAAGTGCTCTACTCGATCCTTGCACCATTGGATCTTTTTCCGAGACGCCAAATGGACCTGCAAGGAGAGATGGTCCATAAGGCTAATGGAGTCCTCCTCACACTGTGCCCTGCTCTCACTACAAACCAGTAGGTCATCTACATATTGCAGGACAGTTGACCCTTTAGGGGGATTCCAATTGTCCATGGTCTTTTTTAAGACTATACTAAAGGCAGCTGGGCTATCAATGAACCCTTGCGGGAGGCGTGTCCATGTTAGCTGGCCCCTCCCCCAGACAAATGCAAACAGGAGTTGGTCATTTTTGTTAGTCTATGCCAGTGTTTCTCAACTCCAGTCCTCAAGGCGCCCCAACAGGTCATGTTTTCAGGATTTCCCTCAGATGAAACAGCTGTGGTAATTACTAAGGCAGTGAAACTGATCAAATCACCTGTGCAAAATAATGGAAAGCCTGAAAACATGACCTGTTGGGGTGCCTTGAGGACTGGAGTTGAGAAACACTGGTCTATGCTAAAAAATGCATTAGACAGATCCAGTACCGTATAGCAGCGAGAATTTGCTGGTATGTTGATAAAAATGGATGTTATGTCTGATACCAGGGGTGGCAAGGGTATTATGTTTTTATTCACACCTCTCAAATCCTGAACCAACCTCCAGGTACCCTTTGCCTTTCTTACGGGATTAATAGGAGTATTCCAAGGGCTTACAATTTCCCAAAGGATGCCCAACTTCAGGTACTCCTCAATCTGGGGCTGTATACCCGGTACCTTCTCAGTGGATAATGGATATTGTTTTTGGTAATGTGGTGTGGTATCAGAACGCATATTTGGCTTGTATGGAGTGCAAGCAATGTGTCCCACAGCAGTTTTTGATTTTGCCCATATAGGGTGGTTGTCTAATGTTGGTGGCAGGAGCAAAAAACATGACATTGTTTCTTGTCTTTTTGGCATGGTTAGATCACACTTAGTAGATTTGGTTATAATTCCGCCTTGTTGGTCAAATTTAACAGTGATTTGTAATGCAGACATCAAGTCTCTCCCCATAAGGGATAGAGGACAGTCAGGGAGGACTGCGAAGGACATCTCGGTAAGATAGTTACCCTGCATATCAGTTATTAACAAAGGCGGCGTGATCTTGTGGTTGACATTTGTCCCATTTATCCCTATAGAGCATCCCTCCGTACATTCCATCTCTCCAAACTCTGCATCATTTAGACAGGAAGTAGTGGCTCCTGAATCGAGTAAAAATGTAACCCTTTTGCCCCTGACCTTTAATAAGGTCTGTGGCAGGGTTTTCCAGTGTGGAGAGAAGAAATGCATGACCAGGGCTGGGGCTTGCTCCGGGCATCCCTATTGTGGGTTATTATCTCGATAGTTCGGCCAATCTACCCGTATCTTTTCAAAGGAATTCCTGGGGCTGAAGGGAGGGGCTGCTGGAGCTGACTGGGATCTCTGTTGTAGCTGCACTTCGTCTCCCTGTTGAGGTCTGTGTTGAGATCTCGAGCTATATCCTCCTCTGCCTCTCCTAGCAAAGCTATCTCTAGCTCCTCTCCTCTGTGGACATTCTGACTTCCAATAATTTAGGTCCCCACAATTAAAACAACCCTGTTCCTGACTTCAAGGAGGATAATCCCCTCTAGGTATTGCCCCTGAGCTTGGTCTACTGACCATAACCACATTTGGATTATCTTCTATGATGGAGGTAAATAATCCTCCTTTTGTGCTAAATAATCCTGAGGCTGCTCTGTCTTTTATGTCTGCTATAAATAGATCTGCAGTAGATGCTGCCCACTTTGGATTTATTAGTCTTATTATTTGAGTAGCCTTGGGGTCTCCATTATTTATGGCTGTACTCACAAATAATTGATCATTGTCTATTCCGCAATTTTTATACAACTTGTGTAGTCTGTTGACAAAAGTGTGAAAATCTTCTCCTGTCTGCTGTTTGCAAGAGATCAAATCATGCAACATAGATGTATTTTTATAAGCTTTAAGCCAAGCCTGCAACAATTTGTTCCAAAAAACATTCCAATCTTCTGCCTCTGTATATAAATTTGCATCTTTAGCCCAATCATTTATTTTTATGTCAGCAGCGGACTCAGGGTCTATATTTTGAATTAAAGTGTTGAGATCTTCAGGAGACATTCTTGTTCCTGAACAGTATCTCTGTAAAAAAGTGACCGCTTGTCTGGGATCCTTTTTTAGTTTTGGGCATGTATCTCTAATTTCCTTGACTGTTCCTAAGGGCAATGGTATTTGTATCTGTGTATCTCCCATTGTAATGAAGGGGAAAGACCCCTTTGGCTTTTCTGTGTCTAGAGGGGTTCTTTCTGTGTATGCTACGAATGAATCATCGGATTCTGCTGTACCAATTTTGTTCGTGGCATGTGTGGGGGTTTGTCCAAGGGATGACTGCCTGGACAGATCAGGCGCTACAAGATTACGATTGACTTCAATAAGCTGTTCTGCTTTGTGTATCATAGTAGTTCCTGTTGGGTTAATCTGTTTCATGTAGTCTAATAACTTGCTTAATTCCCTTATTCTTTCATCTTTTTCTGTCATTTGCTGTTTAACTTCCTCCCACATTTGTCTTCTTTCCTCTTTTTTTTCTTTTCTATCTTGCTCATCATACTTTTCCTGTGCCCGTACCAATATACTAAACTTTTCCTTTGTCTGCCTTTTTTCCTCTGCTTCCTTCGTCCAGCCTTCCCCTTTTTCATTGGCTATAGTTAAGACTCCTGCTATGATATTTGGATCCAGCGAGGGATATATCTGCTTTGGGACAGGAGACTCATCCTTCACCATTGCATATGGGGGTGGTTTTTCTTGATATAAATTAGGGGGGGCTGATGGGCTACCCATTATACATTCTGCCTTATTTTTCTTTCCCCCTTTCATATTTGTGTGCTTTTTTCTATATTCCTTCATACCTTTTGCCCAAATTTTACAACATTGAGTCATGTAATCTTTATCAAGGTCTGTTATGGGATATTTGTACTGTTTGTGCTGGCCACATATTCTGGTTTCTTCTTCCCATTCTCCTTCGGAACATGGCCCGTACTCCCCCAAACATGGCCCTTCTAACTGATGTGCTCTTTTTAAGACCAGAGACCAGAACGGATCAGTACAATGATTTCCATAATTGCCTTTCATGTAATCTATCGGGAGGGTTGATGCTTACCTTCATCATCACTTTTTCTCGACTGATTACCCATTTTAACAAACAATAATATTTTATTCTTGTACTTTAAAAATTAAAAAATGTCTGCCTTGCTTTCTCTATTTCGTTCCAGGGGCGGAAAATGTCCTCAAACTTATGACAATTTATAGATTTATGACAAGGAACCCAGTGTTCTCCTTTTTAAATACAACCAGACACTGTATTTCTGCTACACTTAGTCCCTCGAACACCGGACTGGGGGGTAGTATGTTGTGTATATTAAACCTTAACATATGTTGTTTTGATCCCTGGAACATAGGACCCTTGCCAATTTTGACATGATACCCCCCTGGAACAATTGCCACTAATGACGTGGTCTTCCCTTTGTAAGCAAACAGTAAAACAGTTTTACAATCACCACAACAAGAAATAATAGACATTTGCAAGATGATATTATTAAATCAACCTGATGTGTACACAGTAAATAGAGTTTCCACAGATCCGCCCTATAGAAATGAGGGAATTCATGATTCCCTCATTGACTATGACTTGGCCAATCTAGCGAAGTCCCTATATACCTCCTCTCATGACTTGGCCAACCTAGCGAAGTCCCTATATACCTCCTCTCATGACTTGGCCAATCTAGCGAAGTCCCTATATACCTCCTCTCATGACTTGGCCAACCTAGCGAAGTCCCTATATACCTCCTCTCATGACTTGGCCAACCTAGCGAAGTCCCTATATACCTCCTCTCATGACTTGGCCAACCTAGCGAAGTCCCTATATACCTCCTCTCATTATTTCAGAGAGTCCCAGGGATACAGTGTTCCCTCGAGAGTCTAGTCCGGATGAATCAATGAACAGAGTAAGACAATAAATTCCCAATAAAAATAAAGGGGTCTCACCTGTTCAGTTGAATCACCCCACTCCTGGTACCATTTGAGAGGTTCTGGAGAGGTTCTGGTTCTGCTCGAGCTGGGTTTCGGACCTGTGGAAGTCTCTAGCCGGCTGTATATTCAATGATACCAACACAAAGTATGGTTATGCATGAATATCATTCTTTATTATTTGTCTTGGGGTTTTATCACTGTGATTCAGGCGCCTTGCCAAAAGCAGGAAGCAGCCCACTGCAACCAAATCAGCACACTGCAGGTGCAATCTCAAGGTCACATTCCGTGCTTGCAAAATACACTTGTCGTCAGAGTCTTCGAGTCCTCGAGTGTGACAGCGATAATCCTAATGAACCAAGTCCTGAGGTGTGCCTTGGCCTAGCTGGTCAGTATGCCTGAAAAGTGGGCATACCCTGAATGTAAGAATAAGAATAAGAATAAGGATAAGGAAAATATAATGAGTATGTATGAATCTGGGGGAAACGGGTGGGTGGGAGCCCAGAAATTACGGCAACCCAGACCCGACAGGGGAGGAGGCTTAAGTAGCCCTCTCAGCCTCCTCCCACAAATACAGGCTGGCCTGCAGCCAGCCTTACACTTGTCGTCAGAGTCTTCGAGTCCTCGAGTGTGACAGCGATAACCCTAATGAACCAAGGCCTGATGTGTGCCTTGGCCTAGCTGGTCAGTATGCCTGAAAAGTGGGCAAAAAGAGACAACTGTAGGTGAAGAAGAGAAGATAACGAATCGACAGAGAAGTAGCACGCACCCGGATGGCAACAGTATCTGAACCCGGTCCCGTGCAAGAATGGAATAAGCCTGATGCCCGGCACAACCCAGACATGAGAATGACCTGCTAGTAAATGATAGGATACGACTGGGAAAGGAAGCACAGGCTGGCGCGAGGAGCCTCTGTAACCGACGGGCAAGAAGATCGTACTACTTCAACCGGACATCAGAGATGTGCCCCCTGGCCTACCCATACTAGGTATGGGGAAGAGAGGGTGGTGGCAAAAATGGACAACTGGCAGGAGTTGTAGGGCTGGATACCTGATGGATGGGATGCAGGAGTAGGCGGATAAGGCCAAAGCGCTATGGCAATGAGCATCGTCAAGCATGCAGAAACATGCCAGACACAGAACACTTGTCCCACCTGACTCGAACGGGTCGTGCCACCGCCTGTGACCTGACAACCGAGTCTGAAACCTGAACTGAGGAAGGAGGGTCAGACTCCATCCTGGGCAAGAAAGTCTCCTGGCATGATGCAGACATGCCCAAACAAGAGATCAGAGCCACTAGCGGAACCCAGAAACATGACAACGTGCCCAAACCCACCCCTGTGGCTGACAAGGGACCGTGGCTCAGCACACACCATGAGAGACTGTGAAACCCTAGGTGGTGACCAGGGCCTCAGCAACAGAACGACAACTGAAAGAAAAAGAAGACTGCTCCCTACCCAAGGGTGAGCCCAGAGGTTAATGACATCCGCCCCAATCAACTAGCCCTGGCAACAGGCAGGACTGATGGAAGCGAGTGCAAGCATGGTAGATAATAGCGAAGATCAACCCAACCTGAGAACACAAACTAGAGAAAATGACAGACAACCAGACATGAGAACAACGAGCCTACCTAAGAAAGAGAACATGCAGAAGTGACAAGACCACTGCGCGTACATGAACCTGATGACGGATGACCCCCCCCTTGTGTGAGTGGCGAGTGAGCCCGAGTAACCTGTAGCGCAGAGACAGGTAATTAAACTGAACACTCAGGGCTGGTGTACCCACGGACCGTGGTGGGTGATCGTATAAGTGTAATGAATGAACATGCATCGTATGATGTATGGTATACAGGCAAGAAGATTGTGGTCAACAATCATTTAACAAACGAAACCTCAGCCCGTATGGATCTGTAGACGTGACAGATCCCAAAATGTGAGCCCTAGCTAACTAACCCAGGTACAAACATGGACGACGATACAAAGATACATGGTAACCAACGAAGATAAGAACAGCTACCGGAGTATGCCGTGACTGAACCACAACGCCCCTCTGAAAAGCTAAGACCAAAACGTAGCAATGGAAATGCTGAGACTGAACGCTTAGGTGGAAGCGATATGACAGAAATTTTGGGGCAGAAACGCAAGGACAGAAATGCGGAGACCGAAACGTTTGAGGCAGAAATGTGAAGACGGAAAATGCTGAGACTGCAATGCTGAGGCAGAAACGCAATACCAGAAACCTGGGGCAGATTGCTGAGCAGAAACGCCATGACAGAAAAAAACGGGGCAGATACGCTACGACGGAAATGCTGAGACTGGACGCAACAACAGAAATCCTGGGGCAGCAAACGCAATGACAGAAATCCTGGGGCAGCAAACGCAATGACAGAAATCCTGGGGCAGCAAACGCAATGACAGAAATCCTGGGGCAGCAAACGCAATGACAGAAATCCTGGGGCAGCAAACGCAATGACAGAAATCCTGGGGCAGAAAAACGCAGCCAGAAATCCTGCGGCAGAAAACGCAGCCAGAAATCCTGGGGCAGGAAACGCAGCCAGAAATCCTGGGGCAGGAAACGCAGCCAGAAATCCTGGGGCAGGAAACGCAGCCAGAAATCCTGGGGCAGGAAACGCAGCCAGAAATCCTGGGGCAGGAAACGCAGCCAGAAATGCTGGGGCAGAAAACGCAGACAGAAATGCTGGGGCAGAAAACGCAGACAGAAATGCTGGGGCAGAAAACGCAGACAGAAATGCTGGGGCAGGAAACGCAGCCAGAAATGCTGGGGCAGGAAACGCAGCCAGAAATGCTGGGGCAGAAAACGCAGAAAGAAATGCTGGGGCAGAAAATGCAGACAGAAATGCTGGGGCAGAAAATGCAGACAGAAATGCTGGGGCAAAAACTGCAGACAGAAATGCTGGGGCAGAAAATGCAGACAGAAATGCTGGGGCAGAAAATGCAGACAGAAATGTTGGGGCAGAAAATGCAGACAGAAATCCTGGGGCAGAAAATGCAGACAGAAATCCTGGGGCAGAAAACGCAAACAGAAATCCCGGGGCAGAAATGCTGAGGCAGAAACGCAGACAGCAATACTTGGGCAGAAAACTATGAAAGGAACGCCGGGGTAGAACGCTGTGACAGGAATGCTGGGGCAGAACGCAATGACAGAAATGCTGGGGCAGAAACGCAATGACAGAAATGCTGGGGCAGAAACGCAATGACAGAAATGCTGGGGCAGAAACGCAATGACAGAAATGCTGGGGCAGAAACGCATTGACAGAAATGCTGAGGGCAGAAACGCAATGACAGAAATGCTGGGGCAGAAACGCAATGACAGAAATGCTGAGGGCAGAAACGCAAGGACAGAAATGCTGAGGGCAGAAACGTAATGACAGAAATGCTGGGGCAGAAACGCAATGACAGAAATGCTGGGGCAGAAACGCAATGGCAGAAAATGCCGGGGCAGAAATGCAATGACAGAAAATGACAGAAAATGCCGGGGGGCAAAAATGCAATGACAGAAATGCCGGACCCCCCTCTTGACACCAGCATGGACAGCCCCCCCATCCCTTGACACCAGCATGGACGCCCCCCCTCTCTATACCAGCATGGACGCCCTCCCCCCTCTCAACACCAGCATGGACGGCCCCCCCTCTCAACACCAGCATGGACAGCCCCCCCTCTCAACACCAGCATAGAGGCCCCCCCTCTCAACACCAGCATGGACGGCCCCCCCCTTAGAACACCAGCATGGACAACGCCCCCCCCTCTGATACTCCGAGCCCCGGGAAGGATGAAAAAGCCGAGTGGGCGGCCTGACAAGATGCCAGCGTGAGCACAGAGGAGCCTGGGAAAAACAGACAGGGTGGAGGAGCGGGCGGCCCTGCAAAAAATGGCGGCGTGCGCCCGGAGGAGGGAGTGGGTGTGGGACGGGCGGCCTGCATGTGTCCCAATGCGTGGATGGACGGATGAGCGGGCGGGTGACCCCCCCCTCTCAAGCCGGCATGAGCCCAACGATCCCAGAGGAGTGGGAGGGAGGACGGACGGCCCCCCTCTCACTGTGCGAGCCTGGAGGAGTAAGAGGGAGGACGGAGGGGCCCCCCTCTCTCGCAGTGTGAGCCCAGAGGAGTGGGAGGCAGGACGGAGTGCCTCTAAGCCTGAGCCCGGGAGGAGGAGCAGGTAACAAGCGGGCGGCCCTGCAACCGAAGCCGGCGTGCGTCCGACACGTAAGGAGAGTGAAGAGCGGGCATGACACCTGGCGAGGCCCCCCCTAAGGCGGTCCCCCTCACTAGAATACCAGGATAGCAGGCAGCCCACCCCCCGACGATACCCGGCGTGAGCACCGGGAGAGGAACCGCCACGAGACTCCATCCGTCGATCTGCCATAACCGGAAGTGACGCGGACCCCAGAAATGACGGCAGGAGGAGGGGCTGGCTCCAGCCCAGAAATTACGGCAACCCAGACCTGACAGGGGAGGAGGCTTAAGTAGCCCTCTCAGCCTCCTCCCACGAATACAGGCTGGCCTGCGGCCAGCCTTACACTTAATCATCATAATAATATCAGTAGAAAAGCAAGCAGAAAAACATCCCCCGAAACATACAGTTTAAACTTATTATAACAAAATTAAAGTGGAACTCTTCATCAATGGTTCATTTGGTTATACATTAATCAATATATTGATCCATTCCTCACAGTTCTGATACAAATACAGGCAGGGAGTTGCAGTATTTTGTTTTAGTGTCCTTTGCACAGTGTGCACCTAAAGCTTACCTCAATACAATTGCTGGTGTTCTCATACAAATACAGGCAGGGAGCTGCGGTATTTTGTTTTAGTGTCCTTTGCACAGAGTGCACATAAAGCTTACCTCAATACAATTGCTGGTGTTCTCATACAAATACAGGCAGGGAGCTGCAGTATTTTGTTTTAGTGTCCTTTGCACAGTGTGCACCTAAAGCTTACCTGAATACAATTGCTGGTGTTATCATACAAATACAGGCAGGGAGCTGCAGTATTTTGTTTTGGTATCCTTTGCACAGTGTGCACCTAAAGCTTACCTCAATACAATTGCTATGGTGTTCTCATACAAATACAGGCAGGGAGCTGCAGTATTTTATTTTAGTGTCCTTTGCACAGTGTGCACCTAAAGCTTGCCTCAGTACAATTGCTGGTGTTCTAATACAAATACAGGCAAAGAGCTGCAGTATTTTGTTTTAGTGTCCTTTGCACAGTGTGCACCTAAAGCTTACCTCAATACAATTGCTGGTGTTCTCATACAAATACAGGCAGGGAGCTGCAGTATTTTTGATTTAGTGTACTGTGTCCTCTGCACAGTGTGCAACTAAAGCTAACTGAAGACAATTGCTGGTGTTCTCATACTAATAATACTACGGGCAGGCAGTTGATTCTGCTAGCTGCAGTACAATAAGTATATATATATACATCCCAGCTTTGTGCAGCTACATCTCCCTGCAGGCCATTAGCAGTGTTGTTCATCTTACGTTAAAACAGTAATTAGTTACAGTTACAAATTACTTCTTCAAAAAGTAATGGAGTTAGTTACTCAGTTACTACATTGAAAAAGTAATTAGTTACTCAGCAAAGTAACTATATTAGTTATATTATATATACACGGGGGGCGGGGCGGTAGAAGGATGATATATGTGTAATTTTTTCAGTGTATAAAAATAATAGGAGGGATAACAATAAATAATATTGGTACTGTGCCCATGCCTCACTGTGTCTCACTGTGCCCGTGCTTCACTGTGCCCATGCCTCACTGTGCCCATGCCTCACTGCGCCTGTGTCTCACTGTGCCCGTGCTTCACTGTGCCCATGCCTCACTGTGCCCATGCTTCACTGTTCCCAATTCCTCACTGTGCCCAATTCCTCACTGTGCCCAATGCCATATTTATGTGCCTGTGTCTCACTGTGCCCATGCCTCACTGTGCCCAATGCCTCACTGTGCCCAATTCTTCACTGTGCCCAATGCCTCACTGTGCCCGTGTCTCACTGTGCCCGTGCTTCACTGTGCCTGTGTCCCACTGTGCCCGTGTACAGTACGATACCTCAGATCGGCAGCGTCCCGACTCCCGGCGGCCATTCCATTATTCAAAAGCTGTGCCTCCTCCAGTACTCCTCATCTGTGATAGGCGGAACACTCAATTTCCCAGCATTCAGTGTTCCGCCTATCACGGACATCCGCTCATCCTCATAACACAGACGAGGATGAGAGGATGTCCGTGATAGGCAGAACATTGCCTGCTGGGAAATTGAGTGTTCCGCCTATCACAGACGACGAGGACTCGGGAGGCGCGGCTTTTGAACACTGCAATGGCCGCCGTCTGTCTGCATGACACGCTGATCAGGTAGGCAGATGGCGGCTTGCAGTTAGTTAATGTTACATTACATCTACTCGCGGCGGCTGCGGCGAGTAGATGTAATTAGGGTAACGCCGCCCAAGTAATGGGAACGGCGGTGCCATGAGGGGAAGAGTATTCAGTTCGATTACTCATTACCCCAAAAAGTGGCTACGTTACCTAACGCTATTTATTTAAACGGTGTTAGTTACAACACTGGCCATTAGTATGTCTGGAAGGACAACAAGGAGAGGCAGACAGTCACGAGCCAATAAAAGAGGGCAAGCAGGCTCTGTGTCTAGAGGCAACATCCACCTAAACTGATAGGCTGGGCAAGGAGAGCATTAATCAGAGAAGCAGCCAAGAGGCCCGTGGTAACTCTAGAGGAGCTGCAGAGATCCACAGCTCAGGTGTGAGAATCGGTCAAAAAGACAACTTTTAATCATGCACTCCACAAATCTGGCCTTTATGGAGGAGTGGCAAGAAGAAAGCCATTGTTGAAAGAAAGCCATAAGAAGTCCCATTTGCAGTTTTTGAGAAGCCATGTGGGGGACACAGCAAACATGTGGAAGAAGGTGCTCTGGTCAGATGAGACCAAAATTGAACTTTTGACCTAAAAGCAAAACACTATGTGTGGTGGAAAACTAACACTGCACATCACCCTGAACACACTTTCCCCACCGTGAAACAGGCACCATCATGTTGTGGGATGCTTTTCTTCAGCAGGGACAGGGAAGCTGGTCAAAGTTTATGGGAAGATTAATGGAGCCAAATACAGGGAAATCTTAGAAGAGAACCTGTTAGAGTCTGCAAGAGACTTGAGACTGGGGCAGAGGTTCACCTTCCAGCAGGACAACAACCCTAAACATACAGCCAGAGCTACAATGAAATGGTTTATATCAAAGCATATTTATGTGCTAGAATGGCCAAGTCCAGACCAAAATCCAATTGAGAATATGTGGCAAGACTTGTGCTGTTCACAGATGCTCTCCATCCAATCTGACAGAGCTTGAGCTATTTTGCAAAGAAGAATGGGCAAAAATGTTCTCTCTCTAGATGTGCAAAGCTGATAGAGACATACCCAGCCTGACTCTGTACTTTTTTGTTTTGCATTATAAAAATGAAAGAAGCAGTATGCTTGTCACCTATTGTCAGTGCAGAGGTCTGTTTTGCCAACAGGAGCAGATGCCTGGATTCATTTTCTAACTGGCTCTAAAAATGACAGCCAAAATCTAACTGGGGCAGTACTGACACTTTTCCACACTGCCTTTCAAAACAAATAATGCATCTAAAAGATAATATTGCATTGTTATTACAGCAGCCTCTAGCCTAGTAAAGCAAAGTTTAAGTGGAACTAAACCCACCTATATAACTGTTTTCCAAACCAGTTACATTTAAGGCATGCCTCTGGTCAGCACATACAAAAGTTGGTGTCAGTTCTGTCACTCATTTCCAAGATAAATGTAATAGGTCGACACTAAAGTAATAATAATAAATAGAAGGCTGCTAGCAATAGGTAAGCATACAGAAACCTAAATATAACAGTAATAAAGGTGCAGCCCCTTAATACAGCAACAGCGAATTAAATAATCAAGAAGATGAATCCGTTAAAACATCCACCAAAACTACACAAAATGCATAAATAATTTAAAAAGTCCTTTAACTTCAAAAATGTCTGTGTATTGCTGCCACCATCCCCAAAAAATGGACATCACCTGCAACGGAGGGTAAGACCACACTTACCAGCTCACTAGCAGCCAGTGCAGCAAGTCACGCTTTAGGAATTAGCAATGCTAGCATCCCCTGAAGATGTACGTTGGCATTAAACGTATTGGGGTGGAGCTATATACACTGATGTCACGCTGACACTTCTGGTTTTGGAACTGGCAGCCATCTGAGTAAGTGTACTGCTGTACATGTTTTTAGTACTTGCCATCTGGATGTTTTTTTATAGATTTTATGTGATTCTTGTGCATCAGTAATAAATTACTACACTAAATCTGGCCTGTTTTGGCTCCATGCGTGAGCGCTTCTTTTCCATCTAGTGGCATTGTGGGTATTTTCGGATTTCCTGCCGTGGTGAGCTGCTGATGCTACAGTCAGAGGACCTCAGGTGGATGGATGGAGCTGGATGTCCATAGAGTAGAAGCTGAGATTGTTAACTCCAAAAAAGGGGGCCTTTCTGCCCTGGCAGCTAGTGAACTGGTAAATGTGGTCTCACCCTCAGTTGCACGTGGTGTCCCTTTTTTTGGATTGTGAAAGCAATACACAGACATTTCTGGAGTTAAAGGACTTTTTAGATTATTTGTGTGTGGTTTTCACTTTCACCTTTTTATGCACATGATTTATAGTGGATGTTTTAACTCACATGATTATTTAATATGCTGTTGCCAAATTAAGGCACTGCATGTTTTTTACTCTTCATTTCCACCCCATGCCCCATTACCTTTTTAGGGTGTGGTTATAGAATTGTCAGGATTTTCACGTATGTGTATTCTGTTTAGCCAGAGTAAAAGGTGACATTGTAATTATGAAATAAAGTCAATTCCTTTACTGAAGGCTTCTGAGGTTGAACTACAGTCATAACATTTTTGATGGAATAGGAAAATGTTAGAATGTCTGTGAGGCTTTTATTACTGTCTCTGCCCCCATTGGGAAGAATTCCCCTCCATTTTTGTGCTGGGCCACAAGCAAATAAGATTAAATAACTCCAACAGAGCAAAAAAACTTGACAAAGTTTGTAACTGTCTACAGACTCTATAAAAAAAGTACTTGTATTGCTTTCTGTATTCCTATTGGAAAGACTCTGCTAACTTTCATTCCTGCTGACCACAGGGCATATGATGCATAAGTAAGACATAAGATGGAGAAAAAGTACCAGGCAAAAGCAATTCACAACATCATAACAACACAAGCATCCTTTACAGACCATGCAGATAAAACTACCTGGGTCTTAGGCCCCTTTCACATGGACGGCAAAATTGCAGCAGTAAAAAGCATGTTTTTTGTTCTGTGAAATTCAAGGCTTCAGGCAATGCGATTAGCTGCATTTGTACATTGTGATTACCTGCGTTTACGTGCGTTTATTTGCGGTTGCGTTTAGCTACGGTTCGTTATTCCCATAGCAACCTGTTTATTTTATTTTTTTTGTCCCTTGGATCTACCCATGATGCATTTCGGTCCTCTGCCATCTATTTCCTGTTTCTTTGTTCACTTGCTGAGTGTGTGTTGGAGTTTAGAGGTGAGAGGAGTGATCGGTGTGTTGTGCCTGAGATTTGCAAAAATGAATGCAAATATGATGAGTTTGCTGGCGATGCTCATGTTGCTGATGATGAGGATGAAGAGGAGAAGACAGATCCAGTCTAGGTGACGTCCCCGCCGTTACTGGGTCCATCCCCTAACCTCACAGCGTCTATCAATTGGCTACTTTGCCCTCATGTTCGGTGAGCTGTGGACCCATGGGGACAAGTTCTACAATTATACTCGGATGTTCGTGGCAAGCTTCGATGAGCTGTTGGAACTCTGTAGAACACGCCTGAGCAGAACCAGGACCAACATGAGAAGAAGCATTAGTGCAGAAGAGCGGCTGCTACTTACTTTAAGGTAGGTTTTCCATATCTTGAACAGATGCTTAAAATTCATGTACATGCAGGTGTACCAATATTATTGACAATAGTGTGTATGTATGTTCTTGCATAATATATAGATATATATATATATATATTGTGACAGCAGGAAGGTAAAGTCACCTGGTTGCATCCAGGGGGGTAGATATATTTCGCCCAGATTCAGGCTTTACGCCGACTTATACAACTAGGTGGAGAGTTGTATAAGCCCAGCTGAGGCTAGTGGGCTCATGGATGACTCATACCTCTAGGGAGAGTGTGGGGCGTCGTGCAGACAGGGAGTTGATGAGACCAGCTGAAGCTTGTCAGCTCATTTAGGCCTCTATAAGAACTCCCAGATTCATTAGGTGTTAGCTCATGCCTGGAACCAGACCTGTGTGGACTGTCTAGGGAGAGTGAACCCCTGTGCGGTGAGACAAAGCCTGTGTGGCTATTTGCTTGGACATTTAAAACCAGGGACTTAGGGACTAGGACAGCACTAGGCTGATCCCAGTTGTTAGTTAGGAAACCTGTATGTTTACTCAGAGGTCAAGTTGACCAGGATTTATTTTATTTATGTTTCTTTTGCTTTGCTGTGTTTTGTCACTGTAAATAGAAAATAAACCGCACCTTTTTGATTTTGAAAACCACAACCTCCGTTTGCTGGGCCTGTTTTTGTGTGGGGAGCCCATCCCGGGGGTCACACACACCCGCTGCCGAGCTAACCCCCTCACAGTTGGTGGAGAACCAGTGGCAGTTTTTTTTTAAGCCAGCATGGAGGAGATACTGAAACAGCTGGCTCTAGCAAATGCCAATCAACAGCAGACAAATGCAGGTTTGCAAAGGAGCCTTGCAGCCCAGCAGCAAGCTCATCAACAGAGCCTTGCAGCCCAGCAGCAAGCTCACCAACAGAGTCTGGAAGCTCAGCAACAAGCCCAGCAGCAATCTGAGGCCCGCTTCATAGACCTGTTACAGAAGCAAGAGCAGAGACTACAACAAATGGAAGCAGTAATGCAGCAACGTCCGCAGACCAGTGAGGAAAGCCGTCCCACTAATACCGCGTCCTTTGGGGTGAGTCGTTTATTGACAAAAATGACTGGAGAGGATGATCCAGAGGTATTTTTGACCACATTTGAAAGGACCGCTGAAAGAGAAAAGTGGCCTGAGGAGCAGTGGGCTGGACTGGTGGCTCCTCTGTTAACTGGTGAATCGCAGAAAGCTTACTATGACCTAGAGCCTAACCAAGCAAAAGACTATGTGATGCTAAAAGCTGAAATTTTGGCAAGGCTGGGTGTCACCCAGGCTGTCCGGGCTCAGCGTGTGCATAAGTGGACTTTCCAGCTTGGAAAACCCCCCAGGTCTCAAATGTATGATCTCATTCACCTGAGCAGAAAGTGGCTACAGCCAGAGACTTTGTCCGCACCAAAGATTGTGGAACGTGTTGTAATGGATCGGTTTTTGAGAGCTCTTCCTACTGCCATCCAAAAGTGGGTAAGCCATGGAGACCCAGAGACGGCCGATGGTCTTGTGGATCGTGTGGAGAAATACTTGGCTACAGAGAACCTGACGGCCTCTTCCAGAGACACTCGGACTTTCCACCCAAAGACCAGACCATCCCCAGGGGCGGATAAGAGGATTCCAAGGGGTGAGGGTGGAGAGAGTGAGAGGGTGGGAGCTCTACCCCAAGTTTGGCGAGAACAGCCTGGGAAATCAGCGGCTCAAGAGGCGGCAAGAAGGATCGTTTGCTACCGCTGCCGGCAAGCGGGACATATTGCAGCCAATTGCCCGGTTGTGGAGGAACCCATGCAGTGTGACTTTCTGACGGGCAGACGTCAGTCGCTGTGTGCGACAGTCGCATGCACTGCCATTCGAGGAACTGAGAAACATTTATGCAAAATGTGTGTTAATGGTAGAAATGTTGTGGTATTGCTGGATTCAGGTAGCCTTGTAACCCTGATAAAGGCTGAGTTAGTTAAAACAGGTCTTTGGGAATAGCAAGGTAGCTGTTATTTGTGTGCATGGGGACACCCGAGAGTATCCAGTGACTACAGTGTGTTTCGAGACCCCCAAAGGTACCCTCTCTCGTCCAGTGGGCTTAGTATCTCAGTTACCGCATGACGCCATTGTGGGAAGGGATTTTCCGAAGTTCTGGGAACTGTGGGATGATCCTGAGCCCCCCACTGGTGCCCCTATGTACCAGGAATGTGATAGCCAGAACTCCCCTGAGAGTGGTGAGGACTCTCCGGAATTTCCCTTATCAGTATTGGCAGGGGAGACTCAAGAAACTGGAGAGGAGCCCACCTCCTCAGACGAAAACCTACCGTCTGTGGAGTTTTCTGATCTTGAGGTTCACAGGGAAAACTTTGCCACAGAACAGTTGAAAGACCCCGCCCTAATAAAGGCACGGGAAAACGTAGTGAAAATAGATGGCGAGTTAGTGAACCCAGATAATACCTGCACTTACCCATACTTCAGCGTAGAGAAGGACCTACTGTATCGGGTGGCAAAAAGGGCAGAAGAAACCGTTGAGCAGCTTGTGGTGCCCAAACCTTACAGGAAGTTGGTGTTGGAGTTGGCCCATGGGCACATTCTTGGAGGTCATCTGGGGACAGAGAAAACCCGAGAGAGGGTATTACAGAGATTCTATTGGCCGGGGGTGATGAAGGACATAGAAAATTATTGTTCCTCCTGCCCTGTGTGTCAGAGGTCGGCCCCGATGCCACATTTCCGTAGCCCGCTGGTCCCTCTACCCATCATTGAGGTCCCGTTTGAGAGGATCGCCAAGGATTTGGTAGGGCCTATAATCAAGTCCGCTAGGGGACACCAGTACATATTAGTTATAATGGACTATGCCACCCGTTATCCAGAAGCGATCCCTCTCCGAAATACCTCGGCCAAAACCATAGCCAAAGAGCTATCTCTTGTGTTTAGCCGGGTGGGTATTTGTAAAGAACTGCTTACGGACCAAGGTACACCCTTTATGTCCCGGGTTATGAAGGAGCTGTGTAAATTGTTCAAAGTGACGCAATTACGTACATCTGTGTATCACCCCCAAACCGATGGGCTGGTTGAAAGATTCAACAAAACCCTAAAACAAATGTTGAAGAAAGTGGTGGATAGAGATGGAAAGGATTGGGACTGTCTACTTCCTTATCTGATGTTTGCTATTAGGGAGGTGCCCCAATCCTCTACGGGATTCTCCCCCTTTGAGTTACTGTATGGGAGACACCCAAGAGGGCTGTTGGATATTGCCAAGGAAACTTGGGAAAGTGAGAGTTCTCCCCACAGGAGTGTGATTGAGCATGTCGCCCTGATGCAAGACCGAATTGCACAGTTAATGCCCATCGTGAAGGAACATTTGGCCCAAGCGCAGTTAGCACAGCAGAGAGTGTACAACCGTGGAGCCAAGACCCGTACCTTTTCCCCAGGGGATAGGATACTGGTACTTGTCCCTACGGTTGAAAGTAAATTCCTTGCCAAATGGCAAGGCCCCTATGAGATAATGGAAAAAGTGAGCGAAGTGAATTACAAGGTCAGACAACCAGGAAGGCGAAAGCCCGAACAGATCTATCACGTTAATCTGTTGAAAGCCTGGAGGGATAGAGAGTCCCTAGTCGCAGACACTTGGTCACCAGCTCAAACTGGTTGCGTGATTCCTGAGGTTGGAATAGCAGCCACCTTGTCACAACCCCAACAACAGGAGGTTAAGGAGTTTGTGCTTCGCAACAAGGAGGTATTCTCTGAGCTGCCGGGACAAACATCTGGGGTAGAGCATGACATCATTACCCCGCCCGGTGAAAGGGTGAAGTTAAAACCCTATCGGATCCCAGAGGCCCGACGGGAGGCAATACGGGAGGAAGTACAGAAAATGCTGAACTTAGGGGTGATAGAGGAGTCCCAAAGTGATTGGTCTAGTCCCATTGTGTTGGTGCCTAAACCGGATGGGAGCTGGCGATTTTGTAACGATTTTCGTCAGTTGAACAAAGTTACAAAATTTGACACCTACCCCATGCCACGTATAGATGAGTTGATCGACCGGCTGGGAACAGCCCGATACATGACGACTCTTGACCTCACAAAAGGGTATTGGCAAATCCCCCTGGCCAAGTCGGCCAAAGAGAAAACCGCATTTGTAACCCCAGACGGGGCGTTCCAATATAAAAGAATGCCGTTCGGGTTACAGAATGCGCCGGCCCCATTCCAGCGGAAAATGGACCAGATGCTGAGGCCCCATCGGAAGTATGCTGCGGCTTACCTGGATGACGTAATTGTCCATAGCACAGATTGGGCCTCACATCTGCCAAAAGTGCAAGCAGTCCTGGACTCTGTTCGGGAAGCGGGGTTTACGGCTAACCCCAAGAAGTGTACCATTGGGCAGGAGGAGGCCAAATATCTTGGGTACACCATTGGGAGGGGAGTAATAAAACCCCAACTCAACAAAGTCGAGGCCATCCAGAGTTGGCCACGTCCCAACAGCAAGAAGCAGGTACGAGCCTTTCTGGGAATCGCTGGGTATTATCGGCGATTCATTCCCCACTTTGCTTCTAAGGCTGTGCCCCTAACCAACCTGACGAAGGGGAAAGGGTCGGTCATGATTAAATGGACCCCCGAGGCTGAGGCAGCATTCCAATTCTTGAAACAAGCCTTATGTAGCCAGCCAGTGTTGTACTCACCCGACTTCTCTAAAGACTTTGTCGTACAAAGTGATGCGTCAGATGTGGGGTTAGGAGCAGTATTGTCCCAGGTCTGGAACGGGGAAGAGCACCCAGTCATTTACCTCAGCAGGAAGTTGAAGTCCCATGAGGTAAATTACGCCACCGTTGAAAAGGAGTGTTTAGCGGTGAAGTGGGCTCTAGATTCCCTTCGGTACTACCTGCTAGGTAGGCACTTTGACATGGTTACGGATCACGCTCCGTTAAAGTGGATGGCTCAAAACAAGGAAACAAATAGAAGAGTGAATAGGTGGTTCCTGGCCCTCCAGGAATTCAACTTCACAGTAAAGCATCGCCCTGGCGTTCAAATGGGGAATGTGGATGCTTTGTCTCGAGTACATGAATGCCTGATTGCTGGTGTTCCAACCCCGAGGTTAAAACAAGAGGGGGGGGTATGTGACAGCAGGAAGGTAAAGTCACCTGGTTGCATCCAGGGGGGGTAGATATATTTCGCCCAGATTCAGGCTTTACGCCGACTTATACAACTAGGTGGAGAGTTGTATAAGCCCAGCTGAGGCTAGTGGGCTCATGGATGACTCATACCTCTAGGGAGAGTGTGGGGCGTCGTGCAGACAGGGAGTTGATGAGACCAGCTGAAGCTTGTCAGCTCATTTAGGCCTCTATAAGAACTCCCAGATTCATTAGGTGTTAGCTCATGCCTGGAACCAGACCTGTGTGGACTGTCTAGGGAGAGTGAACCCCTGTGCGGTGAGACAAAGCCTGTGTGGCTATTTGCTTGGACATTTAAAACCAGGGACTTAGGGACTAGGACAGCACTAGGCTGATCCCAGTTGTTAGTTAGGAAACCTGTATGTTTACTCAGAGGTCAAGTTGACCAGGATTTATTTTATTTATGTTTCTTTTGCTTTGCTGTGTTTTGTCACTGTAAATAGAAAATAAACCGCACCTTTTTGATTTTGAAAACCACAACCTCCGTTTGCTGGGCCTGTTTTTGTGTGGGGAGCCCATCCCGGGGGTCACACACACCCGCTGCCGAGCTAACCCCCTCACAGTATATATATGTTGTGACAGCAGGAAGGTAAAGTCACCTGGTTGCATCCAGGGGGGTAGATATATTTCTCCCAGATTCAGGCTTTATGCCAACTTATACAACTAGGGAGTTGATGAAGCCCAGCTGAGGCTAGTGGGCTCATGAATGACTCATACCTCTAGGGAGAGTGCTGGGCGTCGTGAGGCAGGGAGTAGATGAGACCAGCTGAAGCCTGTCAGTTCGTTTAAGGCCTCTATAAAAACTCCCAGATTCATTAGGTGTTTGCTCATGCCTGGAACCAGACCTGTGTGGACTGTCTAGGGAGAGTGAACCCCTGTGCGGTGAGGCAAAGCCTGTGTGGCTATTTGTTTGGACTTTTACTAAACCAGGGACTTAGGGACTAGGACAGCACCAGGCTGATCCCAGTTGTTAGTTTAGGAAACCTGCATGTTTAGTCAGAGGTCAAACTGACCAGGATTTATTTTGTTTATGTTTCTTTTTGGCTTTGCTGTGTTTTTGTCACTGTACATAGAGAAATAAACCGCACCTTTTGATTTTGAAAACCACAACCTCCGTCTGCTGGCCCTGTTTTTGTGTGGGGAGCCCAACCAGGGGGTCACACACACCCGCTACCGAGTTAACCCCCTCACAGTTGGTGGAGAATGCGGGCAGTTTTTTTTAAGCCAGCATGGAGGAGATACTGAAACAGCTGGCTCTAGCAAATGCCAATCAACAGCAGACAAATGCAGGTTTGCAAAGGAGCCTTGCAGCCCAGCAGCAAGCTCATCAACAAGCCCAGCAGCAATCTGAGGCCCGCTTCATAGACCTGTTACAGAAGCAAGAGCAGAGACTACAACAAATGGAAGCAGTAATGCAGCAACGTCCGCAGACCAGTGAGGAAAGCCGTCCCACTAATACCGCGTCCTTTGGGGTGAGTCGTTTATTGACAAAAATGACTGGAGAGGATGATCCAGAGGTATTTTTGACCACATTTGAAAGGACTGCTGAAAGAGAAAAGTGGCCTGAGGAGCAGTGGGCTGGACTGGTGGCTCCTCTGTTAACTGGTGAATCGCAGAAGGCTTACTATGACCTAGAGCCTGACCAAGCAAAAGACTATGTGATGCTAAAAGCTGAAATATTGGCAAGGCTGGGTGTCACCCTGGCTGTCCGGGCTCAGCGTGTGCATAACTGGACTTTCCAGCTTGGAAAACCCCCCAGGTCTCAAATGTATGATCTCATTCACCTGAGCAGGAAGTGGCTACAGCCAGAGACTTTGTCCGCACCAGAGATTGTGGAACGTGTTGTAATGGATCGGTTTTTGAGAGCTCTTCCTACTGCCATCCAAAAGTGGGTAAGCCATGGAGACCCAGAGACGGCCGGTGGTCTTGTGGATCGTGTAGAGAAATACTTGGCTACAGAGAACCTGACGGCCTCTTCCAGAGACTCTCAGACTTTCCACCCTAAGACCAGACCATCCCCAGGGGCGGATAAGAGGATTCCAAGGGGTGAGGGTGGAGAGAGTGAGAGGGTGGGAGCTCTACCCAAAGTTTGGCGAGAACAGCCTGGGAAGTCAGGGGCTCAAGAGGCAGCCAAATGGATTGTTTGCTACCGCTGCCGGCAAGCGGGACATATTGCAGCAAATTGCCCGGTTGTGGAGGAACCCATGCAATGTGACTTTCTGATGGACAGACGTCAGTCGCTGTGTGCGACAGTCGCATGCACTGCCATTCGGGGAACTGAGAAACATTTATGCAAAATGTGTATTAATGGTAGAAATGTTGTGGTATTACTGGATTCAGGTAGCCTTGTGACCCTGATAAAGGCGGAATTAGTTAAAACAGAGGTCTCTGGGAATAGCAAGGTAGCTGTTATTTGTGTGCATGGGGACACCCGAGAGTATCCAGTGACTACAGTGTGTTTCGAGACCCCCAAAGGTACCCTCTCTCATCCAGTGGGGTTAGTATCTCAATTACCGCATGATGCCATTGTGGGAAGGGATTTTCCGAAGTTCTGGGAACTGTGGGATGATCCTGAGCCCCCCACTGGTGCCCCTATGTACCAGGAATGTGATAGCCAGAACTCCTCTGAGAGTGGTGAGGACTCTCCAGAATTTCCCTTGTCAGTATTTGCAGGGGAGACTCAAGAAACTGGAGAGGAGCCCACCTCCTCAGACGAAAACCTACCGTCTGTGGAGTTTTCTGATCTGGAGGTTCACAGGGAAAATTTTGCCACAGAACAGTTAAAAGACCCCGCCCTAATAAAGGCACGGGAAAACGTAGTGGAAATAGATGGCGAGTTAGTGAACCCAGATAATACCTGCACTTACCCATACTTCAGCGTAGAGAAGGACCTACTGTATCGGGTGGCAAAAAGGGCAGAAGAAACCGTTGAGCAGCTTGTGGTGCCCAAACCTTACAGGAAGTTGGTGTTGGAGTTGGCCCATGGGCACATTCTTGGAGGTCATCTGGGGACAGAGAAAACCCGAGAGAGGGTATTACAGAGATTCTATTGGCCTGGGGTGATGAAGGACATAGAAAATTATTGTTCCTCCTGCCCTGTGTGTCAGAGGTCGGCCCCGATGCCACATTTCCGTAGCCCGCTGGTCCCTCTACCCATCATTGAGGTCCCGTTTGAGAGAATCGCAATGGATTTGGTAGGTCCTATAATCAAGTCCGCTAGGGGGCACCAGTACATATTGGTTATAATGGACTATGCCACCCGTTATCCAGAAGCGATCCCTCTCAGAAATACCTCGGCCAAAACCATAGCCAAAGAGCTATCTCTTGTTTTTAGCCGGGTGGGTATTTGTAAAGAACTGCTTACGGACCAAGGTACACCCTTTATGTCCCGGGTTATGAAAGAGCTGTGTAAATTGCTCAAAGTGACGCAATTGCGTACATCTGTGTATCACCCCCAAACCGATGGGCTGGTTGAAAGATTCAACAAAACCCTAAAACAAATGTTGAAGAAAGTGGTGGATAGAGATGGAAAGGATTGGGACTGTCTACTTCCTTATTTGATGTTTGCTATTAGGGAGGTGCCCCAATCCTCTACGGGATTCTCCCCCTTTGAGTTACTGTATGGGAGACACCCAAGAGGGCTGTTGGATATTGCCAAGGAAACTTGGGAAAGTGAGAGTTCTCCCCACAGGAGTGTGATTGAGCATGTCGCCCTGATGCAAGATCGAATTGCACAGGTAATGCCCATCGTGAAGGAACATTTGGCTCAAGCGCAGTTGGCACAGCAGAGAGTGTACAACCGTGGAGCAAAGACCCGTACCTTTTCCCCGGGGGATAGGATATTGGTACTTGTCCCTACGGTTGAAAGTAAATTCCTTGCCAAATGGCAAGGCCCCTACGAGATAATGGAAAAAGTGAGCGAAGTGAATTACAAGGTCAGACAACCAGGAAGGCGAAAGCCCGAACAGATATATCACGTTAATCTGTTGAAAGCCTGGAGGGATAGAGAGTCCCTAGTCGCAGAAACTTGGTCACCAGCTCAAACTGGTTGCGTGATTCCGGAGGTTGGAATAGCAGCCACCTTGTCACAACCCCAACAACAGGAGGTTAAGGAGTTTGTGCTTCGCAACAAGGAGGTGTTCTCTGAGCTGCCGGGACAAACATCTGGGGTAGAGCATGATATTATTACCCCGCCCGGTGAAAGGGTGAAGTTAAAACCCTATCGGATCCCAGAGGCCCGACGGGAGGCAATACGGGAGGAAGTACAGAAAATGCTGAACTTAGGGGTGATAGAGGAGTCCCAAAGTGATTGGTCTAGTCCCATTGTGTTGGTGCCTAAACCGGATGGGAGCTGGCGATTTTGTAACGATTTTCGTCAGTTGAACAAAGTTACAAAATTTGACACCTACCCCATGCCACGTATAGATGAGTTGATCGACCGGCTGGGAACAGCCCGATACATGACGACTCTTGACCTCACAAAAGGGTATTGGCAAATTCCCCTGGCCAAGTCGGCCAAAGAGAAAACCGCATTTGTAACCCCAGACGGGGCGTTCCAATATAAGAGAATGCCGTTCGGGTTACAGAATGCGCCGGCCACATTCCAGCGGAAAATGGACCAGATACTGAGGCCCCATCGGAAGTATGCTGCGGCTTACCTGGATGACGTAATTGTCCATAGCACAGATTGGGCCTCACATCTGCCAAAAGTGCAAGCAGTCCTAGACTCTATCCGGGAAGCGGGGTTTACGGCTAACCCCAAGAAGTGTACCATTGGGCAGGAGGAGGCCAAATATCTTGGGTACACCATTGGCAGGGGAGTAATAAAACCCCAACTCAACAAAGTCGAGGCCATCCAGAGTTGGCCACGTCCCAACAGCAAGAAGCAGGTACGAGCCTTTCTGGGAATCGCGGGTTATTATCGGCGCTTCATTCCCCACTTTGCTTCTAAGGCTGTGCCCCTAACCAACCTGACGAAAGGGAAAGGGTCGGTCATGATTAAATGGACCCCCGAGGCTGAGGCAGCATTCCAATTCTTGAAACAAGCCTTATGTAGCCAGCCAGTGTTGTACTCACCCGACTTCTCTAAAGACTTTGTCGTACAAAGTGATGCGTCAGATGTGGGGTTAGGAGCAGTATTGTCCCAGGTCTGGAACGGGGAAGAGCACCCAGTCATTTACCTCAGCAGGAAGTTGAAGTCCCATGAGGTAAATTACGCCACCGTTGAAAAGGAGTGTTTAGCGGTGAAGTGGGCTCTAGATTCCCTTCGGTACTATCTGCTAGGTAGGCACTTTGACATGGTTACGGATCACGCTCCGTTAAAGTGGATGGCTCAAAACAAGGAGACAAATAGAAGAGTGAATAGGTGGTTCCTGGCCCTACAGGAATTCAACTTCACAGTAAAGCATCGCCCTGGCGTTCAAATGGGGAATGTGGATGCTTTGTCTCGAGTACATGAATGCCTGATTGCTGGTGTTCCAACCCCAAGGTTAAAACAAGAGGGGGGGTATGTGACAGCAGGAAGGTAAAGTCACCTGGTTGCATCCAGGGGGGTAGATATATTTCTCCCAGATTCAGGCTTTATGCCGACTTATACAACTAGGGAGTTGATGAAGCCCAGCTGAGGCTAGTGGGCTCATGAATGACTCATACCTCTAGGGAGAGTGCTGGGCGTCGTGAGGCAGGGAGTTGATGAGACCAGCTGAAGCCTGTCAGTTCGTTTAAGGCCTCTATAAAAACTCCCAGATTCATTAGGTGTTTGCTCATGCCTGGAACCAGACCTGTGTGGACTGTCTAGGGAGAGTGAACCCCTGTGCGGTGAGGCAAAGCCTGTGTGGCTATTTGTTTGGACTTTTACTAAACCAGGGACTTAGGGACTAGGACAGCACCAGGCTGATCCCAGTTGTTAGTTTAGGAAACCTGCATGTTTAGTCAGAGGTCAAACTGACCAGGATTTATTTTGTTTATGTTTCTTTTTGGCTTTGCTGTGTTTTTGTCACTGTACATAGAGAAATAAACCGCACCTTTTGATTTTGAAAACCACAACCTCCGTCTGCTGGCCCTGTTTTTGTGTGGGGAGCCCAACCAGGGGGTCACACACACCCGCTACCGAGTTAACCCACTCACAATGTGTAGCGGGGTGTTCCCCTTTAATGCAGAGAGACAAGAAGTTCCAGGTGAGAGGTGAGTCGGGAGGAAGTAAAGAGACATTATGGAAGTGAAAGCAGAGGAGAGAGAGACTACATCTCCCAGTACATCTTGCAGCACCCAGGGTGCATTGCTCCAGAACAGAGACTGCTGGGGCAGACTTTATAAAGGGGAGGCGGAGTTTTGGTCGGCCTCTTTGGACACCCCTCTCCTAGCAAGAGGATCTCTGTGCTGAACTGCTGTGTGCACAATGCCTGAAGCCTGGGTCGTGTGCTCCTTTCCAAAGAGCCCTCTGCCAGCCTAGCAGAGCCTTAGAGACATCTAATCCTCCTTGCTGCAGTACACCAGAAGGATTGAAGACTTGGATGTCGGTGGATTCCTGTTCCTAGACGAATCGATGGAGGAAAGGGACTTGGACTTGTCCAGGTGGTGAGAGCTGTTTAAAGACAGATACTTTATCTTTACTATTCGTTGGGATTACAAAGTTGTTCTTCAAGTGCACCACCGAGAGATTGCTAGCAAATATTGTTTCACTGAACTTCCATTTAGATCAGTCAGGCCTGACTGCATAGGTAGACATTGCTGGGTGTTAGTCTACCCATGAGGGGAAGTAGCTGTAAAAGGGCAGCGCTAGAGTTGCATAGCAATACTTTATTATTCTGATTACTCTGTTTATCTTTATTACTGTTTGTTGCAGGGATCTGCAACTTGTTATACTGTTGTTTATTACTTGCCCATTAGCCTCAGTAAAATATCTGGGTAAAGTACATTTGGTGTCAGTTCCGCTTACTTTAATAGGAGTTTTAAAGTATATTCTGTGTATGTTTGTTATAGGACTGCGTCACCAACAGTTGCGATCACGCGGTCCTATCTCTCTATCACCAGCTGTGCCACGGGAGGTTAGAGCCGATTGCCGGGGGTTGACAGCGGTGCACTGCAGGGCCCAAATCAATATCAGCGGCTCTCTTAACTGGGGGTAGCGCTACACGTGGGGGCTCGAGTCCGGGATCCTTGTACGTTGCACGCTGCAATCAAGCCGGTCAGAAGTACCAGCATGGACCCGCTGGCAATGTCACAGTGGTGCGCAGCGATTGGCGCCGATCCAACCGCGGCGGTAGTCATTGTACTCCCGGGGGAAAGATGGAAGGAAGAGGAGATAAAACAGCTCGTATTGTTACTGTCTCCGAGCCACAAAGCATGGGTGATGGATTTTAGGCCAGATCCAGTGATCTCGTTTACATACGCACTGGTAGAATGGAAAAACGAAATCCCAGAGCATTTTAAAAGTCAGAGTATACAAGCCATAGATAATCAGATCTATCACTTGATACATACGCTGCCAGTGAAGGAAGAATGGTTTCAGACACCAAAGCCATCACTCCCACAATTATCTCCACCACTATCCCCTAAAGCAGAAAAGCTTAAGGAACTATTAAGCCCGGGATCACCGCTGGCCGCTATAGGGCCTGAATTGTTGAATGCTCTAGGAGACCTTGTAATTAAGTGCCAGAAAAGCAGTACGGTGCATGTGGAGGCCAGTTACCGGAAGCTTAGCACCTTCTCAAGGAAGCTCCCCGTCCCTGCGGGGGAGGAAGATTTTGACACTTGGGTGGAACAGGCATTGCAGGCAGTAGAAGCATGGGAGGTGCCTGAGGCACAGAAGAGACAGCGAGTCTTAGAAAGTCTGAAAGGTGCCGCGGCAGAATCGGTGAAGAGCTTCCGGTTTGGAAATGAAAACTGTACAGCTCAAGATTGCCTGGCCATGCTGCAGGAAGAGTTTGGTCAGCTGGAGAAGGTGTCAGAGATGATTTATCAAATTGAACACACTCTCCAGCAGCCGAATGAGAAACTGTCAGAATATGTTAGAAGGCTGAACAGGCAGTTATGCAAGATTGTACTGAAGAAGGGAATGCTGCCCAAAGATGCAGATGAAGCACGCATGAAGCAGATCATGAGGGGAGCGCGGCGCTTAGACCCGGTCTGGCTGCACCTGAAAACCTCAGGAGGAGGAATGTCACTAACCTACTCTGATCTAATAAAAATTATTAGGGACGAAGAGGCGCTGGAGGAAGATCAGCAGGTGGCCAAGGCGAATGTCACACCTGTACCAGTGTTGGTCCATTCGGTCAAGAGCCCAGAAAGAGATGCGGAGGTTGACACTCTGAAATCGCAAATGGCCCAAGTGTTGGAGATGCTGACCTCTTTGATGGAGAAAGATCAGAGAAGACGAGAGAAACCAAGCCCAAGAAAGGAGTTGTTCCCGAACACCTCAGCACCTGCCTCCCTACAGGACCGAGAAGAGGTGATTTGCTATAACTGCGGAGGGAGTGGCCACTTTGCTAACGTATGCTCCAGCCCAAAGAAGAAGAGAACAGATAATTGCAAGCCGGCGGGAAACTCCAAAGGGCCCCGGTGAAGGAGTCAACCGGGTGCCCATCATCTTCAGTGCGCTCCAAACTAAAAAAAAAAGGCCAAGAATGGAGGAGACAAAACTCCTAGGAGGAGGTATAGTACACCCCCACCAAGATGTACCCCAGAGGGAGGGGGCAAGACCCCTCAGTGGAAGTACAGCACCCCAAAGAAGGAACATCCACCTAAAAGGAACAATAACATCCCTCAGCGGGTTTGTGCCCCCATTGAGAGGGAGAAAGTCAATGCATGCCAGGCTCAGGAAAAATTTAAGTCCAAAAGGAGCAGGGCAAGGGTCGAAAGCCAAAAAAAAGAGGTGACCCCAGTCCGGCCATACCCAAAGGAACTGGTGGGCCCGTCTCCTACTGTGCCCATTCAAGTGGAAGGAGTCTATACTAAAGCTCTTTTGGACACCGGAGCACAGGTGACTTTACTATACCGGGACTTCTATGATAGGCACTTGAGTCATCTGCCTATCCAGAAGATAGAAGAGCTGGAGATATGGGGACTTGGAACCCAGAGTTTCCCTTATGATGGGTACCTGCCCATAAAGATGACTTTCGACCCATCCGTGGCTGGGAAGGCTGAAGTGTTTGACACCCTGGCAGTTGTGTGTCCCCGGCCGCCTGGAGCCAGCAAGATTTCCCTGATCATTGGGACAAACACGGATCTAGTCAGGAGACTCCTGACCCCTCTCGTGAAAGAGAGAAACCATTCAGCCACCAAAATCCATCCCATGCTAAAGACGGCCTACCAACGACTGGTCTTAGAGCAGAAGACCCCGGGAGAGGGGATAGGGAAGGTGTGGAGACTTGGCAGAGAAGGAGTAGTACTACAGCCCGGAGAAGTAACCTGTCTTAGGGCCACTGTGAAGCTTTCGTGGGAACAACCTGGCCCCTTTGTCATGCTGGAATCAGACCCAAGGGAAGAGTCCTCAGGCCTGGAAGTGATACCAGAAGTGATTCCGTTCAAGGCCCTGAAGAAGGCCCATGGCAGAGTTCCGGTGAGTGTTAGGAACACTACGGGAGGACCCATGGAGATCCCTGCCAGAGTGTTGCTTGGTCAGGTGAGCCCTGCTGCCCCGGTCACTTGGTCCGAAGTCAAGGGGACGGGTGACGGAGGAGATGTTTGGGAGAAACTGTCCGTGGAAAACCCGAACCTACCCAGGGCTTGGAAAGAAAGAGCCAAGGCCCAGCTGACCAGGTGGGAGAAGATCTTTTCCGAAGATGAATTCGATGTGGGGTGTGCAAGAAGTGCCACCCATCGGATCCGCCTCCAAGAAGATAAGCCCTTCCGAGAGAGGGTCAGGCGGGTCCCCCTGGCAGATCTGGAGGATCTGAGGGAACAACTTGTAGAACTAAAGAAGACTGGTGTGATCCGGGAGTCTAGAAGTCCCTATGCCTCCCCAATCGTGGTGGTCAGAAAGAAGAATGGGTCGTTGAGGCTTTGTATCGATTACAGGACTCTCAACAGGAGAACCATCCCTGACCAATACACCATGCCAAGGATAGAAGATGCCCTACAAAGTTTGTCTGGAGCCAAATGGTTCAGTGTGATGGACCTCAAGAGTGGGTACTATCAAATCCCTATGCACCCAGAAGACAGGGAGAAGACAGCCTTCATAACCCCGGTGGGATTCTTCGAATTCAATAGGATGCCTCAGGGTCTGTCTGGAGCTCCTGCTACCTTTCAACGCCTTATGGAGAAGACTGTTGGAGACATGAATCTTATAGAAGTCCTTGTGTACTTGGACGATGTCATTGTCTTTGGAAGAACCTTGGAAGAACATGAAGCCAGGTTGGAGAAAGTATTGAGAAGACTCAGCGAAGAGGGACTTAAGCTTTCCCCCGAGAAGTGTCGGTTCTACCAGTCTTCTGTGAACTATCTGGGGCACATAGTGTCTGAAGAAGGGGTGGCCACAGATCCTGAGAAGTTGGAAGCAGTCACTTCCTGGCCACGACCCACCACAGTAACAGAGCTCAGATCCTTCCTGGGGTTCTGCTCCTATTATAGGAGGTTTGTGGAGGGGTTTGCTCGGATTGCCCGCCCGTTGAATGAATTGCTAAAGGCAGAAGGGGAAGAGGATGACTCAGGGCCCAGGAGGCCTGGTGAGTCAGTTCAAGATCAGTGGAACCCAAGGTGTGAAGAGGCCTTTCATGCTCTGAAGAGGAGCTTAACCACTGCCCCAGTCCTGGCCTACGCCGACCCTACCAGACCTTATGAATTACATGTGGATGCCAGCCATGAGGGTCTAGGTGGTGTACTCTACCAAGAACATGAAGGACAACTGCGACCAGTGGCCTATGTGAGCAGGAGCCTGACCCCCTCAGAAAAGAATTACCCCACTCATAAGCTGGAATTCCTGGCCCTCAAATGGGCGGTAGTAGACAAGCTAAAAGACTACTTGTATGGGGCAGAGTTTACTGTGAAGACAGACAACAACCCCCTGACCTACCTCTTCACCACTGCGAAACTAGATGCCACCAGACACAGGTGGTTGGCCGCATTGTCTGGATTCAACTTCAGTCTGAAGTACAGACCAGGAGCCGGAAATAGGGATGCAGATGCCCTGTCCCGGAGGTCTCATGCCACGACAAATGACTGGGAAGATTGGACCCAAGTGGCACCGGACGGGGTGCGGGCCCTTTGTCAAGGGGCTGAATTCCAAGCCAGAGGAGGCTCCAGAGCAGAAGAAATAGGGGTTACCATGGTAGGAGTCCCCAAACACTATTGTGGGGTAACTCAACTGGAGGAAGACAACCTACCGAGACTGTCCAAGAAGGAGTTGAGGTGTGACCAATTGGAAGACCCCATGGGGAGATTGGTCCTCGAAGCCCTGGAGAATCAGGATCCCAACAAATTCCTACATCACCCCTCAAAGGAGGCTCGCCTGTTGAGGAAGGAATTGGACAGGCTACAGGTACATCAGGGAGTGGTCTACCGAAGGGGCCCCTCTGATGACTCAGAAGATAAGTGGCAGTTATTTCTTCCAGAGAAGCACCGAGAGACTGTACTAATTGCCCTGCATGACCATCATGGTCACCTAGGGGCAGAAAGGACCTTCCAGCTTGTCAGAAATCGGTTCTATTGGCCCTGCATGAGGGCAGAAGTAGAGGAGTATTGCCATTCCTGTGCACGATGCATTCAGAGAAAGACCCTACCCCATCAAGCTGCCCCAATGGGCCACTTACAGAGTCAAGGCCCAATGGATCTGGTATGCATTGACTTTCTCTGCCTTGAACCCGACCTGAGTGGATTGGGGAATGTTCTGGTAATAACCGACCATTTCACCCGCTATGCTCAAGCTTTCCCAACCAAAGACCAGAAGGCATCCACCGTGGCCAAGATACTTATGGAGAAGTATTTTGTCCATTACGGACTACCACAGAGACTCCACTCAGATCAAGGAAGGGACTTTGAGAGTCGGTTGATCCGAAGACTTTTGGATTCATTAGGAATAAAGAAGACCAGAACCACGCCTTACCACCCACAAGGAGATGCTCAGCCGGAGAGATTTAACCGGACCCTGCTCAACATGTTGGGAACCTTAGAAACAGAGAAGAAGCAACACTGGAGTCAGCACATATCAGCCCTAGTACATGCCTATAACTGTACCACAAGTGACGCCACTGGCTACTCCCCTTATCGACTTATGTTTGGGAGAGAAGCAAGGCTACCTGTGGACCTGGCCTTTGGCACTTCTATAGACAATACCTCAGCTACATCCCACAAGGGATACGTGGACAGACTTAGACGTAGCTTGCAGGTGGCCTATGAACAAGCCCAGGCGGCTTCGGATCAAAGGGGGGCCCGCAACAAGAGAAATTTTGATCTGAAGGTTCGAGTGCAAGATCTGCAGCCCGGGGACCGAGTACTGCTACGCAATCTGGGGGTCCCTGGAAAACACAAGCTTGCCGACAGGTGGAGATCTGAGCCCTATGTTGTCTGTAGGAAGTTGCCCGGTTTGCCTGTCTACAAACTAAAGCCAGAAGGAAAGGTGGGTCCACTGAAGATGTGGCATCGGAACCACCTGCTCCCACTTGCTGAGGCAGTCAGAATACCTCCCGTGAGAGACTCCCCTGAACCGGCCTCTATCCTGGATATTCCTAGGCCGAACACTTGGTCCCAGACCTCTCGAGCCAAAGATGGGGAGGCCTCCCAATTGAGTACAGAAGAAGGTGGAGAACTGGACTGGCTGTGGCCTCCCTCGACTCTGGGAACGTCCGCCATAGATCTCCCAAATGGAGGGGATACCCCAGATGCAACGCTGAATCCGGAGGCTACTGAATTCATACCCTTCAGTCCCTCAGCTGATTACTGGGAAGATGTTCCTGACACTTGCGCTGAGGAGGACTCTAGAGATTCCATACGTCAGTCGACTTCTGAATCAGAGGTTCCAGAACCAGCAATGTTACCTGAACTTACTCCTGAAGAAGAGCCTGTGGTGCCAGAGTCAGAAGCACCAAGAGAGCAGAGGGCTCGCAGAGTCATCAGGCCTCCCAAGAAACTAACTTACCCCCAAATGGGGACGAGCTCAGAGGACTCTGTTGTAACGGCTAGGAGAAGTGTTGAACAACCTGATCCTTCCACCGTCCATTTGGTGGAGGGCAACCCCAGCTCACTCTCTGGCACAGTTAGGCAGGCCACTCATGGTAGTGTGACCTGTGGGCAAGAGAGTTCCATCCCAAAGTTTTGGTGGGAATTCCCTATGCCAACATCATGCTCGACATTGTCCAAAATGGTAAACAGTATTTGTTGAAGTTTATCTTTGGGGACCAAAGAGTTCAAGTGGGGGGAGTGTGTAGCGGGGTGTTCCCCTTTAATGCAGAGAGACAAGAAGTTCCAGGTGAGAGGTGAGTCGGGAGGAAGTAAAGAGACATTATGGAAGTGAAAGCAGAGGAGAGAGAGACTACATCTCCCAGTACATCTTGCAGCACCCAGGGTGCATTGCTCCAGAACAGAGACTGCTGGGGCAGACTTTATAAAGGGGAGGCAGAGTTTTGGGCGGCCTCTTTGGACACCCCTCTCCTAGCAAGAGGATCTCTGTGCTGAACTGCTGTGTGCACAAGGCCTGAAGCCTGGGCCGTGTGCTCCTTTCCAAAGAGCCCTCTGCCAGCCTAGCAGAGCCTTAGAGACATCTAATCCTCCTTGCTGCAGTACACCAGAAGGATTGAAGACTTGGATGTCGGTGGATTCCTGTTCCTAGACGAATCGATGGAGGAAAGGGACTTGGACTTGTCCAGGTGGTGAGAGCTGTTTAAAGACAGATACTTTATCTTTACTATTCGTTGGGATTACAAAGTTGTTCTTCAAGTGCACCACCGAGAGATTGCTAGCAAATATTGTTTCACTGAACTTCCATTTAGATCAGTCAGGCCTGACTGCATAGGTAGACATTGCTGGGTGTTAGTCTACCCATGAGGGGAAGTAGCTGTAAAAGGGCAGCGCTAGAGTTGCATAGCAATACTTTATTATTCTGATTACTCTGTTTATCTTTATTACTGTTTGTTGCAGGGATCTGCAACTTGTTATACTGTTGTTTATTACTTGCCCATTAGCCTCAGTAAAATATCTGGGTAAAGTACATTTGGTGTCAGTTCCGCTTACTTTAATAGGAGTTTTAAAGTATATTCTGTGTATGTTTGTTATAGGACTGCGTCACTAACAGTTGCGATCACGCGGTCCTATCTCTCTATCACCAGCTGTGCCACGGGAGGTTAGAGCCGATTGCCGGGGGTTGACAGCGGTGCACTGCAGGGCCCAAATCAATATCAGCGGCTCTCTTAACTGGGGGTAGCGCTACATATATATATATATATTGTGACAGCAGGAAGGTAAAGTCACCTGGTTGCATCCAGGGGGGTAGATATATTTCGCCCAGATTCAGGCTTTACGCCGACTTATACAACTAGGTGGAGAGTTGTATAAGCCCAGCTGAGGCTAGTGGGCTCATGGATGACTCATACCTCTAGGGAGAGTGTGGGGCGTCGTGCAGACAGGGAGTTGATGAGACCAGCTGAAGCTTGTCAGCTCATTTAGGCCTCTATAAGAACTCCCAGTTTCATTAGGTGTTAGCTCATGCCTGGAACCAGACCTGTGTGGACTGTCTAGGGAGAGTGAACCCCTGTGCGGTGAGACAAAGCCTGTGTGGCTATTTGCTTGGACATTTAAAACCAGGGACTTAGGGACTAGGACAGCACTAGGCTGATCCCAGTTGTTAGTTAGGAAACCTGTATGTTTAGTCAGAGGTCAAGTTGACCAGGATTTATTTTGTTTATGTTTCTTTTGCTTTGCTGTGTTTTGTCACTGTAAAATAGAAAATAAACCGCACCTTTTTGATTTTGAAAACCACAACCTCCGTTTGCTGGGCCTGTTTTTGTGTGGGGAGCCCATCCCGGGGGTCACACACACCCGCTGCCGAGCTAACCCCCTCACAGTTGGTGGAGAACCAGTGGCAGTTTTTTTTTAAGCCAGCATGGAGGAGATACTGAAACAGCTGGCTCTAGCAAATGCCAATCAAGAGCAGAGACTACAACAAATGGAAGCAGTAATGCAGCAACGTCCGCAGACCAGTGAGGAAAGCCGTCCCACTAATACCGCGTCCTTTGGGGTGAGTCGTTTATTGACAAAAATGACTGGAGAGGATGATCCAGAGGTATTTTTGACCACATTTGAAAGGACCGCTGAAAGAGAAAAGTGGCCTGAGGAGCAGTGGGCTGGACTGGTGGCTCCTCTGTTAACTGGTGAATCGCAGAAAGCTTACTATGACCTAGAGCCTAACCAAGCAAAAGACTATGTGATGCTAAAAGCTGAAATTTTGGCAAGGCTGGGTGTCACCCAGGCTGTCCGGGCTCAGCGTGTGCATAACTGGACTTTCCAGCTTGGAAAACCCCCCAGGTCTCAAATGTATGATCTCATTCACCTGAGCAGAAAGTGGCTACAGCCAGAGACTTTGTCCGCACCAAAGATTGTGGAACGTGTTGTAATGGATCGGTTTTTGAGAGCTCTTCCTACTGCCATCCAAAAGTGGGTAAGCCATGGAGACCCAGAGACGGCCGATGGTCTTGTGGATCGTGTGGAGAAATACTTGGCTACAGAGAACCTGACGGCCTCTTCCAGAGACACTCGGACTTTCCACCCTAAGACCAGACCATCCCCAGGGGCGGATAAGAGGATTCCAAGGGGTGAGGGTGGAGAGAGTGAGAGGGTGGGAGCTCTACCCCAAGTTTGGCGAGAACAGCCTGGGAAATCAGCGGCTCAAGAGGCGGCAAGAAGGATCGTTTGCTACCGCTGCCGGCAAGCGGGACATATTGCAGCCAATTGCCCGGTTATGGAGGAACCCATGCAGTGTGACTTTCTGACGGGCAGACGTCAGTCGCTGTGTGCGACAGTCGCATGCACTGCCATTCGAGGAACTGAGAAACATTTATGCAAAATGTGTGTTAATGGTAGAAATGTTGTGGTATTGCTGGATTCAGGTAGCCTTGTGACCCTGATAAAGGCTGAGTTAGTTAAAACAGAGGTCTTTGGGAATAGCAAGGTAGCTGTTATTTGTGTGCATGGGGACACCCGAGAGTATCCAGTGACTACAGTGTGTTTCGAGACCCCCAAAGGTACCCTCTCTCATCCAGTGGGCTTAGTATCTCAGTTACCGCATGACACCATTGTGGGAAGGGATTTTCCGAAGTTCTGGGAACTGTGGGATGATCCTGAGCCCCCCACTGGTGCCCCTATGTACCAGGATTGTGATAGCCAGAACTCCCCTGAGAGTGGTGAGGACTCTCCGGAATTTCCCTTATCAGTATTGGCAGGGGAGACTCAAGAAACTGGAGAGGAGCCCACCTCCTCAGATGAAAACCTACCGTCTGTGGAGTTTTCTGATCTTGAGGTTCACAGGGAAAACTTTGCCACAGAACAGTTGAAAGACCCCGCCCTAATAAAGGCACGGGAAAACGTAGTGAAAATAGATGGCGAGTTAGTGAACCCAGATAATACCTGCACTTACCCATACTTCAGCGTAGAGAAGGACCTACTGTATCGGGTGGCAAAAAGGGCAGAAGAAACCGTTGAGCAGCTTGTGGTGCCCAAACCTTACAGGAAGTTGGTGTTGGAGTTGGCCCATGGGCACATTCTTGGAGGTCATCTGGGGACAGAGAAAACCCGAGAGAGGGTATTACAGAGATTCTATTGGCCGGGGGTGATGAAGGACATAGAAAATTATTGTTCCTCCTGCCCTGTGTGTCAGAGGTTGGCCCCGATGCCACATTTCCGTAGCCCACTGGTCCCTCTACCCATCATTGAGGTCCCGTTTGAGAGGATCGCCATGGATTTGGTAGGGCCTATAATCAAGTCCGCTAGGGGGCACCAGTACATATTAGTTATAATGGACTATGCCACCCGTTATCCAGAAGCGATCCCTCTCCGAAATACCTCGGCCAAAACCATAGCCAAAGAGCTATCTCTTGTGTTTAGCCGGGTGGGTATTTGTAAAGAACTGCTTACGGACCAAGGTACACCCTTTATGTCCCGGGTTATGAAGGAGCTGTGTAAATTGTTCAAAGTGACGCAATTACGTACATCTGTGTATCACCCCCAAACCGATGGGCTGGTTGAAAGATTCAACAAAACCCTAAAACAAATGTTGAAGAAAGTGGTGGATAGAGATGGAAAGGATTGGGACTGTCTACTTCCTTATCTGATGTTTGCTATTAGGGAGGTGCCCCAATCCTCTACGGGATTCTCCCCCTTTGAGTTACTGTATGGGAGACACCCAAGAGGGCTGTTGGATATTGCCAAGGAAACTTGGGAAAGTGAGAGTTCTCCCCACAGGAGTGTGATTGAGCATGTCGCCCTGATGCAAGACCGAATTGCACAGGTAATGCCCATCGTGAAGGAACATTTGGCCCAAGCGCAGTTAGCACAGCAGAGAGTGTACAACCGTGGAGCCAAGACCCGTACCTTTTCCCCGGGGGATAGGATACTGGTACTTGTCCCTACGGTTGAAAGTAAATTCCTTGCCAAATGGCAAGGCCCCTATGAGATAATGGAAAAAGTGAGCGAAGTGAATTACAAGGTCAGACAACCAGGAAGGCGAAAGCCCGAACAGATCTATCACGTTAATCTGTTGAAAGCCTGGAGGGATAGAGAGTCCCTAGTCGCAGACACTTGGTCACCAGCTCAAACTGGTTGCGTGATTCCTGAGGTTGGAATAGCAGCCACCTTGTCACAACCCCAACAACAGGAGGTTAAGGAGTTTGTGCTTTGCAACAAGGAGGTATTCTCTGAGCTGCCGGGACAAACATCTGGGGTAGAGCATGACATCATTACCCCGCCCGGTGAAAGGGTGAAGTTAAAACCCTATCGGATCCCAGAGGCCCGACGGGAGGCAATACGGGAGGAAGTACAGAAAATGCTGAACTTAGGGGTGATAGAGGAGTCCCAAAGTGATTGGTCTAGTCCCATTGTGTTGGTGCCTAAACCGGATGGGAGCTGGCGATTTTGTAACGATTTTCGTCAGTTGAACAAAGTTACAAAATTTGACACCTACCCCATGCCACGTATAGATGAGTTGATCGACCGGCTGGGAACAGCCCGATACATGACGACTCTTGACCTCACAAAAGGGTATTGGCAAATCCCCCTGGCCAAGTCGGCCAAAGAGAAAACCGCATTTGTAACCCCAGACGGGGCGTTCCAATACAAAAGAATGCCGTTCGGGTTACAGAATGCGCCGGCCACATTCCAGCGGAAAATGGACCAGATGCTGAGGCCCCATCGGAAGTATGCTGCGGCTTACCTGGATGACGTAATTGTCCATAGCACAGATTGGGCCTCACATCTGCCAAAAGTGCAAGCAGTCCTGGACTCTGTTCGGGAAGCGGGGTTTACGGCTAACCCCAAGAAGTGTACCATTGGGCAGGAGGAGGCCAAATATCTTGGGTACACCATTGGGAGGGGAGTAATAAAACCCCAACTCAACAAAGTCGAGGCCATCCAGAGTTGGCCACGTCCCAACAGCAAGAAGCAGGTACGAGCCTTTCTGGGAATCGCTGGGTATTATCGGCGATTCATTCCCCACTTTGCTTCTAAGGCTGTGCCCCTAACCAACCTGACGAAGGGGAAAGGGTCGGTCATGATTAAATGGACCCCCGAGGCTGAGGCAGCATTCCAATTCTTGAAACAAGCCTTATGTAGCCAGCCAGTGTTGTACTCACCCGACTTCTCTAAAGACTTTGTCGTACAAAGTGATGCGTCAGATGTGGGGTTAGGAGCAGTATTGTCCCAGGTCTGGAACGGGGAAGAGCACCCAGTCATTTACCTCAGCAGGAAGTTGAAGTCCCATGAGGTAAATTACGCCACCGTTGAAAAGGAGTGTTTAGCGGTGAAGTGGGCTCTAGATTCCCTTCGGTACTACCTGCTAGGTAGGCACTTTGACATGGTTACGGATCACGCTCCGTTAAAGTGGATGGCTCAAAACAAGGAAACAAATAGAAGAGTGAATAGGTGGTTCCTGGCCCTCCAGGAATTCAACTTCACAGTAAAGCATCGCCCTGGCGTTCAAATGGGGAATGTGGATGCTTTGTCTCGAGTACATGAATGCCTGATTGCTGGTGTTCCAACCCCGAGGTTAAAACAAGAGGGGGGGGTATGTGACAGCAGGAAGGTAAAGTCACCTGGTTGCATCCAGGGGGGTAGATATATTTCGCCCAGATTCAGGCTTTACGCCGACTTATACAACTAGGTGGAGAGTTGTATAAGCCCAGCTGAGGCTAGTGGGCTCATGGATGACTCATACCTCTAGGGAGAGTGTGGGGCGTCGTGCAGACAGGGAGTTGATGAGACCAGCTGAAGCTTGTCAGCTCATTTAGGCCTCTATAAGAACTCCCAGATTCATTAGGTGTTAGCTCATGCCTGGAACCAGACCTGTGTGGACTGTCTAGGGAGAGTGAACCCCTGTGCGGTGAGACAAAGCCTGTGTGGCTATTTGCTTGGACATTTAAAACCAGGGACTTAGGGACTAGGACAGCACTAGGCTGATCCCAGTTGTTAGTTAGGAAACCTGTATGTTTAGTCAGAGGTCAAGTTGACCAGGATTTATTTTGTTTATGTTTCTTTTGCTTTGCTGTGTTTTGTCACTGTAAAATAGAAAATAAACCGCACCTTTTTGATTTTGAAAACCACAACCTCCGTTTGCTGGGCCTGTTTTTGTGTGGGGAGCCCATCCCGGGGGTCACACACACCCGCTGCCGAGCTAACCCCCTCACAATATATATATATATATATATATATGTGTTTCTTTTTTGTATTGCAGATACCTTGCCACTGGTGCCAGCTTCACCTCCCTTCATCATCAGTTCCTAATGGGAATTTCTACTGTATCGACAATAGTCCATGATACATGTCAAGTTATATGGGAAGAGCTGAAAAGCAGTGTCATGCCGGAACCAACATCCAGTCTGTGGGAGGAAATATCTGAGGAGTTTTGGGAGAAGACCAACTTCCCAAATTGCATTGGGGCTTTAGACGGGAAACATATTCGTCTCATCAAGCCACCAAACTCTGGTTCCCGTTATTTCAACTATAAAAAATATTTCTCCATTGTCCTCCTGGGGCTCAGTGATGCCAACATGCGGTTCATTGCTGTGGATGTGGGAGCTTACGGGAGTTCTGAAGATTCCAGAATTTTCCGTAATTCTATGATGGGCCAGCGATTGGAAAATAGTGAATTCAATGTGCCACAGTCAAGGCCTCTTCCTGGTACTGCTGTGCCGGACCTTCCTTTTGTTGTGCTGGGAGATGAGGCATTTGCCTTATCCACCCACCTTCTCAGGCCCTATACGAGGCATGGTCTCACTGACAGGAGGCGCATTTTTAATTACCGTCTCAGTAGAGCCCGGAGAATGGTGGAGTGCGCATTTGGCATTTGCACTGCCAAATGGCGTGTTTTGATGACAGCCATGCACCTAGAAGTGGATCATGCGGTCAATGTTGTTTTGGCATGTTGTGTTCTCCACAACTATTTGAGGGGTAAGGAGATCGTACCCACCGAATCCCCGTTAGCGTTACCTGTTTCCGCAGAACACAGAGGTCGTGTTACTGCCACTCGTCCCACGAATCAAGCTCTACAAGTGCGTGAGGATTTCACAGATTTTTTTTTGACAGAGGATGGACAGCTCCCATGGCAATATGACCATTTGTAAAGAGATCTTTGTTACCCATGTTATATCAACCTTATATTACAGTTTAAATTTGTTCTTGAAATAAAGTAGTTGACAATTTTTTACAATGAAATTGTTTTTATTTTTATATCTTTGCCATGTTAAATAACAAAAAGGTAGAAAAAATAGACAAACCTTACAAAACATTGAATGCTTGCATGTATAGAAAACTATGTTTTCAATTCCTTAGGAATATAGAAATGTTTCTTCTATTTTCAAGTATAAATTGACCCTGTACCCCCCCCCCCCTAAAATATTGAGTATTTCTAAAGTGCTGTTAACCATATGTTTGACTATATGTGGACACTGAGTGCAGTAAACAGCTTTGAAACATTTTTTTACAACTTTACGAACTGTTGTGTAGCGGCTGTTTGATAACAATGTCCAAATGTAAGCAAAGAATTTAAAAAGGTTTTTTAGTGCTTAAAGCTGACCATACACCTATAGATTATCTGCATAATGTCTATGATTAGATGGAATAATATTTGTCCATGTACACTGCACTGTGTAGATGGGGGGGGATCTCCCACTGGGCCAAGCTTCAGTATCTTTCTAGTCGTCCGAGTAGCAAGATATGGAAGCTTGGAACAGTGGGAGATTTTTACATCCGCACAGTTTAGCGGAGATGGAGGAATCTGTTCCACTTTTTCCATCTAAACATAGAAAAACAGAAGATAATCTATAGGTGTATGGCCAGTCTGCTGAGGCATGGCCCCATAGAGAAAGTGTCAAAAACCTAACCTTCGTCTCCTTAATTTAGATTTCGCCATGTATGCTGCACTGTGTAGATTGGGGGATTGGGGGATCTCCCACTGGGCCAAGCTTCAGTATCTTTCTAGTCGGCCATGCTGGCTTTCAACCTAAACAATGCTTTGGTACTGTGAGAGCCAGCGTGGCCGAGTAGCAAGATATGGAAGCTTGGAACAGTGTGAGATTCTTACATCCGTACAGTTCAGCGGAGATTGAGGTAGGTATCAATAAAATTCAAGTAACAAAACATAAAAAAATTAAACAGTAATATAACAAATTAGAAGGTCAAAACTACAAGTTTTCATACACCGGATAAGGGGGACGCAGGGAAGAGTGGCTTGGTTCACTGCCAACATCTATGGGTGATCCTGATTGGGAAGATGAGGGTGAAGTAACTGGGTGTGGCTGCACGTGCATCCTTTGATAACCAGGATTAGGTGGGTAAGGTGTATACATCGGTGGGGGTCCTGCATAAGGATTAATGGCAGGTGTTGTGTCATGGAACTGCTGATTGGCCATTGGTCGACTCAAAGAGCCACTGGGTGAATTAAAACCCATAGCCCATGGCTGAAATTTTGGATATGGAAGTTGCTCTTTGCAAGCGGACACAATATACATTAAATACAGTAGGTGCCGCCGATATTGTGTCAATCTCGCCGCTTCTAGCGGCGATATTGACACCCTATGAGCTCCGTCGCAAGAGCCAGCGCCGAGCTGTCTCGTCATCGGGAAAGGAAAAAATGTTCCTTTCACGATGAGTGACACGCATTGCCGATAGGCGGGGATCCGACGCGGATTCCCGCCAATACCAGGCACTGCGTTTGGTATGAATCCTGAGCGGGAACTCCACGCCAATTTTTAAAGAAAAAACCGGCGTGGGTTCCCCCTCCAGGAGCATACCAGGCCCTTGGGTCTGGTCTGGATTTGAAGGGGAACCCTACGCCGAAAAAATGGCGTGGGGGTCCCCCTCAAGATCCAAACCAGACCCTTATCCGAGCACGCAACCTGGCAGGCCGCAGGGGAAGAGGGGGGGACGAGAGCGGCCCCCCCTCCCTCCTGAACCGTACCAGGCCACATGCCCTCAACACATCGTACCCCTACCCATTCACCTGGTGGAAAAAAATGGTAATAAAAACACACAGTTTTTAAAAGTATTTTATTGCACCGCTCCGGAGGTCTTCTTCCGACTTCGGGGGTCTCCGGTGTCGTCGCCACGCTCTCCGGTTCTTTCTTCTGCCGGGCCTCCGCTAACTTCTTTTTAGCTCTTTTGCTAGCGGAGGACCGGTCTTCTCCGTCGCCTTCTTCTTCTCCCGCTCTCCGGTTCTTTCTTCCGCTGGCTCCTCCACTAACTTCTTGTAGCTCTTTTGCTAGTGGAGGAGCCGTTCTTCTCCCGCTCTCTGGTTCTTCTCCCGCTCTCTGGTTCTTCTCCCGCTCTCTGGTTCTTCTCCCGCTCTCTGGTTCTTCTCCCGCTCTCTGGTTCTTCTCCCGCTCTTCGGTTCTTTCTTCCGCTGGCCCCTCCACTAACTTCTTGTAGCTCTTTTGCTAGTGGAGGAGCCGGTCTTCTCCGTCGTCGCCGTCGGCGTCTTCTTCCCTCTTCTCCTCCTCGATGTTGACTCGACGCTTCCTCTCGCAGTAATGATGAATCTTCGCTCCGCAGAGATTAATATAGGCTTCACATGACGTCACAGTCACATGCTCCGGGGCACATGTGTACATGACGTCACAGTCACATGCTCCAGGGCACATGTGCCCCGGAGCATGTGACTGTGACGTCATGGGACCATGTGACTGTGACGTCATGTGAAGCCTATATTAATCTCTGCGGAGCGAAGATTTATCATTACTGCAAGAGGAAGCGTCGAGTCAACATCGAGGAGGAGAAGAGGGAAGAAGAGGCCGACGGAGAAGACCGGCTCCTCCACTAGCATAAGAGCTACAAGAAGTTAGTGGAGGGGCCGGCGGAAGAAAGAACCGGAGAGCGGGAGAAGAACCGGAGAGCGGGAGAAGAAGAAGGCGACGGAGAAGACCGGCTCCTCCACTAGCAAAAGAGCTACAAGAAGTTAGTGGAGGGGCCGGCGGAAGAAAGAACCGGAGAGCGGGAGAAGAAGGCGACGGAGAAGACCGGTCCTCCGCTAGCAAAAGAGCTAAAAAGAAGTTAGCGGAGGCCCGGCAGAAGAAAGAACCGGAGAGCGCGGCGACGACACGGAGACCCCCGAAGTCGGAAGAAGACCTCTGGAGCGGTGCAATAAAATACTTTTAAAAACTGTGTTGTGTTTTTATTACCATTTTTTTCCACCAGGTGAATGGGTAGGGGTACGATGTACCCCATACTCATTCACATAGGGTGGGGGGCCGGTATCTGGGGGCCCCCTTATTAAAGGGGGCTCCCGGATTCCCATAAGCCCCCGCCCGCAGACCCCGACAACCAACGGCCAGGGTTGTCGGGAAGAGGCCCTGTCCTCATCAACATGGGGACAGGGTGCTCTGGGGTGGGGGGGCCGCAGGTCGCCCCCCTGCCCCAGAGCACCAAACCCCCCATGTTGAGGGCATGTGGCCTGGTACGGTTCAGGAGGGAGGGGGGCCGCTCTCGTCCCCCCCCCCTCTTCCCCTGCGGCCTGCCAGGTTGCGTGCTCGGATAAGGGTCTGGTTTGGATCTTGAGGGGGACCCCCACGCCGTTTTTTCGGCGTAGGGTTCCCCTTCAAATCCAGACCAGACCCAAGGGCCTGGTATGCTCCTGGAGGGGGAACCCACGCCGTTTTTTTCTTTAAAAATTGGCGTGGAGTTCCCGCTCAGGATTCATACCAAACGCAGTGCCTGGTATTGGCAGGAATCCGCGTCGGATCCCCGCTCAATATAGTGTCGCGTCTCCTCGCCATTGCGGCGAGCGCGACACGTGTCGCCACCCTGCTGCTGACATCTCGGCACTCCTGTCGCCGAGAATCTCGGCGATGGGAGCGCGATAGAAACACAATATCGGCGGCACCTACTGTAGGCATGTATATCACCCCTGACCTCAGTGCGCTTATCAGGAGGAATCTCCCTGACTACACAAAGCAACATTCTCAAAAACATAACATCTGGGTCTGAGATATTGAGAAATTCATCATCTTTGGCCTGGTTTTGCGATTTGGTTTCTCATTTCTGCTATAATACGGTTAAAATATTCCTCAAAAGGTGTCTCTTGTTGAGTACGTTTTTGACGGCTGGTGGAAATAGACTGTCCTCTCCTACCTACATTTGCCTGCAAATAGATCAAATATATAGATTATGCTTCTGATGTTGAGATCACACTTACATAATAATAAACATGATGCTTGCACAATTATTAAAGTCGTGTCCGAGCTTGCAACACCTGTTTTCAATAGATCAGACACAGGCACTTGTTTTAGCCCCGAAAACCTGTTGTCACTGTATTAGCAGCCAGACCTCCAAAACCAGAAGTACTGAAGTGGTACTTTGCCCAAAAAGTAAGCCGTTGTTGTTTCTCCTTAAGAACATCTATGTACCAACACCAGCTGCCATTACAATATGTAAGTAATACGTATTTTGTGGACGGAGATTGTGACTAGGGTTGTCCCAATACTAGTATCGGTACCGATAACGAGCATTTGCCTGAGTACTTCTAGTCGGGCAAATGCTCAACGGTTTTTACAATGTTTCAGTTTATGAATGAAGAGAAGCCGCTGTCTTCTCTCCATTCATTTTCAGCGCAGCGGAGGCTGCTGAGAAAGGGACTGGGGAATCTGTGTCCCTAGTCCCATTCCCTGTCTCAAAGGGGAGATGTCAGAGGTCTGTTAAGACCCCTGATATCTCACCAAAGAGAGGGCTGATAAAAAAAAGGAATAAAATAAAAATTAATTGTAAAAAAATACAAAAACTAAAAGAAAAACACACACTGACACTGCCCCCCCCCCCCCCATTAAAAAATGAAAGCATTGTAAAAAAATAAAAAATTGTAAAAACCATCATTGTGACGTTTTGAAAGTACGTACCACAAGTTCTTCAGTGGATGGTTGATATTCTTGGGATGAAAGTGACTCTGAATTGGTTTCTTGACTGGTGTCTGCGTCATCTGGTGATGAACTTTCACGTCTTGCGCTTGCTCTCGCAGGAACACTTGACACAGTTCTAATAATAACAAAATTACAAGTTTAAAAATAACATGAATACTGTCATGTGTACACTACAGAATAGCCCTCTATATAGAGCAGGGTGGGTTTAGACACCTTTCACACTGGAGCGGTGACGCAACCAAAAATCCTGATAGCAGCATCCTTGGAGTGGTGAAGGAGCGGTGTGTATACCGCTCCTACACCTCTCCAGCCCACTCAAATCATTAGGACAGTGCGGCTATACTGCCCACAAATTTGTTAAAAGTAAAATATATAATATATATACATACGAGCGCATCTCGGTGGTGCGCCTCAAAAAAGACAAAGCCTCTGCATGGGGGTTAGCCCTGCGACGAGTTGAGGGTGCTCCGCTTCTCTCCACAGACTTCTCTTCATTAACTTCTTTCTTGTACCGGTCACGTAGGGACCTCCAACGTGTATAAACCTCTTTTCCTGCAAAATATATATCAAGCATAACGCATGTTAGGAACAAAAGTCGAGAGAGATCTGCTCACCCCCCCCCCCCACCCAAGAAAAAACTTAAGGGAAGACACCAACCATTTGATTTCCCATTTTCAAATTAGGTTTGTTTGCAGCATTGCACAATTGTCAGTGACGCAGTGCTGGATCGCTAAAAAATGGCCTGGTCATTTAGGGGGTAAATTTTCTGTTTGTGGTTATTATGGGAAACAGCTATGATGCATGTGTACCCTGCTTCATAGACACAACAAACATTGCACTCACCTCGGTTATCCTGCTCAGTGGCAGACATATTGTCCCAGTTCGGTGTGACAAATTTGTATACTTCCTCCCACTTGGATCTCTTCAACACTCGATCGGCATATCCTGGGCATTCTGAGTCCCATAACTCTGGTCGGGAATGCACAAGGGATATTATGGCCTCATGTGATATATCTCGCGCCGCCATGCTGCCTTCTCCTCTTTCCAATATCCCTCTGAACTTCCTGTGTCATTTCCCAGGTACACCTACTGGTTACGATGCGCTTCCGGGTGATTTTTTTTTTCTCACGCTGCTATCCGCAGCTGACTCAAAAGACTGCGATTACATGCAGTTGTTTGCAGCTAGCTGCGCTACATCGCACCTGGATGCATTCAATTCTATTTTTTCTATTCGCACGGAACCGCATGTAACAAAATTGCAGCTAAACGCTGTGTGTGAATGGGGCCATAGGAAAGCATTGTGTGCTTTTAGCTGCGGTAGAAAAATAGAAAATCCGCAGCTAAAAGCACCATTCTATCCGTCCGTGTGAAAGGGGCCTTAAAGTGACAACTCAGGGAAGCTCAATAAAATCAGCTGTATAATTTATCATTGCAATAAACGTGTTTACTGTATGCATACCATGCAGCACAATTGTATCACTTTTTTTCAAGATTTATACAATGCTACATTTAGTAGCCAAGCCTAAAGCCCTGTATACACGATCGGATTTCCGATGGATTCTAATCCGATGGATTTTTCCATCGGAAATCCGATGAAGCTGACTTCCATCAGTCTTGCCTACACACCATCAGTCAAAAATCCGACTGTCCCAAACGCTGTGACGTAAAACACTCAGACAAGCCGAGAAAAATGAACATCAATGCTTCTGAGCATGCGTCGACTTGATTCTGAGCATGCGTGGGTTTTTTGTCCGATGGAGTTCCACACAGACGATCGGAATTTGCTATCGTTTTTTTTTCCCATCGGATAAATTTAAAACATGTTCTATTTTTTCTCACCGATGGAAAAAAGACCAATGGGGCCCATACACGATTGGTTTGTCCGATGAGAAAAGTCCATCGGACTGTTTTCATCGGTAAAACCGATCGTGTGTACACGGCATTAGAGTAGTGAATGATGGAGGCAGTCTTGTGTAGGAACAGGTTTTCTGCAAAAAAGACAGTGGACAGATGTTCAGTGTAGATTGCTGTGTATTACTGATTCACTCTGGTTAAAAAAATTTGGTCAGTGAACTGGTAAAGGGGTCGAAACATAAGCATGGAATGCAATAGTACAAAATCATAGACCATTAGGTTATATGATTGCTCCAAAGTCAAAATAGCTCTTACAGTAGAAAAGCTCTATTAGATTATGGGTAAATTCATTTTTTTACTTTTTTATTTCTACAAAAAAAAAGGTAAGAAACCTTTAAATATGAAAAGCTAAATATTTGTTCTAAATGAATACACCGTAAAATGGATTCACACCAGGGAGTACTTTAGCTCTTTGCTTTTATATTGATTTTATTAACATGCATAAGCTGTGGTTTTGGCAGAGAATATGGGAACCTGTGACAGCATACAAGAACTTGTATTATTTTGCTTATTTTTTCAGTTTCTTTATTAATATTAGTGTTATTATTATTATTTTTTTGTAATATTGAAGTATCTCTGACAGCATGGGGTGCATTAGTGCACATGGAATGGTCAGCTTGCACATCAGGAAGGTCACCGTCAATGCTAAATATATAGCCAGGGCTTTACAGCAGCATATGCTCCCATCCTATACATGCCTTTTTTCAGGAAAGGCCTTGCATATTTCAGCAGGACGATGCTAAACTGCATTCTGCATTTATGACAACAGCATGGGCTTTGTAGCAGAAGAGCTTAAAAGCGGAGCTCCACCCGCAATTATTATTTTTTTTTTAAAAGTCAGCAGCTACTAACACTGTAGCTGCTGACTATTAATCAGGACACTTACCTGTCCTACTCTCCCACGCTGATGATCCCCCCAATGCCGATCCCTCGATCGGTGCAGGTCCCGTGCCACCATCCACACTAAGGGAAACAGGCAGTGAAGCCTTATGGCTTCACTGCCCTTTTCCTACTGCGCATGCGCGAGTCTCTCGCCGACTTGTGAATGGGCGGCTGCTCTCTGGGATTACACACAGTTCCCAGAAAGCAGCAGGCCCCATTCACTAGAAGAGGATGGGGAAGAAAACAGACCGCGGTTACGGAAGAGGCAGATTAGAGACTTCCGCATAGCAACGGGTATTTCGGGTGAGAATAATTTTTTTCTTTTTTTTTTCTATTTTTTTTAGTTTTTTTTTTGTGATTTTTTTTTTTCTGGGTGGAACTCCACTTTAACTGGCCTGCCTGTAATCTACACCTTTCACCAAATAAAAGTATTTGGCACATCTTGAAATGAAAAAGATGACAAAGAAGACTCAGAACTGTTGAGCAGTTAAAATCTTATATCAGGCAAGATATTCCCAAAACTCCAGCAGCTGATCTCCTCAGGTCCCAGATGTTTACAGAGTGTTGTTAAAAGAAAAGGGTATGCTATGCCGTGGTAAGCATGACCCTGTTCCAACTTTTTTGAGATGTGTTGGTGCCATCATTTTCATCATGACCTTATTTGTTTCCTAAAATGGTAAATTTTCTCAATTTAAACATTTGATGTGTTTTCTATTTTCTATTGAGAATAAAATATGGGTTTATGAGATTTTCAAATTATTGCATTCTGTTTTTTTTTTTTTTATATTACAAAGTGTCCCAATTTTTTTGGACTTGGGGTTGTACTTAATGTTATATACTGGTTGCAGTAGCTCCTCTTTACCCAATTACTTTGATTAGATTACTGGTTGATTTCCCAGAAAGGGAATCCTCTCTGTTCACAGAGGCCCTGTCCTGAGTGGAGGCATTGGCAATTGTGTTATCAAATCTACTCTTCCCCATTTCAAAGGTTTTAGTTATTTTGGTTACCTACAAGTTTAATACAATCCTGATTTGGGATGGCAATTTCTCATACCCCCCCCCCCCAAAAAAAAAGAGGGCTACAGTAGATGTTACTGGATATTTATCACACAATGTAACATTCACAGGTATTCCCTAATTGACAAATGCAATATTTTTTTCCACCTGAAAGTACTATTGCCATCATTGCCCATCCTACTATCTCCCACACCCATTTTTTTTGTTACTTACTAGAGTTGTTCATCCTGTGGCTTCTCCTTTGGAAGTGAGGACCAGTGATTCAATCTTGTTGTCCCCATCATCATGACATGACATGCCCAGCTGGAATTTGCAGCACCCTGTAAGGACTCCAACCAATGGGGCTTGTCCACATTAGGCACACCCAAAGAAGAACCCTCCCACTCTTCAGTCCATGAGAAAGAAAAGTCTGGATCCAGCTCATCACATGATCACAAATTCTAATTATTAGGACCTTTTAAGATAGTCCCTATCAGATAAAAAAATTAACTAACTAATGTTAGGGTTGGAATAATAATTACTGTGGAAGGGGAAATTTAGCCCAGAAATCAGCTTCAAGTAATCCTATTTAAAATATAACAGCATTCATACCAGCACTACATCTGGGATTGTGGCATACAGTATATGAAATGGACATCTGCAGGAAACAATGACTCCTCTGTGTTTCTAAATAAGGAAGCTTTAACATATGTTTGGGGGGTAGCTATGGAAGCAATATGCTGCAATTTAAAATGCAGTCAAAAAATGGTAAAAGCTTGAAACCTAAAACATCAAATAATTTTCATCTTAATTAAAATGACACAAGTTGCAAACATGTATATTGTTTGTGTTCTAAATTACTGTAATTAATAGACATACACCCCAAAGTGACTTTTGGATAACATCACACACAGTTTAACATTTAGTTGCATTTAATTCTGTGGAATGATATCAACATAATTGTTTATTACGGACTACTGTTGCTTTAAGCAGATAAGTATCTTAGTAAACATTATTTTTATAAAATGAAAACATGTAAATGATCTCTATAAATAGACAACATGGTTGTAACCAAGTAACTAAAGACTGATCAAAAGGAATGAAGTCTAAGATTACAATTGGCAATCTATCATTAGGTCTTAATATCAAAGCATGGTTAAAACTAGGGATGAGCCGAACACCCCCCTGTTCGATTCGCACCAGAACCTGCGAACAGACCTAAAGTTTGCGCAAACTTTCCAACCCTATTAAATACACTGGACTCGAACGTTCGAAATCAAAAGTGCTAATTATCAAGGCTAATATGCAAGTTATTGTCCTAAAAAGTGTTTGGGGACCCGGGTCCTGCCCCAGGGGACATGTATCAATGCAAAAAAAAAGTTTTAAAAACTGCTGTTTATTCGGGAGCAGTGATTTTAATAATGCTTAAAGTGAAACAATAAAAGTGAAATATTCCTTTAAATTTCGTACCTGGGGGGGGGGGGTGTATAGTATGCCTGTAAAGCAGCGCTTGTTTCCCGTGCTTAGAACTGTCCCTGCACAAAATGTAATTTCTGAAGGAAAAAAGTCATTTAAAAGCACTCGCGGCTATAATGAATTGTCGGCTCCCGGCAATATAGAGAGAGTCATTAATATAAAAGAAAAAAAATGCGTGGGGGTCCCCCCAAATTCAATTACCAGGCCCTTCAGGTCTGGTATGGATATTAAGGGGAACCCTGCGTCAAATAATAAAAAAAATGACGTGTGGTTCCCCCCAAATATCCATACTAGACCCTTCAGGTCTGGTATGGATTTTAAGGGGAACTCAACCCCAAATTTAAAAAACAAATGGCGTGGAGTTCCCCCCAAAAATCCATACCAGACCCTTTATCCGAGCACGCAACCTGGCATTCTGCAGATGTTAAGCACCTCAGGAATGATTTTAGCAGCCAGGGCAGACAGGGATAGCCAGAATCAACTACAATACAATTTGAAAATGCCATTTTTATAACAGCAATGGTAGATCATGATGAGTAGGTAATAACAGGAACATTTATTCCGTACATCAAGTTTTTTATTCCTGAACATGATTGCAATGTGAAGAAGGTCTTATGTAAAGTGTCTTTAGCTGGAAATGGTTACACCAGGTTGAGGATCTGGTGTAGCCATTTCCTTAGCAGCCACGGCTTTAAATGTGCTATGTATATTTGGTGTGCAACGTGTGATGAGTGAACACAGAAGTGTAATATATGAACATAGACTTCCATGTATGATATATGTGGCATGCATCGAGACATATTTGCTCAAAAAAAAGTGTCTTACCAAGAATCCAGCCTCTGGGTTTTCTGTTAGTGTCAAAATGTTGGTAGAGCTATGATTACCTTAAAGGGGTTGTAAACCTTTTTTTTTCCACCTTAATGCATCTTAAAACATCATGCAGTGTCCAGCCCCCTAGCCCCCCGTTTTACTTACCTGAGCCCTGAATTTCTGTGGGTGCATCCCCGCCATCCTTCTCTCCACGGAGTCCCGGCTTTGATTGGATAGATTTATAGCAGTGCAGCCATTGGCTCCCGCTACTGTCAATCAAATCCAATGACGCGGGCGCCATTTGGCAGGGCCGAGTCATACACTCCGCATCTATGGACGCCGAGTGTATGACTCAGGAGCACGCCCGCAGGGTAACCTCCTCAGGAGAGCGCTTCTCCTAGGGGGGTTATCTAATGCGGGGAGGACCTGCGAGAGCCGCCGAGGGCCCCCAAAAGTGGAGGATCGGGGCCACTCTGTGCAAAACGAGCTGCACAGTGGAGGTAAGTATGACATGTTTGTTATTTTTTTAATCAAAAAAACAAAGCTTTAGTATCACTTTAATATGTGGACATCATGGACAGATCCAGGGAAGCTGGTGAGTAGGGATGAGCTTGGAGTTCGAGTCGAACTCATGTTCGACTCGAACATTGCCTGTTCGCCCGTTCGCCGAACAGCGAACAAATTGGGGTGTTCGCGGCAAATTCGAAAAATCTATGGGAGAAATCTAAAGTGTTAATTATAAAGGCTAATATGCAAGTTATTGTCCTAAAAAGTGTTTGGGGACCGGGGTCCTGCCCCAGGGGACATGTATCAATGCAAAAAGAAGTTTTAAAAACGGCCGTTTTTTCGGGAGCAGTGATTTTAATAATGCTTAAAATGAAAAAATAAAAGTGAAATATTCCTTTAAATTTCGTACCTGGGGGGTGTGTATGATATGCATGTGAAGTGGCGCATGTTTCCCGTGCTTAGAACTGTCCCTGCAAAAAATGTCATTTTTGAAAGAAAAAAAAGTCTTTTAAAACTGACTCGCGGCTATTAATGAATTGTCGGCTCCCGGCAATACATACAAAAGTCATTGATAAAAAAAAAAAAAGCGTGGGGGTTCCCCAGAATTCAATTACCAGGCCCTTCAGGTCTGGAATGGATATTAAGGGGAACCCCGCCGCAAATTTAAAAAAAATTGACGTGGGGTTCCCCCAAATATCCATTCCAGGCCCTTCAGATCTGGCATGGATTTTAAGGGGAACTCCACCCCAAATTTAAAAAAAAATGGCGTGGAGTCCCCCTAAAAATCTATACCAGACCCCTTATCCGAGCACGCAACCTGGCCGGCCGCAGGGGAAAAGGGGGGGACGAGAGAGCGGCCCCCCCTCCCTCCTGAACCGTACCAAGCCACATGCCCTCAACATGGGGAGGATGTCCCCATGTTGATGGGGACAAGGGCCTCATCCCCACAACCCTTGCCCGGTGGTTGTGGGGGTCTGCGGGCGGGGGGCTTATCGGAATCTGGAAGACCCCTTTAACAAAGGGGACCCCCAGATCCCGGCCCCCCCCTATGTGAATTGGTAAGGGGTACCCCTACCATTTCACAAAGAAAGCGTAAAAAAGCGTAAAAAAATGTTTAAAAAACACACAAACACCTTGAAAAAGTCCTTTATTTAAAAAAAAAAAAATATTCCAGCGGTGAAATCCAGCGCTGTCCTTCATTGGTTGTGCCTGAGCGGACCTGATGGGGAACTCCCTCTCAGTATTTTAAATGTATAGACCCACCCCTTCTAAAGTTCCCCATCAGGTCCGCTCCCTCGGTATGTCGGACCCGCCTACGTCATTGGCTTGAGCGGGGAACTTCCTTCACTGTGTAATTTAAATTTACATAGTGAAGGAAGTTCCCCGCTCAAGCCAATGACGTAGGCGGGTCTGACATACCGAGGGGGCGGACCTGATGGGGGACTGCTCTCACTTTGGTAATACATGTATAGACCCGCCCCTTCTCATGTTCCGCATCTGGTCCGCTGAGCGGACCTGATGGGGAACTTTAGAAGGGGCGGGTCTATACATTTAAAATACTGAGAGGGAGTTCCCCATCAGGTCCGCTCAGGCACAACCAATGAAGGACAGCGCTGGACATCGGGATCGCCGCGGGACACTGGATTTCACCGCTGGAATGCTTTGTTTTTTTTTTAAATAAAGGACTTTTTCAAGGTGTTTGTGTGTTTTTTTAAACATTTTTTTATGCTTTCTTCGTGAAATGGTAGGGGTACAATGTACCCCTTACCAATTCACATGGGGGGGCCGGGATCTGGGGGTCCCCTTTGTTAAAGGGGTCTTCCAGATTCCGATAAGCCCCCCGCCCGCAGACCCCCACAACCACCGGGCAAGGGTTGTGGGGATGAGGCCCTTGTCCCCATCAACATGGGGACATCCTCCCCATGTTGAGGGCATGTGGCCTGGTACAGTTCAGGAGGGAGGGGGGCCGCTCTCTCGTCCCCCCCTTTTCCCCTGCGGCCGGCCAGGTTGCGTGCTCGGATAAGGGGTCTGGTATGGATTTTTAGGGGGACTCCACGCCATTTTTTTAAAAAATTTGGGGTGGAGTTCCCCTTAAAATCCATGCCAGATCTGAAGGGCCTGGAATGGATATTTGGGGGAACCCCACGTCAATTTTTTTTTTAATTTGCGGCAGGGTTCCCCTTAATATCCATTCCAGACCTGAAGGGCCTGGTAATTCAATTCTGGGAAACCACCACGCTTTTTTTTTTTTTTTTTATCAATGACTTTTGTATGTATTGCCGGGAGCCGACAATTCATTAATAGCCGCGAGTCAGTTTTAAATGCATTTTTTTCTTTCAAAAATGACATTTTTTGCAGGGACAGTTCTAAGCACGGGAAACATGCGCCACTTCACATGCATATCATACACACTCCCCAGGTACGAAATTTAAAGGAATATTTCACTTTTATTTTTTCATTTTAAGCATTATTAAAATCACTGCTCCCAAAAAAACGGCAGTTTTTAAAACTTCTTTTTGCATGGATACATGTCCCCTGGGGCAGGACCCGGGTCCCCAAACACTTTTTAGGACAATAACTTGCATATTAGCCTTTATAATTAACACTTTAGATTTCGAACGTTCGAGTCCATTGTATTTAATAGGGTTCTAAAGTTTACACGAACATTTTTTCTGTTCGCAGGTTCTGGTGCGAACCGAACAGGGGGGTGTTCGGCTCATCCCTGCTGGTGAGCACATTTCTGGTGAACATATTCGCATCACAGATAAACCTACATACCGCATGCAATCTGGTTCTGTGAATGGAGCTCGTTTTTTTTTTTTTTTTAAATGTTCGGTCTTTTTTTTTATATAATAAAAAATAAAAAAAAAACAGTGGTGATCAAATACCAGAAAGCTCTATTCGTGTGAAAAAATTGTATAAATGTAAATTGGGCATAGTGTTCCATAATGAGGCAATTGCCAGTTGAAGTAGTGCAGTTCTGAATAGAAAAAAATGCTCTTGTCATGAAGGGGGTAAAACCTTCCAGGGTTGTGGTGGTCAAAAGGACCATCTTTTTGTTGTATGGTGTTTTTGCTTTGTTAAACGTCCCCCATGGTATTGCCCTTTTTTGATAATAGCTTGCCTAATAACCTTGAAAATTGACAGAATATAGTAGTAACATTTGCCTTCTTAACAACCTCATTGTGGTTATTTGTTAAGTTCAGGTTTTGCAGACTTCAGGATTCAACAAACACCCCACTGAATCAAACTCAGGCAGATTTAATTATCTTTACTTTTAAAGCCAAATGCACTAAAACTAATACCTACGGTAATTTTTTTTTCTCCCGTGGCTCTCAATTTTGAGTCTCAAAGTTGTCAGCCTCTCGACCTCAGTCAGTTGGTAGGAAAAACAGTTGGATTTATTGCTCTTTTACTACACCATGAAAACTTTTTTGAAAATTACTCAAACATACACACTGGTTTAAAGGATATGTAAACCCAACATTTCATATTTCTGATATGTGTCTGTTGTACCATGTACTTGTATGAAAAAATATCCTGTTTTCTTTGTGTGAAATATTTGGTGTTCCTTCCAGTCCCTCTGCTTTCCTATCAAAAACTAACCACACTACCCAGGAGAGCACAGCATGGTCATTTCTTGTGCTGAGAACCCAACCTGCTCTCCTACAAGGTTTACATATACTTTAATGACCAAATAATTACTATTTTTTTTCAAAATCCATGTCCTCTAGTGAACTTTAATTACATAAATTATCCTAATTATGTTTGTCGAGCAATTATATCAAAATATAAATGTTTACATACCAAAATATTATATAGGTATGAACATTATTCTTTTTTGCATTAGTAGTAAACTAAACAGTAGTAGTTAACTAAACAGGATAACATTTTTTATTTTCATCTGAAATGGCTCAGAAAATAGACCAACACAAAATGGCACATAATTGTGAAGTGGAAGGAAAATGATTATTGGTCTTCAATTTTTTTTTTACAAATAAATATGTGAAAACTGTGGGGTGCATTTGTGTTCAGCCCCCTTTACTCTGATATTCCTAACTAAAATTTAGTGGAACCAATTGCCTTCAGAAGTCACCTAATTAGAAAATAGTCCACCTGTGTGTAATTTAATCTCAGCTGTTATGTGAAGCCCTCAGAGGCTTGTTAGAGAACCTTAGTGCACAAATAGCATCATGAAGGCCAAGGAACACATCAGACAGGTCAGGGATAAATTTTTGGAGACTTTTAAAGCGTGTTAGGTTATAAAAAAAATATCCCAAGCTTTGAACATCTCACTGAGCACTGTTCAATCCATCATCTGAAAATGGAAAGAGTATGGCACAACTGCAAACCTACCAAGACATGGCTGTCCACCTAAACTGACAGGCCAGGCTAGGAGAGCATTACTCAGAAAAGCAGCCAAGAGGTCCATGGTAACTCTGGAGGAGCTGCAGAGATCCACAGCTCAAGTGGAAGAATCTGTCCACAGGACAACTATTAGTCGTGCACTCCACAAATCTTGCCTTTGGCAAGAAGAACTGCATTGTTGAAAGAAAGCCAAAAGAAGTTCCGTATTAGATAAGACCAAAATTTAACTTTTTGGCCTAAAAGCAAAATGCTATGTGTGGCGGAAAACGAACACTGCACATCACCCTGAACACTTACACCATCCCCACTGTGAAACATGGTGGTAGCAGCACCATGTTGTGGGAATGCAATTCTTCAGCAGGGATAGGAAAGCTGGTCAGAGTTGATGGGAAGATGGATAAAGTCAAATACAGGGCAAACCTATTCTCAAGTCTACAAAAGACTTGAGACTGGGGCGAGGCTCACCTTCAAACAGGACAACTACCCTAAATATACAGCCAGAGCTACAATGGAATGGCTTACATCAAAGCATATTCATGGGTTAGAATGGCTCAGTCAAAGTCCAAACCTAAATCCAATTGAGAACCTGTGGCAAGACTTTAAATTGCTGTTCACAGACGCTCTCCATCCAATCTGACAGAGCTTGAGCTATTTTTCAAAGAAGAATTGGCAAACAGGTCACTCTCTAGATGTGCAAAGCTGGTAGAGACATCCCCAAAAAGACTTGCAGCTGTAATTGCAGGGAGTTTCACACCACTCTGTTTGTTCAATAAAGTGCAATGGCTTAAAAATACAGTGTGATTTATTGGAGGATAGGAGGGTTTAGCTACTGTACATGTCAAGCTGCACCAAGGAAAGGCGTTAGATGTTGAGAGGACAGAACCCTGCCACTTGCTTGCTTAAAGTTGTTCTAAAGGCAGAAGTTTTTTTATCCTAATGCATAAAGATAAAAAAAAAAAAAAAACTTATGTGTGCAGCCACCCCCCTCGGCCCCCTAATTCTTACCTGAGCCCCATCTAGATCCAGCGATGTTTCACAAGAGACCCGGCTGTCCAGGACTCTCCCTCCTGATTGGCTTATTGGCTCCATTGGCTCCCACTGCTGTCAATCAAAGTCAGTAAGCCAATGAAGAGAGATGGGGCGGAGCCAAACTGTGACTTCATGTATGAATGGACACAGAGAGCAGTGGCTCGGCTTGGGTGACCCCATAGCAAGCTGCTTGCTGTGGGGGCACTCGGCTGAAGGGAGGGGCCAGGAGCGTCGGCAAGGAACCCAAGAAGAGGAGGATCTGGGCAGCTCTGTGCAAAAAAAAAACCTTCATAGAGCAGGTAAGTATGACATGTTTGTTATTTTTAACCCAAAAAAAAGAGACTTTAGTATCACTTTAATGCCAACCATCCTTGATGTTTTCTTACTTGACTCCTATATACATCATTAAACTACTGATATTAACCATTTTATTAAAACCATAACCTTGTGCCAATGATTGTGGAGGAGGTGGTGTCTTATGTAAAGTTGTTAATATTAATGCACTAGTTAGGCAAATGACAGTTTAATATTGTAGCTGCTGACATTTAACAAAAGGACACTTGCCTGTCCGAAGATCCAGCGCCATCATTGCCCAAACCAGCTGTTCACTGGTCTTTAAGTCCCCAGTGTCAGCATGTTTACTAAGCAAAGCCAGCTGTGCAAAGGAAAAGGGGGGGCAGGGGTGGTGAACTGGTAAAACGTCACTTCAAATGTGATAGAAGAGGGTGGAGGAGGCTGAAAAGTGGAACTTTCCTTTCTGAGTGAACATGCACTTTAAATACAAAGCAGAATCCCCCCAAAAAAATTAAGCAAAATAATGCCTGGATTGTGTATCAACAAAAGAAGATTTACTGTTCTTTCCTGTGGAAATAAGAAAAACAAATAACTTTGCTAATATTAAGGCCCCTTTGACACCAGTGGACCAATCGGGTCCGCCTGTCCCTTTTTCAAGCAGATCCGATCAGACCATCCATCGTTCTCTATGGAGTGGCAGATATCAGTGACACATGTGTCTGCTGACATCTGCCAGCATCTGATCTGGTCCATTAAAAACAGATGGATGAGAATCTGTTCCCCATCTGTCCGGAGGATCAGATCGGAATGACTGCCCCATTAATAACAGCTGAAAGGAATTGGACCTGCTCAGTGGGGATCAGCAGAGAGATCCCCTGCTGAATAGGCAGATCCGCTTGACAGAGCCCACCCCATCTGAAAGGGGCCTAAATGTAATCAGAGGACAAGCAGTGCAATGACTGATCCTTAAATATCAATAGCAGGATCTGAAACTACTAGGCATAAGTTATTTATCATGTTTAGGGGTGCCAGAAATTCTGAGCCAACTAAAGTCAGCGAAAACATTGATTGGCCATGTTCAATATTTTCAGCTTACCCTTACTGTTTTCTGGAACCAGACATTCCTGATTGTGATTTTATTTCCAGGGTTGGACCATTTAAGTCTGTCGTAAAAAATAATAATATTATAGTTTTATTTTATTTGCATTTACATATATGGTCAACTTTAGTACCAATTTGGCACATAAATGAAATTAAAATTATTTTTTGGTCTGTAACTGAATCTGTTCTATTATTGAATAATAGAGATGAAAGAGCACCTATTGCTTACATGCAAAGTCTCTGGACTTGTAATTAACAATAAGTAATTCAAAGTCCATAATTAAGCATATTAAATAAGTATTTACAAGGGAATAGTGAGTGCTCAGTCAAACATACTGCAAATACTAGAGAGTAGGTGATGCAATTAAAGGGAATCACATAAACATGCAAAGCTACAGAGTACAGATTGGGTACTTAATGCCTGCAAAGAACAATAGCAAATCAAGCTATATACAAGTTTGTATAAAAATACACCAAGTATAAAATAGAATAATGGGCCAGGAGGAAAAGAAGGCAGAGTTAGAGCACTTGCCACTGTAGAGTCCTATTTCTAGGACCTAATATATCATCTGACAAAGTTCTAGGGCTTCCTAAGACAAAGGGATCACAGAGTGCACTTGGAAACACCATTCTCTATGCATGTTACTGCAAACAGTGATATCTTTTAGAATGAAAAAAGCAAAACAAAAATAACTTGTGGGACAGAGTTTTGGGTGCAGCATCTATAGAGGACTTCTTGAATTAGAATATAAGGCCCTTCATAGGCAGACCTTAAAATATATATTTTTTTATACTTCCACCATGGGTGAAAAATCACTTAATTCAGTGTTAATGGAGGAATCCCTCCTGCAGCGCTATTGTGTTCTGCTGGCAGGGGGGGGGGGGGGCGCAGCCAGTTTTCCCAACCAGCTGAAGACAATGATTACTGCTATTGCCTAAAGCTGCCAGCAGTAATTGAGTGTAAAAAAAAATCTGATAGGCTGGTTGTACCTAAATCGATCGATGGATCGGCTTAGGTACAATCAGACTGCTCATACATGAATCTAATCTCGGCCGCTCCCTGCTGAAAAGGCCAAATTTCCATTGATGTATGGCAAACTATAGTGAGATTGCCTTTATGGTGGAAAGTAAAGGTTAAGTGGGCCCAAAATGATTTTGTTATACAGCCATTAAAGAGTATTTTGGTCCTTCATCATTTAAAATAAAAATAAAGATTCACATTTTACAGTAGCATTATTTAAATAAAATTCAAGAAACCAAGTTTTGTTTTTTCTGCTTTTTGAGACACTGTGGCTGCAGTCAGAATGTTCTGATAAGGGCTTAAATTGTAAAATGTTTTGTTCAGCAGGAATCTTTGTAAAATATATAAGCTAGAGCTTAATTTATTTTGAAGAATCAATGGCGCCCATAATGTTTCCTTGATAACAATTAAATTATAGTAGTGATGTAAAAAGGCAAAATAATCATGACACCACATATGTCATTCTTCAGGACAGTAAATATGTGTTCTATTTGCTGACCTATGGCTAAACATAATTTTATGTTTTTTTTTTTGTTTTTTTTTACAGTAATGAATAGTTCTTATACTTCCATGAAAGTTTTTTTGTCAATTTCAACCACTTTTAACCAGCACTTTTAACCCTAACAACCAAATGGATCAATGCATTCTATCCCAGTTTCTACTGAAACAGTGAATTTGTTGCTTAGAGGGTGTATTTATCTATTTTTCTTTTTTTTGCAATTAAAAGCTGGTTAAAAGTCGTTTAAACTGTCAGAAAATCTCTGGTTGCCCTGCCGGTGGCCATACACATATTCAGTAGGGATGAGCTTCAGGTTTGGGTTAAACATGAGTTCGACCCAGACCCACCGTGTTTGCAGTTCTGTGACGGACTGGGCATACCTACCTCCCCTGCAAGGCCCTTTGTCCCCATGTTGACATGGACAGGGGCATCATTCCCACTTCCTGTCCCTCAATATGGATGTGGGGGTCTGTGGGTGGAACGTATCGAATCTGGAAGCCCCCTTTAGAATAAGGATCCACCCAGAGATTTGCCTCCCATAGTAGTGGAATCTGTACATAATACTCCTCATTACTCATTCACAAAAAATGTAAATAGTAAATGTAAATAGTAAATGAAAACACACACCATGAAAAAGTCCTTTATTAAAAAAAATAAACTATGTTCCCCAGTGTAACTCCAACATCAGTCACCTCATCCAGTAATGTAGAACCTTGTTAATCAGACTGACCTTTCAACACGACAACCCACTGCAACACTGTTGACCTGCTGCTACTTCCATCGCAATTAACAGATCATACTGACTTTTGTATGTAAACATGCTGGTGAGAATCCTAGGTGACATAATTTATCAAATATAGCCATGACCATGTTGGATCAGTGGTGCCACCCAAGATTCCCACCAGCTTGTTTACATACAAAAGTCAGTGGGGATATGTAAAATGCGATGTAAGTAGCGGCAGGTCAACACCGTTACAGCAGGTTGTTGTGTTGGAGGGTCATTAACAAGGATCTACATTACTGGTTGATGTGACTGATGTTGGATTTACATTGGGGGACATAGTTTATTTATTTTTAATAAAGGACTTTTTCATGTTGTGGGTTTTTATTTACTATATATCACTGATCCCTAACCATTGTTTGTAAACCAATTTAGCATTTAGCAACTATACCTCTAGTAAAATATTGGCAAACACATTGTACATATAAAAAAGGAATCTGTTTGAAAACACACTTTTGTTATTGCTGTTTTTTTATGTATAAGGACAATGAAATAATAGCAATGCTGTAATCAAAACATACAATCTTGAAAACATGTATATGTTTTGTCAAGGACACAATCATATTCCTAGAATTAAAATGAATGCTTACTCTGTTGGGAAAAAAAAAATGATTCTGTTCCAAATTGTAATATAACCAACAGATTGGAGGCTAAATAACATGGATACTGCAATGTGTGCATAAATTATGTATTACAGTATAATGTAATATGATTGAGGTTGGGGCTCTATGTTTATATAAAGTGTATGGCTATCTTTCTATGCTTAGCATATTTCAAGTGGACATAACTTTGCTGATGTTTTGCACAATTCTTTTGCAATTTACAAAATTGCAGCAATTTACTAATTTTTTTAGAGGTTTTATGTAGATAATTCTCCATATCATCCGTATGTGAACTAAACATGGCAAGAGAGGAGTCTAAATAAAAAATATTATAAAAGAAAAGTGCATTTAGGGTATATTACAAATTCCATTGTTGTTTTGGACTACTTGATCAAATTGAGATGTCAACAACGAAAATATTTAATTTTGCCACTGAGTGCAGGTACACTGTCACAACATATAATATATTTGAGTGGGACTAGTGGAAATATCCCCTGGGTCAATCCCTGTGAGACCCCCATTCCATCTTTAAATTTTATTTTTTATTTTTTTATTTTTTACAAAAAAAAAAAGTTTATTGTCATTTAAATCAACAGTACAGGTTTGCAATAGAGTGTTATAGCATTCAGTATACAAAGTAGATCTGGACTCGAAAGCCCTCACCAACAGGAAGGAAGCATGAGCCGTGATCTGATGTTATATTCAAGATAAAAATAAAAAATAAATGAAAAAGTCCTCAGGACCCGATGGTCCAGAACCTGGGCCATGCCCAGATGGGCGTAAACCTATAGAATGGGTGTATAATACACAACAATAAAACCTGAAAGTTGGCATCCTCTAGAAAAGATAGAACAGTTAAACCTCAAGTAATAGCCTAAGAAGAAAAAAAAATAAAAAAATTGGAGAAAGAGAGAGAAAGAGAAAAGAGAAAAAGAAAAAAAGGAGGCAGGACAAGAAGAAGAGGAGAAGGAGAAGAGGGAGAAAGAGAAGAGGGAAGTAGGAGGTCCACGGGGTGCGCGCAAGAGGGGTCCTATAGTGACAGCAATGCAGTGTCGAATCTAGAAGGGTGGTAATATGTGATCCAAGGTTGCCAGACTCTGAGAAACTTGTCATGCGTATCAGAAAGAATAGCTGTTAGTTTCTCGTTGACCATGATATCGTTCAGGCGGTTCTTGACTGCCTCAAAGCTTAGTGTAGCGGGGTGTTCCCCTTTAATGCAGAGAGACAAGAAGTTCCAGGTGAGAGGTGAGTCGGGAGGAAGTAAAGAGACATTATGGAAGTGAAAGCAGAGGAGAGAGAGACTACATCTCCCAGTACATCTTGCAGCACCCAGGGTGCATTGCTCCAGAACAGAGACTGCTGGGGCAGACTTTATAAAGGGGAGGCGGAGTTTTGGTCGGCCTCTTTGGACACCCCTCTCCTAGCAAGAGGATCTCTGTGCTGAACTGCTGTGTGCACAAGGCCTGAAGCCTGGGCCGTGTGCTCCTTTCCAAAGAGCCCTCTGCCAGCCTAGCAGAGCCTTAGAGACATCTAATCCTCCTTGCTGCAGTACACCAGAAGGATTGAAGACTTGGATGTCGGTGGATTCCTGTTCCCAGACGAATCGATGGAGGAAACGGACTTGGACTTGTCCAGGTGGTGAGAGCTGTTTAAAGACAGATCCTTTATCTTTACTATTCGTTGGGATTACAAAGTTGTTCTTCAAGTGCACCACCGAAAAGATTGCTAGCGAATATTGTTTCACTGAACTTCCATTTAGATCAGTCAGGCCTGACTGCATAGGTAGACATTGCTGGGTGTTAGTCTACCCATGAGGGGAAGTAGCTGTAAAAGGGCAGCGCTAGAGTTGCATAGCAATACTTTATTATTCTGATTACTCTGTTTATCTTTATTACTGTTTATTGCAGGGATCTGCAACTTGTTATACTGTTGTTTATTACTTGCCCATTAGCCTCAGTAAAATATCTGGGTAAAGTACATTTGGTGTCAGTTCCGCTTACTTTAATAGGAGTTTTAAAGTATATTCTGTGTATGTTTGTTATAGGACTGCGTCACCAACAGTTGCGGTCACGCGGTCCTATCCCTCTATCACCAGCTGTGCCACGGGAGGTTAGAGCCGATTGCCAGGGGTTGACAGCAGTGCACTACAGGGCCCAAATCAATATCAGCGGCTCTCTTAACTGGGGGTAGCGCTACACGTGGGGGCTCGAGTCCGGGATCCTTGTACGTTGCACGCTGCAATCAAGCCGGTCAGAAGTACCAGCATGGACCCGCTGGCAATGTCACAGTGGTGCGCAGCGATTGGCGCCGATCCAACCGCGGCGGTAGTCATTGTACTCCCGGGGGAAAGATGGAAGGAAGAGGAGATAAAACAGCTCGTATTGTTACTGTCTCCGAGCCACAAAGCATGGGTGATGGATTTTAGGCCAGATCCAGTGATCTCGTTTACATACGCACTGGTAGAATGGAAAAACGAAATCCCAGAGCATTTTAAAAGTCAGAGTATACAAGCCATAGATAATCAGATCTATCACTTGATACATACGCTGCCAGTGAAGGAAGAATGGTTTCAGACACCAAAGCCATCACTCCCACAATTATCTCCACCACTATCCCCTAAAGCAGAAAAGCTTAAGGAACTATTAAGCCCGGGATCACCGCTGGCCGCTATAGGGCCTGAATTGTTGAATGCTCTAGGAGACCTTGTAATTAAGTGCCAGAAAAGCAGTACGGTGCATGTGGAGGCCGGTTACCGGAAGCTTAGCACCTTCTCAGGGAAGCTCCCCGTCCCTGCGGGGGAGGAAGATTTTGACACTTGGGTGGAACAGGCATTGCAGGCAGTAGAAGCATGGGAGGTGCCTGAGGCACAGAAGAGACAGCGAGTCTTAGAAAGTCTGAAAGGTGCCGCGGCAGAAGCGGTGAAGAGCTTCCGGTTTGGAAATGAAAACTGTACAGCTCAAGATTGCCTGGCCATGCTGCAGGAAGAGTTTGGTCAGCTGGAGAAGGTGTCAGAGATGATTTATCAAATTGAACACACTCTCCAGCAGCCGAATGAGAAACTGTCAGAATATGTTAGAAGGCTGAACAGGCAGTTATGCAAGATTGTACTGAAGAAGGGAATGCTGCCCAAAGATGCAGATGAAGCACGCATGAAGCAGATCATGAGGGGAGCGCGGCGCTCAGACCCGGTCTGGCTGCACCTGAAAACCTCAGGAGGAGGAATGTCACTAACCTACTCTGATCTAATAAAAATTATTAGGGACGAAGAGGCGCTGCAGGAAGATCAGCAGGTGGCCAAGGCGAATGTCACACCTGTACCAGTGTTGGTCCATTCGGTCAAGAGCCCAGAAAGAGATGCAGAGGTTGACACTCTGAAATCGCAACTGGCCCAAGTGTTGGAGATGCTGACCCCTTTGATGGAGAAAGATCAGAGAAGACAAGAGAAACCAAGCCCAAGAAAGGAGTTGTTCCCGAACACCTCAGCACCGGCCTCCCTACAGGACCGAGAAGAGGTGATTTGCTATAACTGCGGAGGGAGTGGCCACTTTGCTAACGTATGCTCCAGCCCAAAGAAGAAGAGAACAGATAATTGCAAGCCGGCGGGAAACTCCAAAGGGCCCCCGGTGAAGGAGTCAACCGGGTGCCCATCATCTTCAGTGCGCTCCAAACTAAAAAAAAAGGCCAAGAATGGAGGAGACAAAACTCCTAGGAGGAGGTATAGTACACCCCCACCAAGATGTACCCCAGAGGGAGGGGGCAAGACCCCTCAGTGGAAGTACAGCACCCCAAAGAAGGAACATCCACCTAAAAGGAACAATAACATCCCTCAGCGGGTTTGTGCCCCCATTGAGAGGGAGAAAGTCAATGCATGCCAGGCTCAGGAAAAATTTAAGTCCAAAAGGAGCAGGGCAAGGGTCGAAAGCCAAAAAAAAGAGGTGACCCCAGTCCGGCCATACCCAAAGGAACTGGTGGGCCCGTCTCCTACTGTGCCCATTCAAGTGGAAGGAGTCTATACTAAAGCTCTTTTGGACACCGGAGCACAGGTGACTTTACTATACCGGGACTTCTATGATAGGCACTTGAGTCATCTGCCTATCCAGAAGATAGAAGAGCTGGAGATATGGGGACTTGGAACCCAGAGTTTCCCTTATGATGGGTACCTGCCCATAAAGATGACTTTCGACCCATCCGTGGCTGGGAAGGCTGAAGTGTTTGACACCCTGGCAGTTGTGTGTCCCCGGCCGCCTGGAGCCAGCAAGATTTCCCTGATCATTGGGACAAACACGGATCTAGTCAGGAGACTCCTGACCCCTCTAGTGAAAGCGAGAAACCATTCAGCCACCAAAATCCATCCCATGCTAAAGACGGCCTACCAACGACTGGTCTTAGAGCAGAAGACCCCGGGAGAGGGGATAGGGAAGGTGTGGAGACTTGGCAGAGAAGGAGTAGTGCTACAGCCCGGAGAAGTAACCTGTCTTAGGGCCACTGTGAAGCTTTCGTGGGAACAACCTGGCCCCTTTGTCATGCTGGAATCAGACCCAAGGGAAGAGTCCTCAGGCCTGGAAGTGATACCAGAAGTGATTCCGTTCAAGGCCCTGAAGAAGGCCCATGGCAGAGTTCCGGTGAGTGTTAGGAACACTACGGGAGGACCCATGGAGATCCCTGCCAGAGTGTTGCTTGGTCAGGTGAGCCCTGCTGCCCCGGGTCACTTGGTCCGAAGTCAAGGGGACGGGTGACGGAGGAGATGTTTGGGAGAAACTGTCCGTGGAAAACCCGAACCTACCCAGGGCTTGGAAAGAAAGAGCCAAGGCCCAGCTGACCAGGTGGGAGAAGATCTTTTCCGAAGATGAATTCGATGTGGGGTGTGCAAGAAGTGCCACCCATCGGATCCGCCTCCAAGAAGATAAGCCCTTCCGAGAAAGGGTCAGGCGGGTCCCCCTGGCAGATCTGGAGGATCTGAGGGAACAACTTGTAGAACTAAAGAAGACTGGTGTGATCCGGGAGTCTAGAAGTCCCTATGCCTCCCCAATCGTGGTGGTCAGAAAGAAGAATGGGTCGTTGAGGCTTTGTATCGATTACAGGACTCTCAACAGGAGAACCATCCCTGACCAATACACCACGCCAAGGATAGAAGATGCCCTACAAAGTTTGTCTGGAGCCAAATGGTTCAGTGTGATGGACCTCAAGAGTGGGTACTATCAAATCCCTATGCACCCAGAAGACAGGGAGAAGACAGCCTTCATAACCCCGGTGGGATTCTTCGAATTCAATAGGATGCCTCAGGGTCTGTCTGGAGCTCCTGCTACCTTTCAACGCCTTATGGAGAAGACTGTTGGAGACATGAATCTTATAGAAGTCCTTGTGTACTTGGACGATGTCATTGTCTTTGGAAGAACCTTGGAAGAACATGAAGCCAGGTTGGAGAAAGTATTGAGAAGACTCAGCGAAGAGGGACTTAAGCTTTCCCCCGAGAAGTGTCAGTTCTACCAGTCTTCTGTGAACTATCTGGGGCACATAGTGTCTGAAGAAGGGGTGGCCACAGATCCTGAGAAGTTGGAAGCAGTCACTTCCTGGCCACGACCCACCACAGTAACAGAGCTCAGATCCTTCCTGGGGTTCTGCTCCTATTATAGGAGGTTTGTGGAGGGGTTTGCTCGGATTGCCCGCCCGTTGAATGAATTGCTAAAGGCAGAAGGGGAAGAGGATGACTCAGGGCCCAGGAGGCCTGGTGAGTCAGTTCAAGATCAGTGGAACCCAAGGTGTGAAGAGGCCTTTCATGCTCTGAAGAGGAGCTTAACCACTGCCCCAGTCCTGGCCTACGCCGACCCTACCAGACCTTATGAATTACATGTGGATGCCAGCCATGAGGGTCTAGGTGGTGTACTCTACCAAGAACATGAAGGACAACTGCGACCAGTGGCCTATGTGAGCAGGAGCCTGACCCCCTCAGAAAAGAATTACCCCACTCATAAGCTGGAATTCCTGTCCCTCAAATGGGCGGTAGTAGACAAGCTAAAAGACTACTTGTATGGGGCAGAGTTTACTGTGAAGACAGACAACAACCCCCTGACCTACCTCTTCACCACCGCAAAACTAGATGCCACCGGACACAGGTGGTTGGCCGCATTGTCTGGATTCAACTTCAGTCTGAAGTACAGACCAGGAGCCGGAAATAGGGATGCAGATGCCCTGTCCCGGAGGTCTCATGCCACGACAAATGACTGGGAAGATTGGACCCAAGTGGCACCGGACGGGGTGCGGGCCCTTTGTCAAGGGGCTGAATTCCAAGCCAGAGGAGGCTCCAGAGCAGAAGAAATAGGGGTTACCATGGTAGGAGTCCCCAAACACTATTGTGGGGTAACTCAACTGGAGGAAGACAACCTACCGAGACTGTCCAAGAAGGAGTTGAGGTGTGACCAATTGGAAGACCCCATGGGGAGATTGGTCCTCGAAGCCCTGGAGAATCAGGATCCCAACAAATTCCTACATCACCCCTCAAAGGAGGCTCGCCTGTTGAGGAAGGAATTGGACAGGCTACAGGTACATCAGGGAGTGGTCTACCGAAGGGACCCCTCTGATGACTCAGAAGATAAGTGGCAGTTATTTCTTCCAGAGAAGCACCGAGAGACTGTACTAATTGCCCTGCATGACCATCATGGTCACCTAGGGGCAGAAAGGACCTTCCAGCTTGTCAGAAATCGGTTCTATTGGCCCTGCATGAGGGCAGAAGTAGAGGAGTATTGCCATTCCTGTGCACGATGCATTCAGAGAAAGACCCTACCCCATCAAGCTGCCCCAATGGGCCACTTACAGAGTCAAGGCCCAATGGATCTGGTATGCATTGACTTTCTCTGCCTCGAACCCGACCTGAGTGGATTGGGGAATGTTCTGGTAATAACCGACCATTTCACCCGCTATGCTCAAGCTTTCCCAACCAAAGACCAGAAGGCATCCACCGTGGCCAAGATACTTATGGAGAAGTATTTTGTCCATTACGGACTACCACAGAGACTCCACTCAGATCAAGGAAGGGACTTTGAGAGTCGGTTGATCCGAAGACTTTTGGATTCATTAGGAATAAAGAAGACCAGAACCACGCCTTACCACCCACAAGGAGATGCTCAGCCGGAGAGATTTAACCGGACCCTGCTCAACATGTTGGGAACCTTAGAAACAGAGAAGAAGCAACACTGGAGTCAGCACATATCAGCCCTAGTACATGCCTATAACTGTACCACAAGTGACGCCACTGGCTACTCCCCTTATCGACTTATGTTTGGGAGAGAAGCAAGGCTACCTGTGGACCTGGCCTTTGGCACTTCTATAGACAATACCTCAGCTACATCCCACAAGGGATACGTGGACAGACTTAGACGTAGCTTGCAGGTGGCCTATGAACAAGCCCAGGCGGCTTCAGATCAAAGGGGGGCCCGCAACAAGAGAAATTTTGATCTGAAGGTTCGAGTGCAAGATCTGCAGCCCGGGGACCGAGTACTGCTACGCAATCTGGGGGTCCCTGGAAAACACAAGCTTGCCGACAGGTGGAGATCTGAGCCCTATGTTGTCTGTAGGAAGTTGCCCGGTTTGCCTGTCTACAAACTAAAGCCAGAAGGAAAGGTGGGTCCACTGAAGACGTGGCATCGGAACCACCTGCTCCCACTTGCTGAGGCAGTCAGAATACCTCCCGTGAGAGACTCCCCTGAACCGGCCTCTATCCTGGATATTCCTAGGCCGAACACTCGGTCCCAGACCTCTCGAGCCAAAGATGGGGAGGCCTCCCAATTGAGTACAGAAGAAGGTGGAGAACTGGACTGGCTGTGGCCTCCCTCGCCTCTGGGAACGTCCGCCATAGATCTCCCAAATGGAGGGGATACCCCAGATGCAACGCTGAATCCGGAGGCTACTGAATTCATACCCTTCAGTCCCTCAGCTGATTACTGGGAAGATGTTCCTGACACTTGCGCAGAGGAGGACTCTAGAGATTCCATACGTCAGTCGACTTCTGAATCAGAGGTTCCAGAACCAGCAATGTTACCTGAACTTACTCCTGAAGAAGAGCCTGTGGTGCCAGAGTCAGAAGCACCAAGAGAGCAGAGGGCTCGCAGAGTCATCAGGCCTCCCAAGAAACTAACTTACCCCCAAATGGGGACGAGCTCAGAGGACTCTGTTGTAACGGCTAGGAGAAGTGTTGAACAACCTGATCCTTCCACCGTCCATTTGGTGGAGGGCAACCCCAGCTCACTCTCTGGCACAGTTAGGCAGGCCACTCATGGTAGTGTGACCTGTGGACAAGAGAATTCCATCCCAAAGTTTTGGTGGGAATTCCCTATGCCAACATCATGCTCGACATTGTCCAAAATGGTAAACAGTATTTGTTGAAGTTTATCTTTGGGGACCAAAGAGTTCAAGTGGGGGGAGTGTGTAGCGGGGTGTTCCCCTTTAATGCAGAGAGACAAGAAGTTCCAGGTGAGAGGTGAGTCGGGAGGAAGTAAAGAGACATTATGGAAGTGAAAGCAGAGGAGAGAGAGACTACATCTCCCAGTACATCTTGCAGCACCCAGGGTGCATTGCTCCAGAACAGAGACTGCTGGGGCAGACTTTATAAAGGGGAGGCGGAGTTTTGGTCGGCCTCTTTGGACACCCCTCTCCTAGCAAGAGGATCTCTGTGCTGAACTGCTGTGTGCACAAGGCCTGAAGCCTGGGCCGTGTGCTCCTTTCCAAAGAGCCCTCTGCCAGCCTAGCAGAGCCTTAGAGACATCTAATCCTCCTTGCTGCAGTACACCAGAAGGATTGAAGACTTGGATGTCGGTGGATTCCTGTTCCCAGACGAATCGATGGAGGAAACGGACTTGAACTTGTCCAGGTGGTGAGAGCTGTTTAAAGACAGATCCTTTATCTTTACTATTCGTTGGGATTACAAAGTTGTTCTTCAAGTGCACCACCGAAAAGATTGCTAGCGAATATTGTTTCACTGAACTTCCATTTAGATCAGTCAGGCCTGACTGCATAGGTAGACATTGCTGGGTGTTAGTCTACCCATGAGGGGAAGTAGCTGTAAAAGGGCAGCGCTAGAGTTGCATAGCAATACTTTATTATTCTGATTACTCTGTTTATCTTTATTACTGTTTATTGCAGGGATCTGCAACTTGTTATACTGTTGTTTATTACTTGCCCATTAGCCTCAGTAAAATATCTGGGTAAAGTACATTTGGTGTCAGTTCCGCTTACTTTAATAGGAGTTTTAAAGTATATTCTGTGTATGTTTGTTATAGGACTGCGTCACCAACAGTTGCGGTCACGCGGTCCTATCCCTCTATCACCAGCTGTGCCACGGGAGGTTAGAGCCGATTGCCAGGGGTTGACAGCAGTGCACTACAGGGCCCAAATCAATATCAGCGGCTCTCTTAACTGGGGGTAGCGCTACATTAGTGTAGGGGTTTTCCATGCTCTCGCAATTGTCAATCTAGTTGCAGTAAAAAGATGTTGGGCTAGTTGCCGTTCTGGACGCAGTAGTTCCACGATGGGCTTACCAAGGAGAGCTACATAGGGGTCTCTTTTGATATTAATCTGAAAAAGGTTGCGGAGGAGAGTGTATATACCCTAATCCACAGTCTGCACGCCCGCGGGCATGACCACCAAATATGTGCCATGGTGCCTTCCTGGGAACACCCCCTATAACAAAGTGGAGAATAATTTGGGATAAAGCGAGCCAATCTTGCCGGTGTGTAGTACCACCTATACAATACTTTATAGGCATTTTCCAAAATTGACACATTACGTGAGCATTTGGACAGAGTTAGTGTCATCGCCTGCCAGTCCTCATGGTCCAACTGCCTCCCCAGCTCTTTCTCCCATTGAAGGTGGTAAGGCCTCAATGGGGGTCTCTTTATTGATATCACCGCCGAGTATATCAGTGATATTAGACCCGGAGAATGGGGCCTGGCTCTGCAAAGGCTCTCAAAGGGGGTCAAGGTATAAGGGGTAGATTGAAACCTAATAAGGCTCTGAAGAAAGTGGCGAATTTGTAAATAGCGATAGTGCTCACGCAAGGGAATACCATGAGAAGAGCGTAAAGCGTCAAATGCCAAAATCCTGGTAGGCCGTAGCAGTGAGTGAACATCTGTGAACCCGTTCATGGTCCACCATAGAAATTGGGAGGGATTATCACAACCTGGAGGGAACAGCGGGCAGTGTAAGAGTCGTAAGAGTGGGAGATGTGGGGAGATCAGCCCTGCAGAGTACTTTACCGAGTCCCATAGTCGCAAGGAGTGGGCCAAGCAGGGCCCCATGACCGCCGGACGATGCACAGGTGGGAGCCAGGGTAATGAGGAGATTGGAATAGGGTCGATGTCAACCAGGTCAAGCATAGCCCAGAGCGGGAGCTGATAGGGTTCATGAAGGCACGAAAGTGGGGCTATGTTAGCAGCTATGTAATAGGCCCGTAAATTAGGAACCGAAAGACCCCCATTGACTCGCTTAGCAAACAAGACCTGTTTGGCGATTCGAGGGCGGGTCGAACCCCATATAAATTGCATAATTCTTCGCTGATGTATGCGGAGGATATGCGAAGAAACCTGAACAGGCAAGACACGGAAAAAATATAATAATTTCGGGAGATAGGACATACGAACAGCCGTTATTTTGCCGAACCAAGACAAAGGCAAATGAGACCAAGACAACAGCATATCTGTTAGTCTCTTGAACAATGGTGGAAAGTTGGCCTGGTACAATCCGGAGTACGTGGGGGTAAGGTGGATTCCCAGATAGGGCAGCGAGGAAACCCACTGAAAGGAGAATGCCGACTGTAAATCCCTCATCAGGCCAGGAGAGAGGTTAACCGACAACGCTTTCGATTTTGAGGGATTAACCCGGAGCCCCGAAAGGGAAGCAAAGGTATCCAAAAGGGTTTGCAAGTTTGGTAAAGAAATTCTGGGGGAGGTCAAAGTGAGAAGGACATCATCGGCAAATAGGGAAATTTTATGGGGACAACCCGCTAATTCGATGCCTCGTATATCCGGATGAGAGCGAATCGCCTCTGCCAGGGGTTCCAGAGCCAATACAAAAAGAAGAGGTGATAGGGGGCACCCCTGACGGGTGCCCCTCTTGATATTAAAGAGAGGAGACTCGAATCCATAATACTTAATTTTTGCCCGGGGGGGAATCATATAAGACAGATATCCAGTGCATAAAAGAAGACCCGAAGCCATAATGTCGAAGAACAGACATGAGGTAAGGCCATGACAAAGTGTCAAAGGCCTTGTTTACGTCCAGAGACAAGAGCATAGATTCTAGCGAGCGAGTATGAGCTATGTGTTGGAGTTGCAATATACGCCGAATAGCGTCACCGGCCTGTCTCTGAGGTATAAAGCCGACCTGGTCCTTCCCGATTAATCGAGGAAGAAAAGAATTTAGGCGATTAGCCAGAATTTTGGTCAAAATTTTCATGTCAACGTTAATTAGGGAGATAGGCCTAAAATTAGCCCAGGAGGAATGATCGCGATCCGGTTTAGGGATCATCACTATGTTTGCCGTCAAGAGGTCCGGGGTAAAGGAGCATCCATTTTTAACAGAGTTATACATTGCCGTTAGATGCGGAGCTACCATAACTGCCAGTTTCCTGTAGTAAAGCGCCGTAAAGCCATCCGGCCCCGGTCGCTTTCCCACCTTAAGATCTTTTATACCTTGGAGGACCTCTGAAATTTGTATATCCCGGTCCATAAGAGTAACATGCGCCTCCGTCAGGGTCGGGAGAGGGAGACGGCCGAGGAAATCAGCAGTGTCCTGGGCGTTAAACTGCTCTGGATCAGAGTACAATTTAGTAAGGCGGAATCAAAACTCCTCCAATATACGCAACGGATTACCCGTAAGTACATTGTGTCGGTTGCGCAAAGTGATGGGGGTGAATTTAGGAGCGAAAGTCCGGAGTCTGTTGGCCAACATTCGATTAGGTTTATTCGCCCTGGTATACCACCTCTGGCGGGACCAACGTAAGACGCGTTCAGCCCCCTCGGTGAGACAAAGATCCAACTCCGAACGAACCTGTTCCAAGAGTATACGGTTGCCAGAGGTGGGGGATTGTTTAAAAACCGCAGATAATGCCTCCAGACGGGTCTCCAGGGCTTTTTGTTTCAAACCCCTTTCCCGCTTACGGGCTGACACTACCCGAATAATGTGACCACGGAGTACCGCCTTATAAGCCTCCCAAAGCGTTACCGGCGACGTAACCGACCCCTGATTTTCACGGAAGTAGTCCTCTGAGGCCTTAAAAATACCTTCCCGGACCTCTTTAAGCGATAAGAGCAAATCATTCATCGCCCAGGGTGAGAATTGGGGTCTGTCCAAAACGGAGTGGCAGACCACCAAAACAGGATCATGATCAGACCATGGAACAGCCAGGATAGAGGCCCTGACCACCATGGGAAGGCGGCGTCGTAGCATGAACATATGATCAATTCTGGAGTGAGAGTGATGAGGGTGTGAATAATGTGTAAAGTCCTTACTCTGAGGATGGCATTCCCTCCAAAGATCGACCAGATCATGTAGTTGTAAAGAGCGAGCAAATTTTTTAGCGCCAGGCGAGGGAGCGATACGCTCCGAGGGGTATTTATCCAGTGAGGGATTCAAAACTAAATTTGAATCACCCGAAAGAAAGAGAGTACCCCTGTGATGGGATGCTAGCAGGGCGCAGACGTGAGTCAAGAAGGGTCCTGGATTGGAGTTTGGCGCATAATAAGTCATGATGGTAACCTCCTTTCCTTGGATAGTGCCTTGTAGCAATAGATATCTGCCATCAGGGTCTGCGATCTGTCTAGTGCAACTAAATGAAACCGACTTGCGGAAAGCTATGAGCACCCCCTTTTGCTTGGTTGGAGCCGTGGCCAAAAATACCTGGGGAAACTGAGCATCAAAGTATTTAGGGCAGGAAGACGCCGAAAAATGGGTTTCCTGTAAGCAGGCAATGTCAATCCGCTGCTTCCTAAGATACTTAAAAATCTTCACCCTTTTCTGAGGAGAATTCATACCCTGAACATTCAGGGACAGCCAATTAAGCGTCATAGTAGGACTAGCAATCGGCAGAAGATCATTTCCCTAAGCACACACCCCGCGGACCTTGTAGAGGGAAAAAAAAGGTGAAAGACCAGAGAGTCAAGTAGGGAGACAGTGAAAGGAAACAGAAAAAGGAAAACAAATAGACCGAGTAAAACTCGGAGTAAAAACATTCCAGTCATCTAGGTTGCAATTGGTAGTGGGGCTGGAATCCCACTAAAAGGTCGGAAGTTGGCCAAAACTTTTGTTCGGGCAAAGTTCCAAGCCAAGGGGGAGCAGTGGTCCGTCGGACACCGCTCGGCATATTTTTAAAGTAGTCTGAACAATGAGATCAGATCGACATCAGCATAAGGTAAACAGAAAAAACATGTTCAATAGACACCACCTAAATAAGGATTAAAGCAGTCTCAATCAAAATTATGTAACATATCAACTTAAAACTGTGAACGAATTATTGTGGGCCGTGGTCATCCTCGCGTCCCGGAGCCCCCAACCAAAGTACGGGGAGTCCAGGACACGAAGCCGACCCACCGCAAACACAAGGACAATAACATACACATACTACGGCCAAAACTGCGAAGGCCACAAACCGTGGATCGTGATGGGCAGGGCACACCCACAACTTTAATGGGGGCGTGCAGCACAGTACAAGGACATTCCTCTCGAGCGACAGATCAAAAGCCTTCACCTGAGGAAAAAAAAAAAAAAGGGGGGGGGGACAGGGGACAAGAATCCAGGTGGGCCAAATGACCATGCGAACGTAACCACAGCACAGGGGCCCAATGTCACCGTCCCTCAATTGGGGCAACATCGGACAAGGGGTCAGCCACATGACAAGGCCTCCAGGAGCAGGGAAGGAGGGAACACAATGAGGCCACCGGGCCCAGGGAAAAAAAAAAAAAACAGTCCAGATATCATTTTGGTTGAAAGGCAGAAATGTTCATGTACTGCAATTGGGCCCACAGAATGGGGAGTCTAAAGGTGAAATTTAGATTTAAACTTATAGTTCAAGGTGAGATACTGCTGACAGTTCAGAATAACAGGGTGCTGGCAGGTTAGCTCCTCAGAGTGACAAATGAGAATCGGTGCTGTCATCCTTTAGGGACATCCTGGAATCGCTGTGCTTGCAGTGATCGAAGCGCCTGGGACCCCTGCTGAGACATTTGCGAGGAACCGTGGGGTGGCCTGGATGATTGTGTCTGGGCCGAAGAAGGCTCCGGTTGGGAGGGAGGGAGATCAAACTGCAGATCCTGAAAATGTCGCCGTAAGTCAGGCAGGGAGGAGGCATGAAACTGGCGGCCAAGGTGATAGAAGGAGAGCTTGAAGGGGAACCCCCATCTATAACGAATGCCCCGAGCTTGTAGAATCTGCAAATAAGGCTTCAGACTCTGCCGTTTGGCTATGGTGACCGGAGAGAGGTCTGCAAATAGCTGGAGGGGACTACCCCGGTAAGAGAGGTCCGGGATATCCTGTGCAGCCTGCAGGAGCCGCTCCTTGGTCTTGTAAAAGTGAAATTTAATTATAACGTCTCTGGGGGGACCCTCGGTGGGCCTGAGAGCTAGGGACCTGTGTATGCGATCCAATTCCAAGCGCTCCAAAGGGACGTCAGGCGCCAGCTCCTGAAAGAAAGCCGTGGCCGTCCCCTGCAGGTCGGTTATGGCCTCTGGGAGCCCACGGATGCGGAGGTTATCCCTGCGAGCCCTATTCTCAGAGTCCTCTAATTTATCCTGTAGGCTCAACAGTTCAGCATTCAGTCTTTCAACTTCGTCCTCATGACCCTCTAGGACTGTTGTTGTTAAATCCATCCGCTGTTCCAGTTGGTTGGTGCGGTGGCCTATCTCCTTGAGACCCTTCACCAGTTCTGCTGAGAGCTTACGGGAGGAAACGTTTATTTCATCTCGCACTATACTGCGGAACTTCTGGAGCATGGCATCAGAGCCAGCGTCAGTGGGGCTTGCCAGGTTGGAGGGGAACTGAAGCAAGCTGTCCTCAGAATGCTGAGTGGTGTCATCCGGTTCCGGAGGCTCGGGTGCCATTTTGCTCTTCCCCTTTCCCACGGTGGGAGAGGCCTTCTGCTGGGAGCGGTAGCGCTGTCGGTTTTGGGAAGTATTGTGCATAGGTAATGTTAGGCGATGTCCGTCACTCAGGGAGCATGCGCGGTGGCGTCAGGGATTCAGGATGTGTCTTATTCGCCGAGACTGAGCGGTCCGACGGCGCAGAGCAGGGAGATCAAGCTGTCATCCTCCCCGACTCTGTGTAGTTGCCCCCCAGGGCTGTAGGTTCAGTACATAGCAAAATTTATTATATATAGCTATCTGGTTTAGGGGCCATCCATCTTTAAATTTTGAATTATTACTTGGTTTACATAAAGCAGCAGCATGCCTATCTAATAATTGCAACTTGAGTTCTTTTTTAGGCTCCATGCACACTAGTGTTTTTTTAGAAGCTCACAAAATGCTAGCAAAAAATGCTGGATGAAAAACATGGATAATAGCATTTTTGTGCTGGCTTGTAGTAGCGGTTTAGTAGCTTTTAGGAGCTGAGAGATGAAAAACATATTGTCTAACGGCGCTAGGATTTCTATATACCTGGACTTTTCCCCCAAGCTACAGAAACAAAGGGCTAGGGTTATAGAAAGTAAACTCAGGTTGCTACAGCTAAAAATTAACTACGCAATGCTATACACGGCAAGACTGTGGATAACAGCCCTGGGGTTAACTACGTTTTTCAACACACCTGCTGAATTGACACTGGTGGTTGGATACTAGAGAAGGGAGACTACAGAAGAGGAGTCATGGGGAAGCATGAAAATAACGGAGAGCCAAAAGATCTATGTAACTGGTAGGAGAGAAGGGAGAGGAAGGGACCCTTCCCCTCCTTTCCCTTTTTTTTTTTTTACTTTTTTTTGGAGGGGTTTCTTTTTGCAAACTTCATTTTACTTTGGACAATCTTATCAACAATAATGTATTTTCTGTGGAGAATTAATTGTTTTCTTTGCACTTGGTTTTCCCTCCAAGTTTGGGGGAGTATCGCACAAGAGAAATGGATCACAAAAGAATTTGCACATATTACCTTGGTTAGAAGACACTTTAGAAGCCTTCAGTATGGGCCCAAAGAAGGGCAGGGAGAGGAAGAGGGGGATTGGATGGGGGGAGGGGAGAGATTAAAGTGTGTGAGTGGACGATTGAGAGTATGAAGGGGGGTGATGAAATGAGGGGAATTTATATATATTTAGATGTAAAGCAGGAAGGGGAAGATCCACAAAGTTATGATTTTTTGATATTGCACCTGAACACAAGAAAGGTAGAGGACAGGGTGTGCGTACTGGCTAATGTTTATATCCCCCCGCCATTTGGTATAGAGATTCTAAATGAATTAATGAAGTTTATCATGGACAAACCAGAAGTACCTGTTATAGTGGCAGGAGGTTTCCACTTTGAGCATGCTGAGCTTTATACCTAGCAGCACGTTCCTCCAATTTTGTTGGGAGACAGGGCTGGTGGATATTTGGAGAAAATGGAATCTGGAGGTAAGATAGTACTCCTGTTACTCTAAGACACACTCTACATTATCCAAAATGTACCTTGTGTTATGTAATGAAGAGGCTTTGAATATGATAGAGGGGTAAATTATGAACCGAGAGCTTTTTCAGAACACTCACCTGTGTTTTTTTCAATAAAAATGGAGAAGAGTTATAGTAGGTGTGACTGGAAAGTAAACCCCTTTCGGCTGGAGCTAATGGAGGATTCAGAAAAAATAGCAGCCAGCCTAGAGAAGTTTGTAGAAGCAAATGTGGAGTCAGCTCTGTTGGGAGTGATCTGGGATACCCTGAAGGCATTCCTTTGGGGCGTACTGATACAGCAAATCTCATACATTAAGAAACAAACAAGGGCAAAAGAGATTATCGCTGGGAAGAGAGTGAGAGTAGGGGAAGCACGGTACGTGGAGGACCCGACGCTAGAAAGGCATAAGGAGTGGTCAGAGAAACAGGAAGAATATAAGAAACAGGTCTTGATGAAAGCAGAAAATAAGAGGCTATTTCAAAAACAAAGCTTTTTTGGGAAGGGAGAACGAGTGGGACGCATCCTGGCCCTAATAGTTAAGGCAAATGCACCTTCATCTATCATACCGGTCATTTTGGTAGAGGGGGGCAGAATCACCAGGTCTGTACCGAAAATAGTGAATGCATTTAAAAATGATTACGAAAACCTGTACAGTGCATCACAGGTAAATGTAGGACTTTTTTTTTAGAGGGTTGAGGATCCGTTACTCTCAAAAGAGGATAGAGAGGGACTGGAGTCCCCAATAACAATAGAAGAGCTACAAAGTGCAAACGCAGCCTGCCAATAGAAATATACAAGCGGTATGGAGGAATATTGCTTCCAAAATTACTGGAACTACTCAATTGGGTGGCCGGGGAGGGTAAACTACCTCCATCTATGACAGAAGCAACAATTATTGATTTGCCAAAGGAGGAGAAAAATCAACTTGAAGTAGCATCTTTTAGGCCAATATCCCTTTTATGTTCAGACGTAAAATTTTTAGCAAAGGTGTTAGCGGCAAGGTTAAACAGAATAATTTCAAAACTTATACATCCGGAACAATTCGGATTTATACTGGATAGAGCTGAAAGTCTGAATATAAGGCGGGCATATTTAAACCTCCAGCTACCAATGGAAAATGAGGGGATAAGGGCTATCTTGTCATTGGATGCGGTTAAGGCCTTTGACAGCCTTGAATGGCACTATCTCTGGCAAGTATTAGCGGATTTTAAATTTGTCCCTAATTTTGTTATATGGATTAGAATATTACACGAGGCACCTAGGGCCAAAGATAGAATAAATGGAGAGTGCTCCAAATGGTTCCAGTTGGTGAGGGGGAAGAGACAGGGGTGTCCATTATCGACCCTGCTCTTCGCCCTCGCAATAGAGCCACTGGCCATTGCTTTAAGAACCTCCTCAAACATACAGGGATTTATAAGGGCAATAGGAGAAGAGAAGGTCGCGTTATACGGGGACGCCCTGTTGCTGATTTTGGGGGATACACAGGCCTCCCTGGGAACAGCAATGAACATAGTTAGAGACTTTGGGCAACTTCTGGGTTGGTAATTAGTTGGGAAAAATCTGTACTTTTGCCAATAGATCCTCTTAGAGAGCCCCTGCCGCAACAGATACCTCAAGTAAGGGTAGTAAACCAAGTGAAGTATTTAGGTATTAAAATAACAAGAGACCCGAGACAATATATAGCTAGCGATATAGTTCCACTTATGACAAAATTAAAACAGAAATGCTGGGTTTGGAGCTGGCTTCCTCTCTCGGTAGCTGGTCGTTGTAATTTAATTAAAATGGTTTGGATGCCACAGATTTTGTACCTGTTGCATAACTCCCCAGTTTGGGTTCCAAGGCATTGGTTTAAAAAAATGTATAGTTATTTTAAGAGCGCTGATTTGGAAAAACGGTTCGGCCAGAATCCGCCTGCGAACATTGCAGCTACTGAGAGAGAAAGGAGGGCTAGCATTACCACACCCGAGGAATAATTTCTTGGCGGCACAAATGCAGCATATGAGAGGAAATAACCTGCCAGTAGGGGGGGGGGGAGGTAGGAGAGGGTTTGGCGTTGGTAGACACTGGTCATGATACAGTAGTGGAGGCAGTTGAGGCGGACTCTTTTTGCTCCAGGTGACCTACAGTACAACTGATGGTAAAGAGCTGGGAAACTGTTGAGGCCCTGTTGGGCTATAATGGGTTTTTTGTTTTTCCCCCCCTTATGGCATAATAAAAACTTAAAGGAACTTAAGGTGATGGGGAAAATTAAGGAATGGGAACAAAGTGGTATTCATTGTCTGGCACAACTGTATAGAGCAGGTAAACTGAAATCATTCCAAGAGATAAGGGAGGAATATGCTGTCCCGAACCGGTTTTTCTTCAGGTACCTGCAGGTCAGACATGCCCTGGACACACAGTTTAGAGGGGGGACATTAGAGTGGAGTGAGATGCCCTCTCTCCGAAAGGTGGTCAATGCTAGGATCTCTAAGGGGCTGATTTCTGACATGTATGGAGGATATATAAGTAAGGCAGAACTGGGGGGGTGTTGGACTCCCTAATAGGGGAAAATGGGAGGAGGTTATTGGACAAATAACTGAGGAGAAATGGAGTTAAATACTGGCATTGGGGGCCTGCGGTCTCATTATCACCCTCACAGATTGTATCCCACTTATTTTTGGTACACAGATCATACTACACGCCCCTGAATTTTTTTATGTTTGGAAGAAAGTCTAGATGCGACAGTGGCAAAATGCATTTTTGTACTGTTGCATAAGATGGGAAACAAATGAATAAAATATATTTGATTAAAGAAAAAAAAGCTCTGCATAAATTATGGTACTAGATAAGTACCTGTAATAAATAAAGTTGTTTAATATATATATATATATATATATATATATATATATATTTTGGAGATGTTACAGAGGTTGAGGTGTCAAGTAGGGATGAGCCGAACACCCCCGGGTTCGGTTCGCACCAGAACCTTCGAACGGACCGAAAGTTCGCGCGAATTTTCGAACCCTATTCGTTATAATGGACGCGAACGTTCGAAATCAAAATTGCTAATTACAACGGCCAATATGCATGTTAATGTTATAAAACAGGTTTGGGGACCCGGGTCCTGCCCCAGGGGACATATATCAATGCAAAAAGAAATTTTAAAAACTAAAGTTTTTTCGGGAGCAGTCATTTTAATGATGCATAAAGTGAAAAAAAAAAAAGTGAAATTTTCCTTTAAATACGGTACCTGGGGGTGTCTAAAGTATGCCTGTGAAGTGGCATGTGTTTCCCGTGTTTAGAACTGTCCTTGCACAAAATGACATTTGTAAAGGAAAAAAAGAAGCCATTTAAAACCACTTGCGGCTTTAATGTCATGTCTTGTCCTGGCCGCCATATGGCTGAAAATCCTTGAGAAAAATGGCATGGCTACCCCATCACCCCCCCCCCCACCCCAGCCCCTTTGGGTCTTGTATGGATACTAAGGGGGACCCCGCACCCAAAATAAAACCCTATACCTACAACCCTATATACTCTGAACAGCAGTATATAGGTGGTGCAAACAAGACATGGACTGTAGGTTTGTTCTTAAGTAGAATCTGAACAGGTACATTATGAAGTGTAGCTACATCCCAAAAAAATCAATTTTTAAGCTTTTTGGAGAACATAGGGAGGGGTTATCACCCCTGTAACATTTGCTGTCTTTGCACATCTGTTCAGAACATGTCACCTCACTTTCCGTCCCAATGACAAATGTTTTTGGAAAAGTGGGGTTTTAATTGAAACAAGGATTGGTGATAAAGCATCAGTAGAGAGGAGATACCTTTTTCCCAAATTAAATCTAACAGGATAGAATTTTCCTTCCTAGGGGTAGATTTCCTCTCACTTCCTGTTTTCTCTTGCCGTTTGCAAGTAGGAGTCGTTTGTAAGTTGGATGTTTGAAAGTAGGGGCCTGCCGTATATACTCTGCAGAAATTTGCCCTATTAGATATTGGTGTAGCCACAAGACTGGTGGGCACAGGAATGGGCCCTGCTGTGAGTTAATAGATCAAGATTTGTACTTGCATGCACCTGTTGAACCGGGCAGAAAAATTGGGCCTTTGGTGGTGGTGGTGGTGGTGGTGGACGGTGTTGCCACAAGACTGTAAGCCCTCACAGTTACTCTTGGTGGGTGCAGGAATGGGCCCTGCTGTGAGTTATTAGATCAAGATTTGTAATTGCATGCACCTGTTGAACAGGGCAGAAAAATTGGGCCTTTGGTGGTGGTGGTGGTGGTGGACGGTGTTGCCATAAGACTGTAGGCCCTCATAGTTACTCTTGGTGGGCGCAGGAATGGGCCCTGCTGTGAACTATTAGATCAAGATTTGTAATTACACGCCCCTGTTAAACAGGGGCTGAAAAATTGTGCCTTAGGCATTGGTGCTGGTGCCACAACACTGCAACCCCTCACAGATACTGTACTTGGAGCACAGCAGTCACACCTGTTGCGAAGCATCTTTTTAAAAAATTGTAATTACACGCCCCTGTTATACAGGGGCTGAAAAATTGTGCCTTAGGCACTGGTGCTGGTGCCACAACACTGCAACCCCTCACAGATACTGTACTCTGAGCACAGCAATGAGACCTGTTGCAAAGCATTGCCTAAAAATTGTAATTACACGCCCCAACAGGGGCTGAAAAATTGTGCCTTAGGCACTGGTGCTGGTGCCACAACACTGCAACCCCTCACAGATACTGTACTCTGAGCACAGCAGTCACACCTGTTGCGAACCATCTTTTTAAAAAATTGTAATTACACGCCCCTGTTATACAGGGGCTGAAAAATTGTGCCTTAGGCACTGGTGCTGGTACCACAACACTGCAACCCCTCACAGATACTGTACTCTGAGCACAGCAATGAGACCTGTTGCAAAGCATTGCCTAAAAATTGTAATTACACGCCCCAACAGGGGCTGAAAAATTGTGCCTTAGGCACTGGTGCTGGTGCCACAACACTGCAACCCCTCACAGATACTGTACTCTGAGCACAGCAGTCACACCTGTTGCGAAGCATCTTTTTAAAAAATTGTAATTACACGCCCCTGTTATACAGGGGCTGAAAAATTGTGCCTTAGGCACTGGTGTGGTGGCATGGATCATTGAGGAGGAGGAAGAGGATAGTCAGTGAACATAACAGGACAGTCACTCAGCATCAGCATAGGCAGTCTTGAAGGGATGTGACATTATAAATTATTCCGTTATATCCGCTTCAGGTGTCTGGTAGCTGGTGGTGATCCAAGACTGATTCATTTTTATGAAGGTCAGTCGATCAACCGAGTCGGTGGACAGGCGCACCCTATGATCGGTGACAAATCCTCCAGCAGCACTGAATGTGCGTTCGGAAAGAACGCTGGATGCAGGACAGGCCAGTAGCTCAATTGCATACTGTGCAAGCTCTGGCCAGTGATCCATCCTCAGGACCCAGTAAGCCAGAGGATTTTCGGTGGGAAAGGTGTCCAAGTCTGACCTTGCCCCTAGGTATTCCTGCACCATGTATATCAGACGCTGGCGATGGTTGCTGGAACCGATCATACCTTGGGGCTGCGGACTAAAAAATTGTCTGAACGCATCGGTCAGACGTCCACCTTCCCCACCGCTCCTTCTGCTACTGACCGAAGCCTCAGCAACTCGTCGTCCAGGACCAGGAGTTTGTAACCTCCCAGTTTCTGGGAACGCGTTGCACAGACCTTTCTGCAAGGCCTCCCTGAGATGTCTCATCCTCTGCTCCCTCTGCGACGGCAAGATAAGGTCCGCAACCTTACCCTTGTACCGTGGATCAAGGAGAGTGGCCAGCCAGTAATGGTCACTCTCCTTGATCCGAAGAACACGAGGATCCTTCCGCAGGCTTTGCAGGATCAGGGAGGCCATGCAGCGTAGGTTAGCTGAGGCATTCGGTCCGGAGTCTTCTGGGTCACTGAGGATGACATGATCGCCAGCCACCTCCTCCCAGCCACGTACAAGTCCACTGGTTTGTTGGGACTGTACATCATCCCTAAAAGACTGCTGCTGCTGATGCTGAGTGCCAGGCTCCACCTCCATGCTCACACAATCCTCCTCCTCCTCCTCCTCCTCTTCCTGTGTGATGGGTGGGACAGAAGGAACATTGTCTGGATAAAGGGGGCCTTGAGAGACAAGGAAGTCCTCCTCTTCCTGCCTCTGTTCTGCCTCAAGTGCCCTGTCCATTATCCCACGCAGCGTATGCTCCAACAGGTGGACAAGAGGTACAGTGTCACTGATGCATGCACTGTCACTGCTCACCATCCTCGTGGCCTCCTCAAATGGTGAGAGGACAGTGCATGCATCCCTGATCATGCTCCACTGGCGTGGGGAAAAAAAGCCAAGCTCCCCTGACCCTGTCCTGGTGCCGTAGTCGCAAAGGTACTCATTGATGGCCCTCTGCTGCGTGTGCAGTCGCTGCAGCATGGCCAACGTTGAGTTCCACCTGGTGGGCATGTCACATATTAGGCGGTTCTTGGGCAGGTTCAGCTCCTTTTGCAGCTCAGTCAGCCGAGCACTGGCATTATAAGATCGGCGGAAATGCACACAGACTTTCCTGGCCTGCCTCAGGACATCCTGTAAGCCTGGGAACCTGCCCAAGAACCGCTGCACCACCAGGTTGAGGACGTGAGCCATACAGGGCACATGGGTGAGCTGCCCCTGTCGCAGGGCGGAGAGGAGGTTGGTGCCATTATCAGAAACGACCATTCCTGGCTTAAGCTGGCGTGGCGTCAACCACCTCTCGGCCTGCCCCTGCAGAGCTGCCAGAACCTCTGGCCCAGTGTGGCTCCTGTCCCCCAAACACACCAGCGCAAGCACGGCATGGCATCTTTTTGCCTGCGTACTCGCGTAGCCCCTTGTACGCCTATGGAGCACCGCTGGTTCCGAGGACAGAGCACTCGAAGAGGACATGGAGGAAGAAGAAGAGGAGGGGGTGGAGGAGAGAGGTGTGTCACAACCAGTAGTAGCATTTTGGAGGCGTGGTGGCGGAACAACCTCCAACACTACTGCACCTTGTCCTGCATCCCTCCCAGCTACCAATAGAGTGACCCAATGGGCCGTGAAAGAAAGATAACGTCCCTGTCCATGCCTGCTGGACCATGAGTCAGCGGTAATATGCACCTTACCGCTGACCGCCCTGTCCAGCGAGGCATGGACATTGCCTTCCACATGCCAGTAGAGAGACGGAATTGCCTTCCGTGAGAAAAAGTGGCGTTTGGGAACCTGCCACTGAGGAACCGCACATTGAACAAACTCACGGAAGGGGGCCGAGTCTATCAACTGAAAAGGCAGCAGTTGAAGTGCTAGCAATTTAGCCAAGCTAGCATTCAACCGCTGGGCATGTGGATGGCTGGGAGTATACTTCTTTCGACGGTCCAGCAGCTGGGGCAGGGAAATTTGCCTGCTACAATCGGACGTCGGTGTACTGCAAGTACTTGGTTGTGACACACCTAATTCTACACCTTCAGTCCTCTCAGAGCAGCTTTCAGAGAGGACTGAAGATATAGTGGGGATGGAGATCCCAGCTGATGAGGAGCAAGGAGAGGTCCGCTTTGTTCTTTGGTGTGGGTCTTTTATGTGTGCTTGCCAACGAGCTGCATGGCAGGTCGACATATGTCTGCTCATGCTTGTGGTGCCCAAGCGGCTGATGTTTTGGCCACGCGAGATACGCTTGAGACAAATATTGCAAATAGCAGTGGTGCGATCTGATGCACTCGTCTCAAAAAAGGCCCACACCAAAGAACTTTTGTGATAACGTGCAGAGGCAGCGCCCTGCACAGGCGGAGCTCTGCGGTGTGGTACAGTTGCTGTGCTGGCCTCTAGCTGGCCTCCAGGGGGCATCCTGCCTCGTTGGACATGTGACGCTGCATCCTCCTCCTCCTCCTCCTCTCTCCCTTCAGGCACCCACGTGGAGTCAGTGACCTCATCATCCCCTCCCTCTTCACCACTAGAGCAAACCTGGCAGTAAGCTGCAGCTGGTGGAACACTACTGCCAGATTGCTGTCCTTCAGCATCCCCTTTCTCTGCGCGCACACTACTGACTTCCTCAAGCTGGGTATCATCATCCGAGCCTTCGAATCGTTGGGCATCCTCCTGGAGCATGTACCCAACACTGTGCTCAAACAGTTCGGGGGACTCCTCAGGAGGACATGGTGGGTCTAGGGAAGGGGTGGCTGATGATGCCATTGAGTACGCGTTGGCAGCTGCTCTGCCAGTACCCTGAGCCTGGGTGAGAGAGGATGAGGAGGATGAGGAGGGCTTGGTCATCCATTCTACCAAGCCTTCGGCATGATGCGGCTCCACATGTCCAGCTGCCGAAAACAAAGACAAGCGTGTCCCATGGCCACGTGCTGATGACGATGCACGACCACGTCCACGGCCAGCACTGTTGTCTCTAGAAACAGAGCCTGCCTGCCCTGTGTTCTTGCCTCGGCACGCTCTGCCTCTCCTTGGCAGTCTTCCAGCCATTGTAGTCGGTAGTGTATATAGTATAAAAAATAGAACTCCTATGTGTGCTCACAACACACTGTAGGTCCTATGGGTGCTGACACTAACACACTATAGGTACTATGTGTGCTGCTGACAAGAAAATATAGGAGCTCTGTTTGCTGCCACTAACACACTAGAAGTCCTATGGGTGCTGCCGAGAAGAAAATATAGGAGCTCTGTTTGCTGCCACTAACACACTAGAAGTCCTATGGGTGCTGCTGAGAAGAAAATATAGGAGCTCTGTTTGCTGCCACTAACACACTAGAAGTCCTATGGGTGCTGCTGAGAAGAAAATATAGGAGCTCTGTGTGATGCCACTAACACACTAGAAGTCCTATGGGTGCTGCTGAGAAGAAAATATAGGAGCTCTGTTTGCTGCCACTAACACACTAGAAGTCCTATGGGTGCTGCTGAGAAGAAAATATAGGAGCTCTGTGTGATGCCACTAACACACTAGAATTCCTATGGGTGCTGCTGAGAAGAAAATATAGGAGCTCTGTTTGCTGCCACTAACACACTAGAAGTCCTATGGGTGCTGCTGAGAAGAAAATATAGGAGCTCTGTGTGATGCCACTAACACACTAGAATTCCTATGGGTGCTGCTGAGAAGAAAATATAGGAGCTCTGTTTGCTGCCACTAACACACTAGAAGTCCTATGGGTGCTGCTGAGAAGAAAATATAGGAGCTCTGTTTGCTGCCACTAACACACTAGAAGTCCTATGGGTGCTGCTGAGAAGAAAATATAGGAGCTCTGTTTGCTGCCACTAACACACTAGAAGTCCTATGGGTGCTGCTGAGAAGAAAATATAGGAGCTCTGTTTGCTGCCACTAACACACTAGAAGTCCTATGGGTGCTGCTGAGAAGAAAATATAGGAGCTCTGTTTGCTGCCACTAACACACTAGAAGTCCTATGGGTGCTGCTGAGAAGAAAATATAGGAGCTCTGTGTGATGCCACTAACACACTAGAATTCCTATGGGTGCTGCTGAGAAGAAAATATAGGAGCTCTGTTTGCTGCCACTAACACACTAGAAGTCCTATGGGTGCTGCTGAGAAGAAAATATAGGAGCTCTGTGTGATGCCACTAACACACTAGAATTCCTATGGGTGCTGCTGAGAAGAAAATATAGGAGCTCTGTTTGCTGCCACTAACACACTAGAAGTCCTATGGGTGCTGCTGAGAAGAAAATATAGGAGCTCTGTTTGCTGCCACTAACACACTAGAAGTCCTATGGGTGCTGCTGAGAAGAAAATATAGGAGCTCTGTTTGCTGCCACTAACACACTAGAAGTCCTATGGGTGCTGCTGAGAAGAAAATATAGGAGCTCTGTGTGATGCCACTAACACACTAGAAGTCCTATGGGTGCTGCTGAGAAGAAAATATAGGAGCTCTGTTTGCTGCCACTAACACACTAGAAGTCCTATGGGTGCTGCTGAGAAGAAAATATAGGAGCTCTGTGTGATGCCACTAACACACTAGAATTCCTATGGGTGCTGCTGAGAAGAAAATATAGGAGCTCTGTTTGCTGCCACTAACACACTAGAAGTCCTATGGGTGCTGCTGAGAAGAAAATATAGGAGCTCTGTGTGATGCCACTAACACACTAGAATTCCTATGGGTGCTGCTGAGAAGAAAATATAGGAGCTCTGTTTGCTGCCACTAACACACTAGAAGTCCTATGGGTGCTGCTGAGAAGAAAATATAGGAGCTCTGTTTGCTGCCACTAACACACTAGAAGTCCTATGGGTGCTGCTGAGAAGAAAATATAGGAGCTCTGTTTGCTGCCACTAACACACTAGAAGTCCTATGGGTGCTGCTGAGAAGAAAATATAGGAGCTCTGTGTGATGCCACTAACACACTAGAAGTCCTATGGGTGCTGCTGAGAAGAAAATATAGGAGCTCTGTTTGCTGCCACTAACACACTAGAAGTCCTATGGGTGCTGCTGAGAAGAAAATATAGGAGCTCTGTGTGATGCCACTAACACACTAGAAGTCCTATGGGTGCTGCTGAGAAGAAAATATAGGAGCTCTGTTTGCTGCCACTAACACACTAGAAGTCCTATGGGTGCTGCTGAGAAGAAAATATAGGAGCTCTGTGTGATGCCACTAACACACTAGAATTCCTATGGGTGCTGCTGAGAAGAAAATATAGGAGCTCTGTGTGATGCCACTAACACACTAGAAGTCCTATGGGTGCTGCTGAGAAGAAAATATAGGAGCTCTGTTTGCTGCCACTAACACACTAGAAGTCCTATGGGTGCTGCTGAGAAGAAAATATAGGAGCTCTGTTTGCTGCCACTAACACACTAGAAGTCCTATGGGTGCTGCTGAGAAGAAAATATAGGAGCTCTGTTTGCTGCCACTAACACACTAGAAGTCCTATGGGTGCTGCTGAGAAGAAAATATAGGAGCTCTGTTTGCTGCCACTAACACACTAGAAGTCCTATGGGTGCTGTTGGGGTGCAATGCTGTGCTAACAGCACTGCGGTTGGTACTACTGCAATACTGTACTAACAGTAAGCACGCACCAGACTAATCCCCAGCAGCAGCTAATAACACACTAACTGTGCAATCAGCAGCAATGAACGATCAATGACTTAGGTAGCAATGGTTTAGCAAAGAAATAGCCAATGGTTTAGCAAAGAAGAGCAAATCTTTCAGTATCAAGCAAAGACTGAATCAGCAGACTAATCTCTCCTAAAGCCGGAACTCATGTGACCGGGGCCGATGGCGTGGCGGCCTTTTAAATGGTGGGGCGTGTACTAAAGCCCCTGAGCTGTAATTGGCTACAGGCGTCCTGCCTGTAGCCAATTATTGCTCTCCGAGTTTCGGGCGCTGTGATTGGCCAAGCATGCGGGGTCACAGTGCATGCTTGGCCAATCATCAGCCAGCAATGCACTGCGCCGGCCGCGCCGGCCGTAATGCATTGCGGGGCCGCTCGCATCACACGAATGTGATGCGAACGGCCCAAATAGTTCTGGGCTCGACGAGCGAGCGAACGCCCGATGTTCGATTCGAACATGGGTTCGAATCGAGCACCGGGCCCATCCCTAGTGTCAAGATTTGGATAGTGATTGAATGTGGGGCCAAAAGAAGAAAACAGATTCCAGGATTACACCTGGCTTGCTGAAAGCGAATGATAGTTGTGCCATTAATCTTGATGGAAAAGTCAGGGGAGAGGGCACGGGAGGAGGGAAGAAATATTATGAGCTCAGTTTTGGAAAGTCTGAGCTTGAGAAAGTATTACGATATCCATACTGATATGTTTGTTATTAAATTGATGATGCACAAGGAGACTAATAGGGTGAGCTGAAGAGTAGAAAGATAGATTTGGGTGTCGTCAGCATAGAAATATGGTTTTGGAAACCATGGGAGGTTGACCCAGGGAGGAAGTGTAGGTAGAGAATAGAAGAGGTCCAAGGACAGAACCTTGGGGGGGAACCCAATGGAAAGAGAAAAAGGAGAGGAGGAGGTAGAGTTGTAAGTGATGCTGAAGGTGCAGTGAGATAGGCATGAGAAAAAAGTCACAGAGGTCAACAATTTAGTACTGATCCCTGATGTAGGACTGTCCCATTTCTATAAATATAAGCTGGTCAATTGTATCTGGGAAGGGCAGGTACTTTTCCCTTTCAGAAAACTAAATGCAAGGAAAGGAAAGGAAACCGGCAGCACTGCAGCCCAGCAGCTTGACTGCAAGCTGGACAAGCTCAGGTCACTGGTCTATGATGAACACAAAGTAGTGAAGTGGGTCATCTGTTGTCAGGATGATGGAGATGGGTGTCTCTGCCTGCCAATGCCAGGTCACAGCCCTCAGGATTGCCCCAGCAGGGAGAGAGCAGGCAGGAAGCAGATAAAGCAGACAAGGAACAAGCAGAAGCGTAGTTGATGAACAAGCTAAGGGTCCATACAGAGTAGTAGCTGGAGTAGATCAGACAGAAGCATAGTCTAGGAACAAGCCAAAGGTCAGTAACGTGTGATAGGGAAGATAAGGACAGCAGCAGGAGTGGCAAGAGCGAGATATTTACAACACAAGGGGTTAATCAAGCGCACTCGGGATAAGGGTGTATATACAAAACGAATATGGGAACAGCGGTAAAATGATTAGGAGGAATAAACTCATAAGATCAATGTCATATTAGTCCATACTTATAAGAATGACTAGTCCACAAAGAAGGCTGCCGGCTGACAGATAGAAGGGATCTGAAATAGTACAAGAAAAACAAAAAAGCAGCGCCTTCTGAGCGTAGCAATCAGTTAAAATTTATTGAAACATAAAATCAATAACTGGTAATCCACTCACAAGAGGAGAATATAAGTGAGCTTATCTGTATGAAGACTGGGATAGTTGGAATCATCCGCTCATCCCGGGCATGTGAAGCTGTGTATCCAGAGGTGGAGGGGAGATGGTGTCTCTGGACCTCCTCTCAAGAGTCGCCGATTATGCCGTAGAGTGGAACTGCTCACTCGCAATGGAGGAACGGAGGACGACTTTGCTGGAACACAACGACAGAGTACATCCGGGTCGTGGGGTCAGCGTGGGGTCAGCGGGGAGGATGCAGAGTTCTGTACCCAAAAATGGATGGATACTGTCGCCCAACAAAGGGTTATTCAATATATTACCTGTCTCTCCAAAATTACAGATTTAATTCTATCACTTCAGTCATGTATCACATCATTGCCCATCTCATGGCTGAGAAAATTAAAACTAAACACAAAATTTCAAGAAGATATTCTCATTGGAACCAAACTACACAAAATTCGTAGAGATTTTGATGATTACAACACCAACAGAGTGTTCTGTTGGAAGAAATCTAGAACTCCTCATTTAGGTCCGTCTGGACTAGGGATGAGCTTCGTGTTCGAGTCGAACATACATTCGACTCGAACATCGGCTGTTCGATAGTTCGGCGAAGATCGAACGATTTGGGCCGTTCGCGCCAAATTCGAGTGACGCGAACGGCCCACAATGCACTACGCCATCGCAGTGTCATCCAGGCGCTGTGATTGGCCAAGCATGCACTGTGACCCCGCATGCTTGGCCAATCACAGCGCCGGCAGCGAGGAGAGCAATGATTGGCCACAGGCAGGATGCCTGTGGCCAATTATTGCTGAGGGTGTTTAGTACACGCCCCACACTATAAAAGACCGCCAGCACGGCGGCCTAGTGTAGTGTGTTCCGGAGCAGGGAAAGAGAAGCATAGGCAGGGACAGTGACATTTTTTTTTCTTGCTTAACCCGGATTCCTTTAGTTTAGGGAAAGAGAAGGATAGGTAGGGAGAGTGTCAGTCTGTTTTACTGTGCTAAACCTTGTTTGTAGGGACAGGGAAGGACAGTGAGGGAAATTCTCATTGTGCTATACTGTGCTAAAGCATTCCTCATCAACCATCTTTAAAAAAAAAAAATTATAGGGACAGAAAACTATAGGTAGGGAGAGTGTCAGTGTGTTTTACTGTGCTAAACCTTGTTTGTAGGGACAGGGAAGGACAGTGAGGGAAATTCTCATTGTGCTATACTGTGCTAAAGCATTCCTCATCAACCATCTTTAAAAAAAATTTTTTTATGGGGACAGAAAACTATAGGTAGGGAGAGTGTCAGTGTGTTTTACTGTGCTAAACCTTGTTTGTAGGGACAGGGAAGGACAGCGAGGGAAATTCTCATTGTGCTATAGCATTCCTCATCAACCATTTTTAAAAAAAAAAATTTTTATAGGGACAGAAAACTATAGGTAGGGAGAGTGTCAGTGTGTTTTACTGTGCTAAACCTTGTTTGTAGGGACAGGGAAGGACAGTGAGGGAAATTCTCATTGTGCTATACTGTGCTAAAGCATTCCTCATCAACCATCTTTAAAAAAACATTTTTTATAGGGACAGAAAACTATAGGTAGGGAGAGTGTCAGTGTGTTTTACTGTGCTAAACCTTGTTTGTAGGGACAGGGAAGGACAGTGAGGGAAATTCTCATTGTGCTATACTGTGCTAAAGCATTCCTCATCAACCATCTTTGAAATCCTTGTTTTTTGGACAGTCAGGGAAATTGTCATTGTGCTATTCTGTGCGAAAGCAATCATCCTCAACCATATTTAGAAATCCTTAAGTAAAGGGACAGAGAAGGACACCTGAAGGTAGCCCTTATTGCTTTTTTTCCCATCTCCCTGCAGGCCATCCATTAGAATGTCTGGAAGGCAAACAAGGAGAGGCAGACAGTCAGGAGGCAATAAAAGAGGGCAAGCAGGCTCTGTGTCTGGGGGCAACAGTGCTGGTCGTGGACGCGGTGCATTGTCATCAGCACATGGCCATGGGACACGCTTGTCCTTCTTTTCGGCAGCTGGACATGTTGAGCCACATCATGCCGAAGACTTGGTAGAGTGGATGACCAAGCCCTCCTCCTCCTCCTCATCCTCTCTCACCCAGGCTCAGGGTACTGGCAAAGCAGCTGCCAAACCGTCCTCTTCCCTGGTATCAATGTCAGACTCATCATCAGTCACTCCTTCCCTAGACCCACCATGTCCTCCTCCTGAGGAGTCCCCCGAACTGTTTGAGCACAGTGTTGGGTACATGCTCCAGGAGGATGCCCAGCGTTTCGAAGGGTCTGATGATGAAACCCAGCTAGAGGAAGGCAGTAGCGTGAGAGCAGACAGAGGGGATGCTCAAGAAGGACACCAATCTGGCAGTCATGTTCCAGCAGCTGCAGCATACTGCCAGATTGGCTCCAGTGATGAGGAGGGAGGGGATGATGAGGTCACTGACTCCACGTGGGTGCCTAATAGGAGAGAGGAGGAGGAGGAGGATGAGGAGGAGGCACATCTCCAACGTGGCAGGATGCCCTTTGGTGGCCAGCGTAAGGGCAGTACACCGACGGAATCACACCGCAGAGCTCCGCCTGTGCAGGGCGCTGCCTCTGCCCGTCATTCAAAAAGTTCTTTGGTGTGGGCCTTTTTTGAGGCTAGTGCATCAGATCGCACAGCTGCTGTTTGCAACATATGTCTCAAGCGTATATCGCGTGGCCAAAACATCAGCCGCTTGGGTACCACATGCCTGACCAGACATATGTTGACCTGCCATGCAGCTCGTTGGCAAGCCTACCTCAAAGACCCACACCAAAGAACAAAGCGGACCTCTCCTTGCACCGCATCAGCTGGGATCTCCAACCCCACTATAACTTCAGTCCTCTCTGAAACATGCACTGAGAGGAATGAAGGTGTAGAATTAGGTGTGTCACAGCCAAGTACTTGCGGCCACTCTGCTAGCAGTACACCGACGTCCGATTCTAGCAGGCAAATTTCCCTGCCCCAGCTGCTGGACCGTCGAAAGAAGTTCACTCCCAGCCATCCACATGCCCAGCGGTTGAATGCTAGCTTGGCTAAATTGCTAGCGCTTCAACTGCTGCCTTTTCAGTTGGTAGACTCGGCCCCCTTCCGTGAGTTTGTGCAATGTGCGGTTCCTCAGTGGCAGGTTCCCAAACGCCACTTTTTCTCACAGAAGGCGATTCCGGCTCTCTACCGACATGTGGAAGGCAATGTCTTGGCCTCGCTGGACAGGGCGGTCAGCGGTAAGGTGCATATTACCGCTGACTCATGGTCCAGCAGGCATGGACAGGGACGTTACCTTTCTTTCACGGCCCATTGGGTCACTCTTTTGGCAGCTGGGAAGGACAAGGTGCAGTAATGTTGGAGGTTGTTCCACCGCCACGCCTCCAAAATGCTACTACTGGTTGTGACACACCTCTCTCCTCCACCCCCTCCTCTTCTTCTTCCTCCATGGCCTCTTCCTGTGCTTTGTCCTCTGAACCAGCGGTGCTCCGTAGGCGTTCAAGGGGCTACGCAAGTACGCAGGCAAAAAGATGCCATGCCGTGCTTGCGCTGGTGTGTTTGGGGGACAGAAGCCACACTGGGGCAGAGGTCCTGTCTGCTCTGCAGGGCCAGGCCAAGAGGTGGTTGACGCTACGCCAGCTTAAGCCAGGAATGGTGGTTTGCGACAATGGCACCAACCTCCTCTCCGCCCTCCGACAGGGACAACTGACCCATGTGCCCTGTATGGCTCACGTCCTTAACCTGGTGGTGCAGCGGTTCTTGGGCAGGTACCCGGGCTTACAGGATGTCCTGAGGCAGGCCAGGAAAGTCTGTGTGCATTTCCGCAGATCTTATAATGCCAGTGCTCGCCTGGCTGAGCTGCAAAAGGAGTTGAACCTGCCCAAGAACCGCCTTATATGTGACATGCCCACCAGGTGGAACTCAACGCTGGCCATGCTGCAGCGGCTGCACACGCAGCAGAGGGCCATCAATGAGTACCTGTGCGACTACGGCACCAGGACAGGGTCAGGGGAGCTTGTTTTTTTTTCTCCACGCCAGTGGGCATGATCAGGGATGCATGCACTGTCCTGGCACCATTTGAGGAGGCCACGAGGATGGTGACAGTGCATGCATCAGTGACACTGTACCTCTTGTCCACCTGTTGGAGCACACGCTGCGTGGAATAATGGACAGGGCACTTGAGGCAGAACAGAGGCAGGAAGAGGAGGACTTCCTTGCCTCTCAAGGCCCCCTTTACCCAGACAGTGTTCCTTCTGTCCCACCCATCGCACAGGAAGAGGACGAGGAGGAGGAGGAGGAGGAGGATTGTGTCAGCATGGAGGTGGAGCCTGGCACTCAGCAGCATCAACAGCAGCAGTCTTTTAGGGATGATTTACAGTCCCAAGAAACCCGTGGACTTGTACGTGGCTGGGAGGAGGTGGCTGCGGATCATGTCGTCCTTAGTGACCCAGAGGACTCCGGACCGAATGCCTCAGCTAACCTACGCTGCATGGCCTCCCTGATCCTGCAAAGTCTGCGGAAGGATCCTCGTATTCTTCGGATCAAGGAGAGGGACCATTACTGGCTGGCCACTCTCCTTGATCCACGGTACAAGGGTAAGGTTGCGGACCTTATGTTACCGTCGCAGAGGGAGCAGAGGATGAGACAACTCCGGGAGGCCTTGCAGAAAGGTCTGTGCAACGCGTTCCCAGAGACTGGGAGGTTACAAACTCCTGGTCCTGGACAACGAGTTGCTGAGGCTTCGACCAGTCAAAGAAGGAGCGGTGGGGAAGGTGGCCGTCTGACCGATGCGTTCAGACAATTCTTTAGTCCGCAGCCCCAAAGTATGATCGGTTCCAGCAACCATCGCCAGCGTCTGATAAACATGGTGCAGGAATATCTAGGGGCAAGGTCAGACTTGGACACCTTCTCCACCGAAAATCCTCTGGCTTACTGGGTCTTGAGGATGGATCACTGGCCAGAGCTTGCACAGTATGCAATTGAGCTACTGGCCTGTCCTGCATCCAGCGTTCTTTCGGAACGCACATTCAGTGCTGCTGGAGGATTTGTCACGGATCACAGGGTGCGCCTGTCTACCGACTCGGTTGATCGACTGACTTTCATCAAGATGAACCAGTCTTGGATCACCACCAGCTACCACACACCTGATGCTGATATAACAGACTAATTGATTTTAACATGTCACATCCCTTCAAGACTGATGCTGATGCTGAGTGCCTGTGCTGTTATGTTGACTGGCTATCCTCCTCCTCCGAGTCCTCAATGATACGATTGATGATGATAGCTTGGAAGATCATTTTTGTTTATGGGTGCCGCCACCAGTGCCTAACGCCCAATTTTTCAGCCCCTGTTTAACAGGGGCGTGTAATTACAATTTTTGAAGCAATACTTTGCAACAGGGCTCATTGCTGTGCTCCAAGTACAGTATCTGTGAGGGGTTGCAGTGTTGTGCCACCAGTGCCTAAGGCCCAATTTTTCAGCCCCTGTTCAACAGGGGCATGTAATTACAATTCTTGATCTAATAATTCACAGCAGGGCCCATTGCTGCACCCACCAAGAGTAACTGTCAGGGCTTACAGTGTCGTGGCACCAGCACCACCATCAAAGGCCCAATTTTTACTACCACTGTTCAACAATTATATGTAATTACAATTCCTGATATAATAGTTGACAGCAGGGCGTTCCAGCACCAACCAAGAGTAACTGTGAGTGCTTACAGTGTTGTGCCAACACCAACAACTAAGGGGCCTATTTCTGCAGAGTATATACGGCAGGTCCCTACTTTCAAACATCCAACTTACAAACGACTCCTACTTGCAAACGCAAGAAGACAACAGGAAGTGAGAGGAAATCTACCCCTAGGAAGGAAAATTCTCTCCTGTAAGAATTAATATGGGAGAAAGGTGTCTCCTCTGTACTGATGCTTTATCACCAATCCTTGTTTCAAGAAAAACACCACATTTCAAAAACAGTTGTCATTGGGACGGAAAGTGAGGTGAAATGTTCTGAACAGGGGCACAGACAGCAAAACAAATGTTACAGGGGTGATAACCCTTACCTATGTTTTCCAAAAAGTTTAAAAATAGATTTTTGGGCTGGAGCTACACTTAAACAATGTACCTGTTCAAAATTACAAACAGATTCTACATAAGAACAAACCTACAGTCCCTGTCTTGTATGCACCGCCTGTATACGGCTGTTCAGAGTATATAGGGCCTTTTTTATTTTATGTGCGGGGTTCCCCTTAATATCCATACAAGACCCAAAGGGGCTGGTAATGGGCTGGGGTAGGGGGGGGGGGGTCATGGGGTAGCTATGCCATTTTTCTTAAAGATTTTCATCCATATTACCGGGACCAGACATTACATTAAAGCCGCAAGCAGTTTTAAATGGCTTTTTTTTCCTTTAGAAGTGTCATTTTGTGCAGGGACAGTTCTAAACACGGGAAACACGTGGCACTTCACAGGCATACTTTAGACACCCCCCAGGTGCGATATTTAAAGGAATATTTGACTTTTTTTTTTCACTTTATGCATCATTAAAATGACTGCTCCCGAAAAACGACCGTTTTTAAAACTTCTTTTTGCATTGATACATGTACCCTGGTGCAGAACCCGGGTTCCCAAACCCTTTTTTAGGACAATAACATGCATAATAGTCGTTATAATTAGCACTTTAGAATTTGAACGTTCGCATCCATTGTATTTAATAGGGTTCTAATGTTCGTACGAACTTTCGGTCCATTCGCGGGTTCTGGTGCGAACCGAACCCGGGGGTGTTCGGCTCATCACTAGTCTGGACCCAATAATGATCACCTTGGTCCAGATAGGCTCAACTGTCTTATACCGTTGATGGATTGTGTACCTAGGCCAACCATTAGACCATTGCCTAACACACCTCGTTTTCATATGAATAACTACGGCCATCCCCTTCCATCTTTTAAACCATATTCACGTCCTATTACTAAAAAATACACTAATTCTGTTACACATATATCTACAGATGATTCATCTTCTATTCAATTTTCCACTACGATTGATTCCAGACCCATTGAACTTGTTCCTCCTATCAACACTTCACCTCTGAATAGTATATCTCATGGTGATACTGTTGTATCTCGTCTTGTAACATCTAACTTTGATTCCCCCACCAACATCTCGGCTGAGATACATCACCCCTCTCTGGGAGGGGTTGATGCTATTCCCAGTATGACAGTCCCCACATTTGATCTATCCCCACCTATTGATAGTATAATTCACCTTGGGCACACTGTGGGACCGTGTATCCCAGGCTCTCCTTCCCCTTCCTCTTTTTTAGTGGTTGCCCCCCTCCCTTGCCCAAAAAGAAAGCTCGTCACAGAGGCAGGAGAGGGGGACGACGTAGACACAGAAAGGAGGGGGAAATTTCGAAGACTGTGAGGATATTCAATCTCTCCAGTCATACATTGTCGAAATCCGAAGAGCTGCTCCTTGCTCGAGGTCTTACATTTGCCCCTACAGCATCTCCCAACCCATTTACTCTATTTTTAGACCTTAATAGATTCATCAGAAACATTACAGTAAAACGATTTTTCAATATGAAGGTTGATAAAGATTCCCCTGCTGATGAGGATGTCCTAGACACCCCTATTGACGCATGTTTTGCTGTGGATCATTCCTTAGACTGTGACTTGCCGGACTGCATGGCCTCTGATCACCTGGGTCTCCTTCATACGGATGACCCAGATGACCTTGCTGAGTTGCTCACTCAACATCTGTCCACTTCTCCACCTGTCCAGAAGACAAAATTTAGACCCAAGTCCATCTTTTATCCCACGTTCGCCAAAGGACCCTATATCCAGAGTTTCTATCAAGTAGTCTATGCAGAGACTTTGCGGATGTGCCAACAATGTTCCATACATAAATTTTCCACCAACTTGTCGATAGCCGAAAATATTGCTTTGAAAAGTCTTATAAACAACAAAGAACTTATAATTAGATCAGCTGATAAAGGGGGAGGGATAGTGGTCCAAAACCGTGTAGACTATCAATCAGAGAGTGCTCGGTTACTCTCTGATGATACAATTTATTTAAGGCTTGCCTGTGACCCTTTACCAGTATTCTCCACGGAAGCACATGATTTGGTCAACAAAGCCAAAGCCGAGGGATTAGTGACCAATATAGAGGTCGCCTTTCTTCTGCATGACTTTTATAAGAGACCTTATTTCTACCATCTTCCCAAGGTCCATAAAAGTCTTGCCAATCCCCCAGGGAGACCAATTGTAGCGGCTATGGAAAGTGTAACCAGCTATTTTTCCATATATATTGACCATTTCCTACAGCCCCTAGTTAATAATCTCCCTTCATACATTAAAGATGGCATAACATTACTTCAAATGCTACAGCAATATAGATGGGAACCGTCTTACCGTTGGCTATCGTTGGATGTAGTGTCTCTCTATACGTCCATTCCGCATAAAGTAGGCCTACATGCCACACAGTATTTCCTCAATGAGGATCCACTCCTCAATAATAGACAGGCCAATTTCTTACTTGAAATGTTGGATTATTGCCTCAACCATAATTACTTTGAGGCTAATGGCCAATTCTATATCCAAATTCAGGGGACAGCTATGGGGGCCAATTTTGCCCCCAGCTATGCTAACCTCACTATGGGGTATTGGGAACACCATAACATTTGGCAAAATAACCCATATGCCTCCCACCTAGTATTTTATGGTCGTTATATAGATGACGTGGTCATCATCTGGGATGGGCCTGATACACTAGTCCCAGGGTTCCTACAACACTGCAATTCCAATAATATGGGTCTTTCTTTTACTTATGTGACAGATGAGAATACATTGGCCTTCTTGGACCTTGAGCTCTTTCATGAAGACCATGCGGTCTGTGCACAGAACTACACCAAGCCCACTGCAGGTAACTCTTTCCTGCATTATGGGAGTTGTCACCATCCACGATGGGTGAACAACATACCCAAGAGCCAGTTCTGTAGACAGACATAATTGTACTCGGCCACAGGACTACATTTCCTATGGCTCAAAGCTTAAAATAAAATTTCTTGAGAAGGGTTACCCCGACGAGTTAGTAGAGGGTGCCTATCGACATTATCTCAATGCTGACGTGAGAGAAAAAAGAGCTAAGAGTACAGACGACAACACTCAACCAGTCCGCTTCGTCACCCAATTCCATAGCCAATTCAGGAGAATGGAAAGGATTTTGGTTAAACATTGGTCCATATTGAAGGAGGACCCTTACTTAAAAAGTACACTCACAGAGCGCCCTGTAGTTAGTTATAGAAAGGCCAAAAACATCAAGGCCCTGATAGCCCCGAGCAAAATTAAAACATTAGGGCCTTCTACCAGTGCATCCCTGACATTCTTTAATTTGAAGGGTATGTATCAGTGTAAGAAGGCACTATGCCTTACGTGTAAGCATGTCAACCACAGACAGAAAGAGTTTACCTGTAAAGGCAAGCAGTACATCTTACCTGACTTTTATACATGCTCCTCTGAGTATGTGGTGTACTGCTTGACCTGTCCGTGCGGCCTATTTTATGTAGGCCGCACTATCCGTACCCTCCGAAAAAGGTTCGGAGAACATCGAAACTTTGTTGAGAAGGGTCGAGAAAAATATAGTGTAGCTAGACACTTCAAAGAATTTCACCACCAATCATCTGTGGGTCTACGTGTCTGGGTTATAGAAGCTATCCCTAAACACCTCCCTTTAGCCGAGCGCTATAAAAAACTATGTGAGCGTGAAAACTATTGGATATTCACCCTCGATAGTCTTGCGCCCGGGGGCTTGAATGAAGGTATAGAAATCAATATTCTCCTCTAAAGATACCATCTTCTATGTTGTTATTACTATGTGCATGGTTTATGCCAACATTGGTCCCTCCTTTTCTAATATTCACCTCTTTGCTATTTGTGTATGCCCATGTATGTATGTATGTATATGTGCATATCGGTATGCACATATCATGTCATCCAGGTATATTACAATAGTGGGGATATTCCTTTGTGGGTGTATATCTCCTTTATAGTCCAGATTGCTATGATACATCTTTATATGTATTTGTGCATATATGGGTAAAGTTTTCTTCCTTTTAGAGATTTTTTAGAAATTTATTATATCTTACGTTTTTATATATATTTACATGTGCTATTAATCCCGTTTCCTATGGCAACTCATTAGACTATTTTTATTGTTATTTATATTTTTTACATATATATTTCCTTATTCCCATACTTTTACCGACTATTTATTGATTCCTTTATGTATTAGTTAGTTTTTTCTCCTATTAATCCCTGATGTCATATCAGTATCTTTATGCATTTATTGTTCTTTATATATGGGTCAGCGCCAAGTTAGCGTTTGCTGCCTGTACTTTGTGTTTGGTTTCCATGGTGATATAGACTGTCCTATCAGCCAATCCTTACCTAGTATTTATAGCCGGAACCAAAGATGGCCCCTACCAAGCCTGATGAAGAAGCACGGATGCTTCGAACGCGCGCATCCTCCCCGCTGACCCCACGACCCGGATGTACTCTGTCGTTGTGTTCCAGCAAAGTCGTCCTCCGTTCCTCCATTGCGAGTGAGCAGTTCCACTCTACGGCATAATCGGCGACTCTTGAGAGGAGGTCCAGAGACACCATCTCCCCTCCACCTCTGGATACACAGCTTCACATGCCCGGGATGAGCGGATGATTCCAACTATCCCAGTATTTATACAGATAAGCTCACTTATATTCTCATCTTGTGAGTGGATTACCTGTTATTGATTTTATGTTTCAATAAATTTTAACTGATTGCTACGCTCAAAAAAAAAAAAAAAAGGCATCCTCCCCGCTGACCCCACGACCCGGATGTACTCTGTCGTTGTGTTCCAGCAAAGTCGTCCTCCGTTCCTCCATTGCGAGTGAGCAGTTCCACTCTACGGCATAATCGGCGACTCTTGAGAGGAGGTCCAGAGACACCATCTCCCCTCCACCTCTGGATACACAGCTTCACATGCCCGGGATGAGCGGATGATTCCAACTATCCCAGTCTTCATACAGATAAGCTCACTTATATTCTCCTCTTGTGAGTGGATTACCTGTTATTGATTTTATGTTTCAATAAATTTTAACTGATTGCTACGCTCAGAAGGCGCTGCTTTTTTGTTTTTCAAGAGCGAGATATTAGCTGGAGAGAGCACAATAGTCTAGCAAACAGTAAATTCAAAGGCATGGTTTAAATAGGAAGTTCATGGGAGGAGAAAATAGTTAAAGGTTCATGAGAAGCAAGTTACAACGCAAGATTATCCAAGGGATTGTTCAGGGAGCCCTCCAGCAACCCAAGTGGCTCAGAAAGAAGAGACATCACCAGGCACAGCAGAGGTTCAGATCTGGTTGAGGCCAAAGAGGCAGCAAGAGATTCAGATGCAGTGCTAGAAGAGGTGGAAAGGGAGGGTCAAGAAGAAGGAGGATTGTGTCTTTTTCATTCCTGACTGGTATTATTTATGTGCTGTTTCGGCTGAGCCTTGTGGTGAAAAGTCATGTGTCTCTTCATGCATGTGGTATCAAAATGACTGGTAGATTTTCCATACAGTGGAATAGGTAAGCTGCTCCCTTCATTCCTATGCAAGCTACTCCAGGACAACATCCTGCCTTTACCTCAATTTTCCCATCTACATTCTCAGGCACCCAGGTACGGTCTGCCACTTCGTTATCCCTACCCTCTACATCACTGGAGCCCACCCGGCAGTGAGCTTAAGCAGCATGAACATTACTGGCATTTGGATCTCTCTGCTTGTTGTCCCCTTCCCACTATGCTATGTGTGCTCTCTTCCTCTACATCTGATAAAATCCATTGTTGTGCATTCTTGTAGCAAGCTGACTCCTCATTGCCAGTTTTCAGGTATATAGAGTGATTAGATGTCAAAGGGGAGGAAGAAGAGGGTGTATTTTCAACTTCTGAAGACACTGAACAAATCTGCGCCTGGGAGAAGGAGAAGGATGATCCATTTAACTGCCTTCTTAGCATGTTCTGGCTGTATAGCATTTCTACTGCTTAAAGGTTCTGCCTGACCAATGCTTTGGCCTGTGGATGCACAACCTGCTTGCCGATTGCTTGCCCCTTGTACCGCTTGATTCTCACCACCCCATCCTGGAGGGGGGGCTGCCGGCGCTCAGGTTTGGAAGGGTGGCCCCATGGGTGAGCACATGAGGCTATTTGGTATCAAGGGAGAGAGAGAACCAGGAGGCAATGCAAGACTCTTAGCAGTGCATCACTTGGCTCACTTGTCAATGAAGAACTGAGCTAGCTGTGAGAGTTAGTGTGAATATGTAAGATAAAATTAAATTGTATGTGAACTATGCCCTTATATTTCTATGGGACACCACCCATTTACAAATGTCCCTCATGCATCTTATTAACCAATTTGACAAAATGTTTGACAAAATGTTAACATTAACTGGGACCTATCAGTCATACTTTCATTGGACCCTCTTCCACAGCCTCCTCCTAAATGTGCTAATCAAATTAGGATTCCCCTCTGACTGGGGGGTACAGGTCACTCCTTTCTTGGATTTCTCGGCTCATAATTTATCACTTTTACTTCACAAAGTTAAAGAAAAATGTAGGTGCTAATGCAGTGGCATCACTGTGGGGATGGGGGGGCAGAGGGGGCCTTGACCCCCAACATTATCCTGTGCCCCCCATGTGCCCCCCCAATTAAATGAAACTGACACTGGGAGCATGGACGTCCTCAACTCAGGGCCAATAATGGGCAGAGATAGGGATTATTTAACCACGTTCGGGTGCAGGCGGAGTGATCTACCGTACTGCAGCTCCTGACAATTAAATTAAAGTCCCAGCCTCTTCTTTATCAAAATGAGGCAGGCTAGGGCTTTAGTTTAATTGTCAGGAGCCGCAGTGTTATAGATCACTCTGCCTGCACCCGAAAGTGATATTAACCTGTATGTCCCACACCCACACCGTGTTGCCCAGCTCAGGAGAATGCTGCAAAAGAAGCACTGCACCCAGTTTCTGGGCCCCAGGTAGGAGAAGTCGGCCAGACCACGGACCGAGTGCGGAAGGAGACAGGGTTGCCATCGGTCTTGATTCACCCTGCGATGGCTCCCTGTAGCACTAATAGCTTCCCTCTGTCCTCTCCTGGCTGCTGTGGGGGAAAGGGGGGGGTTACTATGCTTCAGTTTGTAAATGAATGGTAAGCTGCTCAGAACAGAACACTTTCCATTCATTCACTGTGCAGTGCAGCTGAGGCTGTAGAGAAAGGGATTGGGGAATTTTTGTTCTCAGTCCCTTTCTCTGTCTCAAAAGTGAGATATTAGGGGTCTGTTTAGAACCCTGATATTTCACCAAAGCCCCCAAACAGGGCTACAGGTCCCAGCATGGACCTGTCAGGGGTTCATACTGGGACTTGTAGTCCTTCAATTTTGGAGGGAGTGACATCCTTAGATCTGAGGAGTTAATGTTGGAACTTGTAGTCCTTCCTTTTTGGGGGATGCAACAATGTTTATGGTGATATTTGATGATCTCTGCGGCTTTTATTTTTTGCGCTATAAACAAAAAAAGAGCGACATATTTGAAAAAAACACAATATTTTATACTATTTGCTAAAATATTCCAAATTTAAAAAAGAAAAAAAATCCTCAGTTTAGGCCGATATATATTATTCTACATATTTTTGGTAAAAAAAAAAAAAGAAATCGCAATAAGCGTATATTGATTGGTTTGTGCAAAAGTTATAGCGTCTACACAATGGGGGAAATATTTTTGGCATTTTTATTATTACTATAATTTTTTTACTAGTAATGGCGGCGATCTGTGATATTTATTGGGGCTGTGACATTATGGCGGATAGATCGGACACTTTTGACCCATTTTTGGGACCATTGGCATTTATACAGTGATCAGTGCTATAAAAATGCACGGATTACTGTGTAAATGTCAATGGCAGGGAAGGGGTTAACAGTAGGGGCAATTAAGGGGTTAAATGTGTTCCCTAGGGAGTAATTCTAACTGTGGGGGGATGGGACTGCCTGGGTGAGGAGACCGATCATTATTCATACTTAGTATGAACAACAGATAGCTCTCCTCACCCCTGACAGCACGGAGATCTGTCTGTTTACATTGACAGATCTCCATTCTGTCTCTGTGTGGAACGATCGCAGGTCATCGCGACCGCCAGGCACACGCATCGGTTTCGGCGTTGCACCGCGGGCACACGTCCCCTAGTGGTCAAAAGGCGAACCGATGTACAGCTACGACAGTTCGCCCAGGAAAGCCAACCTGCCGTAGTATAACTAGACGTGCATCCTAGACGTGCTCTTCCTCTTTGCCCATTGTCTTGGCTCTTGATTGGATAGATTGATAGCAGCGCAGCCATAGGCTCCCACTGCTGTCAATCAAATCCAATGATGTGGGATGTCCACAAAGAAGAACGCTTCTCCAACGTGGACACCTGTTGTGGGGAGGAGCTACCAGCACCGTCAGGGGACCCCAGAAGCGGACAAACTGCACAGAGCAGGTAAGTATGACATGTTTGTTATTTTTATTTTTTTAAACAAGGGTTTACAAACCCTTTAAATCCATAATGGGGAAATATTGACACAGCCCCAAATGAACCCCTCTGGCTCAAAATTGATGCGGCCCAGCAATATTTAGACAGAATAAAAGTGAATAAAGCACCTGGACCAGTTTGCATACACCTAGGTGTACCCCAAGGTTCAGTGTTGGGACCCTTACTTATAAATCATATAGACTCTGGGATTAAAATACCATTTTGGTCTTTGCAGATGACACCAAGCTATGCAGTGGAATAATGTCCTTACAGCATGTCTCCAACTTACAAGTCGACCTCAATGCACTGTTTAATTGGGCAACTATGTGGCAAATGAGGTTGCATTATACATACTATGGGGACAAAAACAGGGGGAATTAATGGTGGAGAAGGATCTGGGTGTTCTGGAAGATCATAAGCTTATTAACGGCATGCAATGCCAAAATGCAGTTTTCAAAGCAAGCAAAGTCCTTTCCTGTATTAAGAGAGGTATGGACTCCAGAGAAATATCATTTGACCCCTGTACAAATCATTAGTAAGACCTCATCTGGAATATGCAGTTCAGTTTTGGGCACCAATTCACAAAAAGGATATCGGGGAACTGGAGAGAGTGCAGAGAAGGGCAACCAAACTGATAGGAGGCATGGAGAAGCTCAGTTATGAGAAAAGATTAGAGGAACTGAATTTATTTTCTCTTGATAAAAAGAGATTAAGGAGAAATATGATAAATACAGTACATAAGAAGTCCTTATAGTGAACTTGGTGTAGAGTTATTAATTTTAGGTCATCACAGAGCACAAGCTCTTAAAACAAACAAAACACGACAACACATCATACCCATTGAACCTGAAATATATTAATAGAATATCAAGATCCCATCACAAAAAAAAAAAAGAAGCATAGTATTTACCCAAGAGGATATTTTATCTAGGCCATCTCATATATCCATTTAATTGTCAGGCCTCACCCCATATACTACATATGGAACACCCAGACTATAATTCATTACCTCATCTATATTATTAGATGCCGTGTACGGTTTGTCCAACCACTTTGCCCAAACTTCATCATACTTACTAGGGCAGCCCCTATTCCTATAGCTGTCTTTATACAATTGAAGATTGTTTCTTCCAATGCAGAGCAATGGCTTTTCTTGCATAAAATAATGTTGTAATAATAAATATTCGCTCAGTCACTGTAGGGATAATAGCCTCTACCGACCCCAACAAACCGACAGACATTGAAACCGGCAAAGGAGCAGAGGTGATAGAATTTAATAAGTCTACCACCTCTACCCAATAATTACCTATACGTGGGCAAGTCCAAAAGATGTGTGTGAAATCCCCCTGAGATGCTCCACATCTCTAACACTCAGAAGAGCAACCAGGGTTTATCTTTTGAAGTCTATGAGGCATAATATATGCTCTATGTATCAGTTTAAATTGGAGCATAGGGTCCCTCAAGGAAACCAGAGATCTTATAGGAAAAACCCACACACTACTCCAATTCTCCATATCCAGATCTGGTATATCTCGCATCCACCTAGTTCGAAGATCGTCTAATGGCAGAATAGAAATTAAAATAAGATGAGAGTAGAGTCTCGAGGTAGGCTTATTCAGACACTCAGATCTATGTACTAATTCCAGAGTGGATTGTATCATCATTAAACTATCCTGTGGAAACTGTGCATGAAAAGTATGGAAAAGCTGAAAGTATCTAAATAGATGGGAACAAGGTAAATTAAAAGTTGAGGTAAGTGTAGAAAAAGTCGATAATTTCTGATCAGTAACCACTTGAGAAAATAATTTAAAGGGGTTGTAAAGGTTTGTTTTTTATTGTGAATCACAGCGTCTCCCCGCAGGGATGTAGTCCCAAGGAAGGGGGGGGGGGGGATCACGCTGACTAACCCCCAGCCAGAACGGCTCGGATGATGGGGGCAAGCTTACTGAGGAGGAACAGGAAGTGAGAAATTCAGACAAAGAAAAAGAACATTTAGAATGGAAATCGAAGGAAAAGGTAAGTGAACCAACAATGCACTAGCTTAAAGGAACCTATTTAGAAAATAAAAAACAAACCTTTACAAACCCTTTAATATTGTATTTAGTCCATGCAATAGGTTCTGGTGTTTTAAAAAATTGAGAAAGAAAAAAATTGGAGAAGAATCTCTTTTAGGAACTCATCCTGGTAGTTTCAATCACATCCCAAATATACCGGTACATTGTAGACAAGAAATGCCCCAAAGGGGATAGTATGGATGGGAACTGAACCCAGGACGACAACAAAAAAAGTAGGTAAGTACTAAAAAGTATCAATTTTTATTGGTAGAAGAAAAACGCTATATTAAAATCAATCACAACAAGGAAAAGCATCATCATACAGAAATACAGATGCTTGGCTGTTGCACTATACAAGATGTTTACAGACAGGTGTCAAAACATAAAAAATTGCAGAGGCAACAAAAAGACCCTACATGTTTCGGAAAAGATATAACAGGGAAATGAATTCCTATTGTTATATGTGTATATCCTTCTTCAGGGGTTGAGTACAAGCTTGCTGATGTATTTCTATGAAGGAAAATATACAGTATGTGTATGTATATGTAGCGCTACCCCCAGTTAAGAGAGCCGCTGATATTGATTTGGGCCCTGCAGTGCACCGCTGTCAACCCCCGGCAATCGGCTCTAACCTCCCGTGGCACAGCTGGTGATAGAGAGATAGGACCGCGTGATCGCAACTGTTGGTGACGCAGTCCTATAACAAACATACACAGAATATACTTTAAAACTCCTATTAAAGTAAGCGGAACTGACACCAAATGTACTTTACCCAGATATTTTACTGAGGCTAATGGGCAAGTAATAAACAACAGTATAACAAGTTGCAGATCCCTGCAATAAACAGTAATAAAGATAAACAGAGTAATCAGAATAATAAAGTATTGCTATGCAACTCTAGCGCTGCCCTTTTACAGCTACTTCCCCTCATGGGTAGACTAACACCCAGCAATGTCTACCTATGCAGTCAGGCCTGACTGATCTAAATGGAAGTTCAGTGAAACAATATTCGCTAGCAATCTCTTGGTGGTGCACTTGAAGAACAACTTTGTAATCCCAACGAATAGTAAAGATAAAGTATCTGTCTTTAAACAGCTCTCACCACCTGGACAAGTCCAAGTCCCTTTCCTCCATCGATTCGTCTAGGAACAGGAATCCACCGACATCCAAGTCTTCAATCCTTCTGGTGTACTGCAGCAAGGAGGATTAGATGTCTCTAAGGCTCTGCTAGGCTGGCAGAGGGCTCTTTGGAAAGGAGCACACGGCCCAGGCTTCAGGCCTTGTGCACACAGCAGTTCAGCACAGACATCCTCTTGCTAGGAGAGGGGTGTCCAAAGAGGCCGACCAAAACTCTGCCTCCCCTTTATAAAGTCTGCCCCAGCAGTCTCTGTTCTGGAGCAATGCACCCTGGGTGCTGCAAGATGTACTGGGAGATGTAGTCTCTCTCTCCTTTACTTTCACTTCCATAATGTCTCTTTACTTCCTCCCGACTCACCTCTCACCTGGAACTTCTTGTCTCTCTGCATTAAAGGGGAACACCCCGCTACACACTCCCCCCACTTGAACTCTTTGGTCCCCAAAGATAAACTTCAACAAATACTGTTTACCATTTTGGACAATGTCGAGCATGATGTTGGCATAGGGAATTCCCACCAAAACTTTGGGATGGAACTCTCTTGCCCACAGGTCACACTACCATGAGTGGCCTGCCTAACTGTGCCAGAGAGTGAGCTGGGGTTGCCCTCCACCAAATGGACGGTGGAAGGATCAGGTTGTTCAACACTTCTCCTAGCCGTTACAACAGAGTCCTCTGAGCTCGTCCCCATTTGGGGGTAAGTTAGTTTCTTGGGAGGCCTGATGACTCTGCGAGCCCTCTGCTCTCTTGGTGCTTCTGACTCTGGCACCACAGGCTCTTCTTCAGGAGTAAGTTCAGGTAACATTGCTGGTTTTGGAACCTCTGATTCAGAAGTCGACTGACGTATGGAATCTCTAGAGTCCTCCTCTGCGCAAGTGTCAGGAACATCTTCCCAGTAATCAGCTGAGGGACTGAAGGGTATGAATTCAGTAGCCTCCGGATTCAGCGTTGCATCTGGGGTATCCCCTCCATTTGGGAGATCTATGGCGGACGTTCCCAGAGTCGAGGGAGGCCACAGCCAGTCCAGTTCTCCACCTTCTTCTGTACTCAATTGGGAGGCCTCCCCATCTTTGGCTCAAGAGGTCTGGGACCGAGTGTTCGGCCTAGGAATATCCAGGATAGAGGCCGGTTCAGGGGAGTCTCTCACGGGAGGTATTCTGACTGCCTCAGCAAGTGGGAGCAGGTGGTTCCGATGCCACGTCTTCAGTGGACCCACCTTTCCTTCTGGCTTTAGTTTGTAGACAGGCAAACCGGGCAACTTCCTACAGACAACATAGGGCTCAGATCTCCACCTGTCGGCAAGTTTGTGTTTTCCAGGGACCCCCAGATTGCGTAGCAGTACTCGGTCCCCGGGCTGCAGATCTTGCACTCGAACCTTCAGATCAAAATTTCTCTTGTTGCGGGCCCCCCTTTGATCCGAAGCCGCCTGGGCTTGTTCATAGGCCACCTGCAAGCTACGTCTAAGTCTGTCCACGTATCCCTTGTGGGATGTAGCTGAGGTATTGTCTATAGAAGTGCCAAAGGCCAGGTCCACAGGTAGCCTTGCTTCTCTCCCAAACATAAGTTGATAAGGGGAGTAGCCAGTGGCGTCACTTGTGGTACAGTTATAGGCATGTACTAGGGCTGATATGTGCTGACTCCAGTGTTGCTTCTTCTCTGTTTCTAAGGTTCCCAACATGTTGAGCAGGGTCCGGTTAAATCTCTCCGGCTGAGCATCTCCTTGTGGGTGGTAAGGCGTGGTTCTGGTCTTCTTTATTCCTAATGAATCCAAAAGTCTTCGGATCAACCGACTCTCAAAGTCCCTTCCTTGATCTGAGTGGAGTCTCTGTGGTAGTCCGTAATGGACAAAATACTTCTCCATAAGTATCTTGGCCACGGTGGATGCCTTCTGGTCTTTGGTTGGGAAAGCTTGAGCATAGCGGGTGAAATGGTCGGTTATTACCAGAACATTCCCCAATCCACTCAGGTCGGGTTCGAGGCAGAGAAAGTCAATGCATACCAGATCCATTGGGCCTTGACTCTGTAAGTGGCCCATTGGGGCAGCTTGATGGGGTAGGGTCTTTCTCTGAATGCATCGTGCACAGGAATGGCAATACTCCTCTACTTCTGCCCTCATGCAGGGCCAATAGAACCGATTTCTGACAAGCTGGAAGGTCCTTTCTGCCCCTAGGTGACCATGATGGTCATGCAGGGCAATTAGTACAGTCTCTCGGTGCTTCTCTGGAAGAAATAACTGCCACTTATCTTCTGAGTCATCAGAGGGGCCCCTTCGGTAGACCACTCCCTGATGTACCTGTAGCCTGTCCAATTCCTTCCTCAACAGGCGAGCCTCCTTTGAGGGGTGATGTAGGAATTTGTTGGGATCCTGATTCTCTAGGGCTTCGAGGACCATTTTCCCCATGGGGTCTTCCAATTGGTCACACCTCAACTCCTTCTTGGACAGTCTCGGTAGGTTGTCTTCCTCCAGTTGAGTTACCCCACAATAGTGTTTGGGGACTCCTACCATGGTAACCCCTATTTCTTCTGCTCTGGAGCCTCCTCTGGCTTGGAATTCAGCCCCTTGACAAAGGGCCCGCACCCCGTCCGGTGCCACTTGGGTCCAATCTTCCCAGTCATTTGTCGTGGCATGAGACCTCCGGGACAGGGCATCTGCATCCCTATTTCCGGCTCCTGGTCTGTACTTCAGACTGAAGTTGAATCCAGACAATGCGGCCAACCACCTGTGTCCAGTGGCATCTAGTTTCGCAGTGGTGAAGAGGTAGGTCAGGGGGTTGTTGTCTGTCTTCACAGTAAACTCTGCCCCATACAAGTAGTCTTTTAGCTTGTCTACTACCGCCCATTTGAGGGCCAGGAATTCCAGCTTATGAGTGGGGTAATTCTTTTCTGAGGGGGTCAGGCTCCTGCTCACATAGGCCACTGGTCGCAGTTGTCCTTCATGTTCTTGGTAGAGTACACCACCTAGACCCTCATGGCTGGCATCCACATGTAATTCATAAGGTCTGGTAGGGTCGGCGTAGGCCAGGACTGGGGCAGTGGTTAAGCTCCTCTTCAGAGCATGAAAGGCCTCTTCACACCTTGGGTTCCACTGATCTTGAACTGACTCACCAGGCCTCCTGGGCCCTGAGTCATCCTCTTCCCCTTCTGCCTTTAGCAATTCATTCAACGGGCGGGCAATCCGAGCAAACCCCTCCACAAACCTCCTATAATAGGAGCAGAACCCCAGGAAGGATCTGAGCTCTGTTACTGTGGTGGGTCGTGGCCAGGAAGTGACTGCTTCCAACTTCTCAGGATCTGTGGCCACCCCTTCTTCAGACACTATGTGCCCCAGATAGTTCACAGAAGACTGGTAGAACCGACACTTCTCGGGGGAAATCTTAAGTCCCTCTTCGCTGAGTCTTCTCAATACTTTCTCCAACCTGGCTTCATGTTCTTCCAAGGTTCTTCCAAAGACAATGACATCATCCAAGTACACAAGGACTTCTATAAGATTCATGTCTCCAACAGTCTTCTCCATAAGGCGTTGAAAGGTAGCAGGAGCTCCAGACAGACCCTGAGGCATCCTATTGAATTCGAAGAATCCCACCGGGGTTATGAAGGCTGTCTTCTCCCTGTCTTCTGGGTGCATAGGGATTTGATAGTACCCACTCTTGAGGTCCATCACACTGAACCATTTGGCTCCAGACAAACTTTGTAGGGCATCTTCTATCCTTGGCGTGGTGTATTGGTCAGGGATGGTTCTCCTGTTGAGAGTCCTGTAATCGATACAAAGCCTCAACGACCCATTCTTCTTTCTGACCACCACGATTGGGGAGGCATAGGGACTTCTAGACTCCCGGATCACACCAGTCTTCTTTAGTTCTACAAGTTGTTCCCTCAGATCCTCCAGATCTGCCAGGGGGACCCGCCTGACCCTCTCTCGGAAGGGCTTATCTTCTTGGAGGCGGATCCGATGGGTGGCACTTCTTGCACACCCCACATCGAATTCATCTTCAGAAAAGATCTTCTCCCACCTGGTCAGCTGGGCCTTGGCTCTTTCTTTCCAAGCCCTGGGTAGGTTCGGGTTTTCCACGGACAGTTTCTCCCAAACATCTCCTCCGTCACCCGTCCCCTTGACTTCGGACCAAGTGACCGGGGCAGCAGGGCTCACCTGACCAAGCAACACTCTGGCAGGGATCTCCATGGGTCCTCCCGTAGTGTTCCTAACACTCACCGGAACTCTGCCATGGGCCTTCTTCAGGGCCTTGAACGGAATCACTTCTGGTATCACTTCCAGGCCTGAGGACTCTTCCCTTGGGTCTGATTCCAGCATGACAAAGGGGCCAGGTTGTTCCCACGAAAGCTTCACAGTGGCCCTAAGACAGGTTACTTCTCCGGGCTGTAGCACTACTCCTTCTCTGCCAAGTCTCCACACCTTCCCTATCCCCTCTCCCGGGGTCTTCTGCTCTAAGACCAGTCGTTGGTAGGCCGTCTTTAGCATGGGATGGATTTTGGTGGCTGAATGGTTTCTCTCTTTCACTAGAGGGGTCAGGAGTCTCCTGACTAGATCCGTGTTTGTCCCAATGATCAGGGAAATCTTGCTGGCTCCAGGCGGCCGGGGACACACAACTGCCAGGGTGTCAAACACTTCAGCCTTCCCAGCCACGGATGGGTCGAAAGTCATCTTTATGGGCAGGTACCCATCATAAGGGAAACTCTGGGTTCCAAGTCCCCATATCTCCAGCTCTTCTATCTTCTGGATAGGCAGATGACTCAAGTGCCTATCATAGAAGTCCCGGTATAGTAAAGTCACCTGTGCTCCGGTGTCCAAAAGAGCTTTAGTATAGACTCCTTCCACTTGAATGGGCACAGTAGGAGATGGGCCCACCAGTTCCTTTGGGTATGGCCGGACTGGGGTCACCTCTTTTTTTTGGCTTTCGACCCTTGCCCTGCTTCTTTTGGACTTTAATTTTTCCTGAGCCTGGCATGCATTGACTTTCTCCCTCTCAATGGGGGCACAAACCCGCTGAGGGATGTTATTGTTCCTTTTAGGTGGATGTTCCTTCTTTGGGGTGCTGTACTTCCACTGAGGGGTCTTGCCCCCTCCCTCTGGGGTACATCTTGGTGGGGGTGTACTATACCTCCTCCTAGGAGTTTTGTCTCCTCCATTCTTGGCCTTTTTTTTAGTTTGGAGCGCACTGAAGATGATGGGCACCCGGTTGACTCCTTCACCGGGGCCCTTTGGAGTTTCCCGCCGGCTTGCAATTATCTGTTCTCTTCTTCTTTGGGCTGGAGCATACGTTAGCAAAGTGGCCACTCCCTCCGCAGTTATAGCAAATCACCTCTTCTCGGTCCTGTAGGGAGGCCGGTGCTGAGGTGTTCGGGAACAACTCCTTTCTTGGGCTTGGTTTCTCTCGTCTTCTCTGATCTTTCTCCATCAAAGAGGTCAGCATCTCCAACACTTGGGCCATTTGCGATTTCAGAGTGTCAACCTCCGCATCTCTTTCTGGGCTCTTGACCGAATGGACCAACACTGGTACAGGTGTGACATTCGCCTTGGCCACCTGCTGATCTTCCTGCAGCGCCTCTTCGTCCCTAATAATTTTTATTAGATCAGAGTAGGTTAGTGACATTCCTCCTCCTGAGGTTTTCAGGTGCAGCCAGACCGGGTCTGAGCGCCGCGCTCCCCTCATGATCTGCTTCATGCGTGCTTCATCTGCATCTTTGGGCAGCATTCCCTTCTTCAGTACAATCTTGCATAACTGCCTGTTCAGCCTTCTAACATATTCTGACAGTTTCTCATTCGGCTGCTGGAGAGTGTGTTCAATTTGATAAATCATCTCTGACACCTTCTCCAGCTGACCAAACTCTTCCTGCAGCATGGCCAGGCAATCTTGAGCTGTACAGTTTTCATTTCCAAACCGGAAGCTCTTCACCGCTTCTGCCGCGGCACCTTTCAGACATTCTAAGACTCGCTGTCTCTTCTGTGCCTCAGGCACCTCCCATGCTTCTACTGCCTGCAATGCCTGTTCCACCCAAGTGTCAAAATCTTCCTCCCCCGCAGGGACGGGGAGCTTCCCTGAGAAGGTGCTAAGCTTCCGGTAACCGGCCTCCACATGCACCGTACTGCTTTTCTGGCACTTAATTACAAGGTCTCCTAGAGCATTCAACAATTCAGGCCCTATAGCGGCCAGCGGTGATCCCGGGCTTAATAGTTCCTTAAGCTTTTCTGCTTTAGGGGATAGTGGTGGAGATAATTGTGGGAGTGATGGCTTTGGTGTCTGAAACCATTCTTCCTTCACTGGCAGCGTATGTATCAAGTGATAGATCTGATTATCTATGGCTTGTATACTCTGACTTTTAAAATGCTCTGGGATTTCGTTTTTCCATTCTACCAGTGCGTATGTAAACGAGATCACTGGATCTGGCCTAAAATCCATCACCCATGCTTTGTGGCTCGGAGACAGTAACAATACGAGCTGTTTTATCTCCTCTTCCTTCCATCTTTCCCCCGGGAGTACAATGACTACCGCCGCGGTTGGATCGGCGCCAATCGCTGCGCACCACTGTGACATTGCCAGCGGGTCCATGCTGGTACTTCTGACCGGCTTGATTGCAGCGTGCAACGTACAAGGATCCCGGATGAGCCCCCACGTGTAGCGCTACCCCCAGTTAAGAGAGCCGCTGATATTGATTTGGGCCCTGCAGTGCACCGCTGTCAACCCCCGGCAATCGGCTCTAACCTCCCGTGGCACAGCTGGTGATAGAGAGATAGGACCGCGTGATCGCAACTGTTGGTGACGCAGTCCTATAACAAACATACACAGAATATACTTTAAAACTCCTATTAAAGTAAGCGGAACTGACACCAAATGTACTTTACCCAGATATTTTACTGAGGCTAATGGGCAAGTAATAAACAACAGTATAACAAGTTGCAGATCCCTGCAATAAACAGTAATAAAGATAAACAGAGTAATCAGAATAATAAAGTATTGCTATGCAACTCTAGCGCTGCCCTTTTACAGCTACTTCCCCTCATGGGTAGACTAACACCCAGCAATGTCTACCTATGCAGTCAGGCCTGACTGATCTAAATGGAAGTTCAGTGAAACAATATTCGCTAGCAATCTCTTGGTGGTGCACTTGAAGAACAACTTTGTAATCCCAACGAATAGTAAAGATAAAGTATCTGTCTTTAAACAGCTCTCACCACCTGGACAAGTCCAAGTCCCTTTCCTCCATCGATTCGTCTAGGAACAGGAATCCACCGACATCCAAGTCTTCAATCCTTCTGGTGTACTGCAGCAAGGAGGATTAGATGTCTCTAAGGCTCTGCTAGGCTGGCAGAGGGCTCTTTGGAAAGGAGCACACGGCCCAGGCTTCAGGCCTTGTGCACACAGCAGTTCAGCACAGACATCCTCTTGCTAGGAGAGGGGTGTCCAAAGAGGCAGACCAAAACTCCGCCTCCCCTTTATAAAGTCTGCCCCAGCAGTCTCTGTTCTGGAGCAATGCACCCTGGGTGCTGCAAGATGTACTGGGAGATGTAGTCTCTCTCTCTTTTACTTTCACTTCCATAATGTCTCTTTACTTCCTCCCGACTCACCTCTCACCTGGAACTTCTTGTCTCTCTGCATTAAAGGGGAACACCCCGCTACATATATATATATATATATATATATATATATATATATATATAGAGTGAATTCAATTTTAGAGCTGATAAGACTATTAATTTTAGAGATGCAGACATATAAAGTGCAAAAAACAAACATACTCACAAGTCTCATGCTTTTTGGGAAGAATTGGCAGTGCACAGATTTGATGCGACTGGATGGCGTCCAAACACTGCAGAGTCGCAGAGCGTTTAGCAGTCACTGAAGAGCATGAAGTCAGGTATATCCTGGAATCCGTCAAGTTTGATACACTTGTAGGAAGAGAAAAGGCCTCCTATGCCTCCGAGTTGGAGATAAAGGGCTTTGGTTTGGCTGAAGACCTGAACCCTCAGTATGTAGCAGCAGGTCAGGGCTCACAGGGGCCCAAACAAGCAGAGAGCAGGAACCTAACAAAGAGAGATATATAGGAAAAGTGGATGTAATAAGCTGTATTAAACGTGCAGGGATTACTGCAGCTGAACTATTTAAAAAGACACCTGGGAAACCTAAAGCTCCACCTCAGGGTCTAAGGTCAAAACCGATAAAAAGTATATGCATAATATTAGAGGCATTCCTCACCTTAGTAAAGTATCCTTCACAGGTAGACATGAAATGGAAACGACCATCCTGGCTGTGCAGCAATGAACTGTTGCACCCACCAGCTTTAAATACCTAATGAAGGGCGGAGACATCTAATTCAGGAAGCAGTGGAGTGGGCTGAAAAAACCTCCCATCACTATCAAAATATAGTGTCCGCACCTGCCGGCACAAAGCCAGCTTGGCGTTTTGACTTTTCTTGCATACACTTCTGTCAGGATATCCCGACTTCATCGTCAGGCTCCTCGGTTCCATGCGGCGTCTGGCATTGCCGCGTCATCATGTGCGACAAAGTCAGACGCCGATGGGTCCGCTGACACAACAGAAAGGGCGGCGGCTACCTGCGGTGGCTGGAGGGGACCAGGGCGCACGCACTGGTCAAGGGAAGGTCCAGAGCATGCGCAAAGGTGCCGCAACCCAGGATGGGGATGCCTCCTGCCGGGATGGGATCCCGCAAAGAGGCCCTTCTGTGTCAGGGAGATCCGACCCGCCACAGCAAAAAATGGGGGCACAGTAAAAACAGCTAAAAAGAAACAAAAACATTTAAGTATCTAGGTAGAAACTGCAACTTAAACAGTGTTATTGTCGCCATGAAATCCAAGGGGAGGTCCCATCGAATCGCATCAATTGATCCCAAAGCACGAGAAATTGTGTTCTGCAGTACTAAATGAATAGAAAATGTATTGGGTAACATAATATAATACATTACAAAGCTACAAATAAATAAAATACAAAAAATATATGCACAGTCATAAATGTCAGAATTGCACATACAGAGAATCAGAATTTTTCTACATATTGTCACAGTAAAGAGATTTGTAAAAATAGACAAACTAGTTTTATATGACATTAGTTAGACTGTTAAATTAGAGACATAAGTAAAAAAAAAACATTATAGCATACATCAATTTGTTTTCCTGCATTTTGAGGTCAATGATACAGTTATCACAGGTATTGAATGTCAGACGAATAATATTTCAGACGAATAAAATTTCAAAGTTCTTAAGGACATGAGGAACACTAGACATAGGTAAGGCAAAGTATATCATCCGTGTAATGATATGTGTATTGAAAAAACATTATATACAAGATATACATAATATACAAGAAAAAGGAAAAATAGAAGGAATAGGATACATATGGTGCACAAAATGTTCAAAAATACACAAATAAAGTGTACCTAAACTGATGTACGTAGACTGAATTGAAAAATTCCAAAATTGAAGAACTGGAGAAACCCCCCCTATTGCTCCTTGTCATACCCTCCTGTTGAATAACTGGGTAAGAAGGGTTTTAGATTAAATGCCTCGTTGAGGCCTGGTGGGCGAGTAGCATTTAAATCTGATATCCAGCGAAGCTCTCGCTGAAGGAGATGCTTATTGAGATCACCACCCCGTGAACTGGGATGAATGCGATCAAGTAAGACTGATATTTTCGGGCAAATGCCAGCATGGGTTTGAGCCACATGCCTGCCCAATGGTAAATCTGGATTTGCAGTCTGCATGGCCTTGATATGGCGATATAGCCTCTGCCACAGCTTCTGCACAGTTTTGCCTATGTAGAAGCAGTTGCAGCTGCATAAGAGTAAATAAACAAAATTTGCTGTCTGGCAGTTGGAATGGTGCCTGGGAATAAAATATCTTCCATTTGGCAGATAAATATCCCTTCTAGTATCCATGTATTTGCAGTAGGAACAAGAACCACAGGGAAAAGTTCCCACTGCTTTACAGGGATCACCTCTATCCGAACCCTTAAACTCACTTTGGACCAGCCAGCCACTAGTGATGAGCCGAACACCCCCGGGTTCGGTTCGCACCAGAACCCGCGAACGGACCGAAAGTTCGCACGAACTTTCGAACCCTATTAAATACAATGGATGCGAACGTTCGAAATCTAAAGTGCTAATTATAACGACTATTATGCATGTTATTGTCCTAAAAAGGGTTTGGGAACCCGGGTTCTGCACCAGGGGACATGTATCAATGCAAAAAAAAGTTTTAAAAACGGCCGTTTTTCGGGAGCAGTCATTTTAATGATGCATAAAGTGAAAAAAAAAGTCAAATATTCCTTGAAATATCGTACCTGGGGGGTGTCTAAAGTATGCCTGTGAAGTGCCACGTGTTTCCCGTGTTTAGAACTGTCCCTGCACAAAATTAAATTTCTAAAGGAAAAAAAGCCATTTAAAACTGCTTGCCGCTTTAATGTAATGTCTGGTCCGGGTAATATGGATGAAAATCTTTAAGAAAAATGGCATAGCTACCCCATCACCCCCCCCCCTACCCCAGCCCATTACCAGCCCCTTTGGGTCTTGTATGGATATTAAGGGGAACCCCGCACACAAAATAAAAAAGGCCCTATATACTCTAAACAGCCGTATACAGGCGGTGCATACAAGACAGGGACTGTAGGTTTGTTCTTATGTAGAATCTGTTTGTAATTTTGAACAGGTACATTGTTTAAGTGTAGCTCCAGCCAAGAAATCTATTTTTAAGCTTTTTGGAAAACATAGGGAAGGGTTATCACCCCTGTAACATTTGTTTTGCTGTCTGTGCAGTGTGCACCTGTTCAGAACAGTTCACCTTACTTTCCGTCCTAATGACAAATGTTTTTTTTACATTTGGGGTTTTTATTGAAACAAGAATTGGTGATAAAGCATCAGTGGAGAGGAGACACTTTTTTTCCCATATTAACTCTTACAGGAGAGAATTTGCCTTCCTAGGGGTAGATTTCCTCTCACTTCCTGTTGTATCCTTCCGTTTGCATGGAGGAGTCGTTTGTAAGTTGGATGTTTGAAAGTAGGGACCCACCGTATATACTCACCTGAAATTTGCCCCTTACATGTTGGTGTTGCCACAACACTGTGAACCCTCACAGTTACTCTTGGTGGGCGCATGAATGGGCCCTGCTGTGAATTATTAGATCAAGAATTGTAATTGCATGCCCCTGTTGAACAGGGGCTGAAAAATTGGGCCTTTGGTGGTGGTGGTGGTGGTGTTGACACAACACTGTAAGGCCTCACAGTTACTCTTGGTGGGCGCAGGAATGGGCCCTGCTGTGAATTATTAGATCAAGAATTGTAATTACATGCCCCTGTTAAACAGGGGCAGAAAAATTGGGCCTTAGGCACTGGTGCCACAACACTGCAACCCCTCACAGATACTGTACTTGGAGCACAGCAATGAGCCCTGTTGCAAAGTATTGCATCAAAAATTGTAATTACATGCCCCTGTAACAGGGGCTGAAAAATTGGGCCTTAGCCACTGGTGGCGGCACCCAGAAACAAAAATGTTCTTCCAAGCTATCATCATCAATCGGATCATTGAGGAGGAGGAGGATAGTCAGTCAACATAACAGGACAGTCTCTCAGCATCAGCATCAGTCTTGAAGGGATGTGACATTTGAAAATAAATTAGTCTGTTATATCAGCTTCAGGTGTTTGGTAGCTGGTGGTGATCCAAGACTGGTTCATCTTTATGAAGGTCAGTCGATCAACAGAGTCGGTGGACAGGGGCACCCTGTGATCCGTGACAAATCCTCCAGCAGCACTGAATGTGCGTTCTGAAAGAACGCTGGATGCAGGATAGGCCAGTAGCTCAATTGCATACTGTGCAAGATCTGGCCAGTGATCCATCCTCAAGACCCAGTAAGCCAGAGGATTTTCGGTGGGGAAGGTGTCCAAGTCTGACCTTGCCCCTAGGTATTCCTGCACCATGTATATCAGACGCTGGCGATGGTTGCTGGAACCGATCATACCTTGGGGCTGCGGACTAAAGAATTGTCTGAACGCATCGGTCAGACGGCCACCTTCCCCACCGCTCCTTCTTTGACTGACCGAAGCCTCAGCAACTCGTTGTCCAGGACCAGGAGTTTGTAACCTCCCAGTCTCTGGGAACGCGTTGCACAGACCTTTCTGCAAGGCCTCCCGGAGTTGTCTCATCCTCTGCTCCCTCTGCGATGGTAAGATAAGGTCCGCAACCTTACCCTTGTACCGTAGATCAAGGAGAGTGGCCAGCCAGTAATGGTCCCTCTCCTTGATCCGAAGAATACGAGGATCCTTCCGCAGACTTTGCAGGATCAGGGAGGCCATGCAGCGTAGGTTAGCTGAGGCATTCGGTCCGGAGTCCTCTGGGTCACTAAGGACGACATGATCCGCAGCCACCTCCTCCCAGCCACGTACAAGTCCACTGGTTTTTTGGGACTGTAAATCATCCCTAAAAGACTGCTGCTGATGATGCTGAGTGCCAGGCTCCACCTCCATGCTGACACAATACTCCTCCTCCTCCTCCTCTTCTTCCTGTGCGATGGGTGGGACAGAAGGAACACTGTCTGGGTAAAGGGGGCCTTGAGAGGCAAGGAAGTCCTCCTCTTCCTGCCTCTGTTCTGTCTCAAGTGCCCTGTCCATTATTCCACGCAGCGTATGTTCCAACAGGTGGACAAGAGGTACAGTGTCACTGATGCATGCACTGTCACTGCTCACCATCCTCGTGGCCTCCTCAAATGGTGCCAGGACAGTGCATGCATCCCTGATCATGCCCCACTGGCGTGGTGAAAAAAACCTGAGCTCCCCTGACCCTGTCCTGGTGCCGTAGTCGCACAGGTACTCTTTGATGGCCCTCTGCTGCGTGTGCAGCCGCTGCAGCATGGCCAGCGTTGAGTTCCACCTGGTGGGCATGTCACATATAAGGCGGTTCTTGGGCAGGTTCAACTCCTTTTGCAGCTCAGCCAGGCGAGCACTGGCATTATAAGATCTGCGGAAATGCACACAGACTTTCCTGGCCTGCCTCAGGACATCCTGTAAGCCCGGGTACCTGCCCAAGAACCGCTGCACCACCAGGTTAAGGACGTGAGCCACACAGGGCACATGGGTCAGTTGTCCCTGTCGGAGAGCGGAGAGGAGGTTGGTGCCATTGTCGCAAACTACCATTCCTGGCTTAAGCTGGCGTGGCGTCAACCACCTCTCGGCCTGCCCCTGCAGAGCAGACAGAACCTCTGCCCCAGTGTGGCTCCTGTCCCCCAAACACACCAGCGCACGCACGGCATGGCATCTTTTTGCCTGCGTACTTGCGTAGCCCCTTGAACGCCTACGGAGCACCGCTGGTTCCGAGGACAAACCACAGGAAGAGGCCATGGAGGAAGAAGAAGAGGAGGGGGTGGAGGACAGAGGTGTGTCACAACCAGTAGTAGCATTTTGAAGGCGTGGCGGTGGAACAACCTCCAACACTACTGCACCTTGTCCTGCATCCTTCCCAGCTGTCAAAAGAGTGACCCAATGGGCTGTGAAAGAAAGGTAACGTCCCTGTCCATGCCTGCTGGACCATGAGTCAGCGGTAATATGCACCTTACTGCTGACCGCCCTGTCAAGCGAGGCCAAGACATTGCCTTCCACATGCCGGTAGAGAGCCGGAATCGCCTTCCGTGAGAAAAAGTGGCGTTTGGGAACCTGCCACTGAGGAACCGCACATTGCACAAACTCACGGAAGGGGGACGAGTCTACCAACTGAAAAGGCAGCAGTTGAAGCGCTAGCACTTTAGCCAAGCTTGCATTCAACCGCTGGGCATGTGGATGGCTGGGAGTGAACTTCTTTCGACGGTCCAGCAGCTGGGGCAGGGAAATTTGCCTGCTAGAATCGGACGTCGGTGTACTGCTAGCAGAGTGCCCGCAAGTACTTGGCTGTGACACACCTAATTCTACACTTTCATTCCTCTCAGTGCAGGTTTCAGAGAGGACTGAAGGTATAGTGGGGTTGCAGATCCCAGCTGATGCGGTGCAAGGAGAGGTCCGCTTTGTTCTTTGGTGTGGGTCTTTAAGGTAGGCTTGCCAACAAGCTGCATGGCAGGTCAACATATGTCTGGTCAAGCATGTGGTGCCCAAGCGGGTGATGTTTTGGCCACGCGATATACGCTTGAGACATATGTTGCAAACAGCAGCTGTGCGATCTGATGCACTCGACTCAAAAAAGGCCCACACCAAAGAACTTTTTGAATAACGGGCAGAGGCAGCGCCCTGCACAGGCGGAGCTCTGCGGTGTGATTCCGTCGGTGTGCTGCCCTTACGCTGGCCCCCGAGGGCATCCTGCCTCGTTGGAGATGTGCCTCCTCCTCATCCTCCTCCTCCTCCTCCTCCTCTCTCCTATTAGGTACCCACGTGGAGTCCGTGACCTCATCATCCCCTCCCTCCTCATCACTGGAGCCAATCTGGCAGTATGCTGCAGCTGCTGGAACATGACTGCCAGATTGGTGTCCTTCTTGAGCATCCCCTCTCTCTGCTCTCACGCTACTGCCTTCCTCTAGCTGGGTATCATCATCAGATCCTTCGAAACGCTGGGCATCCTCCTGGAGCATGTACCCAACACTGTGCTCAAACAGTTCGGGGGACTCCTCAGGAGGACATGGTTGGTCTAGGGAAGGAGTGACTGATAGTGATGAGCCGAACACCCCCGGGTTCAGTTCGCACCAGAACCCGCGAACGGACCGAAAGTTCGCACGAACATTAGAACCCTATTAAATACAATGGATGCGAACGTTCGAATTCTAAAGTGCTAATTATAGCGACTATTATCCATGTTATTGTCATAAACAGAGTTTGGGAACCCGGGTTCTGCACCAGGGGACATGTATCAATGCAAAAAGAAGTTTTAAAAACGTCCGTTTTTCGGGAGCAGTCATTTTAATGATGCATAAAGTGAAAAAAAAAGTCAAATATTCCTTTAAATATTGTACCTGGGGGGTGTCTAAAGTATGCCTGTGAAGTGTCGTGTGTTTCCCGTGTTTAGAACTGTCCCTGCACAAAATGACATTTCTAAAGGAAAAAAAAGCCATTTAAAACTGCTTGCGGCTTTAATGTAATGTCTGGTCCCGGTAATATGGATGAAAATCTTTAAGAAAAATGGCATAGCTACCCCATTACCCCCCCCCCCCCCACCCCAGCCCATTACCAGCCCCTTTGGGTCTTGTATGGATATTAAGGGGAACCCCGCACACAAAATAAAAAAGGCCCTATATACTCTGAACAGCCGTATACAGGCGGTGCATACAAGACAGGGACTGTAGGTTTGTTCTTATGTAGAATCTGTTTGTAATTTTGAACAGGTACATTGTTTAAGTGTAGCTCCAGCCAAAAAATCTATTTTTAAGCTTTTTGGAAAACATAGGGAAGGGTTATCACCCCTGTAACATTTGTTTTGCTGTCTGTGCCCCTGTTCAGAACATTTCACCTCACTTTGCGTCCCAATGACAACTGTTTTTGAAATGTGGTGTTTTTATTGAAACAAGGATTGGTGATAAAGCATCAGTAGAGAGGAGACACCTTTCTCCCATATTAATTCTTACAGGAGAGAATTTTCCTTCCAAGGGGTAGATTTCCTCTCACTTCCTGTTGTCTTCTTCCGTTTGCAAGTAGTAGTCGTTTGTAAGTTGGATGTTTGAAAGTAGGGACCTGCCGTATATACTCTGCAGAAATTGGCCCCTTAGGTGTTGGTGTTGGCACAACACTGTAAGCACTCACAGTTACTCTTGGTGGGAGCTGGAACGCCCTGCTGTCAACTATTATATCAGGAATTGTAATAACATATAATTGTTGAACAGTGGTAGTAAAAATTGGGCCTTTGATGGTGGTGCTGGTGCCACAACACTGTAAGGCCTGACAGTTACTCTTGGTGGGCGCAGCAATGGGCCCTGCTGTGAATTATTAGATCAATAATTATAATTGCATGCCCCTGTTGAACAGGGGCTGAAAAATTGGGCCTTTGGTGGTGGTGGTGGTGGTGGTGTTGACACAACACTGTAAGGCCTGACAGTTACTCTTGGTGGGCGCAGCAATGGGCCCTGCTGTGAATTATTAGATCAATAATTATAATTGCATGCCCCTGTTGAACAGGGGCTGAAAAATTGTGCCTTAGGCACTGGTGGCACAACACTGCAACCCCTCACAGATACTGTACTTGGAGCACAGCAATGAGGCCTGTTGCAAAGTATTGCATCAAAAATTGTAATTACACGCCCCTGTTAAACAGGGGCTGAAAATTGGGCCTTAGCCACTGGTGGCGGCACCCATAAACCAAAATGATCTTCCAAGCTATCATCATTAATCGGATCATTGAGGAGGAGGAGGAGGATAGCCAGTCAACATAACAGCACAGGCACTCAGCATCAGCATCAGTCTTGAAGGGATGTGACATTTTAAAATCAATTAGTCTGTTATATCAGCATCAGGTGTGTGGTAGCTGGTGGTGATCCAAGACTGGTTCATCTTGATGAAAGTCAGTCGATCAACCGAGTCGGTGGACAGGCGCACCCTGTGATCCGTGACAAATCCTCCAGCAGCACTGAATGTGCGTTCTGAAAGAACGCTGGATGCAGGACAGGCCAGTAGCTCAATTGCATACTGTGCAAGCTCTGGCCAGTGATCCATCCTCAAGACCCAGTAAGCCAGAGGATTTTCGGTGGGGAAGGTGTCCAAGTCTGACCTTGCCCCTAGATATTCCTGCACCATGTATATCAGACGCTGGCGATGGTTGCTGGAACCGATCATACTTTGGGGCTGCGGACTAAAGAATTATCTGAACGCATCGGTCAGATGGCCACCTTCCCCACCGCTCCTTCTTTGACTGCCCGAAGCCTCAGCAACTCGTTGTCCAGGACCAGGAGTTTGTAACCTCCCAGTCTCTGGGAACGCGTTGCACAGACCTTTCTGCAAGGCCTCCCGGAGTTGTCTCATCCTCTGCTCCCTCTGCGACGATAACATAAGGTCCGCAACCTTACCCTTGTACCGTGGATCAAGGAGAGTGGCCAGCCAGTAATGGTCCCTCTCCTTGATCCAAAGAATACGAGGATCCTTCCGCAGACTTTTCAGGATCAGGGAGGCCATGCAGCATAGGTTAGCTGAGGCATTCAGTCCAGAGTCCTCTGGGTCACTAAGGACGACATGATCCGCAGCCACCTCCTCCCAGCCACGTACAAGTCCACTGGTTTCTTGGGACTGTAAATCATCCCTAAAAGACTGCTGCTGATGATGCTGCTGAGTGCCAGCCTCCACCTCCATGCTGACACAATCCTCCTCCTCCTCCTCCTCCTCCTCCTCTTCCTGTGCGATGGGTGGGACAGAAGGAACACTGTCTGGGTAAAGGGGGCCTTGAGAGGCAAGGAAGTCCTCCTCTTCCTGCCTCTGTTCTGCCTCAAGTGCCCTGTCCATTATTCCACGCAGCGTGTGCTCCAACAGGTGGACAAGAGGTACAGTGTCACTGATGCATGCACTGTCACTGCTCACCATCCTCGTGGCCTCCTCAAATGGTGCCAGGACAGTGCATGCATCCCTGATCATGCCCCACTGGCGTGGTGAAAAAAAACCGAGCTCCCCTGACCCTGTCCTGGTGACGTAGTCGCACAGGTACTCATTGATGGCCCTCTGCTGCGTGTGCAGCCGCTGCAGCATGGCCAACGTTGAGTTCCACCTGGTGGGCATGTCACATATAAGGCGGTTCTTGGGCAGGTTCAACTCCTTTTGCAGCTCAGCCAGGCGAGCACTGGCATTATAAGATCTGCGGAAATGCACACAGACTTTCCTGGCCTGCCTCAGGACATCCTGTAAGCCCGGGTACCTGCCCAAGAACCGCTGCACCACCAGGTTAAGGACGTGAGCCATACAGGGCACATGGGTCAGTTGTCCCTGTCGGAGGGCGGAGAGGAGGTTGGTGCCATTGTCGCAAACCACCATTCCTGGCTTAAGCTGGCGTGGCGTCAACCACCTCTCGGCCTGCCCCTGCAGAGCAGACAGGACCTCTGCCCCAGTGTGGCTCCTGTCCCCCAAACACACCAGCGCAAGCACGGCACGGCATCTTTTTGCCTGCGTACTTGCGTAGCCCCTTGAACGCCTACGGAGCACCGCTGGTTCCGAGGACAAACCACAGGAAGAGGCCATGGAGGAAGAAGAAGAGGAGGGGGTGGAGGAGAGAGGTGTGTCACAACCAGTAGTAGCATTTTGGAGGCGTGGCGGCGGAACAACCTCCAACACTACTGCACCTTGTCCTTCATCCTTCCCAGCTGCCAAAAGAGTGACCCAATGGGCCGTGAAAGAAAGGTAACGTCCCTGTCCATGCCTGCTGGACCATGAGTCAGCGGTAATATGCACCTTACCGCTGACCGCCCTGTCCAGCGAGGCCAAGACATTGCCTTCCACATGCCTGTAGAGAGCCGGAATCGCCTTCCGTGAGAAAAAGTGGCGTTTGGGATACTGCCACTGAGGAACCGCACATTGCACAAACTCACGGAAGGGGGCCGAGTCTACCAACTGAAAAGGCAGCAGTTGAAGCGCTATCAATTTAGCCAAGCTAGCATTCAACCGCTGGGCATGTGGATGGCTGGGAGTGAACTTCTTTCGACGGTCCAGCAGCTGGGGCAGGGAAATTTGCCTGCTAGAATCGGACGTCGGTGTACTGCTAGCAGAGTGCCCGCAAGTACTTGGCTGTGACACACCTAATTCTACACCTTCATTCCTCTCAGTGCAGGTTTCAGAGAGGACTGAAGGTATACTGGGGTTGGAGATCCCAGCTGATGCGGTGCAAGGAGAGGTCCGCTTTGTTCTTTGGTGTGGGTCTTTAAGGTAGGCTTGCCAACGAGCTGCATGGCAGGTCAACATATGTCTGATCAAGCATGTGGTGCCCAAGCGACTGATGTTTTGGCCACGCGATATACGCTTGAGACATATGTTGCAAACAGCAGCTGTGCGATCTGATGCACTCGCCTCAAAAAAGGCCCACACCAAATAACTTTTTGAATGACGGGCAGAGGCAGCGCCCTGCACAGGCGGAGCTCTGCGGTGTGATTCCGTCGGTGTGCTGCCCATACGCTGGCCACCCAAGGGCATCCTGCCTCGTTGGAGATGTGCCTCCTCCTCATCCTCCTCCTCCTCCTCTCTCCTATTAGGCACCCACGTGGAGTCAGTGACCTCATCATCCCCTCCCTCCTCATCACTGGAGCCAATCTGGCAGTATGCTGCAGCTGCTGGAGCATGACTGCCAGATTGGTGTCCTTCTTGAGCATCCCCTCTCTCAGCTCTCACGCTACTGCCTTCCTCTAGCTGGGTATCATCATCAGATCCTTCGAAACGCTGGGCATCCTCCTGGAGCATGTACCCAACACTGTGCTCAAACAGTTCGGGGGACTCCTCAGGAGGAGGACATGGTGGGTCTAGGGAAGGAGTGACTAATGATGACATTGATACCAGAGAAGAGGACGCTTTGGCAGCTGCTTTGCCAGTACCCTGAGCCTGGGTGAGAGAGGATGAGGAGGATGAGGTGGGCTTGGTCATCCACTCTACCAAGTCTTCGGCATGATGTGGCTCAACATGTCCAGCTGCCGAAAAGAAGGACAAGCGTGTCCCATGGCCATGTGCTGATGACAATGCACCGCGTCCACGACCAGCACTGTTGCCCCCAGACACAGAGCCTGCTTGCCCTCTTTTTTTGCCTCCTGACTGTCTGCCTCTCCTTGTTTGCCTTCCAGACATTTTAATGGATGGCCTGCAGGGAGATGGGAAAAACAGCAATAAGGGCTACCTTCTGGTGTATACTGTGCAGGAGGCTTAGCAACAAAGACACTGACACTGTCCCCTGCCTATCCTTCTCTGTCCCTAAACACAAGGATTTGCAATATGGTTCAGCAAGATTGGTTTAGCACAGAATAACACACTGATAGTTTCCCTCACTGTCCTTCTCTGTCCCTACAAACAAGATTTAGCACAGAATAGCACACTGATAGTTTCCACGAGTGTCCTTCTCTGTCCCTAAACTCAAGGATTTCAAATATGGTTCAGCAAGATTGGTTTAGAACAGAATAGCACACTGACAGTTTCCCTGAGTGTCCTTCTCTGTCCCTAAACTCAAGGATTTCAAATACGGTTCAGCAAGATTGGTTTAGAACAGAATAGCACACTGACAGTTTCCCTCACTGTCCTTCTCTGTCCCTACAAACAAGGATTAGCACAGAATAGCACACTGATAGTTTCCACGAGTGTCTTTCTCTGTCCCTAAACTCAAGGATTTCAAATATGGTTCAGCAAGATTGGTTTAGAACAGAATAGCACACTGATAGTTTCCCTCACTGTCCTTCTCTGTCCCTACAAACAAGATTTAGCACAGAATAGCACACTGATAGTTTCCACGAGTGTCCTTCTCTGTCCCTAAACTCAAGGATTTCAAATATGGTTCAGCAAGATTGGTTTAGGACAGAATAGCACACTGACACTTTCCCTCACTGTCCTTCTCTGTCCCTACAAACAAGATTTAGCACAGAATAGCACACTGATAGTTTCCACGAGTGTCCTTCTCTGTCCCTAAACTCAAGGATTTCAAATATGGTTCAGCAAGATTGGTTTAGAACAGAATAGCACACTGACAGTTTCCCCGAGTGTCCTTCTCTGTCCCTAAACTCAAGGATTTCAAATATGGTTCAGCAAGATTGATTTAGGACAGAATAGCACACTGACACTTTCCCTCACTGTCCTTCTCTGTCCCTACAAACAAGATTTAGCACAGAATAGCACACTGATAGTTTCCACGAGTGTCCTTCTCTGTCCCTAAACTCAAGGATTTCAAATACGGTTCAGCAAGATTGGTTTAGAACAGAATAGCACACTGACAGTTTCCCTCACTGTCCTTCTCTGTCCCTACAAACAAGGATTAGCACAGAATAGCACACTGATAGTTTCCACGAGTGTCCTTCTCTGTCCCTAAACTCAAGGATTTCAAATATGGTTCAGCAAGATTGGTTTAGAACAGAATAGCACACTGATAGTTTCCCTCACTGTCCTTCTCTGTCCCTACAAACAAGATTTAGCACAGAATAGCACACTGATAGTTTCCACGAGTGTCCTTCTCTGTCCCTAAACTCAAGGATTTCAAATATGGTTCAGCAAGATTGGTTTAGGACAGAATAGCACACTGACAGTTTCCCTCACTGTCCTTCTCTGTCCCTACAAACAAGGATTAGCACAGAATAGCACACTGACACTTTCCCTCACTGTCCTTCTCTGTCCCTACAAACAAGATTTAGCACAGAATAGCACACTGACACTTTCCCTCACTGTCCTTCTCTGTCCCTACAAACAAGGTTTAGCACAGAATGACACACTGACACTCTCCCTACCTATCCTTCTCTGTCCCTAAACACAAGGAATCCAGGATTAGTAAAGGAAAAAAATGACACTGTCCCTGCCTATGCTTCTCTTTCCCTGCTCCGGAACATACTACACAAGGCCGCCGCGCTGGCGGCCTTTTATAGTGTGGGGCGTGTACTAAACCCCCTCAGCAATAATTGGCCACAGGCATCCTGCCTGTGGCCAATCATTGCTCTCCTCGCTGCCGCGCTGTGATTGGCCAAGCATGCGGGGTCACAGTGCATGCTTGGCCAATCACAGCGCCTGGATGACACTGCGATGGCGTAGTGCATTGTGGGCCGTTCGCGTCACTCGAATTTGGCAGGAACGGCCCAAATCGTTCGATCTTCGACGAACGATCGAACAGCCGATGTTCGAGTCGAACGTATGTTCGACTCGAACACGAAGCTCATCCCTAGTGACTGATGATGACATTGATACCAGGGAAGAGGACGCTTTGGCAGCTGCTTTGCCAGTACCTAGAGCCTGGGTGAGAGAGGATGAGGAGGATGAGGAGGGCTTGGTCATCCACTCTACCAAGCCTTCGGCATGATGCGGCTCAACACGTCCAGCTGCCGAAAAGAAGGACAAGCATGTCCCATGGCCACGTGCTGATGGCGATGCACCGCGTCCACGACCAGCACTGTTGTCTCTAAACACAGAGCCTGCTTGCCCTCTTTTATTGGCTCCTGACTGTCTGCCTCTCCTTGTTTGCCTTCCAGACATTCTAATGGCCTGCAGGGAAATGGGAATACCAGCAATAAGGCCTAGCTTCAGGAGTATATTTTGCAGGAATCACACTACGCCTGCTGTAGGTGCTGCAAATGCCTGTTGGTGTAACACACCAGGAAAAAGCAGCAATACAGGCTAACTTCAGGTGTAATATGATCAGGAGGCACACTCCGCCCGCTGTAAGTGCCGCAAATGCCTGTTGGTGTAACACACCAGGAAAAAGCAGCAATACAGGCTAACTTCAGGTGTAATATGATCAGGAGGCACACTCCGCCCGCTGTAAGTGCCGCAAATGCCTGTTGGTGTAACACACCAGGAAAAGCAGCAATACAGGTTAACTTCAGGTGTAATATGATCAGGAGGCACACTCCGCCCGCTGTAAGTGCCGCAAATGCCTGTTGGTGTAACACACCAGGAAAAAGCAGCAATACAGGCTAACTTCAGGTGTAATATGATCTGGAGGCACACTCCGCCCGCTGTAAGTGCCGCAAATGCCTGTTGGTGTAACACACCAGGAAAAAGCAGCAATACAGGCTAACTTCAGGTGTAATATGATCAGGAGGCACACTCAGCCCGCTGTAAGTGCTGCAAATGCCTGTTGGTGTAACACACCAGGAAAAAGCAGCAATACAGGCTAACTTTAGGTGTAATATAATCAGGAGGCACACTCCGCACGCTGTAAGTGCTGCAAATGCCTGTTGGTGTAACACACCAGGAAAAAGCAGCAATACGGGCTAACTTCAGGTGTATAATGTGCAGGAGGCTTAGCAACAATGACACTGACACTGTCCCCTGCCTATTCTTCTCTCTCCCTGCACACAAGGTTTATCAAAGTATATGACACTGACACTCTCCCTGTCTATCCTTCTCTCTCCCTGCACACAAGGTTTAGCAAAGAATATGACACTGACACTGTCCCCTGCCTATCCTTCTCTCACCCTGCACACAAGGTTTATCAAAGTATGACACTGACACTCTCCCTGCCTATCCTTCTCTCTCCCTGCACACAAGGTTTAGCAAACAATGTGACACTGACACTGTCCCCTGCCTATCCTTCTCTCTCCCTGTACACAAGGTTTAGTAAAGAATATGACACTGACACTGTCCCCTGCCTATCCTTCTCTTTCCCTGCACACAAGGTTTATCAAAGTATATGACACTGACACTCTCCCTGCCTATCCTTCTCTCTCCCTGCACACAAGGTTTAGCAAAGAATGTGACACTGACACTGTCCCCTGCCTATCCTTCTCTCTCCCTACACACAAGGTTTAGCAAAGAATATGACACTGACACTCTCCCTGCCTATCCTTCTCTCTCCCTACACACAAGTTTGAGGTACAAATAGCACTGACACTGTCCCTGCCTATGTAACTCTTTCCCTGCGCTGGAACACACTACACAAGGCCGCCGCGCTGGCGGCCTTTTATAGTGTGGGGCGTGTGCTAAACCCCCTGAGCTATAATTGGCCACAGGCAACCTGCCTGTGGCCAATTATGTCTCTCCTAGCTGCCGGCGCTGTGATTGGCCAAGCATGCGGGGTCACAGTGCATGCTTGGCCAATCCCAGCGCCGGGATTGCACTGCGATGGCGCAGTGTATTGTGGGCCATTCGCGTCACTCGAATTTGGCGCGAACGGCCCAAATCGTTCGATGTTCGCCGAACGGTCGAACAGCCGATGTTCGAGTCGAACTTATGTTCGACTCGAACACCGAGCTCATCCCTACCAGCCACCGACAGAGGTTGCCCATCTGTAGGTGACTAGCGGAGCCGGAGGTACCAAGGGTCCTATCACAGGATCCTATGTTAACAGGTGCCAGTATTTCTTACAGATCCGTAATACTTGATTGTAATCATTAGAGTATGTGGTAACTAGTCTATGACTTTCATTTGTTTTTTGAATTTTTTTAGGGATTAGTAATTCATGCCTGTTAATGGTGTCCGCCCATTTGAAAGCCTTTTTCAAACACTTATGGCTATAACCGCGCTCAAGGAGGCGTTGTTTGAGGTTGTTGGGCTCACGTTTAAAGTCAGAGTGATTTGAACAGTTGCATTTGATACGTTGGTACTGTCCATAGGGAATGGAGTTAATAAGTGGTTTAGGATGAAAGCTGGATGAATGCAGAATGGTATTGCCTACAGTTGCTTTCCTAAAAAGTTTGCAAGACAGTAGATTGTTTTTTTATTTTTGTAAATTTCTACGTCTAGGAAAGTGATCCTAGAGGGATCAGAGCTCATGGTAAATTTTAAATTAAATTTGATGGTATTCAGTACATTAAGGCATTCATCCAGAAAAGACTGGGGACCATCCCATATGATGAAGATGACATTGATGTACCTGTGCCACATAACAATGTGGCACAGGTACATTGAGAGATCCTCGTCGCTGAAAATCACACTCTCCCATTCCCCCAGGTACAGATTGGCGTAGCCAGGGGCACAGCAAGTGCCCATGGCTATGCCCTGTACTTGGAGGATTAGCCGACCGTCAAACAAAAAAATATTATGATTAAGTATGAAATCCAAGGACAAGAGTATAAACTCATTGACAAGGTTTCGTGGTGACTTATTTGAGGTAAAACTCTACAGATGCATGTCAAACCTTTTGAATGTGGTATAGAGCTGTATAAAGCTTCCACATCAATAGTGGCAAGTATGCAATTCTCTGGGACTTGTACGTCCTCAATAATCTGTAATAAATGGATTGTGTCCCTAATGTATGAAGGTATTGAAAGGACAAAAGGGCGGATGTGCTTATCTACTAATTTAGAGAGGTTTTCTGTGATTGATCCATTACCAGAAAGAATTGGCCTGCCTGGTGGATTGAAAGCATTTTGATGTATTTTTGGTAATGCATAAAAAGTTGGCAGTCACGGGTAGGGTGTGCGGATGAAGTCCCAAGTCTGTTTTGAAATTATTTTATTCGAGAAAGCATGATCAACGAAAGAATAAAATCTGCCGTTGAAAGCTTCTACAACATCGACACCAATCGGACGGTACCAATTCCGATTGCTGAGGATGTTGATACACATTTCGTGATATTTTTCATTGTCCATAAGGACGATGTTTCCTCCTTTATCACTTAACTTTTTGGTAATGTCATGAAAAAAATTGAGAAAGAGTAGGGTTAAACCATAAAGGGGCATTTGGAGAAATCGCATCCTTAGGATAGCACTCGCATCTAAGACCCGCCTCCCAGGCTTGAATAATATTAAGCATAGAACTGGTCAACTTATAAGGAGCCCTACGGCCCCTAAATAAAAGTACCTTAACCTCCCTGGCGGAATGATTATTTCAGATTTTAGGTGCTGAAAGCGGTACCATTATTTTGCATGGAAATTTGGCGTTTTATATTGTAGGCCTGCAATTCTTAGGAATAACTTACTTAAATCTGTCTAAACAAGAGTCTAGTAGACATCCCGGGTATGATAAAGTTTGAAACACAAAATCATAAATTATAATATAATAAATAACTATAAATAATTATAACAAATAATAATATAATAATAATACAAATTATTCAATAATGTAATCAAATCAAAAACATTGAAATTTGCTCAGTTGCAGAATTGTCACTGTCATTTGATTTAGTGTTTGATGACGAATTTCCCCACAAATCGCTATCGCTCAATTCTGCAAGTGATTCTAATTTATTATTGCTATTTTCTAGCTGGTCTAAAACCACTTTTGACATAAAGGGACACTTTTTAGTTGCTATAGACAATCTCCAGTTTCCAGGCAGAATTTTTTGTATTAATAATATAAAAGTGCATGCAGGGCACTGGACAGACCACTAGGGACAAAGGGGGTGTGTAATTATTTTATACAGTACTGTAATCTGTAAGATTACAGTGTACTGTATATGTATTGTGTTTTTACTTTTTTGAACTTGGCGCCGATCTCCGCCCCCGTGCGTCGCAACTACGCAGGGAACGGAGCTCGGCGGCACTCGGGCACTGTGTGAATCGACCAAGATGACAGCTCACACACACAGCGGGGAGACATCACAGGATCCAGGGGACAAAGTAAGTAACTTTCCCTGTATCCTGCGATGCGATCCCGAGTCTGGCTCGGGGTTACCGCTAATGGTACTAAAATTCCACCCCGAGCCAGACTCGGGAATACCGCTAGGCAGGTTAAGAGTTTCTGTGGAACCTACCACTGTTGTTTCCAGCCGACTGGAGGAATTATATAAATCTAGACTTAGCCACCATACTGCCGTAACCAGCTGAGTGGCCAAAAAGTATTTATATAAATCTGGGAAAGCTAATCCTCCCTGTTCAAAAGGGCGCATCAGAGTGCTCAATTTATACCTGTTTTTTTTTACCCCCATAGAAAAGATGAAAACAGCTGATTTAATCTTGTAAAAAAAGGATACAGGGAGCCATTGTGGACAATGTCTAAATAGATAGATAAATTTTGGTATAATTTTCATTTTTAATATATTAATGCGTCCAAATAAGGACAATGGTAGAGACTTCCATGCTTTAAATTTTGACCCAATGTCTCCCAGAATCAGAGTCAAATTCAAAGACATAAATTCAGAAGCTTGACGGGAAATTACAACTCCTAAATACTTAAAATTGTCTACCTACTGCAGTGGAATATCCTTCAAAGCTGTGCTACGGGCCTCCGTATCTATTGGAAACAACAATGACTTAGACAATTTCCCTTCAGCCCTGTAACCGCTGAAAATTAATCCAGTATATCTAGGGCCCCTTGTGGCGAGGAGCCAGCATTGTTTAAAAACAATAGAAGATTGTCAACATACAAAGCTACCCTCTCTCACAACCAACCGATCTGCAATCCCTTAATATTGAGGAAAGTGCGTAAAGCCTCCGCCACCAGCTCCATAGCAATCGTAAAAAGTGTTGGAGAGAGAGGGCAACCCTGCTGAGTACCCCTAAATAATTAAAAGGGAGATAACAACCCACCTCCAATTTTTACTGCGACTGTGGGACTCCTATATAAGACCTGTAACCATTTTATAAATACCATTGGAAAACCCATCCTGCATGTACTTCCCACAGGAAGGGCCACTCCAAGATATCAAAGTCTTTCCGATATCCTGAAGCTGCAAAGCAGCCCCAGACCATCACGCTACAACCACCATATCTGACTGTTGGTATGATGTCCTTGTTATGAAATGCTGTATTCGTTTTTTGCCAGATCTAACGGGATGCACACCTTACAAAAAGGGAAATTTTTGGCTCATCAGTCCACAGAATATTTGCCTAAAAGTCTTGGGGATAATCAAGATGTTTTTTGGTAAATGTGAGATGAGCCTTTGTGTTCTTTTTGGTCAGCAGTGGCTTTGGCCTCGGAACTCTCCATGGATGCCATTTTTGCCCAGTCTCTTTCTTATTGTTGAATTATGAGGCAAGTGAGGCCTGCAGTTCTTTAGATGTTGTTCTGGGTTCTTTTATGACCTCCTGGATGAGTCGTCATCATGCTCTTGGAGGAATTTTTGTAGGCCAACCACTCTTGGGAAGGTTCACCATTGTTTCATGTTATCTCCATTTGTGGATAATGGCTCTTCCTGTGGTTCACTGGAGTTCCAAAGCCTTAGAAATGGCTTTGAAACCCTTCTTAGATTGATACATGTACATTACTTTGTCTACACACCCTAAGGAGATATAGGCATTAGCAGCGCTAAACTCTTGTATCAATCCCAAAAATATATTAATTTTAAACACATAATAATATATAAATCCAGCACAATGTCCTCATTATAAACAAGAATAAAAAAGCATATAAAAGTCTCTGTAGAGTAATCAGCTGTAACAAAATAACCAACAGTGCATGGGGGAGTGTTGAAAAAATTGTAATTATAATTAATTGTAATTATAATCTTTATCCCTTCACCACACCATGTGGGACACCACTCCCTTAAGATTTTACACTAACCAGAAATCAGGTGAAAATCAGCCTAAAGCCTCGTACACACGATTGGATATCCTATGGATTCTAATCCAATGGATTTGTCCATCGGAAATCCAATGAAGCTGACTTCCATCAGTCTTGCCTACACACCATCAGTCAAAAAACCAAACACGGTGACGTAAAACACTCCAATGAGACAAGAAAAATTTAGTTTAATGCTTCTGAGCATGCGTCGACTTGATTCTGAGCATGCGTGGGTTTTTTATCCGATGGACTTGCCCACGATCGGAATTTGCTATTGGTTTTCGATCCATCGGAAAATTTTAAAACATGTTCTATTTTTCGAAACCGATGGAAAAAAGACCGATGGGTCCCATACACGATCGGTTTGACCGATGAAAACAGTCCTTCGGACTGTTTTCATCGGTCAAACCGATCGTGTGTACAGGGCTTTAAACTCCACAAATAAGCGGACTTCCTCCTCTGGTCATCGGATCATGGTACAGACTATCTCTTTAGCTTCTAACGTAATTTCACCAGTATTAGGTCTGTATGGGTTAACACTGTGTGCTATCCTGGAATGCCAGACTCAAATAGATTGCTACTGGATTCCAAGCTCATCAGCGATCATGCCCAAAGGATAAAGAAGCTCTCATAGTATAATTCCATTTTAAACAGTTTTTATTAAACCCCAAATCCCCCCTTACATATTGCACTTACAAATATAGGATTAAAAACGAGCATGTAAACAGTAGCTTGCCTGCCTGGTGTCACTCCACCGCTCCTAGTATTGAAAGGATCACGGTTGTGCTCCACGAGGGTAGACAAGCTGAGTGGCCGTGTAGCTTCACCCTAACGTGTATCATCGTAGACTTCATCAAAGGGCGTGGCTACACAGCATGGCTCACTCGATTTATGGGCTGTCTTCAGGTAATTTAACCCTCCAACTTCCTCCAATTTCAATTAGTGCAGAGATCGCTCTCATCACTGCATAATTGCTCTATACTCATACTCTATACTCATAATGTGTGTAGTTTGACCACCATACATTGCATTAATACATCCAGCAAACGTGCAATGCTTTTATGATAAAATGTACAAACTATATGATATGTTCTAATGTCTAATGTCTTTGGATGGATCCATGGATGGGTTTGTGCTTCATGTTTAGCAAATAAAACCACATAAAATACCAAATAAAACATAAAAAATACATAATTAAAAACATCTATAATTCATAATAAAAAATAAAAAAAGTAAAATATTTTAAAAATCCAAACGGTCATTATTCAATAATTGATGTACTGCAAACCCCATAAATTTATATGTAAAGCCAAAATAATAAAAATCTATATTAATAGCCAATAATGAAGCCGTTTAAATCCAGCTCAATGTTCATACCTTTTGGACTCAAAGTGTCAGTCAAAAAAATCCATTCAAACCTCGTACACACGACCGAGTTTCTCGTCGTAAAAAACACGTCGTTTTTTTTTCGACGAGATTCTTGTTAAGCTTGTCGATTTTCTCGTCAAGCTTTCCATGCGTACACACTGACATTTCCCAATTTCCTCGTTGTTCTCCGCGGTCACGTCCAGCACGTACGACGGCACTATAAAGGGGAAGATCTTTTTTCTTGGCGCCACCCCTTGGGCTGCTTTTGCTGATCTCGTGTTACCGCGTGTGAAGTAAAAGTTTGGGAAGAGACGATTCACGCTTTTCAGTCTTCGTACTTTTCAGATCGTTTTCTGCGGTTCAGTTTGTGCTTGTGGGTTCGTATCTTGACTTTCAGGGCGTCTAGGCAGGTCGTATCTGTTTTACAGTGCGTTCTTGCCTGTTCGTTTCTGTTTTTCAGTTCGTTATTCATAGGCCTTGCTGTTCTAAAGTGCGTTCTGTTCTGTACGTTCTGATAAGACGACCGTTTCCTAGCCATGTCGCCTGGACGTTCTCGTCGTCGAGTTCGTGCTGTGCATGCGCTTGGTGTTGGTCTTCTTGTTTTGGACCAAGACCAGTCCATGAATGGTGTGAGGAGAAGTTCATGGACCAAGAATTGGTTGCTCCAGCGGGACCAATTCTGCCACATGCCTCTGCTGCGGGAGATCGTCGAGAATAATCCTGAGGACTACAGGAATTTTCTGCGGATGTCTGACCCCGTTTTTCAGGAACTGTTGGCTTTGGTGTCCCCCTATATTACCAGGAAGGACACCGTTATGCGGGAAGCCATCAGTGCTGAGCAGAGGCTCATCGCCACGTTACGTTATCTGGCGACAGGGAGAAGTCTTCAGGACTTGAAGTTCACGACAGGCATCTCCCCCCAGGCTCTGGGCCTCATAATCCCAGACACCTGTTCTGCCATTATCCAAGTCCTGCAGAAGGACTATATTAGGGTAAGTTTTCTCCATTAACATCACATTTTATGTATTACATGTATGCTAATGTATTGTATTTCTTTCATCCTTCCCTAATTACCATGATTGTAATATGCTGAGAATGTCCCCTTTGTCCTCATGCATGCTGGAAGCTTTAGATTGCCCCTTTTTTCTCCTCCATGCATATTTCCCTTCACTAACCTTTCCAGCAGGGGCGCCTGTTGCTCCAAATGTTTGGGGGTTCAATCCCCAATTTTGGAAATAAACTTCCTCCTTTTTTGCTCTGGTGCCTATTAAACGCCCCCATTTGTTCCCTCCAATGCAGCCATTTTGTCCCCTCCAATGCAGCCAGTTCCCCCCCAGCCCTGCACTTACCTTCTTGTGGTCAGCGCCATCCTTCTTCTGTCCTTGATGTCTTCTCCTTCCCTTGATGTTGCATCAGCCAATCATGTTACCATTAAACAGACTTGGTGAACATGATTGGCAGAGCAGCCTGTCAGTGTTTACCCAAGGAATGCCCCCCCCCCCTGCGTCCCCTATTTAACTTTTCTGCAGCCAATTACATCCTTCAGGCTGTAATGTGCAAGACAATTTTCCTTCCTGTTTCTGATATGCAATTTTAAGCCCATAAATGCCGCAGTTCTTCATATGTCGGTCGCTTAACAGGGGGCCTTCCACCTCAATAGTGGGCGGCATAGACAATACATAGGTTAATGCAAGGCATAAACCTATGTATTGTTCTGAGTGACGGGCACAGGAGAGAGGGGGCAGTGCTCCAGCGCCCACTCTGGACGCACCGCCACTGCAATGCTATCCTGTGGCTAAACACATCTACCCCCCCCTCCCCATTATAATTTATTAATGGACCATCATAGGGGGTGATGAATATGATACATGAACCTTCCATTATACTTATTTAAAACACCTTAATAAACGTAGACTTTGCTTGATGTTGGCCTCTAATGTATTTTCTTAGAATCTCCTTGTAATGTTTGATTTGTGTATTCTAATATTTTTTCATCTTGTTTGACTCCACAGCTTCCTTCCACGCCACAGGAATGGCAGACTGTGGCATCGGAGTTTGCCACGCGGTGGGACTTCCCCAACTGCGGTGGTGCTATAGACGGGAAGCACGTCCGCATCGTGCCGCCACCCCGTTCTGGGTCCTACTACTTCAATTACAAGGGGTTTCAAAGCATTGTGCTGATGGCGGTGGTGTCAGCACGGTATGAATTCCTCTATGTTGATGTAGGGAAGAATGGCCGGATGTCCGATGGGGGATCCTTCATCCAGACGGAGTTTGCCCTCTGTCTCCAGAGTGACGACCTTGCATTGCCACCAGATGCAGGGAATATTGAAGGACTCCCCTTTGTTTTTTTGGCTGATGAAGCCTTCGGGCTCGGACCACATCTTATGAGGCCATTTCCTCAGAGGACCCTGACCCCAGAGAAGAGGGTGTTCAATTACCGGCTGGCCAGGGGCCGAAGAGTCGTTGAAAATGCCTTCGGCATAATGGCCAGCCGGTTCCGCCTTTTTAGGACTCCCATCCACTTGGCGGACTACAAAATAAACTATGTAGTGTTATGCTGCTGTGTGCTACACAATTTTCTTTGCCGCAAATCTAATTCATATATGGCCTCAGTTTTGCCTGAGGCTGGACTTTCCCCTGATAATCCCCTGCCGGGCCTGGAATCTGCCCGTGCTGGCTTGCCCCCCCAAAATGCCCGTGATGTTCGGGACAAATACATGGACTATTTCACGGGTAGGGGGGCAATTCCTATGCCAGGCTATGTCTAAAGATTGCTGTCTAACGATCCAAATAAAAATCTTGTTTAAACTTCTAACTTTTCTTGGTTTCCTGTCTCCTAGTTTGTCTTAGTGCATTTGTAGTGCCAAGTGTATTTTCCTTTAGTAAATACCAACCATTTCACTATGTAACCTTAAAAAATGTACCAAATAAGGTTAGAGCATATTAGAAAAAGAAGCTACACGTTGTTTGTGTTCAAATCCTTTACTATGTGCAAATTCACACACTTTTTTTTTTTATTTTTACATTTTTTGTTTGCCTGGCCACAAACCGGCAATTGTTTTCTTAGGAAAATACAAAAACAACAGTTGCATTCCAAAAATTACAAAATTGGATACCTCGGAGCAATCTGAGACATTCACTTACACAAACTATATGTCTCTATGTGCCCGTCCTAATATGGGGTCCTGCCACCCCTTGCCCAGCCAAAAATTGAATATGCACACAATTGGGATTATTTTCCTATAGGGATTTTAGACTCCTGATCCCTATTGTCAACATGTGCTATCTGCCATCAGGGGTGATCAATGGACGTGTTTTGGGGGTGCAACACCTTCCTCAGTTCACCTACTTTAGATACGAGGAAGGGGTTGCACCCCCAAAAGACGTACATGGATATCCCCTGATGGCAGATAGCACATGTTGACACACTGTGTGCAGATTAAATTTTTGGCTGGTTTGATTGTCAAAAAGTTTTTTACAAGTAGAAGAATAAACATGAACAAAAGGGGTTTGGGATGCCTTATTGAATTCTCCCCAAAACATCGAGAATGTCTTTAAATGTTTGATCCATCACATGTATTCTTTCTTTAATTTTGTCCAGTTCCGTGCTACATTCCATCACTTGCTGGATGAGGCGGAGGGCACTGTCAGCAGAGAAACCTGTACTATCCTTCTCCCCAACATTCACATCCCCTAAAAACAAAATAACAAGGTATTATAACTCTGCAGGCCTACCTCTCTTACCTGAAGCTGTGGTGACAGATACTGACCTGTTGTGGTGACCAGTTCCACAACGTCATCCACCTCTCCTTCCTGCACTTCTCCTTCCTCCACCTCAACTTCCTCTACATCCTTCGTTTGTGGGTCTTTGGGAGTTTGGGGTTGTTGTGAAGCTGTGGGGTTCTTGTGCTCCCTGGAGTGTCCTCCTCCCAGTCTTCTCTCCCCTATGAGAATAAAACAAAAGGTAGAGTTATCACACAGAAATTCTCTATGTTAAACAAAAAAACAGGCTAAATTGCTTGGAAGTGGGGTACAAGTGTGTGTTTGGGCGGAAGTTAAAGATGAATGCATTATTTCTGACCAATAATATGTTTAGTATTCACCTTTGTCTGTCATTTTTTAGACATGTAGGCAACACAAAAATTCTCTGATGCACCTGTGTGGGACACCCAAAAAAGGCGGGTCTGGTGGCCCACACTATAGTGCTCCAAAGTACAGATGTGGAAGCAGCTGCTGAGTGTCCTCTCCTTTACACTGACAAAAGTTTGCATTTCATTCTCTTTACAAACACATCATCTAGCCTAAAACTTTGTGACCCAAAATTCAAAAAAAAAGGCAGATGTCTAATTACTTTTGTGGCTGTAAAATACGCCAAAACAGCGGATAGTGGCCGAACGAAGTGTCTGTAACGTAACGAACGATTACTGTGCCCAACCAAGTTCAAAATATAACATTTTGGAAGGAAGTCCAATAAGAAAAAATAAATAAACCAGCAACATGTCAGTTTAGAAAAGGATTAATAGCATAAAAGTGTAGATTTTACTTACTTTTTGCGAGCATTCTCTTAATGCTCCTTAACTGCTCTGGCTCCCTCAGTTTGAGGTCTGACCAGCTCTTTCTGAGCTGCTCATTTGAGCGTTTCACCCCGAAATTCGTCTTCAGACTCTTCACGACTTTAGTGAGGATTTTGGCTTTCCTTCTATTTGTTTTGCTATACGGCCCATGCTTTGCGTCATAATCCGACTTGAGCAAGATGTCCACCATCTCCGCCATCTCGGCAAAAGACATATTCGATGCCTTGAATCTCCTCCTTGATCGTGACGTTTCCTCGGTCTCCGGGCTTGTCTCCTCCTCGTTAGTTGCGGAATTATCAGACACCTGCTGTAACTCCGCCATATCTGTCTGCGCGCCGAAAGAGAAGGGGCGGGGAAAAGATGTTAGTTAGAACGTCATGGGCGGGCGACGTGTGCGGAGCGACGTGTTCGAATTTTGACGCATGCGTGGTGTGTATATAGCAAACACACATGTGACTATAGTACGTTCGGTGTGCGGAGAGAGGAGTTCAAGTGACGGATGTGCGAACAAAGGTATGTGATTTTGTGACTTGGACAAATTGTTGGCCTATACGGTTTTGAGAATGTTGTAGGATATATATGGTGACTACGATGTTAAGGAGGTTAGACTGTTTGCCTCACATTAGTTATATATTATTTCTTAAACTTGCAGATACAATATGAATGTCTTTATTAGCGACAAAGAGTTCCTGGCGGAATTTATTGACCGGGTAAGGGAGCTGCCCGCTCTGTGGGAGACGAAAAACCCCATCCATAAAAAAAGAGGGGTGAGAAAAGCAGCGCTGGAGAAGCTGCTCCCATTTGTGCAGACCAAGGTGCCCACAGCCACAGCAAAACAGGTGGACACTAAAATTGGGAGCTTGAGAGGCACCTACAGGACTGAACGCTCTAAGGTCCTGGCTTCTCAGAGGTCAGGAGCAGCAGCAGATGATGTGTATGTCCCGAATTTGTGGTACTACAGCAGGATGTCCTTCCTGGATGACCAGATTGAGGCAAGGCCATCACTGTCCACTCTTCCCCCCAGACTTCCCTGCAGCCAACCTGAGCCTTCTCTGGAGCAAGAGGAGGCAGCCATCCTGGATGATCCTGATTTGGCCATCTGGATCCAGGTATAGTATTAAATGAAATTGCATTGGGATAAAATTTATGTTTGACAAATATGTCAAGATGAGAAACATACAATATTTTGGGTTCCACAAGTGAAATCAAGATCTCGAGACATTAGTCTGCACTTAATTGGGTGCTAAATAGTCAATCTGATGTAGGTGTAAATTAGAAAAAATGATTTCTGGATTTACATTCTAATTGCTTCAATCATGTTTATAAAGTTTGATGCAAAGATTAAACCAACATATTAAACTATGTCTCTTTTTCATACACAGGATGAAATCAGCCAGGAGGAGGGTCTGGAAACTGTCAGGCAGGAGGAGGAAGGGCCCAGTGGCAGCCAGGAGGTGGCAGGGCCCAGTGGCAGCCAGGAGGTGGCAGAGCCCAGTGGCAGCCAGGAGGTGGCAGGGCCCAGTGGCAGCCAGGAGGTGGCAGGGCAAAGGAGAAGCACCAGATCCCAGGTGCCTCCCATCCGGCTTCCCAAAAGAGGCAGGAGGGACAGGACCACCAGTGAGGCAGCAATGGCCCTTATTAAAGAGGCCCATGCCACCCTCAAAGAGCCCACATCCCCTGAAGAGGCCATTGCCGGCCTAGTGGAGGCAAAGTTCAAGGTGATGAGCATGGAGCAACGCCTCCTATGCGAGCCCCTGCTCATCACCTTGCTCAACAAGGGGGTGATGGAAAAAATTACCCCCAATACCGCCATTTGTGAGGTGGCACAACTGACCTCAACCTCCTCCTCCACCTCCACATTCTTCTTCTGCCCCACCCCCTTCTCCTCCACCTCCACCTTGTTCTTCCACCCCACCCCCTTCTCCTCCACCTCCACCTTGTTCTTCCGCCCCACCCTCTTCTCCTCCACCCTCACCTTGTTTTTCTGCGCCACCCCCTTCTCCTCCACCTCCTCCTCCTCCTGACAGGAGTACCCCTCCAGTGGCCCAGCCTCCAGCCAAACGAAGAAGGAAGGCTGCAGGGAAGGCTTCAGGAAAGGTTGTAGGGAAGGTTGCCATGAAGACGGGGAAGTGATGGCCTTGCTTCATTGTGGTCGGACAGAAGGCAGCCTGTTGTAGTACCACACACTTGGGACATATATATCACCTGCTGCTGTTCCTGACCTCTGGGAGGCCAGCATCAGATTGTGTTCAGAAATGCTGGCCTTCTCAAGCTCCCAATTTTAGTGTCCACACAGGGTTGCTGTGTGCTCTGGGGTCCCTGGGATGCACAAATGGCAGCAGCTTCTCCAGCGCCGCCTTCTCTTTTTTTTAGTTCAAACATGAATAAATGTTATTTTTCTTTAAATACTTGACTATGTGTATTTGTAAAAATGTAAAATCTAGCTTTGGAGTAAGCAGATACATTTGACTGACCAAAAAAGGGACAGATAACAACCCCACAAAAAAATAACTAAATCGTATTTCCCAAAAAAGTGTGTAAAATTTAAATAATATATATTAAAAGATTCAATGGGAGATCACTACCAAAACATTGCGAAATTACAATTAACATCAGTTAGAAAAATAACTAATTTATTAATATTCCTAAAAACTTGCACGATATAATACACATAAATCTTCTTAAGAGCAACAAGAAAAATGTTAAAAAAACATAGTCATAACTCTGTGTGAATATCAGCAGCAAAAGAAGTTCATTCGTTTGGATTAATGTCACATTCTAACGAAGATTTCAATGCACAACATTTAAACGATGCAAAAATTTGGAGCGTGACGAATGTGCTATCTCCATTACGAAGGCTTGTTTTACCAGAAGATGCGCTCCCGTCTCATAGTTGCTTGTGAGCATGCGCGCTTTTGGAAGAGTCGTAAAAGCATACACACGAACCATTTTCTCGTCACAAAACAGGCCGACGAGAAACACGACGAGGAAATCTGGAATCCTGACGAGAAAATAGAGAGCAGGTTCTCTATTTTCTCGTCGAGATTCACGGCAATTTTCTCGTCGTAAAACCATACACACAAACGGTTTTCTCGACAAAAAAGCTCACGCGGCACTTTTCTTGCCGGTTTTGGACGAGAAACTCGGTCGTGTGTACGAGGCTTGAGTCTCGCATTTTGACAGTTCCCTGACTCTATTTTCACCTCGTCAATACCCCAAAACTTCAGGCTTGCAGGGTCCCTGTTATGCTTACGCCTAAAGTGTACTGATACGCTGTCATCTTTATACCCTGTGCATATATAATAAATATGCTCTGAGACTCGCTTACCTAGTGTCCTAGTGTCCTAGCGTCCTTACCTAGTGTCCTTTTAGTTCGGCACTGCAGGGCATAGACCACATATGTCAACTGCTAATTGCTAGAAATAAAATCTTTGATCTCAAATTCACGTCAATTAGATGATGAACTGAACTTAGTAAGACCTCTAATATGAGTATTAACTTGCTGGCACGCCTTACATTTTCTGCATGTGTAAAAACCAGATGTGTGCCAGAACAAGTATTCTGAGGAATTCATTATAATTACAATTTTTTTTAACACTCCCCCATGCACTGTTGTTTATTTTGTTACAGTTGATTACTCTACAGCGACTTTTTTATACTTTTTTATTCTTGTTTATAATGAGGAAAATGTGCTGGATTTATTTATTATTATGTGTTTAAAAATGTATATCTTTTTGGGATTAATACAAGAGTTTAGCGCTGCTAATGTCTATATCTCCTTAGGGTGTGTAGACATATTTTTTACTTCCTTAATCTCTTAATAGCAGCAGCTGGAGGGTCTGTGACCTGTCTGTTTTAACAGATTCATGAGCACTGAGGGAAAGTGGATGTTTTCTGTTTAGTGATTATTTACTTTTACTGTTTTGGATGTACATTACTTTGTTTCTAATCTGTTCTTGATTTTTTTTAGATTGTGGCATGATGTGTGGCTTTTTGTAATCTGTTAGCGTGCTTCACTTTGTCAGACAGCTTCTATTTATGTGAATTCTTGATTCAACAGTTCTGGCAGTAATCAGGCCTGGGTGTGGCAAGTGAAATTTAACTCAGCTTTCCAACAAATTGTGGTTAATCACAGTTCATTCAGCATGGGAGATGGCAAGTGGTAAGGCTGGCCGCAGGCCAGCCTGTATTTGTGGGAGGAGACTGAGAGGGCTACTTAAGCCTCCTCCCCTGTCGGGTCTGGGTTGCCGTCATTTCCGGGCTGCAGCCAGCCCCTCCTCCTGCCGTCATTTTTCGGGGACCGTGTCACTTCCGGTTACGGCTGATCGACCGATGGAGTCTCGTGGCGGTTCCTCTCCCGGTGCTAACGCCGGGTATCGGGGGGGGGGGGCTGCCTGCCTGCCTGCTATCCCGGTCCTCACGCTGAGCAGCAGGGGTAGGGGGAGCCACTCACCGCCCGTTTCTCACGCCGCTCCATCTGGGGAGGGGGGGGGCACTCACCGCCAGTTCACCTCCCTGGATCTCATGTCAGGTATGGAGGGGATGCCCGCATGCCTCCCAGTTCTCACGCCGGCTGCGGAGGGGCGCTCACCCGCCTGCTAACCTCCCGGGCATCCACCGCCTCAGTTTAGCCTGGGGGGGGCCTTTTTTAGTCCTCGGGCCCTGCTTAGCCAGCCGCCATGGATTGCACAGCACTCCCAGCAGTCCGCTGTCCCCCACCGTCAGGTGTTACCACCTTGCCACTTAGTATTCTTGGCATAAGCCAGTTTTTCCATGCATGTCAGAAGAGTTTCTATGTTCAGCGCGGTGGCTTGGCGGCTGGTGTCCTTGCAGGGCCGCCCTCCTTCTCCCTGTCTTCATGGGGCTCTAGCTGACTCGTCCCAGGCTCATGTTGGCAGCATGGGGGTGGGAGGCTGTCCACCTGTCACATCTCCCGGGGCTCGAAGTATCAAGAGGGAGGGGGGCGTCCATGCTGGTGTCAGGAGGGGGGGCGTCCATGCTGGTGTCAGGAGGGGGGGGGGGCGTCCATGCTGGTGTCAGGAGGGGGGGGCGTCCATGCTGGTGTCAGGAGGGGGGGGCGTCCATGCGGGTGTCAGGAGGGGGGGGCGTCCATGCTGGTGTCGGGAGGGGGGGGGCGTCCATGCTGGTGTCGGGAGGGGGGGGCGTCCATGCTGGTGTCAGGAGGGGGGCGTCCATGCTGGTGTCAGGAGGGGGGGCGTCCATGCTGGTGTCAGGAGGGGGGGGGCTGTCCATGCTGGTGTCAAGAGATGGGGGGCCATCCGTTTGGTGTCCGGCATTTCTGTCATTGCATTTCTACCCCGCCATTTCTGTCATTGCGTTTTTACCCCGGCATTTCTGTCATTGCGTTTCTACCCCGGCATTTCTGTCATTGCGTTTCTACCCCGGCATTTCGGTCATTGCGTTTCTACCCCGGCATTTCGGTCATTGCGTTTCTACCCCAGCATTTCGGTCATTGCGTTTCTACCCCAGCATTTCTGTCATTGCGTTTCTACCCCAGCATTTCTGTCATTGCGTTTCTGCCCCAGCATTTCTGTCATTGCGTTTCTGCCCCAGCATTTCTGTCATTGCGTTTCTGCCCCAGCATTTCTGTCATTGCGTTTCTGCCCCGTCATTTCTGTCATTGCGTTTCTGCCCCGTCATTTCTGTCATTGCGTTTCTGCCCCGTCATTTCTGTCATTGCGTTTCTGCCCCGTAATTTCTGTCATTTCGTTTCTGCCCCGTCATTTCTGTCATTTCGTTTCTGCCCCGTCATTTCTGTCATTGCGTTTCTGCCCCGTCATTTCTGTCATTGCGTTTCTGCCCCGTCATTTCTGTCATTGCGTTTCTGCCCCGTCATTTCTGTCATTGCGTTTCTGCCTCGGCATTTCTGCCCTGGCATTTCTGTCATTGCGTTTCTGCCATTGCGTTTCCTGCCTCAACGTTTCTGTCATTGTGTTTCTGCCCCAGCATTTCTGTCATTGCATTTCTGTCATTTCGTTTCTGCCCCAGCATTTCTGTCATTGCATTTCTGTCATTTCGTTTCTGCCCCAGCATTTCTGTCATTTCGTTTCTGCCCCAGCATTTCTGTCATTGCGTTTCTGCCCCAGCATTTCTGTCATTGCGTTTCTGCCCCAGCATTTCTGTCATTGCGTTTCTGCCCCAGCATTTCTGTCATTGCGTTTCTGCCCCAGCACTTCTGTCATTGCGTTTCTGCCCCGGCATTTCTGTCATTGCGTTTCTGCCCCGGCATTTCTGTCATTGCGTTTCTGCCCCGTCATTTCTGTCATTGCGTTTCTGCCCCGGCATTTCTGTCATAGCGTTTCTGCCCCGGCGTTCCTGTCATAGCGTTTCTGCCCCGGCGTTCCTGTCATAGCGTTTCTGTCATAGCGTTTTCTGCCCGGTGTTCCTGTCATAGCTTTTCTGCCCAGTATTGCTGTCTGCGTTTTTGCCTCAGCATTTCTGCCCCGAGATTTCTGTCTACGTTTTTCTGCCCCAGGATTTCTATCTGCGTTTTTCTGCCCCAGGATTTCTATCTGCGTTTTCTGCCCCAGGATTTCTGTCTGCTTTTTCTGCCCCAGGATTTCTGTCTGCGTTTTTCTGCCCAGGATTTCTGTCTGCGTTTTTCTGCCCAGGATTTCTGTCTGCGTTTTTCTGCCCAGGATTTCTGTCTGCGTTTTTCTGCCCCACGATTTCTGTCTGCATTTTCTGCCCCAGGATTTCTGTCTGCGTTTTCTGCCCCAGGTTTTCTGTCTGCGTTTTCTGCCCCAGGTTTTCTGTCTGCGTTTTCTGCCCCAGGTTTTCTGTCTGCGTTTTCTGCCCCAGGATTTCTGTCTGCGTTTTCTGCCCCAGGAGTTCTGTCATAGCGTCTCTGCCCCAGGATTTCTGTTGCTGCGTGTCCGTCGTAGCATTCTGCCCCAGTATTTCTGTCTCCGTGTCCAGTCTCAGCATTTCCATCATAGCGTATCTGCGATTCTGGCATTGCGTTTCTGCCTCAGCATTCCTGTCTTAACGTTCTGCCTCCAGGATTTCCGTCTTTCCATTTCTGCCTCAGCGTTGCAGTCTCAGCGTTTCCATCTTCACATTTCTGCCTTAAACGTTTCCGTTTCAGCATTTCTGTCCTTGCATTTCTGCCCCTAGATTTCTGTCGTAGCATTTCCGCCTCAGCATTCAGTCTCAGCATTTCCGTTGCAACGTTTCAGTCTTAGCGTTCCAGAGGGGTGTTGTGGTCCAGTCACGGCATACTCCGGTAGCTGTTCTCTTCTTTGTTGGTTTCTATGTATCATGTTATCTTCGTCCATGTTTGTACCTGGGTTAGTTAGGGCACACATTTCCGGATCTGTCACGTCTACAGATCCATATGGGCTGAGGTTTCGTTTTTAATGATTGTTGACCACAATCTTCTCGCCCGTATACCATACGTCATACGATGCACGTTCATTCTTACACCTATACGATCACCCACCACGGTCCGTGGGTACACCAGCCCTGAGTGTTCAGTTAATTGCCTGTCTCTGCGCTACAGGTTACTCGGGCTCACTCGCCACTCACACAAGGTGGGGGGGGGGGTCATCCGTCATCAGGTTCATGTACGCGCGGTGGTCTTGTCACTTCTGCATGTTCTCTTCTTAGGTAGGCTCGTTGTTGTTCTCATGTCTGGTTGTCTGTCATTTCTCTGGTTTGTGTTCTCAGGTTGGGCTGCGCTGGCATCTTCGCCTTCATCAAACATTGCTTGCACTCGCTTCCATCAGTCCTGCCCGTTTGCCAGGGCTAGTTGATTGGTGCGGATGTCATTCATCACTGGGTTCACCCTTGGGTAGGAAGCAGTGTTCATTTTACTAAATCGTCATTCTGTTGCTGAGGCCCTGATCACCACCTAGGGTTTCAGTCTTTCTCGGGGTATGTGCTGAGCCACGGCCCCTTGTCGGCCACAGGGGTGGGTTTGGGGTTCCGCTAGCGGCTCTGATCTTTTGTCCAGGCATGTCTGCATCATGCCATGAGACTTCTTGCCCGGGATGGAGTCTGACCTTCCTTTCTAGGTTCAGGATTCAGTCGCTTGTCAGGTCACAGGCGGTGGCACGATCCGATTGAGTCAGGTGGGACCAGTGTTCTGTGTCTGGCATGTTTCTCCCATGCTTGACTATGCTCATTGCCGTAGCGCTTGGCCTTTTCCGCCTACTCCGGCAACCCATCCTCCAGGTATCCAGTCCTACAACTCCTGCCAGTTGTCAATTTTTGCCCTCTCCCTCTCTTCCCCATACCTAGTATGGGTAGGCCGGAGGCACATCGTTGATGTCCGGTTGGAGTATTACGATCTACTCGCCCATCGGTTGCAGAGGCTCCTCGGGCCAGCCTTCGCTTCCTTTCCCCCCACGTATCCTCTCATTTGCTAGCAGGTCATTCTCATGTTTGGATTGTGCCGGGCATCAGGCTTATTCCATTCTTGCACGGGACCGGGTTCAGATACTGTTGCCGTCCGGGTGCGTGCTACTTCTCTGTTCGTTACCTTCCCTTCTTCACCTACAGTTGTCTCTTTTTGCCCACTTTTCAGGCATACTGACCAGCTAGGCCAAGGCACACCTCAGGCCTTGGTGCATTAGGGTTATCACTGTCACACTCGAGGACTCGAAGACTCTGACGACAAGTGGTAAGGCTGGCTGCAGGCCAGCCTGTATTTGTGGGAGGAGACTGAGAGGGCTACTTAAGCCTCCTCCCCTGTCGGGTCTGGGTTGCCGTCATTTCCGGGCTCCCACCCACCCGTTCCCCCAGATTCATGCATACTCATTCTATTTTCCTTATTCTTATTCTTACATTCAGGGTATGCCCACTTTTCAGGCATACTGACCAGCTAGGCCAAGGCACACCTCAGGCCTTGGTGCATTAGGGTTATCACTGTCACACTCGAGGACTCGAAGACTCTGACGACAATTACTTTTTCACATAGGGCCAGGCAGGATTGAACATCTTTTTTCCCTTAACCACTTCCGGACTGCCGCACGCCGATATACGTCGGCTGTTTGAAGAGGAATATCTTTGTTATGGCAGCAGCTAGCTGCCATAACCCAGGTATACTCTTCTTCAGTGGGCGGTCCAGTTTCTGATAATAGTGGTCTCTGTGGCGGATTCGCCGCAAGATCACTTTTATCGGCACCCGGAGAGGGGCCCCCCCCTTTTTTTTATTGCAATTTAGTGAAAATATGAGATCTGAGTTCCCTTTGACCCCAGATCTCATATTTAAAGCGGAGCTCCGCCGTAAAAAAATATTAAAAGCCAGTAGCTACAAATACTGCAGCTGCTGACTTTTAATAAATGGACACTTACCCTTCCTGGAGTCCAGCGACGTCAGCAGCAGAAGACGAGCAATCGCTCGTCTCTCGGCTGCCCCCACCGCCATCATCGGTGAGGGAATCAGGATATGAAGCGTTGCGGTTTCACTGCCCGGTTCCCTAGTGCGCAAGCACGAGTCGCGCAGCGCCATCCTCACTGGTTCCCGATGTGTTCTGGGAGCCGTGTGTTTCCCAGAACACAACGGGGGGGGGGGGGGGAAGTGGCGTAGTGCCCGCAGTTTCCTGCAGAGTCTATGCCCGGAAGTGGGTGCAAATACCTGTCTTAGACAGGTATCTGCACCCCCCTGAAAGGTGCCAATTGTGGCACCGGAGGGAGGGAGGAATCCGATGAGCGGAAGTTCCACTTTAGGGTGAAGCTCCGCTTTAAGAGGTCCTGTCATGCTTTTTTTCTATTACAAGGGATGTTTACTGTACATTCGTTGTAATAGGAATACAAGTGACACAATTTTAAATATAAAATAAAAGGTACAATAAATAATAATAAAAATACAATTTTAAACGCGCCCCGTCCCAACGAGCTTGCGTGCAGAAGCAAACGCATACGTGAGTAGAGCCTGCATATGAAAATGGTGTTCAAACCACACACGTGAGGTATCGCCGCGATCGGTAGAGCAAGAGCAATAAATCTAGCCCTAGACCTCTTCTGTAACGCAAAACATGCAACCTGTAGAAATTTTCAAACGTCGCCTATGGAGATTTTTAAGGGTAAAAGTTTGTCGCCATTCCACGAGCGGTTGCAATTTTGAAGCGTGACATGTTGGGTATCAATTTACTCGGCGTAACATTATCTTTCACAATATAAAAAAATTGGGCTAACTTTACTGTTGTCTTATTTTTTAATTAAAAAAAGTGTATTTATCCCCAAAAAGTACGCTTGTAAAACCGCTGTGAAAAAAAAAGTGTGTGACATAAAGTATTGCAAGGAAAAAAATTTATAATGTTTGGGATTCTAAGTAATTTTCTAGCAAAAAATAAATACATTTTAACTTGTGTAGCGACCCTCTCTCCCTCTTGCTTTATCGGTTATGTGGCTGTTGTCTAGTGGTCCCTGGGAGGGAGAGATGAGATACACCACGGCCCATGTCCTCCATAGCTAAGAGGTGAAGGCCAGAAACTTGGGCCCTGTGCAGGTGTCCTAGAGTCAAGTCCAGTACTTCGTTCCTGACTCCTTTGCTTCTAGTAACCAGAGTTCCACACAGCGAATAGGTCCAACTCAGTTTTATTCTTCTTGACAAACAATAAACAGTGTCTTCTACTGAGTAATAATGGGGAATAGATCGAGGCACAATCCTTTCCCTTCTGATGCTAACCACTGTGATATCACCAGTGGCGGATAGTCACTGCCACTGACTATGTTGAGTAGAACGTGAATTACCTTCGCTAGCACGGCCCCTGTCAGGGGAAGGAGATCCGTCCAAGGGAGAAACAGGAGGCCTCTCTGTCACCAGCGATGCTGCGCCGGACTCTCCAGAGAAGTTCCGCACACCAGTCCTCACAAACTCAGACACGGGCACCCAAGGAATTAGGGCCCCCCTCGGATTCCTCCACCCTCGCGGAACTCAGTCGAAGGTACTGAGCCCAAGGCCTCTGCCATAGTACCTCACCCCAGGCTAAAGGTGCCTGGGATGGACTCCATCCTCGCTCCGGCCAGGTCAAGGGCACCTAGGCCCGGAACACTGGAACGCCAGCACCCAGGCCGAAGGTGCCTGGGTGCGGCCGCGTCCTCCAACTCTGAACTCTGAACCCCGTGGTAAGGGCGTCCGCCCCTGTTTTCCCCTCTCCCCTTGCGTCACAGCGGGTTCCCCACCCCGCCGTACCAGCTCCAGGGGAGGACAAAAAGGTACAGTCTTGCGGTGTGAGCTCAGCCCCGGCCCAGGGCAACAGTGCCACCTGTGGGCCGCAAGGAACCTCACACCACCAGAGTCCTCCAAGAACCAGAAAAAGGTCTCGGATACCCTAGCAATCTGTGCATCTGGGTTACACTTCCACCCAGATGCCTCCCTTAAATTCAAGTACCCGCTACACTCTCCCCCTGGTGATTTGACACTGGTCCCCAGTGTCTGGTACAAACTTACATCCCACAAGGGTGGTGACATAAGTTCAGCCCAGAAACCAAACTACACAATTTAGCCCTGAATTGTGCCAAGACCTGAATAGGAAAGGGAAAACTTAAAACAATATAACTTTAAAACTTTTTTCAATAAAACACTGTAAATATCTCACACATTTACATTCTTCCCTCCCCTTGGCTATCTAAGGACCAACCATTCTCAGCAGCCTTGATAGACGAGTCTCCTGCAGAGGGAAAGAAAAGAAACATACATCCTACCAACATATGTGTGTTTGCTTGGAATGAATGAGTCTATCCGAGAAGAAACCCATTCACTCCAATAAGTGCTGCACAATGTAAAAAAAAACATATAATCGTTGCGCAACACTGCCACCTAGTGACAATGCCGCGGTCAAGACACTCATCACTTCCAGATGAACTTTTCTCTTCATCATTTCTCTGTGATTCTACACTAACTAAAACCCAAAGTCCCTGCTTTCTCTGAAGTGCAAGGAGAGGGAGGGAGAACAAAACAAAAACAGCTCCCATTTCTCCGAAGAGTAGAACTGCCCAAATGCAAAAAAAAACTTGGGCACAGTCCCTGTGTTCCAGTGAAAACACTCCGGAAAGTTCAGCAATGAACAGCAAACAGTACACACAGGAGTCTTTCTTTTTCTCCTAAAGGTAAAACCTTGGATGCGGTAGGAACACAGGCTTCAAATGTCTGTCCAAAACCTCCACATGGTACTCAGCATTTCCTCCTTCCTTGCGGCAAATCACCACTCTGTCCGCATGGATATGCCTTCCCAGCATCCACTTAGCTTTACAGTCCTGGAACTTCTTGGTGACCGTTGGTGAACAAGAAAGGTACCGCCGTGCTTGCTGTACTTTAAGTTTGTCCCACACAATAGTATCATACCATCTTTGGCGAAAAACTTCCACCTCATAAAGCAGTTCTCGAGGCAGGTACGGGTATTCCCACCCATACTCCTGGGCAACCTTCTGGTCGAAGAGCCGCTGCAGCCTTGATAAAGGTGACATGGTGGCCCGGTCTCCTTCCCCCAGGCCGAACAATCGCTTCTGGGTGACGAGGTGCGTTCACCACCTCAGTAGATCTGGGCCTAGGAGCCCGCAATGACTGGCGTTGCACTGCCGCAACAGGAACAGGTGAAATGGATGTGGAGTCCAGAAGAGGAACTTCAGACAGGGGACCAGATTCTTCCCTAGGCGCCGAGGCCTCCACCCGAGGTGTACTATCTCCAGTAGACATGGGCAGGTCCCTGATGACACGGGACGAGGGTAGCTTCATCTTGTCCCATCCCTTCTGGTGGAAGATTTCATCTATCTCCCCATCATCGCCATTGTCAGACAATGAATCCATGTCAGAGGTGTTGTAGCATTCAGCAGGCAGATAGTTCCCACTCAGGGAACTATCCCCCTTGACGGCCTCTACCGACTGTGGGCTTCCGCCACTTGTAACCACACAGACAGTCCCAACCCCTGGCTCACCTGGGCCTTCAGAAGAACAGGGATGTCCAGGACTCTTCCTACCGGATCCATCCAGGCCAGGCAAACGGCGGGCCGAAGCTCTTCCGCGACCACATAAGGCCATCACTAGGCCAACTTTCCTATTTGGTGGTCAGAGCAGGGAGCTGCTGGTGACCGAGGCAGCATCCTCGGATTTTTCTCTTTTCATCTCCGCTTGGGCAGTCACTTCGCCCGGATCAGTGCGCACGGGGAACGCACCAGCATCGAACTCTTCTTCCGGAGTGGCAGTCCCTGTGAGGTAGTTGAGGTGGAAAGCCCGAGGCTTTTCTGTGGATGGTTCCACCTCGAAGAGAAACTCCTTGCAGACCTCACATCGCCCGAATGGCTTCAGCTGGGCCACCAGTCCCGAACAGCTGGGACAGATCACACCGAGGGCCTCCATGTCTCTGCAGGTGTACAGAGCCAATCGCCCCCGGGGCCTTAGTCTTATCCCCGTATCCATAAGCGGAGCAGCCAGAGAAGTCATGTCCATGCAAGAAGAAGCTGAAGTCCATGGAGTGGTTGAAGTCATCTTCTCTCTTCGCTACTCCATTGCGCACTGACCCACTCGCGCCGGAATCTCCACGTGCGTACGTCCACATGGCCAGACTCCTCCCACCTTCTGCACTTGTTCGCAGGCTTTTCTCTTTCTCCGCCCACGAAGTACGCAGCTATGGGTTGCCTCGTGGCGCGTTGGCCAATATGGCCGACCTACTCGGAACTCCTCCGGGCAGCAAAGTTCAAATTCAGACACCATACACATCCCGGATACGATGCCCCCACGTGTAGCGACCCTCTCTCCCTCTTGCTTTATCGGTTATGTGGCTGTCTTCTAGGGGTCCCTGGGAGGGAGAGATGAGATACACGACGGCCCATGTCCTCCATAGCTAAGAGGTGAAGGCCAGAAAATTGGGCCCTGTGCAGGTGTCCTAGAGTCAAGTCCAGTACTAGACATGTGCGATTAGTTTCGTACGAATCGAAAATTCGTACAAATTTTTCGATATTCGTACATTTGTACGAATCCGAATTACAAATTTTTATGAATACGAATTCTGTACGACATACGAAATTTCGTTTACGAATTTCGGATCCAAAATATCCGAATCCAAACTACCAAATAACAATTTTTCAACTAATACGAAAGAAACAAACAAAAAAAAAGTTACGAAAGTAGGAGTTGTGTCCAGAATCAACTAAAACAATGTACTCTACCCCGTCCGAAAGTACGAATTATGGTATTGAGCTTCCCTTTAATAGTGCCGTTGTACGTCTTATACGTCATCGTGTTCTTGGCGTTCGGAATTTCCGACAACATTTGTGCGACCATGTGTATGCAAGACAAGTTTGAGCCAACATCCTTCGGAAAAAAAATACACGGTTTTGTTGTCGGAATTTCCGATCGTCTGTATGCGGCATGAGTCCGTAGAGTTCAATATTAACGATTCGTACGAAATTCGTATTTCGTACGAATCCGAATTAAATTCCGTACACGAATTGAGAATTACGATTTTTTTTTATATGAAACGGAACGAAACAAATTTTTTGACGGCTCCCATGTCTATCCAGTACTTTGTTCCTGACTCCTTTGCTCCTAGTAACCAGAGTTCCACACAGCGAATAGGTCCAACTCAGTTTTATTCTTCTTGCCAAACAATAAACAGTTTCTTCTACTGAGTAATAATGGGGAATAGATCGAGGCACAATCCTTTCCCTTCTGATGCTAACCACTGTGATATCACCAGTGGCGGATAGTCACTGCCACTGACTATGTTGAGTAGAACGTGAATTACCTTCGCTAGCACGGCCCCTATCAGGGGAAGGAGATCTGTCCAAGGGAGAAACAGGAGGCCTCTCTGTCACCAGCGATGCTGCGCCGGCCTCTCCAGAGAAGTTCCGCACACCAGTCCTCACAAACTCAGACACGGGCACCCAAGGAATTAGGGCCCCCCTCGGATTCCTCCACCCTCACGGAACTCAGTCGAAGGTACTGAGCCCCAGGCCTCCGCCATAGTACCTCACCCCAGGCTAAAGGTGCCTGGGATGGACTCCATCCTCGCTCTGGCCAGGTCAAGGGCACCTAGGCCCGGAACACTGGAACGCCAGCACCCAGGCCGAAGGTGCCTGGGTGCGGCCGCATCCTCCAACTCTGAACTCTGAACCCCGTGGTAAGGGCGTCCACCCCTTTTATCCCCTCTCCCTTTGCTCACAGTGGGTTCCCCGCCCCGCCGTACCAGCTCCAGGGGAGGACAAAAAGGTACAGTCTTGCGGTGTGAGCTCAGCCCCGGCCCAGGGCAACAGTGCCACCTGTGGGCCGCAAGGAACCTCACACCACCAGAGTCCTCCAAGAACCAGAAAAAGGTCTCAGATACCCTAGCAATCTGTGCATCTGGGTTACACTACCACCCAGATGCCTCCCTTAAATTCAAGTACCCTTAAACAACAAATCTCAGAAAGAGGCTCGGTCCTTCAGTAGTTAGTAAATGAAATAATAATTTAAAAACTGCATCTTGGATTTACTTGGGTTATCTTTGTGTATTATTAAAATTTGTTTGATGATCCGAATACCACTTTCTCTAGCATTACCCAGATAATAATTAACATAATATTAACATACTATAAAAACTTAATAAAAATCCTGATCATAAACCAGCTTTAAAAAAGTTGTTCCCCATGTTTTCCAATGATAACCATTCATATATGTCCGACTTAATGTTGCAGTAACTTCAAAGTAGTTCATGCACTGCTTTGTCTGAATTTATTGTAACTTGCGGGCCATAGACTTCAATGTTAACCCTCAAAAGGTGCAACAGTTGTCAATTATCACTGATCAAAGCCAAAGTCGTATCCAAGTTGCACCCATCCAAAGGTGCATCAAAGTTGCACCAAAGTTGCACTCCAAAGTCGGGGCAACTTTGGAGTCATACAAGTTTGAATGGAACCTAAAGGGGGTACCACTAGGTCAGCAGAGGAGCAGGGGATTTATGGAGTATTTGTTTATGATGTCAGATCAAGTGGGACCAAATGAGAAGTGGTGGGAAGAATGGATAAGTCTGGCAGGGCATGTAAAGGGCTTGGTTCACACTACTGCAATGTGATTATGATGTGATTTGAGTCCCATTGATGTGAAGGGCACCATTGAAAATAAGGTGATTTCCATTGTCATGCGATTCTATGCCACTCAAGTCACATCAGAAATCATACCGATGTGAACCAGCACTAATAGATTGTAAATCTAATCCCATAGGGAAACACTGCTAGGGAACCTACACACGGTTGGTTTTCTCGACCAAGAGAAAACCTGTTGTGAAAACCGGCCGTGTGTACACAGGGAAAAGGGGACCAAGCCGGTCCTAGTTTTTCCCGTCGGGTTTCTTGGGGGTGTTATCACCGCCGAGAAACTCGATCGCGTGTACGCAGCATAAGAGTCTAGATAGTAAAATAATACATATAGTGCAGTAATACTAGTCAATGTGAAAAATTATAAGGACATTGGCAAAATATATACCGTATTTATCGGCGTATAACACGCACTTTTTTCCCCTTAAAATCAGGGGAAAATCGTGGGTGCGTGTTATACGCCGATACTCACCTATCCCCGGCGATCTCCGCTGACTGTGAGCGGAGCGGAGCGATCGCCGCAGAGATACACATAGCCGAGTGTATTCGGCTATACTCGGCTTTTCTCGGCTCCGCTCACAGTCACGCCCAGTCCCGCCATTGGACCTGTGATATGTCCATCATAGGGCGGGACTCGGCGTGACTGTGAGCGAAGCCGAGAAAAGCCGAGTATAGCCGAATACACTCGGCTTTGTGTATCTCGGCTCCGCCCATCCCTGCGTTCTCAGCGGCGTTCGCCGCGCTCCGCCCTGTATCAGCGGCGATCTCGGCGGCGCCAAATTTAAATTCAGGGCTGCACTGGACACTGGCAAGGCTGCACTGGATACTGGCAAGTCTGCACTGGACACTGGCAATGCTGCACTGGACACTGGGCAATGCTGCAATGGACACTGGGCAATGCTGCAATGGACACTGGGCAATGCTGCAATGGACACTGGCAAGGCTGCACTAGACACTGGCAAGGCTGCACTGGACACTGGGCAATGCTGCACTGGACACTGGCAAGGCTGCACTGGACACTGGGCAATGCTGCACTGGACACTGGCAAGGCTTGCACTGGACACTGGGCAAGGCTGCAATGGGACACTGGCAAGGCTGCACTGTGAAAAGGCTGCAAATGACACTGGTAAGGCTGCATTTAAATGTAATTTTTTTTTTTCTTAAACTTCCCTCCTAAAAGTTTTTTTCCATAAAATTCCCTGCTAAACTTGGGGTGCGTGTTATACGCCGGCGCGTGTTATACGCCGATAAATACTGGTAATGTTTATCATATCATAAATATTTAAAAAGGCTGTATATTTTACCTATATTGTTGGACACCTCTGTGTTCTCTACAGACTAATAACTTTTCTGTATTATATTCAATACCCTGATCTGTTTTTATTTGATTCCTTAAGATTCAGTACTTGAATGTGTCGTTTTTCTGGCAATTCTTGACCTAGTTGTCATACAATGACTAATAGTGTTCATTTGTTTCAGCTAATGTGCACCTTTTTTGCAATGTTTTTTAAAACAAAAATACACTTACAAGAAAGAAACAGTTTAATTTTCAATTGAGCTGTCCTGTTTATCTATGTTTATTTGAACTGGCAATGTATGCTTGGGATTTCAATTTCTCTTGAAGTGTTTTGAGTCATAATATAAGAAAAACCTATAATCTAAAAAATTGTACATTTTTCAGAGGGGTTAGGGAACACGTTTCTGTATGCATTTTTTTGAAGACCTAATTTTCCCTTGTCGTACTATTAATCTTTGTATCTCTGTAATCTCTGTATTTCTAGAATATAATAATAAATCTACCTTTACTTACACTTTTTAACTTTCTTCTCTAAACATAGTAATTTTGTCCTTTTCCAAATTTTCAGCTGCTTTTATCTCCTGTGTCTGAGAACTTAACAGAAGTCATTATGCTGATAACAGAGGAATGGAGCAGCAGAAAGAGATGGGACTTAGGGCTTTGGAGAGAGATAAGTAACACTACAGATAATTGTGCCTAGGTCAGATTTCATGAATGGTGTTTACAGCCACTTTATTTTTTCCAAAATGTCTTTATTAATTTTTATCACAAGACATAACATACATTCAAATACATAAATACATAAGACACAATAGATACATACATACAAATACAACATATATTTGGTCTCAATTGAATCCCTTCATAAATGTATTAGTTTGTATCTTAGGGGAGCCTCTTATACATATAGGGTATATCCTGTCTTATACCCCCTATACTCTTACTCCATTGTTTTGGAGAGTTAAAAAATAGGATAGGAGCGGTAAGCAAAAAAAGAAGGGTACAGGGAAATAAGGGACAGGAGGGGGAAAAGGAAAAAAAAGAGAGAGGGGAGGGGCAGGAGACGAGAAGAGAAAAAAAAAGGAAAAAAAAAGGGAGAGGGGGGGGGGGGAAAGGGGAGAGGGGGGTGAGGGGAAAGGGAAGGGAGGGAGGGGAACGTGCTAGCAAGACTAACTAACTTGTGTGATATAAATTTTGTGTATAAAAAATCAGGAAGGCCATATCTCCCGGCCTAATAGTGGAGCCTCAAAAAAGGTGAAGCGGGGTAAGGGAAGGGAAGGGGGGAAGAAAAAGTGCTAGCAAACTTACTAACTCATGTGAAATAGATTTAGTGTATAAAAAATCAGGAAGGCCGAGACACCCGGCCTAATAGTGGGGCCTCTAGAAACACAAAAAAAAAAAAAAGGGAAAGAAAAGGGGGTGGGAAGAGCCCCTGGGGTGCTGGTACTATCTAAGGGTGACAATTTCTATATTTTAGTGAATACATTAACACATTAAAATTAAAAGTCCCTTTCTAAAAAAAAAAAAAAATGGGGGGGGGGATAGGGGGGAGGGAAAGGGGGGAGGGGAAAAGTGCTGGTAAAACTGACTGACTCATGTGGTTTAAATTTAGTGTATATATATATTTTTAAAAAAAGGGGGAAGGGGGGGAAACCCCCAGGGTACTAATACTAACTAAAAGTGACAATTTCTAAGTTTTTGTGAATACATTAACACATTTAAAAAAATTATATATAAGAAAAAAAACAATGTTTTTTTAATAATTTACAGACCCTCCTTGTCCTCCCGCCCCCCCCCCCCCCCCATACTTCCAATTCCCAAAACTCTCTCCATCCCCTCCATATCCCATTAAATTCCCTAGATCCACTATGATTAGACATCAGCTTCTCCATCAATCTAATTCTGTCTATTTATTTTATCCATTCTCCCACTGATGGGGCTTCTTTTTCTTTCCATTTCCTAGGTATTAACGCTTTGGCCCCGTTCAGTAGGTATGGTATCAAGGTCGTTCTATACTTTTTTCTTGTTATCCCTGTGTTATGGAACAGGCAATACCAAGGATCATATTTCACCCCCAAACCACTAATCCTCTTTATCAAACTAAGTATCTCCCTCCAGTATTCTTGTAACAGAGGGCAGTACCACCATATGTGGGCATGTGTTCCCTCCATCCCACACTCTCTCCAGCAGAGGGGTGACATCTCTTTGTTTATTCTATGTAGTTTTGTTGGGATAAAATACCATTTAACTAGGAGCTTATAATTCATTTCTTTTACTTTTGCTTCCACTGATGTAGAGTGGACATATTCTAACACCTGTCTCTTTTTTTCAACTGTTATGGTTTGGTTTAATTCTGATTCCCAGCTTTCCAATACTTTTAATACGTCAGATCCCCTTGTGGGAGTCAATATCCTATATATATTCAATATTTCCTGTCTTCCTGTTCCTCTACGCTTTACACGTTTTTCCCAAGCATTTAATTCACTCAATGCTCGCAGTGGTTTTGATATAGTGTTTACAAAATTTTTAACTTGTCTATATCTCCAACTGTCTCCTGTCGTGCATCCATATTTCTCCCGTAGTTCCAACATTGAGCATAGAGTGTTCCCTTTAAGTACATCTTTCAATTCTAATATGCCCAGAGTTGTCCATCGTAGGAACGCACCTCCTGCCTTACCCGGCGGGAAGTAGTCCGTACCCGTGAGGGGCATCAGTGGGCTATTATATTGCCACTTCTTTACTCTACAAACTCTGTCCCGTATTCTAAAAGTTTCTTTTGTTATTAATGGTGTCTCTTGAGTGAGGCCTCTGTAATGTTTTGGAATCCATATCAGTTTTCCCACATTTTTTTTACTCAAACTTTCTTCCACTCCTACCCATTTTTTTTTCTTCTGTCTATTCTCCTGTAACCAATCCAGGACCCTCTTTAATACTGCTGCCTCGTAATTTCTTTTAAAGTCTGGCAGGTGTAAACCTCCCTCTTGTCTGGGGCTGGACATGGTCTCGGCCGATATACGAGGCTTCTTATCTCTCCAGACAAATCTCCTTATTATCTTCGCTAATACTTTAAAATATGTATCCGGGATTTTTATCGGGAGAGTTTGAAAGATATATAAAGCTTTAGGCAATATCATCATCTTGACTGTGCTAATTCTACCCCACCACAAGAGTTTTTCTATTGGATATCCATTCAGCTCTGATTTTATTTTATTCAATAAAGAAATATAATTATCTTCATATAGATCTCTCTCTGTATTGGACAGGAACATGCCTAAATATTTCATCCCCCTTTGTTTCCAGGTGAATGGGTATTGGTCTCCAAGATCTCTCCGTACTTTCGGATTAAAAGATAAACTCAGTATCTCAGTCTTCTCTTTGTTTATTTTCAAATTTGAAATCTCCCCATACTTTTCATATTCTACTATAATCTTTGGTAGTGTCAGACTGGGATTTGTCACATACAACATCATATCATCCGCAAACGCAGAGATCTTGTGTTCCATCCCATCCACCTTTATCCCCTCAATCTCCTGATTGATTCGTATAGTTGCTAGTAGTGGTTCTAGTGAAAGTACAAAAAGAAGGGGTGAGAGGGGGCACCCTTGTCGGGTCCCATTGAAGAGTGGGAATCTCTCCGAGAGGGTTCTATTTACCCGCACCTGGGCAGAGGGTTTAGAATACAGTGCACCTATCCATCTAAGCATTCTAGACTTCAGACCTATATGTCTCAAAGTTTCAAGCATAAAGTTCCAATTCAGTCTGTCAAAGGCCTTTTTGGCGTCTATTGACAGAAACAGTGCTGGTGTCTTATTTTTTTTTTACTTTTTGTATCAGGAGTACAGTCCTTAGGACACTGTCCCTTGTTTTCCCTCCCAGGTACTATCCCTGCCCATTTTCTATCAACCCTGGCATGAGAGGTTTTAGTCTCTCAACCAGAATCTTTGCATAGATCTTTATGTCCACATTGTTCAATGATATGGGCATGTAGCTGGAAGGATCATTTCCTTCTTTACCTATAAGTTATGTGGGCTTCTAAGGCTTCCTCTCATATTGTCATTCCTCCACCTATGGAGTTCATATACTCCTGAAAGTAAGGCAACAGGGTTTCCACTGACCTCTTATAGTATAATGAAGTATATCCATCTGGACCAGGGTTCTTTCCCTTACTCTGTGTTTCTAATGGGCCATGATCTTTGTTTACATTATATACATTTTGATAATATTCTAAAAAAGATTTTTGTTTATGATGTCAGATCAAGTGGGACCAAATGAGAAGTGGTGGGAAGAATGGATAAGTCTGGCAGGGCATGTAAAGGGCTTGGTTCACACTACTGCAATATGATTATGATGTGATTTGAGTCCCATTGATGTGAAAGGGCACCATTGAAAATAAGGTGATTTCCATTGTCATGCGATTCTATGCCACTCAAGTCACATCAGAAATCATACCGATGTGATCCAGCACTAATAGATTGTAAATCTAATGCCGCATACACACGATCAGTTTTATCGTCAGGAAAACTGTCATGTTTTCTCTTGGACGAGAAAAACGGCCGTGTGTAGGCTCTCCAGCAGTTTTTCGACGAGAAAACCGCAGAGAATCACGACGACAAAATTTAGAACATGCACTAAATTTTTCTCGTTGCAAATCGCTGCGTTTTTTTCCTCTGCAGTTTTCCCATAGGGAAACACTGCTAGGGAGCCTACACACGGTTAGTTTTCTCGACCAAGAGAAAACCTGTTGTGAAAACCGGCCGTGTGTACACAGGGAAAAGGGGACCAAGCCGGTCCTCGTTTTTCCTGCTGGGTTTCACGGCGGTGTTATCACCGCCGAGAAACTCGATCGTGTGTACGCAGCATAAGAGTCTAGATAGTAAAATAATACATATAGTGCAGTAATACTAGTCAATGTGAAAAATTATAAGGACATTGGCAAAATATATAATGTTTATCATATCATGAATATTTAAAAAGGCTGTATATTTTACCTATATTGTTGGACACCTCTGTGTTCTCTACAGACTAATAACTTTTCTGTATTATATTCAATACCCTGATCTGTTTTTATTTGATTCCTTAAGATTCAGTACTTGAATGTGTCGTTTTCTGGCAATTCTTGACCTAGTTGTCATACAATGACTAATAGTGTTCATTTGTTTCAGCTAATGTGCACCTTTTTTGCAATGTTTTTTAAAACAAAAATACACTTACAAGAAAGAAACAGTTTAATTTTCAATTGAGCTGTCCTGTTTATCTATGTTTATTTGAACTGGCAATGTATGCTTGGGATTTCAATTTCTCTTGAAGTGTTTTGAGTCATAATATAAGAAAAACCTATAATCTAAAAAATAGTTACATTTTTCAGAGGGGTTAGGGAACACGTTTCTGTATGCATTTTTTTGAAGACCTAATTTTCCCTTGTCGTACTATTAATCTTTGTATCTCTGTAATCTCTGTATTTCTAGAATATAATAATAAATCTACCTTTACTTACACTTTTTAACTTTCTTCTCTAAACATAGTAATATTGTCCTTTTCCAAATTTTCAGCTGCTTTTATCTCCTGTGTCTGAGAACTTAACAGAAGTCATTATGCTGATAACAGAGGAATGGAGCAGCAGAAAGAGATGGGACTTAGGGCTTTGGAGAGAGATAAGTAACACTACAGATAATTGTGCCTAGGTCAGATTTCATGAATGGTGTTTACAGCCACTTTATTTTTTCCAAAATGTCTTTATTAATTTTTATCACAAGACATAACATACATTCAAATACATAAATACATAAGACACAATAGATACATACATACAAATACAACATATATTTGGTCTCAATTGAATCCCTTCATAAATGTATTAGTTTGTATCTTAGGGGAGCCTCTTATACATATAGGGTATATCCTGTCTTATACCCCCTATACTCTTACTCCATTGTTTTGGAGAGTTAAAAAATAGGATAGGAGCGGTAAGCAAAGAAAGAAGGGTACAGGGAAATAAGGGACAGGAGGGGGAAAAGGAGAAAAGGAAAAAAAAGAGAGAGGGGAGGGGCAGGAGACGAGAAGAGAAAAAAAAAGGAAAAAAAAAAGGGAGAGGGGGGGAGGGAAAGGGGAGAGGGGGTGAGGGGAAAAGGAAGGGAGGGAGGGGAAGGTGCTAGCAAGACTAACTAACTTGTGTGATATAAATTTAGTGTATAAAAAATCAGGAAGGCCGTATCTCCCGGCCTAATAGTAGAGACTCAAAAAAGGGTAAGGGGGGTAAGGGAAGGGAAGGGGGGGGAAGAAAAAGTGCTAGCAAACTTACTAACTCATGTGATATAGATTTAGTGTATAAAAAATCAGGAAGGCCGAGACACACAAAAAAAAAAAAAAAAGGGAAAGAAAAGGGGGTGGGAAGAGCCCCTGGGGTGCTGGTACTATCTAAGGGTGACAATTTATATATTTTAGTGAATACATTAACACATTAAAATTAAAAATCCCTTTCTAAAAAAAATAATGGGGGGGATAGGGGGGGAGGGAAAGGGGGGGGAAGTGCTGGTAAAACTGACTGACTCATGTGGTTTAAATTTAGTGTGTATATATATTTAAAAAAAAGGGGGGGAGGGGGGAAACCCCCAGGGTACTAATACTAACTGAAAGTGACAATTTCTAAATTTTTGTGAAGACATTAGCACATTAAAAAAAATTATATATAAGAAAAAAAACAATGTTTTTTTAATAATTTACAGACCCTCCTTGTCCTCCCGTCCCCATCCCTCCCCATACTTCCAATTCCCAAAACTCTCTCCATCCCCTCCATATCCCATTAAATTCCCTAGATCCACTATGATTAGACATCAGCTCCTGCATCAATCTAATTCTGTCTATTTATTTTATCAATTCTCCCACTGATTCTTTTTCTTTCCATTTCCTAGGTATTAATGCTTTGGCCCCGTTCAGTAGGTATGATATCAAGTTCGTTCTATACATTTTCCTTGTTATCCTTGTGTTATGGAACAGGCAATACCAAGGATCATATTTCACCCCCAAACCACTAATCCTCTTTATCAAACTTAGTATCTCCCTCCAGTATTCTTGTAACAGAGGGCAGTACCACCATATGTGGGCATGTGTTCCCTCCATCCCACACTCTCTCCAGCAGAGGGGTGACATCTCTTTGTTTATTCTATGTAGTTTTGTTGGGATAAAATACCATTTAACTAGGAGCTTATAATTCATTTATTTTACTTTTGCTTCCACTGATGTAGAGTGGACATATTCTAACACCTGTCTCTTTTTTTCAACTGTTATGGTTTGGTTTAATTCTGATTCCCAGCTTTCCAATACTTTTAATATGTCAGATCCCCTTGTGGGAGTCAATATCCTATATATATTCGATATTTCCTGTCTTCCTGTTCCTCTACGCTTTACAAGTTTTTCCCAAGCATTTACTTCACTCAATGCTCGCAGTGGTTTTGATATAGTGTTTACAAAATTTTTAACTTGTCTATATCTCCAACTGTCTCCTGTCGTGCATCCATATTTCTCCCATAGTTCCGACATTGAGCATAGAGTGTTCCCTTTAAGTACATCTTTCAATTCTAATATGCCCAGAGTTGTCCATTGTAGGAACGCACCTCCTCCCTTACCCGGCGGGAAGTAGTCCGTACCCGTAAGGGGCATCATCAGTGGGCTACTATATTGCCACTTCTTTACTCTGCAAACTCTGTCCAGTATTCTAAAAGTTTATTTTGTTATTAATGGTGTCTCTTGAGTGAGGCCTCTGTAATATTTTGGAATCCATATATGCTTTCCCACATTTTTTTTACTCAAACTTTCTTCCACTCCTACCCATTTTTTTTCTTCTGTCTATTCTCCTGTAACCAATCCAGGACCCTCTTTAATACTGCTGCCTTGTAATTTCGTTTAAAGTCTGGCAGGTGTAAACCTCCCTCTTGTCTGGGGCTGGACATGGTCTCGGCCGATATGCGAGGCTTCTTATCTCTCCAGACAAATCTCCTTATTATCTTCGTTAATACTTTAAAATATGTATCCGGGATTTTTATCGGGAGAGTTTGAAAGATATATAAAGCTTTAGGCAATATCATCATCTTGACTGTGCTAATTCTACCCCACCACAAGAGTTTTTCTATTGGATATCCCTTCAGCTCTGATTTTATTTTATTCAATAAAGAAATATAATTATCTTCATATAGATCTCTCTCTGTATTGGACAGGAATATGCCTAAATATTTCATCCCCCTTTGTTTCCAGGTGAATGGGTACTGGTCTCCAAGATCTCTCCATACTTTCGGATTAAAAGATAAACTCAGTATCTCAGTCTTCTCTTTGTTTATTTTCAAATTTGAAATCTCCCCATACTTTTCATATTCTACTATAATCTTTGGTAGTGTCAGACTGGGATTTGTCACATACAACATCATATCATCCGCAAACGCAGAGATCTTGTGTTCCATCCCATCCACCTTTATCCCCTCAATCTCTTGATTGATTCGTATAGTTGCTAGTAGTGGTTCTAGTGAAAGTACAAAAAGAAGGGGTGAGAGGGGGCACCCTTGTCGGGTCCCATTGAAGAGTGGGAATCTCTCCGAGAGGGTTCTATTTACCCGCACCTGGGCCGAGGGTTTAGAATACAGTGCACCTATCCATCTAAGCATTCTAGACCCCAGACCTATATGTCTCAAAGTTTCAAGCATAAAGTTCCAATTCAGTCTGTCAAAGGCCTTTTCGGCGTCTATTGACAGAAACAGTGCTGGTGTCTTATTTTTTTTTTACTTTTTGTATCAGGAGTACAGTCCTTAGGACACTGTCCCTTGTTTTCTCTCCCAGGTACTATCCCTGCCCATTTTCTATCAACCCTGGCATGAGAGTTTTAGTCTCTCAGCCAGAATCTTTGCATAGATCTTTATGTCCACATTGATCAATGATATGGGCCTGTAGCTGGAAGGATCATTTCCTTCTTTACCTATAAGTTATGTGTGCTCTTAAGGCTTCCTCTCATATTGTCATTCCTCCACCTATGGAGTTCATATACTCCTGAAAGTAAGGCAACAGGGTTTCCACATACCTCTTATAGTATAATGAAGTATATCCATCTGGACCAGGGTTCTTTCCCTTACTCTGTGTTTCTAATGGGCCATGATCTTTGTTTACATTATATACATTTTGATAATATTCTTAAAAGATTTTTGTTATCTCCCTTGTTGAGTGCCTCATCTCCCCTTTCTTATCTTTTATGTTGGATATGAAATTCTGTGTGTTTCTAGGTTTGATTATCCTTGCTAGTAATTTACCTGGTTTATTCCCCATGGCATAAAATTTCTTATTCATGTTATTAAACACCCATTTGGTTTCCTGTTCCAGTAAATCCCTTAACTTCTCTCATTTACTAGTTAATATTCTCAGTACTTGATCTTCCTGCCTTTCTTTATGTTTCTGTTCTAGATCATGGATTTCCTCTAGTAGAGTTTGTCTATGAGCTTGTCTTATTTTCTTCCCCTTGGCCTTTTCTACAATCATCCTCCCTCTCATATACACTTTATGTGTTTCCCAAAGCTTCGCTAGGGCAACATTTTCTGTGTCATTTTCTTTAAAGAAGAGACTCATATCCTTCTCTAGATCATCCGCAATCTCGTTATTATTTATAAGAGTCCAATCTCCACACTCTCTGGCCTGCTGGAAATTCCCCTAATGCGAGGGTCAGTTCAACCGGCGCATGGTTAGAGAGCGTTATTGTTTTAATTTCTACACTTCTCAGACCTTCAAGTAGCCGATGATCTATTAGGATATGGTCGATTCTAGAATATGACCCATGTACAGATGAATAGTATGTAAAGTCCTTATCTCTTGGATGTAGTATTCTCCAGGCCTCAACCAAATGCATTTGATGAAGTTTGTTTAATTTCCCTAAGAGATTTTCCTTCAGACCCTAATGACAGAGGTTGAGTGTCTAATACTGGATTGAAGACAAAGTTAAGGTCCCCCGCCAATATCACCCTACCCTCTTTAAATACCTCCAATCTATTCAATATTTTTCTCAGGTATACTACTGGCCGTACATTAGGACAATACACATTAACCAGAGTCAATTTCACATTGAATAATAAACCCTTAATAAAAAGGTATCCTCCCTCCGGATCTGATTCCATAGCCTCTAATATAAAACGTGTATTCCTATCAAACCCAATCACAGTTCCTTTAGATTTTTTATTTGGGGAGTAACACTGTATCCAAGTAGGGTAATCTTTAGAATTCAGTCTGGTCTTAGATGTCAACTTCAAGTGAGTTTCTTGCAGGAATACTATATTCGCAGACATTCCCCTCATCTCCTGTAGTATCTGATATCGCTTATTTGGGCTATTTAATCCTTGCACGTTATACGTGACTATTTTTAAGGCTGCCATGATCTATCCTTAGGTTCCTTTGTCCTGTACTCATAGCCATTAATCAGACACACGCAGGAGAGGAGGGGCCTCGGGCATCCTAGTTCCCTTGGAAAGATTTTATCATACCATAATTTTAAGAAACACATCTTCAAGATGTGTCGACCTAGACTTACTGACCAAGCAATACCTTCTATACCAGACTTCAACAAAAACAGCATAAAAAAAGATTTTTTTTTAACTAAATTGAGCTCACATATACCCCCCCCATTCCCCCACCCCCATCACATTGCAGACCAATGATGTAGGTCCTTTGGCCTGGGCCCCCCCGGCTACACTGCCTGGCGGGCCCCACCTCAGGGTACCTCATTTGTCCACCCATTCCCCGTGGATCCGTCCCAAAAAATAGGGTTGGCCCCCAGGGCGCAGGTGGGCATTATTGCTCCAAACCCCCTCCCCCCCCCTCCAGGTGTACTCAGATTTAACCCTTAATTTTACACTCTTTTTTCCATTTAAGTTCCCCCTTTCCCCCCTTTATATGTTATACTTTATGGACTAAGTTTTATTCCAGTCCTGATCCCTCCACTTTCTCCAAACAGGTGGTCTCTTCTCCCAATTGTCTACTTGTATGCATTGTATATTCAATCTGTTACAAAATTCTTTTATATCCTCTGGGAACCGAACATATGATGATACCCCCTGATTTTTTACTGATAAGCATGCCAGAATTCCCCACCTATAATGGATGCCATTTGCCTGCAAATAGCTTGTTAGAGGCTTCAATGCTCTTTTCCGTGCTAGAGTCTCTGGCACTAAGTCTGAGAAAATAGATACTTTAATTTCTTTTGAAGGTGATTATTCCTGCGCTACCAAACGGGGAGAATGAAAGGAGTAATTGAAACTGTCGCAAACACCGAAAGGGTTAATCCTAACCCAATAAGGTGATAAATGTAAAGAGGGGGGTGGTGTTGCGCTGTTTCTGGTAAAAATATGTGTTGGTGAAAATATAAGGTGCACAGTGGCTAACTTAAACCAATAAATAAATTAAAAGCAATACACAATCTAAAAATGATGGTTATGAATTACGGTAATGAATAAATACTAGAACCATAAAAACAATCAAATAAATAGATTAGAAGTGATATAAACTACAGTAAATATGAAAGTGAACGCTGCTGTGCAAATATGCTAAAAAGGTGCATAAACGAAATAACCTGCAAATTGCAGTGCAATGAACTGTGCACAAGTGAAACTGCTAATTGCAAAGTGCAAAAAAGTGCTAAAGTGAAAATGCAGAAATAGCAAAAAATGTCCAATAAACAATGGAACAGAAAATAAAGATGTTGAACTCCAACAGTTCATAAGTGAAAGAATGGCAAGTGGTGCCAGTGAAAAATTATTTTATGATTTCATCAAGGTGACATTCCTGGAACTTCGCGTATGCAGGTGATGCTAAGGTGAGGAGATGTGTGAATCTCGACTTCCGGTGTCACACACTAAGGTAATAGATGGCCTCTTACCTGGCGGTAATGAGGTAACCGCATGTGTTTAATTAGGGTCACTGATCCTTCTGTTATGGTTCTGGCGTCAATAGAACAACCTTTGTGCCAAACGCTGTGGTTCCTAATTTCTTTGTATTCCATAGGGGTAGAGTTCCTTGCACTATGGGAGACTTGATCTTTTTGTTCATAGTCATAAAATCTTACAATAATGTCCCTTGGTAGGTCCCTATGGGCACTATATGCCCTTTGGATTCTATATACTCTTTCAAATTGCATTGTCGTAGTTATCTCGCGCTTTAGGGCCATATTAAACATCTCACGCAGAACATCTCCCAATTCTGTGTCTTTCAACTCTTCAGGAATTCCTCTAACCTGTAGGTTTTTCCTCCTACTACGGTTCTCTTGGTCCTCAAGTTTATATCGGGCATTCCTTATCTCTATCCAGTCCATGTCGGCTCTATCTCTAAGTTCTTTTATTGCACTTTTATGTTCCTCTAACTGTTCTTCAATTCCTTCTACTCTTTGGAGTACACTCTGTATATCTGTTCTTGCTGCACCCATTTCCCCCTTAATTGTTCGCTCTAAGCGAGATATAATTTCTATCATATCCACCATATCTTGCTTTGTTGGGGGATCTTGTGAGTCCTCGTGCGCTGCTTTTGGGGATCGGGTCTTATTGCTTTTACCTTTCCCAGGGGTGTCCTCCCTCATCAGGTCAGTCCCTTATTTTTAGCCGGTGTAATTGGGACTGTCTGTTTTTTTACTGGGGCTCTCCGCCATTTGATCAAAACCATCTACCACCAGGTAGGATTTTATTGTGTTACGGCTTGTGGCCTCCCCCTGGTTCCCTTTGGGGCCCTTTATTCCCATTTTTTCCTTACTAAAGGACCTAAGCTCCAGCAGATTCTGTATTGTTGCATTGTTAGAAAGAGCCCCCCTGAAACTATTACGACTGAGGTCAAGCAGGCTCTTATTTAAAGGGCAATATATAGATTTAATTAACACAGTCCTTCTTTCTTTATGGTAAACTCTTGTACCATGCCTCTTTATTTTTGAGCGACCTGGAGTTGTATTCAAAAAGAAATCCCTTGGGTGCCCATGTCTGAGTTCGTGAGATCTGGTGTGCGGAGCTTCTCTGAAGAGCCCGGCTTCAAGGGCCTGGTATGCTCCTGCCGTTTTTTTCTTTAAAAATTGGCGTGGAGTTCCCGCTCAGGATTCATACCAAACACAGTGCCTGGTATTGGCGGGAATCCATGTCGGATCTCCGTCTACCGGCAATGCGTGTCGCTCATCGTGAAAGGAACATTTTTCCTTTCCCGATGACGAGACAGCTCGGTGCTGGCTCTCGCGACGGAGCTCATAGGGTGTCAATCTCGCTCGAAGCGGCGAGATTGACACAATATCGACGGCACCTACTGTATACGGTAGTAAAATATTTTAAGATACAAAAAACTGCCTCATCTTTTTCTCTTTCATTGTAGCCCAGTAAAACTGATTACATTATGTGCAGAATATCTATGCAATATTTGGGGCCTCTGGGGTTTAGTTACTAAATGCAAATCCACTGTGCACTCACTACAAGTGCATTGAAAGTGCACTTGGAAGTGCAGTCACTGTAGATTTGAGGGGAAGATCTGAAATGAGGGGAAGCTTTGCTGATCTCTATCATCCAATCATGTGCAAGCAAAAATGCTATTTTTTTTTATTTTCCTTGCATGTCCCCCTTCGATATACAGCGACTGCACTTCCAAGTGCATTTGCAGTGCACTTGTAGTGCACAGTGGATTTGACATTAGTAAATAACCTCCAATGTCTCATAAAGAATACACTCTAAAAATAAAATCACCAATAAACCTGTCTTCACTCTATGTCTTACATTGAGGTTAAGTAAAACCGTTTAAAAAATGTTCAGCCAGCCTGTACGATATTTCTAGCTTCTGTCTCTGAAATAATACCCCCTTATCAGTGGCGGAATTTTCAGGGTCGCAACAGTCGCCGTTGCGACTGGGCCCTGTAGTTCCGCCAAGTCCGGGGGGCCCGCCACCCGCCCATGTGAGGGGCCCAACTGCCGCCCGTCACAGCGTTGCTGACAGGGGTGGACTGACCATTCGGTCAGATTATAGCTGCTCTGCCTATGCACTGCCCCCTCAGCCAATAGGAACATGCTGTACACGCCCCCGTCTGCAGCGCGGCTTTTTTGACCCAAGAGCAGATGCCGACTGCTGGAGGAGAGGAGAGGGAGGCGGGGACACAGCCTGCAGTGTGCGACGGACTGCTGCTTGATAAGGTAAGCTGTCTGAGCTTTACATAATGGATTCTTGTCAGTGGATTAGCCTGGTGAGTAGAGAGGGAGGATGTGTTACCTCTAGCATTGCTCCTCCTGTCTCTGAGGCTATTAGATCGATTTTGTGTGTGAGAAGTGCACTGCTGCTGGAGGAAGAACATGTCCTGAATGTCTCCCCAATACACAGGCACAGCCCCCTCCTCTCCTGTATTACCAACTAATGTGTCTGTGAGCTGCTGGGGCACTCCAAGTCCCAGCATGCCAGGAGATGGGGGCAGCAGTGTGATCAATCAGGCTGATTTTTGGGTGAAAAATGCTGGTGTGTGTGTACTGTATGCGTGTATATACTGTGTGTGTATGTATAGTGTGTGTGTGTATATATATATATATATATATATATATATATATATATATATATATATATATACTGTATGTATACTGTGTGTGTATATATTGTATGTATACTGTGTGTGTATATATTGTATGTATAGTGTGTGTGTGTGTGTGCGTGTGTGTGTATATACTGTAGGTATAGTGTGTGTGTGAGTGTGTGTGTATATACTGTATGTATAGTGTGTGTGTATATACTGTATGTATAGTGTGTGTGTGTGTGTGTATATATATATACACTGTATGTATACTGTATGTCTGTATATACTGTATGTATAGTGTGTGTATATACTGTATGTATAGTGTGTGTGTGTATATACTGTATGTATAGTGTGTGTGTGTGTGTGTGTATACTGTATGTATAGTGTGTGTGTGTGTGTATATATACTGTATGTATAGTGTGTGTGTATATATTGTATGTATACTGTATGTGTAGTGTGTGTATATACTGTATGTATAGTGTGTGTGTGTGTGTGTGTGTGTATATACTGTATGTATAGTGCGTGTGTGTGTATATATACTGTATGTATAGTGTGTGTATATAGTGTATGTATAGTGTGTGTGTGTGTATATATATATATATATATATATATATATATATATATATTGTGACAGCAGGAAGGTAAAGTCACCTGGTTGCATCCAGGGGGGTAGATATATTTCGCCCAGATTCAGGCTTTACGCCGACTTATACAACTAGGTGGAGAGTTGTATAAGCCCAGCTGAGGCTAGTGGGCTCATGGATGACTCATACCTCTAGGGAGAGTGTGGGGCGTCGTGCAGACAGGGAGTTGATGAGACCAGCTGAAGCTTGTCAGCTCATTTAGGCCTCTATAAGAACTCCCAGATTCATTAGGTGTTTGCTCATGCCTGGAACCAGACCTGTGTGGACTGTCTAGGGAGAGTGAACCCCTGTGCGGTGAGACAAAGCCTGTGTGGCTATTTGCTTGGACATTTAAAACCAGGGACTTAGGGACTAGGACAGCACTAGGCTGATCCCAGTTGTTAGTTAGGAAACCTGTATGTTTAGTCAGAGGTCAAGTTGACCAGGATTTATTTTATTTATGTTTCTTTTGCTTTGCTGTGTTTTGTCACTGTAAATAGAAAATAAACCGCACCTTTTTGATTTTGAAAACCACAACCTCCGTTTGCTGGGCCTGTTTTTGTGTGGGGAGCCCATCCCGGGGGTCACACACACCCGCTGCCGAGCTAACCCCCTCACAGTTGGTGGAGAACCAGTGGCAGTTTTTTTTAAGCCAGCATGGAGGAGATACTGAAACAGCTGGCTCTAGCAAATGCCAATCAACAGCAGACAAATGCAGGTTTGCAAAGGAGCCTTGCAGCCCAGCAGCAAGCTCATCAACAGAGCCTTGCAGCCCAGCAGCAAGCTCACCAACAGAGTCTGGAAGCTCAGCAACAAGCCCAGCAGCAATCTGAGGCCCGCTTCATAGACCTGTTACAGAAGCAAGAGCAGAGACTACAACAAATGGAAGCAGTAATGCAGCAACGTCCGCAGACCAGTGAGGAAAGCCGTCCCACTAATACCGCGTCCTTTGGGGTGAGTCGTTTATTGACAAAAATGACTGGAGAGGATGATCCAGAGGTATTTTTGACCACATTTGAAAGGACCGCTGAAAGAGAAAAGTGGCCTGAGGAGCAGTGGGCTGGACTGGTGGCTCCTCTGTTAACTGGTGAATCGCAGAAAGCTTACTATGACCTAGAGCCTAACCAAGCAAAAGACTATGTGATGCTAAAAGCTGAAATTTTGGCAAGGCTGGGTGTCACCCAGGCTGTCCGGGCTCAGCGTGTGCATAACTGGACTTTCCAGCTTGGAAAACCCCCCAGGTCTCAAATGTATGATCTCATTCACCTGAGCAGAAAGTGGCTACAGCCAGAGACTTTGTCCGCACCAAAGATTGTGGAACGTGTTGTAATGGATCGGTTTTTGAGAGCTCTTCCTACTGCCATCCAAAAGTGGGTAAGCCATGGAGACCCAGAGACGGCCGATGGTCTTGTGGATCGTGTGGAGAAATACTTGGCTACAGAGAACCTGACGGCCTCTTCCAGAGACACTCGGACTTTCCACCCTAAGACCAGACCATCCCCAGGGGCGGATAAGAGGATTCCAAGGGGTGAGGGTGGAGAGAGTGAGAGGGTGGGAGCTCTACCCCAAGTTTGGTGAGAACAGCCTGGGAAATCAGCGGCTCAAGAGGCGGCAAGAAGGATCGTTTGCTACCGCTGCCGGCAAGCGGGACATATTGCAGCCAATTGCCCGGTTGTGGAGGAACCCATGCAGTGTGACTTTCTGACGGGCAGACGTCAGTCGCTGTGTGCGACAGTCGCATGCACTGCCATTCGAGGAACTGAGAAACATTTATGCAAAATGTGTGTTAATGGTAGAAATGTTGTGGTATTGCTGGATTCAGGTAGCCTTGTGACCCTGATAAAGGCTGAGTTAGTTAAAACAGAGGCCTTTGGGAATAGCAAGGTAGCTGTTATTTGTGTGCATGGGGACACCCGAGAGTATCCAGTGACTACAGTGTGTTTCGAGACCCCCAAAGGTACCCTCTCTCATCCAGTGGGCTTAGTATCTCAGTTACCGCATGACGCCATTGTGGGAAGGGATTTTCCGAAGTTCTGGGAACTGTGGGATGATCCTGAGCCCCCCACTGGTGCCCCTATGTACCAGGAATGTGATAGCCAGAACTCCCCTGAGAGTGGTGAGGACTCTCCGGAATTTCCCTTATCAGTATTGGCAGGGGAGACTCAAGAAACTGGAGAGGAGCCCACCTCCTCAGACGAAAACCTACCGTCTGTGGAGTTTTCTGATCTTGAGGTTCACAGGGAAAACTTTGCCACAGAACAGTTGAAAGACCCCGCCCTAATAAAGGCACGGGAAAACGTAGTGAAAATAGATGGCGAGTTAGTGAACCCAGATAATACCTGCACTTACCCATACTTCAGCGTAGAGAAGGACCTACTGTATCGGGTGGCAAAAAGGGCAGAAGAAACCGTTGAGCAGCTTGTGGTGCCCAAACCTTACAGGAAGTTGGTGTTGGAGTTGGCCCATGGGCACATTCTTGGAGGTCATCTGGGGACAGAGAAAACCCGAGAGAGGGTATTACAGAGATTCTATTGGCCGGGGGTGATGAAGGACATAGAAAATTATTGTTCCTCCTGCCCTGTGTGTCAGAGGTCGGCCCCGATGCCACATTTCCGTAGCCCGCTGGTCCCTCTACCCATCATTGAGGTCCCGTTTGAGAGGATCGCCATGGATTTGGTAGGGCCTATAATCAAGTCCGCTAGGGGGCACCAGTACATATTAGTTATAATGGACTATGCCACCCGTTATCCAGAAGCGATCCCTCTCCGAAATACCTCGGCCAAAACCATAGCCAAAGAGCTATCTCTTGTGTTTAGCCGGGTGGGTATTTGTAAAGAACTGCTTACGGACCAAGGTACACCCTTTATGTCCCGGGTTATGAAGGAGCTGTGTAAATTGTTCAAAGTGACGCAATTACGTACATCTGTGTATCACCCCCAAACCGATGGGCTGGTTGAAAGATTCAACAAAACCCTAAAACAAATGTTGAAGAACGTGGTGGATAGAGATGGAAAGGATTGGGACTGTCTACTTCCTTATCTGATGTTTGCTATTAGGGAGGTGCCCCAATCCTCTACGGGATTCTCCCCCTTTGAGTTACTGTATGGGAGACACCCAAGAGGGCTGTTGGATATTGCCAAGGAAACTTGCGAAAGTGAGAGTTCTCCCCACAGGAGTGTGATTGAGCATGTCGCCCTGATGCAAGACCGAATTGCACAGGTAATGCCCATCGTGAAGGAACATTTGGCCCAAGCGCAGTTAGCACAGCAGAGAGTGTACAACCGTGGAGCCAAGACCCGTACCTTTTCCCCGGGGGATAGGATACTGGTACTTGTCCCTACGGTTGAAAGTAAATTCCTTGCCAAATGGCAAGGCCCCTATGAGATAATGGAAAAAGTGAGCGAAGTGAATTACAAGGTCAGACAACCAGGAAGGCGAAAGCCCGAACAGATCTATCACGTTAATCTGTTGAAAGCCTGGAGGGATAGAGAGTCCCTAGTCGCAGACACTTGGTCACCAGCTCAAACTGGTTGCGTGATTCCTGAGGTTGGAATAGCAGCCACCTTGTCACAACCCCAACAACAGGAGGTTAAGGAGTTTGTGCTTCGCAACAAGGAGGTATTCTCTGAGCTGCCGGGACAAACATCTGGGGTAGAGCATGACATCATTACCCCGCCCGGTGAAAGGGTGAAGTTAAAACCCTATCGGATCCCAGAGGCCCGACGGGAGGCAATACGGGAGGAAGTACAGAAAATGCTGAACTTAGGGGTGATAGAGGAGTCCCAAAGTGATTGGTCTAGTCCCATTGTGTTGGTGCCTAAACCGGATGGGAGCTGGCGATTTTGTAACGATTTTCGTCAGTTGAACAAAGTTACAAAATTTGACACCTACCCCATGCCACGTATAGATGAGTTGATCGACCGGCTGGGAACAGCCCGATACATGACGACCCTTGACCTCACAAAAGGGTATTGGCAAATCCCCCTGGCCAAGTCGGCCAAAGAGAAAACCGCATTTGTAACCCCAGACGGGGCGTTCCAATATAAAAGAATGCCGTTCGGGTTACAGAATGCGCCGGCCACATTCCAGCGGAAAATGGACCAGATGCTGAGGCCCCATCGGAAGTATGCTGCGGCTTACCTGGATGACGTAATTGTCCATAGCACAGATTGGGCCTCACATCTGCCAAAAGTGCAAGCAGTCCTGGACTCTGTTCGGGAAGCGGGGTTTACGGCTAACCCCAAGAAGTGTACCATTGGGCAGGAGGAGGCCAAATATCTTGGGTACACCATTGGGAGGGGAGTAATAAAACCCCAACTCAACAAAGTCGAGGCCATCCAGAGTTGGCCACGTCCCAACAGCAAGAAGCAGGTACGAGCCTTTCTGGGAATCGCTGGGTATTATCGGCGATTCATTCCCCACTTTGCTTCTAAGGCTGTGCCCCTAACCAACCTGACGAAGGGGAAAGGGTCGGTCATGATTAAATGGACCCCCGAGGCTGAGGCAGCATTCCAATTCTTGAAACAAGCCTTATGTAGCCAGCCAGTGTTGTACTCACCCGACTTCTCTAAAGACTTTTTCGTACAAAGTGATGCGTCAGATGTGGGGTTAGGAGCAGTATTGTCCCAGGTCTGGAACGGGGAAGAGCACCCAGTCATTTACCTCAGCAGGAAGTTGAAGTCCCATGAGGTAAATTACGCCACCGTTGAAAAGGAGTGTTTAGCGGTGAAGTGGGCTCTAGATTCCCTTCGGTACTACCTGCTAGGTAGGCACTTTGACATGGTTACGGATCACGCTCCGTTAAAGTGGATGGCTCAAAACAAGGAAACAAATAGAAGAGTGAATAGGTGGTTCCTGGCCCTCCAGGAATTCAACTTCACAGTAAAGCATCGCCCTGGTGTTCAAATGGGGAATGTGGATGCTTTGTCTCGAGTACATGAATGCCTGATTGCTGGTGTTCCAACCCCGAGGTTAAAACAAGAGGGGGGGTATGTGACAGCAGGAAGGTAAAGTCACCTGGTTGCATCCAGGGGGGTAGATATATTTCGCCCAGATTCAGGCTTTACGCCGACTTATACAACTAGGTGGAGAGTTGTATAAGCCCAGCTGAGGCTAGTGGGCTCATGGATGACTCATACCTCTAGGGAGAGTGTGGGGCGTCGTGCAGACAGGGAGTTGATGAGACCAGCTGAAGCTTGTCAGCTCATTTAGGCCTCTATAAGAACTCCCAGATTCATTAGGTGTTTGCTCATGCCTGGAACCAGACCTGTGTGGACTGTCTAGGGAGAGTGAACCCCTGTGCGGTGAGACAAAGCCTGTGTGGCTATTTGCTTGGACATTTAAAACCAGGGACTTAGGGACTAGGACAGCACTAGGCTGATCCCAGTTGTTAGTTAGGAAACCTGTATGTTTAGTCAGAGGTCAAGTTGACCAGGATTTATTTTATTTATGTTTCTTTTGCTTTGCTGTGTTTTGTCACTGTAAATAGAAAATAAACCGCACCTTTTTGATTTTGAAAACCACAACCTCCGTTTGCTGGGCCTGTTTTTGTGTGGGGAGCCCATCCCGGGGGTCACACACACCCGCTGCCGAGCTAACCCCCTCACAATATATATATATATACTGTATGTATACTGTATGTGTGTATATACTGTATGTATAGTGTGTGTGTGTGTGTGTATACTGTATGTATAGTGTGTGTGTGTGTGTATACTGTATGTATAGTGTGTGTATATACTGTATGTATAGTGTGTGTGTGTGTATATACTTTATGTATAGGGGTCTGTACTAAGGGGGTGTCTATACTGCGGGGGTCTGTACTAAGGGGGGCTCTGTGTAAAACACCGTGGGTCTGCTCTAAGGGGGTGTCTATACTGCGGGGGTCTGCACTAAAGGGGTGTCTATACTGCGGGGGTCTGTACTAAGGGGGTGTGTGTATACTGCAGGGGTCTGTACTAAGGGGGTGTGTGTATACTGCGGGGGTCTGTACTAAGGGGGTGTGTAGACTGCAGGGGTCTGTACTAAGGGGGTGTGTGTATACTGCATGGGTCTGTACTAAGGGGGTGTGTATATTGCAGGGGTCTGTACTAAGGGGGTGTGTGTATACTGCAGGGGTCTGTACTAAGGGGGTGTGTGTATACTGCAGGGGTCTGTACTAAGGGGGGTGTATACTGCGGGAGTTTGTACTAAGGGTGTGTGTGTATACTGCAGGGGTGTGTATACTGCGGGAGTCTGTACTAAGGGTGTGTGTGTGTATACTGCAGGGGTCTGTACTAAGGGGGGGTGTATACTGTGGGGGTCTGTACTAAGGGGGGATTCTATACTGATGGGGGGTCTGCGCTAAGGGGGTGTCTATACTGCGGGGGTTTGCACTAAGGGGGTGTCTATACTGATGGGGGGTTTGCACTGTGGGGGTGTCTATACTGCGGGCGTTTGCACTAAGGGGGTGTCTATACTGATGGGGGGGTCTATACTGATGGGGGTTTGTACTAAAGGGGGTGTCTTTACTGATGGGGGGTCTGTACTAAAGGGGGTTGTCTTTACTGATGGGGGTCTGCACTAAGGGGGATTCTATACTGATGGGGGGTTCTGCACTAAGAGGGATTCTATACTGATGGGGGTCTGCACTAAAGGGGGATGTCTGCACTAAGAGGGGGGATTCTACACTGATGGGGGTGTCTGCACTGATGAGGAGGGTCGGTACTGATGAGGGGGGTCTGTACTGAGGGAGGGGGTCAGTACTTAGTGAGGGGGGGTCTGTACTGAGGGAGGGGGGTCTGTAGTTAGTGGAGAGGGGTCTGTACTGAGGGGGAGCTGTACTGAGGGGGGACTATAGTTGGTGGTGAGGGGTGACACCAATTTTTTCCGCACCAGGTGACACCAACCCTAGTGACGCCACTGATTGACGGTAAGTCAATCAAGTGACAGAACTGAGCAATCAATGCCAACCTCCACCACTGCGCCTCTTACTGATCCCATCCCCCCACCACTGATCTCATCCCTATCCCCCCCCCATTACTTCTACAACAGAGGTGATGGGGTTGGATAGGGATGAGATCAGTGGTGGGGGGATGGGATCAGTAAGAGGCACAGGTGGTGGTGGGAGAGGATGGCACCACCGCTGCCACCTCCCTCAAGTACCGCTGCTGGTACTTGAGGGGGTGGTAGCGGTGATCCTTGAAGGGGGGTGGCAGCAGTGATGCTTAAAGGGGGGTGGTAGCGGTGGTACTTGAGGGGGGGTGGCTGTGGTGGTACTTGATGGTGGTTGTGCCATCCTCTCCCACCACCACCTGTGCCTCCTTACTGATCCCTATCCCCCCCACCACTAATCTCATCCCCACCCCCCCCCATTACTTCTACAACAGAGGTGATGGGGGGGATAGGGATGAGATCAGTGGTAGGGGGGTGGGCTCAGTAAGAGGCACAGGTGGTGGTGGAAGAGGATGGCACCACCGCAGCCACCCCCCCTCAAGTACAACCGCTGCCACCCCCCTCAACACCAGCACTTCCACTGATCCCATCCCTCCTCCCGACCAGCACTGTTACTGATCCCATTCCCCAGGTCAGATTTAATTGATCCTATGATTGCTTCATAGGATCCGCAACCAATGTATTGCTTCATTTATGTGAAATCCCTGGTGATATGGCCAGTCCCTCTGCTTTCCTATTAAAAACGTACCACTATAGGCAGGAGCGCACAGCATGGTCAGTACTCTAGTTAGGCTGGTAACTCCGTGTGCTCTCCTCCAATGATCAATAAATGTTTTACTTTGTTGTACAGTGTAAAAAAAAAAAAAGTATCAAAATCATGCTTTTCGGGGGGGGGGCCTTCATGATTTCTTGCACCGGGGCCCTGAAGTTTCTAGTTACGCCTCTGCCCCTTATTTTTATTTCTTGATAAAAAAATAAAATAAAATAAATTAATCTCTTACAATACATTGCATCCCAATCAAAAAAATATTGTCAAAACCATGGGTATGGGCTGGCTATGAATTTAAACCAATCATGCCCCTTTTGGGAAGTACCGCATCCCTACCATTAAAAGCATAAGAAAAAAAGAATGCTATATTTTACTGTTAAGGCAAATAACACATTATCTTCAACAGTATTTCTGCTACAATTGTATAATTGTAATGATATATTTAGTTAAAATATAATAAAAGGTATGTCCGTAGAGCTATATTAGTAATAGTATTGCAACAATTTTTTTAGTTGCAACAATTTTTACATTATGATAGATATCCTTTGTTAAGTTATAAATACACTGTATCCACTTATGTGACACTGAGACTGGGAGGTGACAAAAACCCAAGGAGATTAAAGTAGGAAACGTGCACACCATGTGTGTAATTAGTATGTATAACATAATTTGTTTCTCCTGGTGTATTATCTAACCAAAGCTGACATCAACAGAGATCCTAGCAAATCTGCATTAATAAATCAAAAACGTCTTTGGTGCAACATGTTTGGGTTGTAATACTGAAGGTAAATGGACTGCACTTTGCAAGTGCAGTTGCATTCATTTTCCCCTAAAGATTATTGAATGTGGCGAAGCTTCACTTTGTAAAGAATACCCCCAAACAGGTGCAAGTAAAATAAATAAAAAAAACAATATTTCTCTTTTCGTCCATGGACGGACAAGGCTCCTTAATTCTTGACAGTTGGGTTATGTTCCTGTTCATAGGAGAGGACTAGGCAGAACATGTTAGTTATCTTAAAACATGTAACTTTAACAGAGTTGAACATCCCCGCCCAGGGGGTGGTCCCTCCGTACATAACCCTCCTACCTGCAGTCAGCAGCCTTAGTTTTTTTCTGCCTAGCAGAGGAGATGGACGTGGCTCCCTTTGGGACCTGAGTCCTGAAGAAATTTTTATTTTATTTTATCTTATTTTAGTTTTAAGGTCTTCTATCAACTGCCGGCTAGGCATGACAGGCAGGATATTATAGATCCTTGTAGCCCCCCCCAGTCCGGCCATCGAGCGTGTTACAGTCCCTTGCAAATAGGCGTCGGGTCTGTCACGACATACCCCATGACTCCAGAGGTGGCTGGTGAGCTTCTGCTCTAGGGTCCAAATATGACTGGGCTGCTTGCTGTCTCACTCACAGTGGACCGGGCCGACAGCTACTCCGTACCGCTCGGTTGTAGACCTGTCAAGAACGCACCATCAGGTCCTCGTTTGGACGGGTAAGTACAGTTCCCCCTGCCTTGGCGGGTATGAACAGCTAGGCATTCCTGGGAAAGGGGGTTCTCCTGTCCTCCCCTTCCCTGTTTTCTGTCACCTTTATCCTTTCTGCCCCAGCGGGGCTGGCTGCGACCAGGGCGTACCTGTGGGGGGGCTCCGGGTCCCGTGGGGGTACGTGTGGTGTCGTAGCTCGTTCCTCTGTGGGGGGTGCTCTACTCCGGGGTAGCCCATGCCTGGCCTTCTCGTCCACATCGTAGTGCTCGGGCGCCATTTTGACAGTGCTGGCGCCATTTACAAGGTGTTTTCTATTGCATTGCTTTTTCCCATTGGCGGCCATCTTGCCGTGGCCGCGCTCTGGCGCAGTTGCTATTGCGGGCGGCCATTTTCTTGTGGTCGCGCCCTTTCCTGAGGTGTCTGGCGGCCATCTTTGGTGCAGTGTGGGCCTACAGTGCTGGATCCTGGATGGCAAGCACGATTTTCCTCACAACTTCCCTCACTGTTTCCACACACACTGCTTATAGAGCAGCATAGATATTACAGTGATACACAGTCTTAGTGTATAGAGGCGGGCAATGACGCTGAGCGGTCTCATTCTGGGCAGGTGTGTCCCCTGGGTGACCCCCCAGTCGGTGCAGCATGGAGGGGGGGGGGACTTTGGTCATTAGTTTGACTAGTCCTGAGAGCTTTCTGTGTGACATGGAGTCAGTATCTGAGAGGCAACAGCCAGTGCCCCTGCACCTGTGGTTTCCCGCCATTTCCTGAGGGATGCTCTGACTCTGACAGGACCACTGTTCTGAGGGTCAGAGGTTGTTTTTTGTGTGCAGTTTGGTGCTTGCTTTGGCAGCACTTATACTCAGATTGGATTCAGAGAGGATTAAGCGCCCTCAGCGCCATAGTTTAAACATACACAATTATGTTTATAGTGTCTGCGTGGGTTTCCTCCAGGTGCTCCGGTTTCCTCCCATGCTCCTATGACATGCGCGCCTTCGGTGCAATGCATATTATAAACATAAACAATATGTTTATATACGACACTAAATACATTCACAGTATGTGTCTGTATGGTTACTCTCTGTATCTGCGTGAGTTTCCTCCGGGTGCTCCTATCACATATGCGCCTTTGGCGCAATGCACATTATAAACAAACAATATGTTTATATACAACACTAAATACATTCACAGCATATGTCTGTATGGTTATTCTCTGTGTCTGCGTGGGTTTCCTCCGGATGCTCCGGTTTTGTCCCACGCTCGATGTCATGTGAGCATTCGGCGCACAGTATGAACATATGCAATATGTTTATACACAACACTGAATGTATGTATTATTGCTCTCTGTGTCTGCGTGGGTTTCTTCCGGGTGCTCCGGTTTCCTCCCACGCTCCAATGGTATGTGCGCCTTCTGGGCTATGCACAGCATAAACATGTTCAATATGTTTATTCACACATACTAACATACATACACCGTATGTCTATGTACTATGCTCTCTGTGGCTGAGTGGGTTTCCTCCCATGCTCCAATTGCGCGTTTTGGCGCAATACACAGTATAAACTATGTGTTTGTACAATCAGCACTTATCAATGAAGTAGCTTCTGGAAGGTGTCAGTCCCTTTTTTGGTTTGCACTCGACCCACTCTATATTGAAGAGACTCTTCATAGATGGGGACTGGGTTTGTCGCAGAGGTCCTTTTTGGTCCCTCAACGCACGTTATTCCTTGTAGAGCATTTTCATAAGGATATGTGTTTTTGCCTATGAAGTTGACCCCTGGTATCAGGGGTACCACTTTCCCGGGAGGGGGGTCACCTGCCTTTCGGAGGTGATCAGAAGCGATGACTCGGACTGTGTTCGCCATGCTGAGGTCAGCGTTACGCCCGTTAGTGGCTGCGTCTCTGGTGTCTCTGACACTCAATGACTGGGCAAAGCTTTTGTACCAGGCAGTGGAGGAGCATCAGCTTCCTCTATAAGTTGACCAGCAGGTGCACTGCGACTGCTTTAGCCTCTAGGGCCTTTGTGTCAGGGGTGGTTTTGCGCCACCTGAAAGGGCTGATATACTGGTCCGCTGACCGAGTTTCTAGGGAAGCTCTGACAGATTTGCCTTTCTTTGGCTAACAGTAGAGGTGCCCCGTAAGCTGGGACCTTCCTTCGCCAATATATTGCTGTGTTTCTTGGGGGTTGTCATACCCATACCGCTGCAGGACAGATTCAGATCTGTTCATGGCTCTTAGGCCTCAAGGCCCTGAATGCCTTTGTGTAGCCGTCCGTTTTTTTCCGACCACGGCGCTTGTGAAGTGGTCGCTTCATAAAAGATCAATGTTTTCTTTCTTATTTACCGGATGGTTTCTTTGTCCTACAGTCTCGTCGGACTGCCCTGATGGGTGGGGATTTGGAAATTCAGGATGGAGTCGGTTCGCTCCATCCAGGGACGCGATCTGGCATGTCCCCAGATGTGACAGGCACCAGAGGTTCCTGTGATTAGCGGTCAGGGAGAACCACTAATAATTTATGACTCTCCTTTTTGACCTAGCGGCACTGGGAGTTTTCACCAGGATGCTCGCTTCGATTCTAGCCTTGCTGAGTCAACATGGCATTGTCATCATTGGTCTTTCCATGGTCTTCTTTTATAACCTGTTTTCAGTTTAGAATTAAAGGAAGACGTGTCTATAGTCAGTCACCATCCTGGGGCTGGTTCTGTGCTCATCAGAGGCAAGAATTTTCTTCCTCCAGAAAAGTTGCGGATGCTCCAGGGGGCAGTGAAATGGGTCTCATGATGGCCTCCTTCGAGGCAGCACCGTTTGTACGAGTCCAAACTCGGAAGGGGGATTCGGTCCTATGGAACACTTCCCCATTATCACTGGATCATCAGATTCAGATGAATCGCCTAGTCAGGGCCTCTCTGACTTGATGGCTGACATTCCGGCACTTCTGTCCAGGAAGTTTTTCCCTTCTTTTCTATTAAAGGGAGGTTGGGGGGTCCAGTCGGTCCAGGTCACTGGACTCTGGACGAATCATGTCTGCCGGTCGATGTTCTGGAACTTCAGACGATCAGGAAGTCGTGGAGACTACAAGGCCATCCGATCAGGTTCCAGTCAGACAATGCCACGGCTGTGGCTTATGTCAACCTTCTGGTTATCCTGTGGTGGACGGGAAGAAGCGTGCCGGCTCTGTCGGCTGTCTACATTCTCGGTGTGGAACTCTAACTGGCGGACTATTTGAGTTGCCAGTTGTTGAACAAGGGGAATGCTCTTGCACCCGGAGGGGTTTCTACTCCCTTTGCCGGAGGTGGACGTCAGACGTGGACCTCCTGGCTTCGCGACTCGTTTGCATGATGCTAAGATTCGTGGTCCTGTCCAGTGATCCCTGGGCAGACGCATCAGACGCGTGGAGGATAGTTTATGCCTATCCTCCACTGATGTTGCTACCTCGGCTGCTCCTCAATGTGCTGATCGAGGGGATTCCCGGTGATCCTAATTGCTCTGGATTGGCCCTGGCATCCTTGGTACGCTGACTTCGTACACCTGGTGGCGGACGCGCTGGCGGATGCCAATGCGGGAGGACCTTCTGTCTCAAGGTTCCACACTTCCTCCTGCCTTACAGCCGCTGGCCGTATGGCATGGTTATCGTCAGCCAGGTACTAAGGGACCGAGGTCTTTCGGATTCGGTCAGCTTGACCATGCTGAGGGCACTGAATTCTTCCTCCTGCAAGATCTACCATCAACACCTGGAAGGCCTACGTCTCCAGGTTCCCAGGGTCCTGCTGTTTTTACAGCATGGAGTGGTTTTAAAAAACTTGTTTTAAGTACCACCAAGGGTCAGTCTCAGCCTTGGCTGTTTTCTTTCTATGGCCGTTGGCGTCCCATTCCCTGGTGGGTACCTTTGTACAGGAGTTTTGATGGGGGCTTCCCCCAATTTGACCACTTCTCTCTCCTCAGGATTTGAACCTGGTGCTCTCGGTTCTTCAGGAACCTACTTTTGAGAACACCAGTGAGATTCCTCTCCTGATGTGATCTCAGAAGATGGCCTTTCTAGTGGCCATTACTTCTGTCAGAAGGGTTTCTGAATTGGCGGCTTTGCCTTGCAAGTCCCCATGTTTGATCCTCCATATCGATTTAGCAGTACTACTCCCGCGACCTTAGTTTCTTCCACAGGTGATTTTGGCTTTTCACCTGAATGAGGACATCCTTGTGTCCTCGGTCATCGCATCCTAGAGAGTCTGCGCTCCACACTTTGGACGTGGTACGGGCCTTGCGGGTGTACCTGTCTGTTAGGCTCCGTTTCTGAGGTCTGACTCACTGTTTGTGTCAGTGTCCAGTCCACAAAAGGGGCCTAGCGGTCTCATCGGCCACCATTTCTCGGTGGATCAGGTGGACCGTCATCCAGGCCTATGCCCTTAGGGGCGGGCGCCTCTCTTTCCCGTTACGCGCTTTCGACCAGGGCTTTTGGTGCCTCTTGGGCTTTCCGACTTCAATCATCTGTATCACGAGTGTGTAAGGCGGCGACCTGGTCGTCCGTTTACGCTTTTTACAAATTTTACAAGATTGATATGAGGGCATCTTCGGATGCTAGCTTCGGCTGCAATGTTTTGCAGGCAGCTGTTTTGAGGTTGCAACTCCTCCTTTGAGGAGATCTGCTTGTTTGGGGTGAAAATGTTTTTTTTGATGCTGTGCCTACCCCTAATTTTTTTGACACTGCTTTGGGACGTCCCAACTGTCAAGAATTAAGGAGCTGTGTCCGTCCATGGACGAAGAGAGAAAATATGATTTTTGTACTCACCGTAAAATCCTTTTCTCTGTCGTCCATGGACGGACACAGCACCCACCCCTCCTTTTTTAGTTTGTACTGCTTTACTACGAACTGAGGCTGTTGACTGCAGGTAGGAGGGTTATGTACGGAGGGACCGCCGCCTGGGCGGGGCTGTTCAACTCTGTTAAAGTTACATGTTTTAAAATAACTAACATGTTCTGCCTAGTCCTCTCCTATGAACAGGAACATAATCCAACTGTCAAGAATTAAGGAGCTGTGTCCGTCCATGGACAACAGAGAAAAGGATTTTACGGTGAGTATAAAAATCCTATTTGTGTGGGTATATGTTCCTGTTTGCAGGAGAAGACCTAGGCAGAATGTTAGATGTTAAAAACATTCTAGAACAAAACCAGAGCTGAACAGCCCCGCCCAGGGGGGCGGTCCCTCCAGACATAACCCTCCCACTGCAGTCAGCAGACCTCAGTTTTTTTCTGCCTAGCAGAAGGAGAAGACGTGGCTCTCTCAGGAGCCAGTCTCCTGGAAGATTTTACTTTTTACTATTATTTTATTTTTGAGACCTTCAATCAACTGTCGGCTGGGCAACAGGTTGAGTACACTGGTATCCTCGTAGTCTTCCCTGTCCGACCATCGAGCGTGCTGATCCTTGCCTTGTGTGCGTGAGACTCAGTTCACGACATGCCCCATGACTCCAGGGGTGGCCGGGTTGCTTTTAGCTCCCGCGGTCCTCTCAAGATTGAACAGTACCTGACTGACTGTATCTCTTGCGGTGGACCGGGCCGACAGCTACGCAGTACTGCTCTGTGATAGGTCTGTCTGAAACAAGCCAGTGGGTCCCTCTGGGACGGGTAAGTAGTCTCTCCTGCTACAGGTGAGTGCACGCTGGCTGTGTTTCTTTATATGGGGGGTTCTCCCTGTCTCCCCCCCTGTTATGCTGCTCTCTGCACCCTGTACTGGTGCTGTGCTGTGTGGGGGTGCTTGGGGGTCACTCTGGCCTGGCTGGGGGAGCTCTTGTCTGTTTTAATGGCACTGGGGCAGTGTTCTGGTGTGTGAGTGTTTACATGCATGCTTAGCAAAGCTTAGCTTCACAGGTCAGCTCCTGAGTGGGGCTGTTTGTGTTCAAACAGCCACCCCAGCGCTTTCCGTGCCACAGTCAGTGAGGGCAGGAGCTCCTGCCCTGTGGTTGTGAACAACCGCAAAACATGTGCGCCATTAGCGCTGGGAGGTATTTTTTTTTTAAAACGCGCTCGGTGCCCATTTTGCCGTGGATTGATGGGGCAGTATTGTATGTGACCGGCGGCCATTTTCTTGAAGCCGCTGCGTTTTTGCTTTCAGTTTCGGCCTCTATCGGCCGCTGCTGCGGCGCAAATATCGATCTCCTCACAGTACAGTCTCCTCACAGTCTCCTCACTCTCTCCAGGTTTCACCCGCGCGGCAGCGCGGTTTCAACAGCGGAATGAGCGGTCCTTACAGGGGTTGGTGAGTGCTCTGCGTGTCCCCTCCTCAGCTTCAGCATAGCCAGTTGGTGGACTGTGTTACTCACTATGATAGTGTTTAACAGTCAGAGGGTGGCAGCATGGAGTCTAGTTCACCTGCTTCTCCACACTTGTCTGAGGCAACTGGCAGTGCTCCTGCACCTGCGGTCCCTAGCGACTAGTTGTCGGAAGTCCTGGAATCATCCTTGTCAGGATGGAAGCGGTGTGCGAGCGCAAGGGAGCTGTAAAGCGCCCCCTCCCCACACATCCTCCTGTAGGGGAGTGCTCTGTTTCAGATATAGGCCTAGCTATTGCTGCTCAGGACCCTAGCTCTGAGGATTTTCATGTTTTTAAACAGGATATTCCCTGTGAGGAAGACCCCAGTTCTGAAAAATTGACAGGGTGCTTGTAAGTGAACTCATTGATGCTGTGAGGGACACTCTTAAGCTGAATGTTGAGGCTTAGGAACCTCAGGTAGCTCCATTGGTTCCTTTTAAGCCGTTTATTCAAAAAGGTTTTTTCCATATGTGCCTTTTTTTGATACATTCATTGACTAAGTCTGGGATAAGCCGCAGAAGACTTTGACGGTCCCGCGGTGCCTAGCCATGAGGTACCCCTTTAAGGAGGACCTGGTTAAGAAGGGGCTCTCCCCCCAGTGGTCGACCCCCCGGTCGCCCCTTTTGAATAAGGCTACCACGCTCTCAATGGACGGGACTCCTGCATTTAAGGATCCCACTGACAGGAGGTCAGAAGTGGTGAGTAGAACTATGTTTACCTTATTGGGGTCTGCCTTACGCCCTATAGGGGTGGCGACACTTGTGTCTCAGACACTCACAGGATGGGCAAAGATTTTGCACCAGATGGTTTAGGAGCATAATCTCCCTCCTGAGATCATTACCCTGGCTCACCAACTGGCACAGGGTTTAGTCTCTGTGTGCGATGCCACTTGGATGCGGCCCCTTTAATTTCTGGGGCCTCTATCTGCTGTGGGGCTGCGTCGCCTTATCTGGCTGAAATGCTAGTCGGCCGACCTAGCTTCCAAATAGCTCCTGGCTGACTTGCCCTTTAAGGGCAGTAGACTGTTTGGGGCCGCCCTGGATGCCATTATTATGGATGTCACAAGGGGTAAGAGCACCTTCCTTCCTCAGTCTGTTACGGAGAAAGGAGCCCCACTGTAGGCCGGGCCCTTCCTTTCCGGCAAAGAAGAATGATTTTTTTCTCGTCAGTCAGAATCCACGGGTAAGCCCTCTCAGACTGGAAAAAGTGCGGCTGGGGGACATAAGCGTCCCTGGGTGTGTAAGCCTACCAAGCAAGCTCCCAATCCCACCGCCGCATGGAGTCTTGCCCCTGCCCGACTCTGGGGTGGGGGTACGTCTTCGCAGGTTCACGGTTCAGTGGACCTCCCGGATCTCCGACCGATGGGTGTGCGAGGTGGTCACCTCAGGATACAGGATAGAATTCCGTTCCTGGCCCCCAGACAGATTATTTCCCTCAATTCTCCCTCTTAAGGGCCGTACAGGATTGATCAGGTCCGGAGTGATTGTGCCGGTTCCATCACAGGAGAGGTTGTTCAGGTTTTCTACTCGAATCTGTTTGTAGTCCCAAAAGGGGGACGGGGGTTCGGCCAATCCTGGGCCTCAAGGCCTGAATGCCTTTGTGATGGTGCAAAAGTTCCGCATGGAATCCATTCACGTGGTGTTCGCTACACTCCATCAAGGGGATTTTCTGGCATCCTTGGACATCAAGGACGCCTACTTGCATGTTCCGATCGGCGCACGTTAACAGTAGTTTCTGCGCTTGCGAACGGCGAAGACCACTATCAATTGTGGCTCTTCCCTTCGGCCTAGCCTCAGCACCAAAGGTTTTTACCAAGGTGCTTGCTCCGGTTCTAGCCTTGCTGAGACAGCGAGGCATTGCTATTATGGGCTATCTGGATGATCTTCTTCTAAGAGCAGACAATGGCTCAGAATTAGAAGTGTGACTATTGTCAGTCAGACCCTTAGGGACTTCAGGTGGCTCCCGAACATTCAGAAGTCGTTCCTGGTCCTTGCTCAGCATTTGGAGTATCTCGGTCTTATCCTGGACTCCATGGAGGCATAGGTATTCCTAACCCTGGAGAAGTTACTGACTTTTCAGTCTGTAGTGCGGGTCCTGACGTCTCGGAAATGGTCGTCAACCCGTTTTTTGCATGAGAGTCCTGGGTCTCATGAGGGCCTCGTTTGAGGCTGTTCCGTATGCCCAATCACACACGGGCATTACAGTAAGAGATCCTGTCCACTTGGGACAAATATCCATTGTCCTTGGATCTTCAGATCCTGATGAGTCACCCACTTAGGGCGTCCCTGGCGTGGTGGTTGGGGTCCCCGGCTCTTCGGTCCGGGAAGTCGTCCCTCCCCATCCAGTGGACGGTGTTCATGACGAACACCAGCCTGATGGGCTGGGGTGGAGTCTGGGGAGTCCTGTCAGCCCCAGGGCTTTGGACTCCGGACTAAGCCCATTTACCGATCAATGTTCTGGAAATACGGGCAATCAGAATATGCCTCCCCACGTGGTCTCTATCGGCCATCTATGCTCAAGCGTAGACAATTGGCAGGCGGACTATCGGAGTCGCCAAACGCTGGTCCAGGAGAGTGGTCCTTTCACCTGGACATTCCGGATGTGGACCTGAGGGCCTCTCGACTCAAGCTTAAGGTGTCAAGGTTTTGTGACCAGGTCCAGGGATCCTTGGGCGGATGCCTCAGATCCGTTGGTGGGCCCCATGGGGTCATTATCACCTGATATCTGTTATCCTCCGCTGCAGCTGTGCAGGGTTGTGGCCGAAGGGATTCTGGTGATCCTCTTGCGCCGGGTGGGTCTCTGCGTCATTGGTACGCTGATCTGGTACGTCTCATCGCGGACGTTCCTTGGCGGTTGCCAATAAGGGAGGACCTTATGTTTCAAGGTCCTAATTTTCATCCTGTTTTACAGTCTCTGACTTAACGGCATAGCTATTGAAAGCCAGGTGCTGAAAGTCCGAGGTCTCTCGGATTCGGTCATTTCGACCATGTTCAGGGCACGGAAGTCTTCCGCTTGAAAGATATATCATCGTACCTGGGAAGCTTACATCGCTATGTGCAATAAGCTGGACTAGCATCCACGGAGGTATTCCGTCCCCAGTATCTTGCGGTCCTTGCAGCGTGGTGTGACCCAAATGCTTGCTTTGAGTACCATTAGGGGTCAGTTTTCGGCCTTGGCCGTCTTCCTTCAGCAACGGCTAGCGGGTCATTCCTTGGTAGCACCTTTGTGCAGGGGGTTCGACATGTGCTCCCTCCTGTTGAAACCTCCTCTCCTTCCTCGGGATTTGAATTTGGTGCTCTCGGTTCTCCAGGAACCTCACTTTGAAAATATCAGAGATATTCCACTCTTGACCTTTTCTCAGGGGGTGGCCTTCTTAGTGGCCATTACTTCTGTCAGATGGGTGTCTGAGTTGGCGGCCTTGTCCTGCAAGTCACCCTAATTGGTCATCCATAAGGATAAGGCGGTGTTGCGTCCGCAACCTTCCTTTTGCAAAAAGGTGGTCTCGGTTTTTTCACCTACATGTGGACGTTGTTCCCGTCCTTGTGTCCTCACACATCGCATTCCAGAAGGTTTGCGCTTCACACATTTTATGTGGTACGTGATATGACTCACTAGTTGTGTCTGTCTCTGGTCCGAAACAGGGCCGAGAGGTGTCGTCGGCCACCTTTTCTAGATGGATCAGACAGACTGTTACACAGGCCTATGCCATTAAGGGGGTGGCCCGTCCCTTTCCGGTTACGGCACATGCCACCAGGGCAATTGGTGCTTCCTGGGCTTTCCGACATCAAGCGTCGGTTGCACAAGTGTGCAAGGCGGCGACCTGGTCGTTCGTTCATGCCTTTTCAAAATTCTATAAGGTTGATGTGGCTGCATCTTCGGATGCTTCCTTCGGCCGCAAAGTGTTGCAGGCCGCTGCTTAATGTTGCAACTCCTCCGTTGAGGAGCTCTGCTGGTTTGGAGTGAAGTTTTGGTTGTTCCTTTACTATTTGCTCCCACCCTTTTCTTATACTGCTTTGGGACGTCCCACACGTAAACAGTATGAGAGCTGTGTCAGTCCATGGACGATAGACATGTGCACACTGAAATATTTCGTTTCGGAATTTCGTTTTCGTCCGAAAAATAAATTTATTTAGTTACTCCCGAAATTCGTTTTTATTTATTTCGTTTTTCGTTAGAAATTGCATTCGTCCGAAAATCTGAATTAATTAAGGTCGAATCTGTCATTGAAGGCTTATGGTGTCTGTCGAATGTTCAAAGAAGATTCGACGGAGCAGTGAAACTGTACGACGCTGCAATCATACATTTCCGGTCGAATGTTCCGCCCACAAGCTATAGAAGAATTCTAATGTTGTATGACTAGTAATAATTATATTTATTCATTACTATTACTAGTCAACCAACATTAGAATTCTTCTATAGCCTATGGGCGGATGCATTTGACCGGAAATGTACGATTGCAGCGTTGTACAGTTTTGCTGCACAGTCGAATCTTCTAACTTTCGATGCTTTGTCGAATCTTCGTCATTCTAGCTATTTTACTGCTCCTCCTCTTTGGTTACAATCAGCCAATAACATTCATCATCAACTTTATTTTTATTTTACTTCCCCCACCCAATTCCAGCAGTGATCTTTTCTCTCTATGTCGAATCTTTTCTCTCTATAATAACAAATCTTTTCTCTCCTATGTCGAATCTTTTCTCTCCTATGTCGAATCTTTTCTCTCCTATGTCGAATCTTTTCTCTCCTATGTCGAATCTTTCTCTCCTATGTCGAATCTTTTCTCTCTATAATGTCGAATCTTTTCTCTCCTATGTAGAATAATCTTGGACTAATAGAGTTAAGGTTAGGCACATTCGACCACAGGTTCGATAGACACAGATTGTTATTGTCAGCGTCACGTCGAATCTCCTATCTATATCAAACTGTTGTAGCAACGAAAACGAAAATAAAGCATTTGTTTATGTCGGATCTTTCGGTTTTCGGATTCTGTGCTTTCGTTTTCGTTTGTTAAAACGATAACGAAAATAGCTGAAATTCGGACGAAAATGCATTCGGACGAAAACGAATGCACATGTCTATTGGACGATAAGAGAAAATAGGATTTTTGTACTCACCGTAAAATCCGTTTCTCTGACGTCCATGGACTGACAAAGCACACACCCTTATTTTCAAGGTTTGTACTGCTTTGTTAGGAACTGAGGTCTGCTGACTGCAGTGGGAGGGTTATGTCTGGAGGGGGGCGGGGCTGTTCAGCTCTGGTTTTGTTCTAGAATGTTTTTAACATCTAACATTCTGCCTAGGTCTTCTCCTGCAAGCAGGGACATATACCCACACGTAAACAGTATGAGAGCTATGTCAGTCCATGGACGTCAGAGAAACGGATTTTACAGTGAGTACAAAAATCCTATTTTTTTGCTTCACATGATTGAATGAACTCTGAGGAAAATTAGTGCAACTACACTTGCAAAGTGCACAATCTATTTCCCTTTAGTAAATCAACCCTGTTATGTCAGATCTAATGATCTGAGACCTTAACAAGTATGATCTGAAATGTTTTCTTGAAGAAAACTTATAACAGTTTTTTTTTTTATGTGTATTTCTATGTAACAACAGAACAGTCATAATTAGGACTCTTCTTCTATAATTAGACACCAGATAATATCCCATTGAAATTCCGGAAAACTCATTATACACCACTCAGATAGAAAAACATGGCAATTTTTTGGAGAGCTAAACAAATTAACCCAAATTATCCTAATTTATTTTCCTCTTTTATAACCTATTGAAGCACTTCAAAGCTAATTTTTATAGAAGATAGTATTGTTCAGACCAATGCTGGACAAATCCCAGCTGCCACATACAGCAAATACTTCTACAAAGTTACCGCTGGCACCTAACTTTTTGTAATAGAATATAGTAAATGCTGCAACACTTCACAGTGGTATACACACTGAGCAAAATTATAAACGCAACACTTTTGTGTTTGCCCCTATTTATCATGAACTGAACTCAAAGATCTATGACTTTTTCTACGTACACAAAAGGCCTATTTCTCCCAAATATTGTGCACAAATCTGTCTAAATCTGTGTTAGTGAGCACTTCTCCTTTGCCGAGGTAATCCATCCACCTCACAAGTGTGGCATAGCAAGATGCTGATTAGACATTATGATTATTGCACAGGTGTGCCTGAAGCCTCCTACACACGACCGAGTTTCTCGTCGTAAAAAACACGTCGTTTTTTTCGACGAGATTCTTGTTAACCTTGTCGATTTTCTCGTCAAGCTTTCCATGCGTACACACTGACATTTCCCAATTTCCTCGTTGTTCTCCGCGGTCACGTCCAGCACGTACGACGGCACTATAAAGGGGAAGATCTTTTTTCTTGGCGCCACCCCTTGGGCTGCTTTTGCTGATCTCGTGTTACCGCGTGTGAAGTAAAAGTTTGGGAAGAGACGATTCGCGCTTTTCAGTCTTCGTACTTTTCAGTTCGTTTTCTGCGGTTCAGTTTGTGCTTGTGGGTTCGTATCTTGACTTTCAGGGCGTCTAGGCAGGTCGTATCTGTTTTACAGTGCGTTCTTGCCTGTTCGTTTCTGTTTTTCAGTTCGTTATTCATAGGCCTTGCTGTTCTAAAGTGCGTTCTGTTCTGTACGTTCTGATAAGACGACCGTTTCCTAGCCATGTCGCCTGGACGTTCTCGTCGTCGAGTTCGTGCTATGCGTGCGCTTGGTGTTGGTCTGCTTGTTTTGGACCAAGACCAGTCCATGAATGGTGTGAGGAGGAGTTCATGGACCAAGAATTGGTTGCTCCAGCGGGACCAATTCTGCCATATGCCTCTGCTGCGGGAGATCGTCGAGAATAATCCTGAGGACTACAGGAATTTTCTGCGGATGTCTGACCCCGTTTTTCAGGAACTGTTGGCTTTGGTGTCCCCCTATATTACCAGGCAGGACACCGTTATGCGGGAAGCCATCAGTGCTGAGCAGAGGCTCATCACCACGTTACGTTATCTGGCGACAGGGAGAAGTCTTCAGGACTTGAAGTTCACGACAGGCATCGCCCCCCAGGCTCTGGGCCTCATAATCCCAGACACCTGTTCTGCCATTATACAAGTCCTGCAGGAGGACTATATTAGGGTAAGTTTTCTCCTTTAACATCACATTTTATGTATTTCATGTATGCTAATGTATTGTATTTCTTTCATCCTTCCCTAATTACCATGATTGTAATATGCTGAGAATGTCCCCTTTGTCCTCATGAATGCTGGAAGCTTTAGATTGCCCCTTTTTTCTCCTCCATGCATATTTCCCTTCACTAACCTTTCCAGCAGGGGCGCCTGTTGCTCCAAATGTTTGGGGTTTCAAACCCCAATTTAGGAAATAAACTTCCTCCTTTTTTGCTCTGGTGCCTATTAAACGCCCCCATTTGTTCCCTCCAATGCAGCCATTTTGTTCCCTCTAATGCAGCCATTTTGTCCCCTCCAATGCAGCCAGTTCCCCCCCAGCCCTGCACTTACCTTCTTGTGGTCAGCGTCATCCTTCTTCTGTCCTTGATGTCTTCTCCTTCCCTTGATGTTGCATCAGCCAATCATGTTACCATTAAACAGACTTGGTGAACATGATTGGCAGAGCAGCCTGTTAGTGTTTACCCAAGGAATGCCCCCCCCCCCCCCCCTGCGTCCCCTATTTAACTTTTCTGAAGCCAATTACATCCCTCAGGCTGTAATGTGCAAGACAATTTTCCTTCCTGTTTCTGATATGCAATTTTAAGCCCATAAATGCCGCAGTTCTTCATATGTCGGTCGCTTAACAGGGGGCCATCCACCTGAATAGTGGGCGGCATAGACAATACATAGGTTAATGCAAGGCATGAACCTATGTATTGTTCTGAGTGACCGGCACAGGAGAGAGGGGGCAGTGCTCCAGCGCCCACTCTGGACGCACCGCCACTGCAATGCTATCTTGTGGCCAAACACATCTACCCCCCTCCCCATTATAATTTATTCATGGACCATCATAGGGGGTGATAAATATGATACATGAGCCTTCCATTATACTTATTTAAAACACCTTAATAAATGTAGACTTTGCTTGATGTTGGCCTCTAATGTATTTTCTTAGAATCTCCTCGTAATGTTCCATTTGTGTATTCTAATATTTTTTCATCTTGTTTGACTCCACAGCTTCCTTCCACGCCAAAGGAATGGCAGACTGTGGCATCGGAGTTTGCCACGCGGTGGGACTTCCCCAACTGCGGTGATGCTATAGACGGGAAGCACGTCCGCATCGTGCCGCCACCCCCGTTCTGGGTCCTACTACTACAACTACAAGGGGTTTCATAGCATTGTGCTGATGGCGGTGGTGTCAGCACGGTATGAATTCCTCTATGTTGATGTAGGGAAGAATGGCCGGATGTCCAATGGGGGATTGTTCATCCAGACGGAGTTTGCCCTCCGTCTCCAGAGTGATGACCTTGCATTGCCACCGGATGCAGGGAATGTTGAAGGACTCCCCTTTGTTTTTTTGGCTGATGAAGCCTTCGGGCTCGGACCGCATCTTATGAGGCCATTTCCTCAGAGGACCCTGACCCCAGAGAAGAGGGTGTTCAATTACCGGCTGGCCAGGGGCCGAAGAGTCGTTGAAAATGCCTTCGGCATAATGGCCAGCCGGTTCCGCCTTTTTATGACTTCAATACACTTGGCGGACTACAAAATAAACTATGTAGTATTATGCAGCTGTGTTCTACACAATTTTCTCTGCCGCAAATCAAATTCCTATATGGCCTCAGTTTTGCCTGAGGCTGGACTTTCCCCTGATAATCCCCTGCCGGGCCTGGAATATGCCCGTGCTGGCTTGCCCCCCCAAAATGCCCGTGAGGTTCGGGACAAATACATGGACTATTTCACGGGTAGGGGGGCAATTCCTATGCCAGGCTATGGCTAAAGATTCCTGTCTAACGATCAAAATAAAAATCTGGTTTAAACTTCTAACTTTTGTTGGTTTCCTGTCTCCTAGTTTGTCTTAGTGCATTTGTAGTGCCAAGTGTATTTTCCTTTAGTAAATACCAACCATTTCACTATGTAACCTTTAAAAAATAACCAACTAAGGTTAGAGCGTATTAGAAAAAGAAGCTACACGTTGTTTGTGTTCAAATATTTTACTATGTGCAAATTCACACACCTTTTTTTTTATTTTACATTTTTTGTTTGCCTGGCCACAAACCGGCAATTGTTTTCTTAGGAAAATACAAAAACAACAGTTGCATTCCAAAAATTACAAAATTGGATACCTCGGAGCAATCTGAGACATTCACTTACACAAACTATATGTCTCTATGTGCCCGTCCTAATATGGGGTCCTGCCACCCCTTGCCCAGCCAAAAATTGAATATGCACACAATTGGGATTATTTTCCTATAGGGATTTTAGACTCCTGATCCCTATTGTCAACATGTGCTATCTGTCATCAGGGGTGATCAATGGACGTGTTTTGGGGGTGCAACCCCTTCCTCAGTTCACCTACTTTAGATATGAGGAAGGGGTTGCACCCCCAAAAGACGTACATGGATATCCCCTGATGGCAGATAGCACATGTTGACACACTGTGTGCAGATTCAATTTTTGGCTGGTTTGATTGTCAAAAATGTTTAAAAAAGTGGAAGAACAAACATGAAAAAAAAGGGGGTTGGGATGCCTTATTGAATTCTCCCCAAAACATTGAGAATGTCTTTAAATGTTTGATCCATCACATGAATACTTTCTTTAATTTTGTCCAGTTCCGTGCTACATTCCATCACTTGCTGGATGAGGCGGAGGGCACTGTCAGCAGAGAAACCTGTACTATCCTTCACCCCAACATTCACATCCCCTAAAAAAAAAAAAAAAAGGTATTATAACTCTGCAGGCCTACCTCTCTTACCTGAAGCTGTGGTGTCAGATACTGACCTGTTGTGGTGACCAGTTCCACAACGTCATCCACCTCTCCTTCCTGCACTTCTCCTTCCTCCACCTCAACTTCCTCCACATCTTTAGGTTGTTGGTCTTTTGGAGTTTGGGGTTGTTGTGAAGCTGTGGGGTTCCTGTGCTCCCTGGAGTGTCCTCCTCCCAGTCTTCTCTCCCCTATGAGAATCAAACAAAAGGTCTATTTATCACACTGAAATTCTCTATGTAAAAAAAAAAATGGCTAAATTGCTTGGAAGTAGGGTACACGTGTGTGTTTGGCCGGAAGTTAAAGATGAATGCATTATTTCTGACTAAGAATATGTTTAGTATTCACCTTTGTCTGTCATTTTTTAGACATGTAGGCAACACAAAAATTCTCTGATGCACCTGTGTGGGACACCCAAAAAAGGCGGGTCTGGTGGCCCACACTATAGTGCTCCAAAGTACAGATGTGGAAGCAGCTGCTGAGTGTCCTCTCCTTTACACAGTTTACAGTTTGCATTTCATTCTCTTTACAAACACATCATCTAGCCTAAAACTTTGTGCCCCAAATTTCCAAAAATATGGCAGATGTCTAATTACTTTTGTGGCTGTAAAATAAGCCAAAACAGCGGATAGTGGCCGAACGAAGTGTCTGTAACGTAACGAACGATTACTGTGCCCAACCAAGTTCAAAATATGACATTTTGGAAGGGAGTCCAATAAGAAAAAAAAAACAAAACAAGCAACATGTCAGTTTAGAAAATGATTAATAGCAGAAAAGTGTACATTTTACTTACTTTTTGCTAGCATTCTCTTAATGCTCCTTAACTGCTCTGGCTCCCTCAGTTTGAGGTCTGACCACCTCTTTCTGAGCTGCTCATTTGAGCGTTTCACCCCGAAATTCGTCTTCAGACTCTTCACGACTTTAGTGAGGATTTTGGCTTTCCTTCTATTTGGTTTGCTATACGGCCCATGCTTTGCGTCATAATCAGACTTGAGCAAGATGTCCACCATCTCCGCCATCTCCGCAAAAGACATATTAGATGCCTTGAATCTCCTCCTTGATCGTGACGTTTCCTCGGTCTCCGGGCTTGTCTCCTCCTCGTTAGTTGCGGAATTATCAGACACCTGCTGTAACTCTGCCATATCTGTCTGCGCGCCGAAAGAGAAGGGGCGGGGAAAAGATGTTAGTTAGAACGTCATGGGCGGGCGACGTGTGCGGAGCGACGTGTTCGTATTTTGACGCATGCGTGGTGTGTATATAGCAAACACACATGTGACTATAGTACGTTCGGTGTGCGGAGAGAGGAGTTCAAGTGACGGACATGCGAACGAAGGTATGTGATTTTGAGACTGTGCCAAATTGTTGGCCTATACTGTCTTGAGAATGTTGTAGGATATATATGGTGACTACGATGTTAAGGAGGTTAGACTGTTTGCCTCACATTAGTTATATATTATTTATTTAACTTGCAGATACAATATGAATGTCTTTATTAGTGACAAAGAGTTCCTGGCGGAATTTATTGACCGGGTAAGGGAGCTGCCGGCTCTGTGGGAGACGAAAAACCCCATCCACAAAAAAAAGAGGGGTGAGAAAAGCAGCGCTGGAGAAGCTTCTCCCATTTGTGCAGACCAAGGTGCCCACAGCCACAGCAAAACAGGTGGACACTAAAATTGGGAGCTTGAGAGGCACCTACAGGACTGAACGCTCTAAGGTCCTGGCTTCTCAGAGGTCAGGAGCAGCAGCAGGTGATGTGTATGTCCCGATTTTGTGGTACTACAGCAGGATGTCCTTCCTGGATGACCACATTGAGGCAAGGCCATCACTCTCCACTCTTCCCCCGAGACTTCCCTGCAGCCAACCTGAGCCTTCTCTGGAGCAAGAGGAGGCAGCCATCCTGGATGATCCTGATTTGGCCATCTGGAGCCAGGTATAGTATTAAATGAAATTGCATTGTGATAAAATTAATGTTTGACAAATATGTCAAGATGAGAAACATACAATATTTTGGGTTCCACAAGTGAAATCAAGATCTCTAGACATTAGTCTGCACTTAATTGGGTGCTAAATAGTCAATCTGATGTAGGTGTAAATTTGAAAAAATGATTTCTGGATTTACATTCTAATTGCTTCAATCATGTTTATAAAGTTTGATGCAAAGATTAAACCAACATATTAAACTATGTCCCTTTTTCATACACATGATGAAATCAGCCAGGAGGAGGGTCTGGAAACTGTCAGGCAGGAGGAGGAAGGGCCCAGTGGCAGCCAGGAGGAGGCAGGGCCCAGTGGCAGCCAGGAGGTGGCAGGGCCCAGTGGCAGCCAGGAGGTGGCAGGGCCCAGTGGCAGCCAGGAGGTGGCAGGGCCCAGTGGCAGCCAGGAGGTGGCAGGGCAAAGGAGAAGCACCAGATCCCAGGTGCCTCCCATCTGGCTTCCCAAAAGAGGCAGGAGGGACAGGACCACCAGTGAGGCAGCAATGGCCCTTATTAAAGAGGCCCATGCCACCCTCAAAGAGCCCACATCCCCTGAAGAGGCCATTGCCGGCCTAGTGGAGGCAAAGTTCAAGGTGATGAGCATGGAGCAACGCCTCCTATGCGAGCCCCTGCTCATCACCTTGCTCAACAAGGGGGTGATGAAAAAAATTACCCCCAATACAGCTATTTGTGAGGTGGCACAACTGTCCCAACCTCAACCTCCTCCTTCACCTCCACCTTGTTCTTCCACCCCACCCCCTTCTCCTCCACCTCCTCCTCCTCCTGACAGGAGTACCCCTCCAGTGGCCCAGCCTCCAGCCAAACGAAGAAGGAAGGTTGCAGGGAAGGTTGCCAGGAAGACAAGGAAGTGATGGCCTTGCTTCATTGTGGTCGGACAGAAGGCAGCCTGTTGTAGTACCACACACTTGGGACATATATATCACCTGCTGCTGTTCCTGACCTCTGGGAGGCCAGCATCAGATTGTGTTCAGAAATGTTGGCCTTCTCAAGCTCCCAATTTTAGTGTCCACACAGGGTTGCTGTGTGCTCTGGGGTCCCTGGGATGCACAAATGGCAGCAGCTTCTCCAGCGCTGCCTTCTCTTTATTTTAGTTCAAACATGAATAAATGTTATTTTTCTTTAAGTTCATACTTGACTATGTATATTTTTAAAAATGTAAAATCTAGCTTTGGAGTAAGCAGATACATTTGACTGACAAAAAAAGGGACAGATAACAACCCCCCAAAAAAATAACTAAATCGTATTTCCCAAAAAAGGGTGTAAAATTTAAATAATATATATTAAAAGATTCAATGGGAGATCACTATCAAAACATTGCGAAATTACAATTAACATCAGTTAGAAAAATATCTAATTTTTAAATATTCCTAAAAACTTGCACGATATAATACACATAAATCGTCTTAAGAGCAGCATGAAAAAGGTTAAAAAAAGATAGTCATAACTCTGTGTGAATATCAGCAGCAAAAGAAGTTCATTTGTTTGTATTAATGTAACATTCTAACGAAGATTTCAATGCACAACATTTAAACGATGCAAAAATTTGGAGCGTCACGAATGTGCTATCTCCATTACGAAGGCTTGTTTTACCAGAAGATGCGCTCCCGTATCATAGTTGCTTCTGAGCATGCGCGCTTTTGGAAGAGTCGTAAAAGCATACACACGAACCATTTTCTCGTCACAAAACAGGCTGACGAGAAACACGACGAGGAAATCTGGAATCCTGACGAGAAAATAGAGAGCAGGTTCTCTATTTTCTCGTCGAGATTCACGGCAATTTTCTCGTCGTAAAACCATACACACGAACGGTTTTCTCGACAAAAAAGCTCACGCGGCACTTTTCTTGCCGGTTTTGGACGAGAAACTCGGTCGTGTGTACGAGGCTTCAGGCTGGTCACAATAAAAGGCCACTCTAAAATGTGCAGTTTTACTGTATTGGGGAGGTCCGAGAACTAGTCAGTATCTGGTGTGACCACCATTTGCCTCACGCAGTGCAGCACATCGCCTTCGCATAGAGTTGATCAGGTTGTTGATTGTGGCCTGTGGAATGTTGGTCCATTCATCCTAAATGGCTGTGCAAAGTTGCTGGATATTGGCAGGAACTGGAACACGCTGTTGTATACGCCGATCCAGAGCATCCCAGACATCCTCAATGGGTGACATGTCCGGTGAGTATGCTGGCCATGCAAGCACTGGGATGTTTTCAGCTTCCAGGGGGCCGTGCATTATGGGGCCGTGCATTATCATGCTGCAACGTGAGGTGATGGTCGTGGATGAATGGCACAAAAATGGGCCTCAGGATCTCGTCACAGTATCTTTGTGCAATCAAAATGCCATCAATAAAATGCACCTGTGTTCGTTGTCCATAGAATATGCCTGCCCATACCATAACCCCACCGCCGCCATCGACCACTCTATCCACAACGTTGACATCAGCAAACCGCTCACCCAGACGATGCCATACACGCTGTCTGTCATCTGCCCTGTACAGTGAAAACCAGGATTCAACAGTGAAGAAAACACAAGCATTTGCCGACTCAAGTCGTTACAACGACGAACTGCAGTCAGGTTGAGACCCCGATGAGGATGACGAGCATGCAAATGAGCTTCCCTAAAACAATTTCTGACAGTTTGTGCAGAAATTCTTTGGTTATGCAAACAGATTGTTGCAGAAGCTATCCGGGTGGCTGGTCTCAGACGATCTTGGAGGTGAAGATGTTGGATGTGGAGGTCCTGGGCTGGTGTGGTTACACATGGTCTGCAGTTGTGAGGCCGGTTGGATGTACTGCCAAATTCTCTGAAACGTTTTTGGAGACGGCTTATGGTAGAGAAATAAACATTCAATTGAAGGGCAACAGCTCTGGTGGACATTCCTGCAGTTAGCATGCCAATTACACACTCTCTCAAAACTTGCAACATTTGTGGCATTGTGCTGTGTGATAAAACTGCACATTTTACTGTAGCATTGCCTTTTATTGTGGCCAGCCTAAGGCACACCTGTGCAATAATCATGCTGTCGAATCAGCATCTTGATATGCCACACCTGTGAGGTGGATGGATTATCTCGGCAAAGGAGAAGTGCTCACTAACACAGATTTAGACAGATTTGTAAACAATATTTGAGAGAAATAGGCCTTTTTTGTACATAGAAAAAGTTGTAAATCTTTGAGTCCAGCTCATGATACATAGAGGAAAACACAAAAGTGTTTATCATTTTGCTCAGTGTAGAATGTTGCTATCCTAATGTGCAGCATGGTTACATTTGCAGCCCCCCTGTTGTCTGATACTACTTTGGAATGTGTGTATTGGAGACAACTGCTGGCTTTAAATTAATTGGTCACTCAAAGAAACACTTTTTTTATGTTTTAGAAAAAACAACTATTTTAAAAACATACTTGCAAACAAATTGACTCAAATTCCTAATGTATGTATTTTCTTCTTAAGCCTCGTACACACGGTCGGACTTCCATCGGACTTTTCCGTGTTTTTTTGTCCGAACGGAGTTGGTTGGGAACACCCATAGCATACACACCACAGGACTTTTCTGCAAACTTTTTTAAAACTTCTTACAACATCACGTGTTTTTTCTGCTCTTTTCTGATCTTTACCGCCACCCTTTGGTCAACTTCTGCTATTGTTGGTTGATTTTAACATTAGTTGTTTTGTCCATCGGACTAAAGTCCGATGGTTATCTGTACACACGGTCGGACTTTGCTCCATCGGACTTTTGTTGGGCAAAAGTTTGTCCGTTTGCCGACCCAACTTTTGTCCGATGAAATCCAAAACCAAACGAAAGAAGTTTGTCCGATGGAGCGTACACACGGTCGGATTGTTGGTCCAACTTGCTTAAAACCAAGTTTGTTGGGCAAAAGTCCGACCGTGTGTACGGGGCTTTAGAGTAAGTATTGACACATCTTAAAGCAAAATTGTAAAACCAAGAGATAGAATTACTAAGGCCACAGTTGGACAAATAGAAAGAGACAGGTCGTCAATGCTCATGTTAGTCCCATGCCCACCAAACATTGAATTCTACATGTATCTGCCCATGGCTGTGAATTTCAAATAATGATCATGATTAGAATATATATTTGTATGTATAATCTCAGTGACTGGATATGCTTTTTGCCTCACTTTCGGGGCTAATATATCTGTTTTATCTATTCTTCATATAACTGTAGCGGTCTCCCTGACTTCCAAGGGCCTAATGTTGACACCCAGAGCCAGGGAGAACTGACATTCATCCTCAGGGTGCAGGTTACTAGGTATAGTGGGTGTGGTGCAAGGTGAAAAGATTGGGCTCCAGTCACTTATTGTATAAATGAACAAAGAGAGTTTTATTTCTCTTAACGGGAGTGGTACAGAGAGAGGGTTTAGGGCACAAGACACCCTTGTGCAAATGCAATAGGAATTAAGGCAAACTCCGCAGACACAAATAGAACTAGGCAGACAGCAATATAGAACGAGGGCCTTTAAGCTGAATACAACAATCTGTATCTTGTAGCAACCACTGTCTCTTATGGCAACAAATTCTCTCACAGTCCTACTGTAGATCTTCCAATTTACCTCACAGTATCCCACTGTAGATCCTTAAGCTCAGCTTGCCCTCTTTCACTAGACTTCTTGGACTCTCAGCTACCTGCTGGATTCCCGAGCTTCACCCACAGCTAACCACTGTACTTTATCTTCAAGCTTTACTTACAGCTACCCACCGTACTCTTTCAAGCTTTACTCACAGCTACCCTCTGCCTTCCTGAATGAGTCTCTACTGAAGCTTTCCCACTACTTTTCTGTCCCCGGCTAGTGAAGCGTCTGCTCTGGTACTCCTTCAGAACTTCATCCCTTCCTAACTTGCCTCCGGTAACAGGAGAGGTCATCCCTTTGTTGCAACTCTTCTCCTTTACCTCTGGCAACAAACAGGCTCCCTTCAGGCTGAGTGGTTCCGCCCCAGGCTTCGGGCTTAACCTTGGCTGCTACTCCTTTGCAGAACCCTGAACTGCTGGATAGGCCTTAAGTGGACTTAGCAGCCAGCAAAAGTAAATGGAGGTTTGGGACTTTGAGTGAGACTGTAGACATGGTGTAGGTAAAAAAGATACATGTTTATTCAAAATAAACGTTGACACGTCTCCAAACAGAAATCACATGGAAGGAAAAATATTCTGGTTGATGCGATTTCTAGCAGCCAGCATGCCTCCTGGATAGGCCTCAGGCTTCAGGCCTAGCAACCAGGAGCTTCTCAACACACACCCACCCAGGCTGCAGCCCTGTTTATGACCAGGGTGCTACATAGCATTCTTCATATCCACATGTTTCTTTATCAATGTGTTATCAACAATGAATATATGGTATGGCATATAAAAAACATTGTTTATGTAGTCATATATAGGGATGAGCTTTATGTTCGGGTCCAACATGAGTTCGACTCAAACAATGGCTGTTCGCCGAATAGCGAACAATTTGGGGTGTTCGCGGCAAATTCGAAAGCCGCGGAACACCCTTTAAAAGTCTATGGGAGAAATCAAAAATGCTAATTTTAAAGGTTAAAATGCAAGTTATTGTTATAAAAAGTGTTTGGGGACCTGGGTCCTGCCCCAGGGGACATGTATCAATGCAAAAAAAAGTTTTAAAAAACTGTTGTTTTTTCGGGAGCAGTGATTTTAATAATGCTTAAAGTGAAACAATAAAAGTTAAATATTCCTTTAAATTTCGTATCTGGGGTGTGTGTATAGTATGCCTGTAAAGTAGCGCATGTTTCCCGTGTTTATAACAGTCCCTGCACAAAATGACATTTCTAAAGGAAAAAAGTAATTTAATGAATTGTCGGCTATAATGAATTGTTGGGTCCCGGTAATACAGATAAAAGTCATTGAAAAAAACGGCAGGGGTTCCCCCCCAGTCCATTATCAGGCCCTTTGGGTCTGGTATGAATATTAAGGGAAACCCTGAACCAAAATAAAAAAAAAAATTGTGGGGGTCCCCCAAATTCCATATCAGGCCCTTGAGGTCTGGTATGGATATTAAGAGGAACCCTGCACCAAATAAAAAAAAATGGCGTAGGGGTCCTCCTCAAAATCCATACCAGACCCTTTAGGTCTGATATGGATTTTAAGGGGAACCCTGTGCCAAAATTAAAAAAACATGGCGTGGGGTTCCCCCCAAAAATCCATACCAGACCCTTATCCAAGTACGCAACCTGGCAGGCCGCAGGAAAAGAGGGGGGGATGAGAGAGCACCCCCCTCCTGAACCGTACCAGGCCACATGCCCTCAACATGGGGAAGGATGTCCCCATGTTGGTGGGGACAAGGGCCTCATCTCCACAACCCTTGCCCGGTGTTTGTGGGGGTCTGCGGGCGGGGGGCTTATCGGAATCTGGAAGCCCCCTTTAACAAAGGGGACCCCCAGATCCTGCCCCCCTATGTGAATTGGTAAGGGGTACATTGTACCCCTACCATTTCACAAAAAAAATTGTCAAAAATGTTAAAAACCACAGTAGACAGCTTGGGACATGTCCTTTATTAAAAAGAAAAAAAAAAGAAAAAAAAATTCCAACGATGTAATCCGTTCTTGAGCGATACAGAGAAAAAAAAAAGCAGACTTGATCCTGCCTCCATGGGAGGCACCCGCAGAATGACGCTCTCCCGCCGTGACAGCTCTTTTATAGCTGAGGGTGGGGCCACCCGTCATGCGTGGTTGACCTTGCCCCCCTCTGACTCAATGGAAAAATGCCGGGGTTACCCAGTGACATGTACTGGTGACCCCGCCCCCCTCTGACGCGTCACGGGAAACCCGTGTTGCGTCAGAGGGGGGCAGGGTCACCCGTACATGTCACTGGGTAACCCCGGCATTTCCCCGTTGTGTCAGAGGGGGGCAGGGCCACCCGCACATGTGATGGGTGGCCCCGCCCTCAGCTATAAAAGAGCTGTCACGATGGGAGAGCGTCATTCCGCGGGTGCCTCCAATGGAGGCAGGATTGAGTGGGCTTTCTTTTTTTTTCTCCGTATCGCTCAAGAACGGATTACATTGTTGGAATTGTTTTTTCTTTTTAATAAAGGACTTGTCCCAAGCTGTCTACTGGGGTTTTTAACATGTTTGACACATTTTTTTTGTGAAATGGTAGGGGTACAATGTACCCGTTACCAATTCACATAGGGGGGGCCGGCATCTGGGGGTCATAATATTCATACCAGACCCAAAGGGCCTGGTAATGAACTGGGGGGGGGGGGCCCCTGCCGTTTTTTTCAATGACTTTTATCTGTATTGCCGGGACCTGACAATTCATTATACCCGTGAGTAAATTCCTTTTTTTCCTTTAGAAATTTGATTATGTGCAGGGACCGAATCGCTCATCCCTAGTCATATATAAGAGCCTCTTCAAAGGACCTCTAGGCAAGCCTGAAATTTGGTTTGCAAATTTCCATTAATGCATAACCTTCTTGAAATCTTAAGCTGCATGTACTAAAGTAAGCTCTAGCTAACGCAAATATATTTATGAAAGCTTCCCCTTAAGAACAGTGCTCTAGCCCGATATATACTCCTGTGTCTACAGACAAAGCTTTTCTTAGTTTTTGGAATAAGTAGGCGTTGAATAGTGCCCTGCTTGCTTTTTTCTGTTTGCGCCCTATTGGAGATATTTCTCTTAACTTTCTGTTCTGGAAACACAACAGGAAGTGAGGGGTAATTTCTTTAAAGCCATTATCAGAACAGGTGACCCCATTGGAATGTTTCCCTTACCCCCTGTTATAGTTGTAACACTTTGAATTTTCCTCCACTTTTTGCCACAGAGACAATGGTGTCCAGGGCAGATAGAGAGTGTGACTGTCTTAGGATAGGACAAAACAGATTACAGTGCACACATACAAAAATGACATTTATCCTGCAAGGCTAGTTAAAAACACCTGAACATATTTAAAAAATACAGGGGGTTTGGTCACACTATATAGTCATATCGTGCTTATTCTGCAACCCCAGTGTCATTTGCGAGGATATGAATAAGGCCAGATAGCTTAACTCGCCTTTCTATCAAAGCACAACAAAGTCCTTTAATTTTCTTAACTTTGGTGTCCGTTTATGAAACTGAGATCAGCGGCGATCCCGAGTCTCGCCGCTGATCTCAGGTCATTACCAGTGTATGAAACTGAGGTAATCAGCGGAGAACATGTTCTCCACTGATCATCGTAGCACAGTGAGAATCTGTAACTGACTGTCACAGAAACGGCCAGTGTATGAAGGTGCGATCTCGGCACCTCACTGGCGATCTGTGACAGAATTCTCACTCTCTGATTCACCAGCTCAGAGGTGGAGAATCAGAGAGAGAAGCGAGAAGCTGGCTGAGTATTCTGGAGGAAGCAGGAAGTGTTTTGACTTCCATCCTTCACACACAAGCAGCCTGTACAGTCAGAGCACATATTACCATTACACACCCCAAAATTAGCAGGTTAGAAATGTATACTGTATATATGTATATATATATATATATATATATATATATATATATATATATATAGCAAGGTGTCACTTTTGCACGTAGCTTACGGACTACAGTTTGTGCCTAATAGGAACTTAGCTCCTTCTGGTGTCCGTTTGTATCATACTGCAGAGAAGCCCGGAGCAGAAATAAATATAATGCATGGGCGGAGGGCTGGCATGACTAGGGAAAAAGGGACTGATAAGAGGGAGTTTGGGATTGGTGGGGTTTAATGTGTGGGAGGGGGCACAGGGGGTATAAAGGAGTGACTCCTCCCCCCCGGGTAACACACGGCGCAAGGGAAAGTTCGACATGTCTGGTGTGGACAAGCTCCTGGCCCAATTGCGGGCAGAGGCTGCAGCGCGAGGCCAGATTGGGTTCAAGAGAACCTGGGGCCTATGCTGGTGCGACCTGCTGAAGATGAACACAATAGGGGGAGGGAGTCAGCACGGGCTCGGCAGTCTAGGCCGCCAGAGCGCTTCTCCCCTGACCTCTCCTTCGGAGCTCGACGTCACTTAGGGAATCCCCATTCGCGGCCCCTTCGGGTCCTCCTGCGAAGCGTGCGGCTGCTATCGCCGGATTGGATGCCGGAAGGAATCCCCAGCAGAGACGGAGCTCCGCGGGCGGCCGGTCCGGGAGTTCCGGAGCGCCCACTAGGCACGCATGGCGGCTGGAGTCGGAGCGAGCGGGCCTAGCCCCCAGAGTGATGTCACCGGGGATGGCGCCTCGGCGGGGGAAATCCAGAGTGGCGGGGGCCGGGCCTTCTGCCTCCTCGGCCGGGGACCTTTTGGAGGGGGTGCAGAGGAGGGAGCAGGCTGCAGGAGATGGAGGCAACTGGGCTGGACATAGCCCCCCCGGTCCGGGGAAATCTGCTAAGAAATCCGACGGCGGGTCCGGTGCGCGGAGGGGGAGCCGGTTTGCAGCGGGACCCTCGGCATCCAGGGATCTTTCCCCTGGAGGGCTTTCGTCCGGCGAAGAGGACCTGGTGAGGTCTGAAGGTGAAGTGTCGGGTTCGGGGGACGATCGGGTGCTTCCTAGACGATCGGCGGCGATGGAGACAGGACGGTCGGCTGGTGGGTCTCTTCCTAGGCAGCCCGGTAAGTCTGTTTTTCCTTTATCTTCCCTGGATCGGTCAGGTGTGCTGGGTGATGGGGGTGGCAGTGGTAGCCTAGCGGGGGGTAGTGCTGGGCATGTGGTGCTGGGGGCCCCCGGCTGGGAACAGTGATATGGCAGGCCCGGGTCAGGGGTCGGTAGTGGGGATGGATACGGGTTTGCTGGGGTTTTTGGCAGGGATCAAGGAGCTGGTGGGCAGGTTTGAGAACAAGGCGGGTGTGACGCCGAGCCTGGCAGCGGCATGGGTTCCCCCAGTGGGGGGAGATGGAAGGAGCGGGGTGGCTGCGGCAGTGCCAGCGGTTCCGGTGGCAGTGTGGCAGCCTGTAGTGGTGGACAGCACTCCACAAGTGGGGGCGGCGCTCACTAAGGCAACGGCGGTGGGGGACGCAGGAAGGCAGGACATGGTGAGGTTGGCGGACGCTGCCAAGTGCGAGGTATATATCTGCTTTGAGGGGCCGTTGGGAGCGCACTTGAAAGTGGAAGTCCGTGAAAAGATTTAGAAAGGTGAGTACATGGAGATATTTTCACTGCTGCCGTTAAAGAAGTTCAATTTGGACAGGGTCAAGCCGGACGATTCCAAGAAGGAGGATGAGGAGAAGCGTAGGCATCGGCTGATCCCACGGACATTTACAAACTGGCTGCAGGCATTCGCCATTCTGGCGAGTGTGATAGGGGTAAAGAAGCCAGAGCTCTGCTCGGCCCTCTTTTGCTACCAGGATGCTGTGGGGGAGGCATATAGGGTCTACGGCGGCACGGCTTGGCTGAGGTACGATTAACAATTCCGGCAGAGGATGGCGGTTCATCCGGAGTTGAGGTGGGATCACAAGGATATCAGTTTGTGGATGCGATTGATGTCTTCGGCGAGGGCACCGAACCAGTTTTTTCAGGGGGGGGGGGTCGGTGGATCGTTTTCCCTTGGACAACTGGCCGGTAAGGCAATAGGGGTCTGTTGGCAATTTAATGCGGGTACATGCAGGTTCGGAGGTACGTGCCATTACAAACATGAGTGTTCCGGCTGTGGGGGTTCCCACCCCTTGTCCAGATGCTTTAAGCAAGGGAAGAGCTGTTCCAGAGAGCCTGCGAATAAGAGGGAGGACACCAGTGATGGTGAAAAGGATGCAGCCGTTTCTAGGTAGGTATCCTGACAGGGCGGCGGCGCGGTCGTTGGAGGGTGGTTTTACCGACGGTTTTCGTATTCCGTGCTCTCTGAGTGAGGTTTCCCCAGTGCCGTGCAATTTGCTTTGCAACATTCTTTGCAACATTCGGACGTCGTTTCTGAGAAGCTGCGGAAGGAAGTTGCGCTGGGTCGCATAGGTGGCCCTTTTCCTGTGTCTCCTTTGAATGATTTGGTGGTCTCTCCGCTGGGGGTGGTGCCAAAAAAGGAGCCGAATAAAAGGGGGGTCGGTGAATGATGTTATTGAGCCCGACACTTGCACGGTGAGTTACACGTCGTTCGATGCAGCGGTTTTTTGGGTCCGTCATTATGGCCAGGGGGCTCTCATGGCAAAATCTGATGTGGAGGCGGCCTTTCGGCTTCTTCCGGTGCACCCCGATAGTTTCCGGTTATTGGGGTGTCACTGGAACGGGGAGTTTTACGTGGACCGGTGCCTGCCTATGGGCTGTTCCATATCGTGTGCGCTGTTTGAGAAGTTTAGCTCCTTCCTGGAATGGGTGGTCAGGGACGTGTCTGGGGTGAATTCGGTCATACATTATTTGGATGACTTCCTCTGCGTGGGCTCGGCTTCCTCCAGGTGCTGTGCGATTCTCTTGTCAACGCTGGAGCATATGGCGGATCGTTTTGGTGTCCCGTTGGCACCAGACAAGACGGAGGGGCCTAGAACGGTCATTACGTTCTTGGGGATAACGTTGGATTCGGATGCCATGGAATGTCGTTTGCCGGAGGACAAACTTGCGGCTCTGAAAGGGGAAATTAGGGGGATGTTAGGTTTGCGCAAGGTACAGCTGCGGACATTGCAGTCTTTGTTGGGGAAGCTTAACTTCGCCTGTCGCATTTTGCCAATGGGGAGAGCGTTTTGCCGACGGCTGTCGGCAAGTACGGCTGGGGTACAGTCGCCGCAACATTTTGTTTGCCTGGTAAGGTCCCACAGGGCTGATCTGCTGATCTGGCATACATTCTTGGAGTCCTTCAATGGTAGGGCGCTGTGGATGTCGGGCCCAGTCAGTAACTTTGATATGGAGCTGTTCACGGACGCTGCTGGCTCAGCTGGTTTTGGAGCTTTTTACCAGGGCAGGTGGAGCGCTGGTCCGTGGCCACAGTGTTGGGTGGAGGCAGGCTTCACAAAGAATCTGGTGCTGCTGGAGCTCTTTCCGGTGGTGGCAGTGGAGTTGTGGGGCGAGGCTTTCCGGGATAAAAAGGTGCGTTTCCACGTTGACAACATGGGAGTGGTACACGTGATTAACAGAGCGTCGGCTTCATCACCGCCAGTGGTTCGCCTGCTACAACAGTTGGTGTTGAGATGCCTGCAGTTGAATGTCTTTATATATGCAGTCCACCTTCCTGGGGTGGAAAACGTCTTGGCTGACGCTTTGTCTCGCTTTCAGTGGGACAGGTACCGAGAGTTGGCGCCGGAAGCGGAGCAACGGGGGGTACCTTGTCCCGACTGGCTGTGGAAGATTGCATTGGAGTAGTCTCCGGATGGATCAGAAGGTCGGTGAGTGAGACGACGTGGGCCGCATATCATAAAGTATGGCAAGAATGGGCGGATTTGGGTCGCATGGTTGGAGTGGATATTGCCGGGGCCGGAGGTGAGGTTGCTAGTCTTGTACTTTATCTCCAGGTACATGGAAGCAGGTGTGTCGGTATCTGCGCTGGGTAAGAAGGTTGCAGGTTTGGCCTTTTTGTTCAAATGGCAGGGTTTACCAGACTTTACTAAAGATTTTTGGGTGTGACAGGTGCTCAAAGGTTATAGGCGGTCCAGACTTTTCAAGGACACCAGACGACCAGTGTCGTTTGGGGGCCTGCGGGGTGTTTTGGCTAAGTTACCGGAGGTTTGCGCCTCAGTATATGAGGCCGACTTGTTCCGAGTTGCATTTTCTTTGGCATTCTTTGGGGCATTTAGGATTGGTGAGCTGGTTAGCCCGTCTAAGAAGTTTCTCGGGGGGATTTGGGTTACTGAAGTGCGTTGCCACGAGGATAGTGTGTCCTTGTGGTTGCGTAGATCAAAAACGGATCAGAAAGGGGGCGTGGCTAACCGCTGAGCAAGATGGGCGTGTAATTACACAGCTCCTGCACCGACTGGATTACTAAGCAGCATCCCCGCTATCCTGGCAGCCTGCAACAGCCACAAAACTTACCAGATTACCTCACTAGTGACCCAGAATGTCCGGACCGAACCGCAAACGGAGAGTATCGTCAGCCTAAAAAACTGACAGATTTCTTTACACTGCCGAAAATCCAAGATGGCGCCCGCGATGATATTCATGGAGCATCTGCGGCCTATACAGATCTTCCGGACGCTGATGGCCTGGAAATACCTCCTCAGCCTCACTCCCCTGATGCCTCTCCATCATTCCTCACTTCATCCGCCGGCAACAGCCCTGCTAAATCACGGATGCGACTGGATGCAGATTCGGCAGCAAACGAGGTGAGCCCTGTGTCTGATCACACCCCAGCTTCTCCATCCCCCATCGCGGCCTTCCCCACCACAGATCAGCCTGTTCTAGACACTACCATGAAGGAGATGCTCATCTCCCTTCAAAGACCCCCTCATAGTGACATCTCCACTATGTTCAATAGATTCTCATCACAAATGCACTGTATGGGGCAAAAAATGCACCTTGTTGAAAGACAAATGGGGCAGATGACTGAAACAGTTAATGACCTTGTGGATGCCCATGACCATACACTAGAGGAACAACAGTGGATGAGGGCCAAATTGGCGGACCTCGAGGACAGGTCCCGCCGCAATAATGTAAAAATCAGAGGCGTCCCTGAAACGGTCCTGCCGCATGACCTTAACGCATTCGCCAGAAAACTGATTACCACAATCTTGCCAGATCTCACTCCCATGGAAACTATCATTGATCGAATCCACCGCCTTCCCAAGCCCCCGCACCCCCAAGCGGAGGTACCACGTGATTTCCTTATGAGGGTACACTTTTTTCACGCCAAGGATCAGCTTCTCCTCAAGTCGAGACATCTTGGCCAACTTCCAGCCCCATACGCCAATCTCCAACTGTACGCTGACCTCTCACAACATACCCGCCAACTGCGGAGACAACCTAACACCATTACAAAACCGCTCAATAACCACAAGATTCCCTATCAATGGGGTTTCCCTACTAAGATCATAATCACCAAGAATGGGGTTAAACATAACATCTCCACAGTAGAAGAAGGCCTCAAACTACTTAACATGTGGGGAATCATCCCTGAACCACCTCTACCAGCACAACCCAATCGCAGGAGGAACGTCCAATCCTCTGATGATAACCGCTTTGGCGGTACACACTGACTCCAACCAGAATGGCGGGATCACAAATGACCCATATTATCAAGCCTCCGGCCGGATGCCTTGCTCGGTACTAATTGCTCCACGAACTCACACCCCACAACAACACAGCAGTCCCTTTTTCAATTGACTGCTGTCAGTTTTGCTGTATTCCTGTTTACCCTTTTTCCGTGTTTCAGTTTGTATTTTTTGTTTTTCTCTTCCTAGTTTTTCTTAACCCACATCCTTTACCCCCCAAGAGCACACAAAAGGATCGGACAAGTGAACCTACCCCTCTGGATCCTCCTGAATAGGCAAACGTATCCACAAAACTGTGAGTAACACTTACCCTTTATAGACACCTAAACCTAACTCCGAAATGCCAAAATTTCTATCACTTAACGCCAAAGGATTGAATCATTGAAGAAAGAAAGGAAGATCTTCTAGACGCAGCACTCCGGTTAAAAAGCCTTTATTCCAAAAAAAGGTTCAGGAAACCAAAAACACTCTGCACAACACAACAAACTGATCTAGTTTGGCTGACGCATTTCACACTATTTAAAGTGCTTATTGAATCATCCGGCGAAAAGAGCTTCTCTGTGGCGCACTGCACAGAAGTCTAAATGTGACATTATGGGGCTGATTTACTAATAACAGTGCGCTGCGTTGCTTCTAACCTTAATTGGTGCGCCGGATAACTCCTTTACTGGGCGCAGAAAGCAGCGGCGCACTGTTATAGTAAATAGAAATGTCAGCGGCGCTCTAATGAAAATGAATGGTTCCCTATGGGAGCCCATTGATTTGAATAGAGGTCGCCCGGGAAGTCGGATCCGACTTGCGGGCGACTCGTGTGCCAGCTGACACAGGGACAGCGCGTCTTTGCGAGGCGACCTGGACACGACCTGAGCATGAAGCAGCCGCTCAAGTCGTGTCCTAGAGGCGACTAGCTGGCCGAGAATGTGTCCAGCGTGATGTCATCGCGCTGGTCCTCGGCAGCCTCGCTGTCCCATGTTGGTATGAATCATGAAGGGGAACTGCAGGCCAAATTTTTATGAAAAAAACGGCATGGGTTCCCCTTCAGGAGCATACCAGGCCCTTAGGTCTGGTCTGGATTTTAAGGTGAACCCCCTTAAGCCAAAAAACGGCGTGGGGGTCCTCCCAAAATCCAAACCAGACCCTTATCCGAGCACGCAACCTGGCAGGCCACAGGGGAAAAGGGGGGGACGAGAGAGCGGCCCCCCTCCCTCCTGAACCGTACCAGGCCACGTGCCCTCAACATGGGGGTTTGGTGCTTCGGGGCAGGGGGGCGACCTGCGGCCCCCCCAACCCCAAAGCAACCTGCCCCCCATGTTGATGGGGACAAGGGCCTCTTCCCGACAACCCTGGCCGTTGGTTGTCGGGGTATACGGGTGGGGGGCTTTTCGGAATCCGGACGCCCCCTTTAAAAAGGGGGCCCCCAGATGCCGGCCCCCCACCCTATGTGAATGAGTATGGGGTACATCGTACCCCTAGCCATTCACCTGGTGGCAAAATAAGTCAATAAAAAAAGACAACACAGGTTTGAAAAGTAATTTATTGGGCAGCTCCGGGGGTCTTCTTCCGACTTCGGGGGTCTTTCTGCCGGGCCCCCGCTATCTTCTGCTAGCTCTTTAGCTAGCGGGGGTCCCGGGCTTCCTTGCCGTCTTCTTCCGACTTCGGGGGTCTCTTGTTCTGTTCTCCGGTTGTTCTCCCGCTCTCCGATGCCTTCTCCACGATCTCCGGTTCTTTCTGCCGGACGCCCCGCTATCTTCTGCCAGCTCTTTTGCTAGCGGGGGCCGGTCTTCTTCGTCGCCTTCTTCCCTCTTCTCTTCGCCCGATGTTGCCTCATCGCTGTCCACCGCTGCAATGATCTGTCCGAGCAGCGGTGCCACTTTTATTGGCATGGGGCGTGGTCACCGGGTGATGCCACCGCTGACCCCGCCCCCGTATGATGTCACAGTCCCGGGGAATGATGGGACTGTGACATGAAACGGGGGCAGGGTCAGCGGTGGCATCACCCGGTGACCACGCCCCATGCCAATAAAAGTGGCACAGCTGCTCGGACAAAGCATTGCGGTGGTGGACAGCGACCAGGCAACATCGGGCGAAGAGAAGAGGGAAGAAGGCGACGAAGAAGATCGGCCCCCGCTAGCAAAAGAGCTGCAAGAAGATAGCGGGGCATCCGGCAGAAAGAACCGGAGATCGTGGATAAGGCATCGGAGAGCGGGAGAACAACCGGAGAACAGAACAAGAGACCCCCGAAGTCGGAAGAAGACGGCGAGGAAGCCCGGGACCCCCGCTAGCAAAAGAGCTAGCAGAAGATAGCGGGGGGCCCGGCAGAAAGACCCCCGAAGTCGGAAGAAGACGGCGAGGAAGCCCGGGACCCCCGCTAGCAAAAGAGCTAGCAGAAGATAGCGGGGGCCCAGCAGAAAGACCCCCGAAGACGGCGAGGAAGCCCTGGACCCCCGCTAGCAAAAGAGCTAGCAGAAGATAGCGGGGGGCCCGGCAGAAAGACCCCCGAAGTCGGAAGAAGACGGCGAGGAAGCCTGGGACCCCCGCTAGCAAAAGAGCTAGCAGAAGATAGCGGGGGCCCGGCAGAAAGACCCCCGAAGTCGGAAGAAGACCCCCGGAGCTGCCCAATAAATTACTTTTCAAACCTGTGTTGTCTTTTTTTATTGACTTATTTTGCCACCAGGTGAATGGGTAGGGGTACGATGTACCCCATACTCATTCACATAGGGTGGGGGGCAGGTATCTTGGGTCCCCCTTATTAAAGGGGGCTCCCGGATTCCGATAAGCCCCCCCGCCCGCAGACCCCAACAACCAACGGCCAGGGTTGTCGGGAAGAGGCCCTTGTCCCCATCAACATGGGGGCAGGGTGCTTTGGGGTGGGGGGGCCGCAGGTCGCCCCCCTGCCCTGAAGCACCAAACCCCCCATGTTGAGGGCACGCGGCCTGGTACGGTTCAGGAGGGAGGGGGGGGCTGCTCTCTCGTCCCCCCCTCTTCCCCTGCGGCCTGCCAGGTTGAGTGCTCGGATAAAGGGTCTGGTGTGTATTTTTAGGGGACCCCACGCAATTTTTTTTGGTTTTTGGTGCGGGGTTCCCCTTAAAATACATGCCAGACCTGAAGGGCCTGGTATGGATTCTGGGGGGACCCCACACCAATTTTTTTTTCATTTTTTGGGGGGTCCCCTTTGAATCCATACTAGACCCAAGGGCCTGGTATGGACTTGGGGGGGGGGACCCCACGCTGTTTTTTTTTTAGTTTTTTTTTTTTTAACCGTTTTTTTTTTTTTTTTACATTTCCTTTAACAACCAGCTATAAATAGCTATAAACAGGTAAAACAAAAAATTGCCGCAAAATTGCGGTACTTGCGTTTTGGATGCGGGTCCATTGAATTCTATTACATCCAAAACACTGTTTTTGGCCTGGCAAAAAATCTGCAGTTGCGTTTAAAATCGTTTTTCACAAACCCTCAAAATGCCTTCAGACGCCAAAGATTTCCACGTTTCAGATGCGGTACCAGCGTTTAGCCGCATTTTAGTTTAGAAGCGTTTTTAAAGGTGACCTATTTTTTTACATTGATAAACTCCAAATTTATGGCAAATGAGGAAAAACCCCCCAAAAAAAATATATATATATATATATATATATATATATATATATATATATATATATATATATATAAAAGAAATTGCTTCCATTGCATTGTGGACAATTCACAACTTGGGGCAGCTGACGTGGCAAGTGGACAATCCACATCTTGTGGCAAGTGATGTGGCAAGTGACACGCTAAATACAACTACACTGCTGCTCTCAGCTGCTGATATCACTCTGGTCTCACAAAATAGCTAAAATCGTAAATAATACTGTTTTTTGAGCTTAGGGCGGCTCCTTATCATATACACGCAAATGTGGTAAAACACGGCATGCAAATGCCACAAAGCGCACCTTTCTAAACGCCACTTTCAACCTTAGTTCAGAACACTTTGCACCAGCGTCCCGTCTACATGGGGCTAAAAACGCCTATGCCATTTACAGCTCAAAAACGCCATGGTGGCCATGAGGCCATAGGCTAACATGGAGAGATGTTTTTAAGCTGCAAAAAACGCTCAAACAAGCGGCTTGAAAAACGTCCGTGTGCATGTAGCCTTATATTAACCACTTGCGCACTGCCCAGACCAAGTTTCACATTTCAGCGCTGATGCACTTTTAATGACAATTGCGCGCTCATACAACACTGTAACCCAATGAAAATGTTTTATTTGTTGGCACACAAATAGAGCTTGCTTTTGGTGCTATTTGATCACCTTTGTGTTTTATTTTTATTTTTTTTCTATAAATACAAAAGACCGAGTTTAAAAAAAAAAAATGGATATTTTACCCACTTCAGCACTGGGCCTATTCTGGCACTTCTCTCCTTCATGTAAAAATCATAAATTTATGGCTATAAAATTACTTCTAAACACCAAACATTATATATGTTTTTGGAGCAGACACCCTAGGGAATAAGATGGCGGTCATTGCAAATTTTTATCTCGCTTGGTATTTGCGCAATAAATTTTCAAACGCCTTTTGTTTGCTAAAAATATTACAAAACAGTAAAGTTACGGCCAATTTTTTGGTATAATGTAAACGATGTTGTTATGCTGAGTAAATAGATACCTAACACGTCACGCTTTAAAATTGCGCACACACATGGCATGACACCAAACTTCAGTAATTAAAAATCTCCCTAGGCGATGCTTTCAATTTTTTTACACTTTACCATTTTTGCATTACAGAGGAGGTCTAGTGCTAGAATTGTTGCACTCGTTCTAACGCACGCAGCAATAACTCACATGTGTGGTTTGAACGGCTTTTACATATGTGGGCGGGACTTACGTGTGTGTTCGCTTCTGAGCGCGAGCTACCGGGGACATGGGCGTTTTTTCATATTTTTGCTTATTTTTTTTTATTTTGTCTTTTTACTTTTTTGTATTTCTTACTCTTTTTTTTATTTTTTATTTATTTTTTGGATCACTTTTATTCCTATTACAAGGAATGTAAACATCCCTTGTAATAGGAATGTGTGTGACAGGTCCTCTTTATGGAGAGATGCGGGGTCAATAAGACCCCACATCTCTCCTCCAGGCTGGAAAGCATGATATTGGTCCAAAAAAATCACCAATCTCATGCTGACAGCCGAGATCACGGCTTGGTTAACATACGGGAACACGGCGTGATGTCATAACGTCGTGCCTGCGCCTCCGACGGTCATAGAGATGACTGATGACCATCTGGTCACCAGTCATCTCCAAATCGTTCTCCGAGCCCCAGATGGCACGGAAGAGACCAGAGAAGCACCGGATGGCGGCAAGAGGGGGGGGAACGTCCCCCCCCCCCGCCTATAAGAACAATCAAGCGGCGGAACTGCCACTATGATCGTTTTTATTGTGCACAGAATCGCCGGCTGAAAAAAATTATATCTGAATGATGCCTGCAACTGCAGGCATCATTCAGATGTCACCGCCCAAAGCCAAGGATGTCATTTGACGGTGGGCGGTAGGAAACTGGTTAATATTTTTAAAAAAGGTAATTTTTCTTCTTCATTGATGTACACTGATGAGACTGCACTGATGGGCACCGATAAGGTGGCAAGGGTGGGCATTGAGAGGTGGCATTGCTATTTGGCACTGGTGGGCAGTGAGAAGTGGCACTGCTAGGTGGCAATGATAGTTGGCAGTGATGGGCACTGATAGGCAGCACTGCTAGGTGCCACTGATTGGCACCAGTGGTGGGCATTGATAGGTGGCACTGGCAGAGGCTACTAATTGTCACAGATGATGCAGAATTGCCTCTTCCTCTTCGGGTCCCATGTCACTTGCACATAAGCCGGTGATTGCCTTTTTTTATGCTCACGCTGTCAGCACAAGGAGAAAACAAAAACCATTACCCAGCTTTTGTTTACATCACGTGATCAGCTGTCATTTGCTGACAGCTGATCACATGGTAACGGGCAGGTATCGGCCCCTTACTCGGATCTGTCATCACCTGAGTCTCAGTGACTCTGTGACCACAGCGCGCGCAAAGGGGAGGACGTTTATTGACGGACTCCCGGCAATTGAGGACCATGCTGTGGCCGTCGATCAGTTATAGCGCTGATCTCAAGTGATTAAAGAGGGTCTAAATGGGCCATTGACATGCATCACAATTCAACTTAGGAATGTGTCTTTGAAAAGTTAACTAAATAATTTGGCCACTTTATCCTTCCAAATAATTCACTTCCTGTCACATAGCCACACAGGAAGTGAGGGAAAATCCCTAACAATGTCTTTCCTTGTGGACACACAGGTCAGTCTAAATACTTTCCCCATTATGCACATTGCACTCCAGCATATTGCGGGGTACACCACAATTTATTAGGTAATTTGGACTGTGGGGTTTATTTACTAAAGGCAAATCTACTTTGCACTACAAGTGCACTTGCTGTATATCTGAGGGGGACATGCAAGCCAAAAAAATACACCATCTTTGCTTTTACATGATTGGAACATCCAATCCCCAGTACTTTCCCTCAGATTTTCAGCAGCTACACTTTTACTGCAGAGTGGATTTGTCTTTACTAAACCCCAAACTATACATTGATTTGGGGTGTACACAACAAAGTGCTAGAGTGCAATTTGCTCAATGGGGACACTAGTTAGATTGATCCCCAAGAAAAGACATTGGTAGGGTTTTACCTTCACTTCTTGTTTAGCTGTGTGACAGGAAGTGAAGCCAATTTTAAGAAAAGGAGACACAAAAGGCCAAACTACAAAAAAAAAATATATATATATTAAAAAAAAACACACACGCAGGGGTTCTAACACTTACTTTGTTTCCCTCAAAATGCCCACAATTAGAATTGTATGGCCTTAAGCTATTTTTAAGTGCAGTGCTCTAAATCAGTGCTTCTCAAGTACCCCCAACAGGCCATGTTTGCAGGTTTTCCTTCATCTTTCACATGTGCTTTAAATCACAGTCAATGGTTTTGATTTTTGGACAGCAATTCGATAAGATAAATTCACAAAACATGTCCTGTTGGGGGTACTTGAGGACTGAGGCTGAGAACCACTGCAGTAAAAAAGGAAAATTGAATACTTACCGCTCTGTATTTTTCATTTCCTGGTGACTCTCCATGGCAGCACACAATACAATACATGCATATGCTAGCATGAAGGCACCAGATTAGACAAATCACACCAGTTTTGTTTTGACATGCCAATCAGCTGTCACATTTTTTGCAAAGAAAACACAAAACAAACATCAAAACTTTGCATCAAATTTTATTGGTCAACAAAATAAAAGGGAAGGCAAAATAAAAAACATGGTCAATTTGGAACAGTTACAGACTCAACATCTTGAGAAATTTTTGCCAAAAAAAAAGGCAGCAGGCAATTAAATCAAAGTGAACAAACGACACACATTAACAACATCAGAATTATTTCAGAGGAACATTTCCCCCACACAAAAAATATACAATCCACAAAAGTTAACCAATCACCTGTTTTGCAAAGACATAACAAATAAAATACATGTGTTACGAACTCAATAAGGACACCAACTTGTACATTTTGCCCCCCCACACACGCACACACACTTGCCTCTTCTCAGGGCAAGCGAACGAATGCTCCTTGTGAGCTTTATATAACATATGTTTGTGAGCTAATGAGGCAATTGAAAACACATGCACAGTCCATGAAACACCCAAAATGCAAGTTCACTCAATGTAGAGACTGAAATTCAAAGTGGATACACCTGTTAAGGATGTCCTTCAATTACTAACCCATAAAAACACTCTCTGAGTGAGCATGCCCAGAAATATCCAGGCGCTGTTTACACACAAAAAGCACGCAAAAAAAAACTAACTAAGTGGTCATGTGCAGAACAACACCAATGCAGCTAGCAAAAAATAACCCCCCCCCCTCCCCCCGTCCAAAATTAAGCACATCATCCAGCATGCTACAAAATTAGAGATGGGACAATCACCCCTCCCCCCCACCAACAAATACCATTGCAGTCTATGGGAACTGACTTGTTAATTTTGCTAGTCCCCACTTGGCTGGCTTATCTTCTAGTTATTGGCCTTAAAATGGGGGCCCAGGTCCCACCCTAAGGGACATATATCAATGTCACCAATTTGGAAAACACCAAAAACAAAACAAGGAGAAGTGCCTTTAAATATGCCAAATTGCTTAAGGGCCATTTCACACCACATGCAGTGCATTGCGTTTTTTATGCATCCAAAATGCATGGAGAGTTGGTTATATGGTTCTAAATAGCAGTGTTTGTTCCAGTGCGTTCCAGTTCCACCAAAAAAGTAGAACATGCTGCATTTTACCTGCACTGGACTGTACTGGAACGCATCAAAACGCATCATAAACGCACTGGAACGCACAGGAACACACCTAAATGCAACAAAAACGCACTGGAACACACTTGTCCTTATCTATGGTTAATAAAAAAGAGGGGGGAAAAAAGCACTGGACTGCATCAAAAACGTACCAAAAATGCACTGGAACGCATGAAAAACGTGCATGCAGAAAAGGACCTGGAACGCATCCGGATTGTGTTTCTATGGTGTGAACTGCCCCTAGTTCACACTATAGAAATGCAGTCTGGGTGCGTTCCAGGTGCTTTTCTGCATGCGCGTTTTTGACACATTCCAGTGCATTTTTGATGCGTTTTTGATGCAGTCCAGTGTTTTTTTCCCCCTCTTTTCACTTAGGACAAGTGTGTTGCAGTGCGTCTTTGATGCATTTAGGTGCGTTGCGGTGCATTCTAGTGCATTTTTGGTACGTTCCGTTGCGTTTTTGATGTGTTTTACTGGGGTCCAGTACAGTTTTGTACCTAAAAAATGCAGCATGACCAATTTTTTTTGGGCTTTCTGAAACGCACTGGAACAGACTGCAGTGGTGTGAACTATGCCATTGGCATTAATGTGATCAACTTTCTTTGCGTTTTTCAGGCATCAAAAAAACGCACGGCACTGCATCCGGTGTGAACTGGCCCTAAATATCATACCCGGGGGGTGTCTATAGTATGCCTGTAAAGTAGCACATGTTTTCCATGTTTATAACAGTTGGAGAGCAAAATGACATTTCTAAAGTAAAATAATAGTAATTTAAAAGTCCTTGCGGCTGTAATGAATTGCTGGTTCCCGTTAATACAGATAAAAGTCATTGAAAGTCTTTGCTAACCCAAAAAAAAAATGTGTCCCCCAAATTCCATAACCAGGCCCTTCAGGTCTGGAATGGATATTAAGGGGAACCCCGCTGCAAATTTTTAATAAAAATGACGTGGGGTTCCCCCCAAATATCCATACCAGGCCCTTCAGATCTGGCATGGATTTTAAGGGGAACTCCACCCCAAATTTTAAAAAAAAATGGCGTGGAGTCCCCCTAAAAATCCACACCAGACCCTTTATCCGAGCACATAACCTGGCTGGCCGCAGGAAAAGAGGGGGGGACGAGAGCGGCCCCCCCTCCCTCCTGAACCATACCAGGCCACATGCCCTCAACATGGGGAGGATGTCCCCATGTTGATGGGGACAAGGGCCTCATCCCCACAACCGTTGTGGGGGTCTGCAGGCAGGGGGCTTATCGGAATCTGGAAGACCCCTTTAACAAAGGGGACCCCCAGATCCCGCCCCCCCTATATGAAATGGTAATGGGGTACAAATGTACCCCTACCATTTCACAAAGAAAGTGTAAAAAATTCAAAAAATTACGAGCCGGTTTTTGACAATTCCTTTATTAATGTCTTCTCCTTTCTTCCATCTTCTTGTGTCTTCTTCTTCTTCCATCTTCTTCTTCCATCTTCTTCTTTTCTTCATTCGGGTTTCTTCCTCCATCTTCATCTTCCTCTTTATCTTGATCTTCATCCTCATCTTCCTTCTTCCTTCGGTCTTCTCGTCCGCATCTTGCTCCGGTGTCTTCCCTTCTTCTTTCCCCGGCCGCTCCATTTGAATTGGTGGTTCCCGCTGTGCGACGCTTCAGTTCTCCACTTGGTCCTCTGGGTCCGCTTACACCCGGTGACCCCGCCCCCCTCTGACGCACATGGATTTCACGGGGACTTTTCCAGTGGTTTCAGAGGGGGGCGGAGCCACCGGGTGGCAGCGGACCAAGTGGAGAACTGAAGCGTCGCACAGCGGGAACCTCCAATTCAAACTGAGCGGCCAGAGAAGAAAGAAGAAGGGAAGACGCCGGAGCAAGATGCGGACGAGAACACCGAAGGAAGATGAAGATGAAGATGAAGATAAAGATGAAGAGGAAGATGAAGATGGAGGAAGAAATCCGAATGGATAAAAGAAGAAGTTGGAAGAAGAAGAAGGAAGAAGATGGAAGAAAAGAAAAGACATTAATAAAGAAATTGTCAAAAACCGAATCTTGTCATTTTTTACATTTTTGACACTTTTTTCGTGAAATGGTAGGGGTACATTTGTACCCCATTACCATTTCACACAGGGGGGGGCTGGGATCTGGGGGTCCCCTTTGTTAAAGGGTTCTTCCAGATTCCGATAAGCCCCCGCCCGCAGACCCCTACAACCACCGGGCAAGGGTTGTGGGGATGAGGCCCTTGTCCCCATCAACATGGGGACATCCTCCCCATGTTGAGGGCATTTGGCCTGGTACGGTTCAGGAGGGAGGGGGGGGCGCTCTCGTCCCCCCCTCTTCCCCTGCGGCCGGCCAGGTTATGTGCTCTGATAAGGGTCTGGTGTGGATTTTTGGGGGGACTCCACGCCATTTTTTTTTCAAATTTGGGGTGGAGTTCCCCTTAAAATCCATTCCAGATCTGAAGGATCTGGTTTGGATATTTGGGGGGAACCCGCACGTCATTTTTTTTTTAAATTTGCAGCGGGGTTCCCCTTAATATCCATTCCAGACCTGAAGGACCTGGTTATGGTTATGGAATTTGGGGAACCTCCACGCTTTTTTTTTTGGGTTAGCAAACATTTTTAATGACTTTTCTCTATATTGCCGGGAGCCGACAATTCATTATAGCCGCGGCTGCTTTTAAATGGCTTTTTTTTCCCTTTAGAAATGTCATTTTGCTGGCGCAATGGAAAGTTCAGAGCTGCGCCTGTTCAACTTATGCAAATTAGTTTACGTGACTTGACATTTACTAAGATTTTGCCGGCACAGTGTCTTGGCGCATTTGAACCATTGAAATTCCCGCGCTGAGCTCAAAAAAACCTCCCGCAGCTCGAATCGTACTTGCCGGTGCAGCGGGCTGGTTTTGAAAAAGTTACTTTCTCACTCTATTTTGGGCATATTAGTTATTTGGGCAGGTGTCCCTACACTTCCTCACATCACCCCACATCACCCCCATTATATTCTCACTTCCAGCTTCTTTATATTTAGATTTTAACATGCCGTGTGCCAGGTCCATAGTGGCGCACTGAGCGCCTCCTCCTGTCCGCCGACAACACTATAGTAAATGGGAAATAGGGCTGCGATACCGGCGCTAATGTTTTGTAAATACCAAAACAGCCATTGCGCACGCAGATGCGCCAATACTCATGGTGCAAACGTTTCGTAAATCAGCCCCTATATGTGTTTAAGAAACACACTTTAAAAAATCTGCAGAACCGCATTGCACCAACAAAAATTTTAGCCACATCTACCAAGCCCCAGGTCCCACCAAGAAAAATGGAGTTATGATAGCGATCAAAAACACAATCAACTTCATACTCCATGACAGCCTATCTGACAGTGATGGTAGGTATCTGGCTCTGGACTGTACAATGGACAATACCAGATACACTATTGTCAATGTGTACGCACCCAATACCAGACAAATTAAATTCCTATCGAAACTGATGCCCAAACTCACCAAATTTCGCCAAGGAAATCTCATCATATGCGGAGATTTCAACATTGTTCCAGACAACTCCTTGGATACCTCCTCCCGCAAAAAGACACTTGTCTCGCCTATGGGACATTTCCTCAGGAACAATGATCTGTACGACGTGTGGAGATGCCATCACACCACAGAACGAGACTACTCATTCTTCTCCCACCGGCACAATTCCTATACCAGGATTGACTACTTTCTTGTTGATAAATGGACTCTACCCAAAATCTCTGAATCATCTATTGACACGATCACATGGTCGGACCATGCACCCGTATCGATTGTCATTGATACTTTACCATCTTCCCCATGCACAAAAATCTGGAGAGCTAATGCCTCGATCCTACAATCACCTGAACACTCGGCCTACATTTGTAAACACTTGGAAGAATTCTTTGATCTAAACCAGGGCTCCACATCAAACAATACTATACTTTGGAATGCTCATAAGGCATTCGTTAGGGGGATTCTTATCCAAATTGGTGCTAGAGAAAAGAGAAGGAGATCACAGCGTCTTGACACCCTCACTTCCCAAATTAAAAAAAACTGAAGAACAAAACCAGAAACACCCTGACACTAAACTTAAAGAACGGCTAGTACTTCTCAGACAGGAACTTAGAAACGTATTATTAGAATCCTATAATAGAGCTCAGAAGCAATTTAAAGCTAATTACTATTCCACGGGAAACAAAGCAGGGAAAGCCATAGCGCTTAGAATTAAAGGCCACCACGCTAAAACTAAAATCCCTCATCTTTATCATCCCTCTACTAAACAAAAACTGATAGACCCCCAAGCTATAGCAGATACGTTTAGCCACTACTACAAAACACTATATAACCTGAAAGATGATTCTACTACTACCCAACCATCCGTAGAAGATATAGAAACTTTCTTACAAGAAATCAATCTTCCCGCTGTATCCCCTGACCAATTATCAACGCTTAATGCCCCATTCACACCAATAGAAATTTTAGATGTGATTGCAACCCTCCCGTCCAACAAATCCCCTGGACCGGATGGCCTCACCGGGGAATATTATAAACAATTCCGCACTATTCTAGCACCATTCTTATCGCAAATGTGTAATGACGCTGCCTCCTCCTCTTCTCTCCCACAGGAAATGTTGAATGCCTTAATAATTACCCTACCGAAGCCAGGGAAGGACCCCACCTCCCCACAGAATTTCCGTCCTATATCGCTCCTCAATATTGACACAAAAATCTATGCTAAACTCATAGCAACAAGGTTAGTAAACATCATGCCATCACTGATCCACCCGGATCAATCTGGATTCACGAAAGGCAGGCAAACATTTGATGCAACCCGCAGAATCATTAATATAATCCACAATGCGGATTCTGCCAGAACGCCTTCTCTGCTCCTGTCACTGGATGCAGAGAAGGCGTTTGATAGAGTCAACTGGGCATATCTCCAAGCCACACTCCAAAAGTTTGGCCTTCAAGGTCACATTTTCTCTGCGATAATGGCCTTATATTCAAAACCTTCAGCTCAGGTGTACACATCTGAAATGCTGTCTAAACCGTTTCCAATCTCTAATGGAACCCGCCAAGGTTGCCCCCTATCACCTCTTATTTTCAACCTAGTGATGGAACCACTCGCTGAACATATTAGAGCAAACATATCCATCTCTGGCTTCAAAATTGGTTCAATAGTACACAAGATAAATTTGTTTGCCGATGACGTCATACTAATGGTCACCAACCCTATATCCTCCCTGGCTTCGATACAATCTGTGTTACAAAGATTCAGTAATATTTCTTATTATAAGGTGAACGAAACAAAGTCACACATTCTAGACCTAGGATTAGATGTTGTCACCAGCAAACTCCTGCGGAATTTCTATCCATACCCGTGGGCAGACACAGGTATAACATATTTTCGAATCACACTTACTAAATCTACTAGGAATCTTTTCAACAGTAACTACATTGAAGCTAAACAAATGCTGATTACAGAAACTACTAAGCTTTCAAAATTTGAATTCTCCTGGTCTGGTAGATTAGCTGCCTTCAAAATGCTAATTCTTCCTAGGCTGCTTTACATATTCCGCACGCTTCCTATCCCACTAACTACCTCATACCTCAAATCTCTCCAATCCATTATACAAAAATTCATATGGCAAGGTAAAAACCCCAGATGTAGTCATCCTAAAACCATCAAACATAAACTGGCGGGAGGTATGGGATACGTAGATATCAAAGATTACTACCTAGCTACCATACTGTCTCAAATGACAGAGTGGGTTACCAACCATCCAACCACGTTATGGGGTAACATTAAAAACATTATGACCCCTGGACATAATCTCAAAGACTGGCTATTCAGCTCCACAGTCACTCAACCTCACCTTCACTTGTACTCACCGACTATCCGAGCATCGGTTCAGGCTTGAAAAACACTACACTCCACAAAATGGTCTCAAATACCTACCAGACGACTACAAATACCTGTCCAAACCCTCAAATTAATATCGCCCGACCTGACTATACCCAAATGGATACTTACTCATACAACAGACACCTCAGACATTAGGAATAAGATTTTACATAAAACCTTCGCCCAAATCCAATCAACATTGCACGCGCCCACTATAGATTTCTTCAACTGTTATAAGATTCAACACTGTCTCACAGCACACCCAAAATTAGAAGGAGAATTACCGCTTAAACTGTGGAACTACTTCTTCTACACTACTGCACCTACCAAAGGCACTTCCCTAATCTACTCTACATTACAGGGGAAAAATATCTTCCACAAATCCAAACCCTACACGGACTGGGAAAATGACTTGAACATGCAGTTCTCTGATCAACAATGGCAAACAGCCTTAAAGTCAATCTATAAAACCACTAGCTGCACCTCTCTATGGGAATTAACTCACAAAATCCATCTAAGATGGTACCTGACACCTCAAAAAATGGCCAAATTTCAATCACACACGTCACCCACCTGCTGGAGGAATTGTAACCAAATAGGTACCCTCTTCCACATTTTATGGTCGTGTCCAGAATTAACAAATCTGTGGACCGAGGTGGAACATATTATACGAGATATATGCCATGTCCCTTTTACACTTACTCCACAATTAGCTATACTGAATATAAATACCGAATTACTACCACCACATTTCCGACTAATCATTACTCACATACTCCTAGCAACTAGACTACTCATAACCAGAGGCTGGAAAACAAACGTCTCCCCAACTTCGAATGAAGTCATAGCATTGGTCCACTCTCACTACGCTTATGAATTAATCTTTTCAAGGGGGAAACCATCATACTCTAAACTCTATAATCTATGGCTCCCCTGGACTCAATGGTACGCGAACAAGCTTACCTGATTCACTCCTGATATCAATACTACGCACTAGGATCACCTTGTTTGATTAATAGATTTACCATATTGCTCTTTACACCCTCCCCCCCTCCCCCTCACTCCTCTATCCCCCTCCCACCCCCCTTTTATTTTATTTTACTTTACCCTACTTTATTCTAGTTTTCACATCATTCAAAAAGTTGTATACAATGTTCTCTGAATACATATGCCTTACTTTGCACACTCTAGATATTATGAATACTTTAGGCATGTACCATCTTATGCACAAACTCATACTTGGCAGTTCTACATTCTTTATTGTTGTTTTACTTCCATATTCCGCTACAGGTTGTTAATAATGCTTAAGCTGTTAAAGTTACTTCCTAAACCTTCACCGAATCTGTAGGAGGGTAGAGTTCCGTTATCTCCTCCTAGATACAGAATGTTCCCATTAGGGGTGTCTAGGAGTTTAAGACCTCACAGATCACCTTACCTCCACCATCTATTATAGTCATGTAATTTAACCATCTTTGACAACTTGACATGATATGTATATTCATTAACATGTATCCTATATCAAGTGTGATGTATGGCGATGACTGTTCATTTAACTACCTATACCTTCAATAAAAATTATTGAAACAAAAACGGATCAGAAAGGGAAGGGCAAGAGAGTGCAGATTTATTCGTTGCCAGGCTCACCGCTCTGTCGGGTGGGGGCAGTGCAAGGTTTTATGGCAGTGCGCCCAGAGAGAGAGGGTTCTTTTTTGATACATGCTGACGGGTTTCCGTTATCCAAATTTCAGTTTGTTTAGATTTTTCGTAAATGTTTGGGGTGCCTAGGCTTAGAGGCGAAAGAATTTTCATTGCATTCTTTTCGGATTGGGGCGGCTACGGAAGCGGCTCAGTGTGGGTTGGATGCAGAGTCTGTGAAGCTCATTGGTAGATGGGAATCGAGTAGATTTCGGACTTACATTTGCCCTCACTTGGTGGTAGGAGTGTGAGGATAGTGGGGGGGGGGGCTGGTAATGGGTTTTGTTATCGGAAAAAATGTGATACGTTGATGGGGTCTGCTGTGGTTACGGTGGATGCATGTTTTTTTCTCTTTCAGGTACGGCGCCGGCGCTGGTCTGGATACTGGGGCACTCTTACGTGTACTGGGGTGGTAAGAGGGCTGAGGCTAGGCCGGAAGGTCGGCAATTGGGGTTTCCAAGGCAGGAAGCCCGGTTTCGCTGGCTGGGAGTGCCGGGAATGTTGTGGAGTAGAATGGTTCCTGAGGTGCATCGGTATGCGCGTCTGGACCGCCCGCCTGACGTTTTAGTTCTGCACGTAAGCGGGAATGACTTGGGTGTTAGATCAATGTTGGATGTGACAAAAGATATCAAATTTGATATTCTTCGTCTTCGCATGGCATTCCCAGACATGGTGATAGTGTGGTCCGACATGGTGGCTCGTACCTCATGGCGAACGGCTAGATCTTTGGAAGGCATTAACAGGGCCAGGAGGAAAGTTAATCGGGATGTGGCCAGGTTCATGGTTAAGAATGGGGGGTTGGTGATACGTCATTTTGAGTTGGAGTTGGAGACATGGCGGTACCTTTGGGGTGACGGTGCACACCTCAATGATGTGGGTATAGACCTGTGGGTGTTGGGGTTACAGGACGGTATCCAGAGAGCTCTCAGGGTGTGGAGGGGCACCCAATTGTAAAGGTTTTTACATTTGGGTGCTGTGGCGGGTGTCTGGTCTTTGCAGGGGAAGGATGATACCTCGGAAAGTAGTTTTCAGGACCTGTCATTGGTATGGGTCCTGATGGTGAGCCTACAGTTAACGGAGGTTTAGCTGGAAGCATTGGGAACAGGTGCACTGCGGTCATGGTTGTCTCTGAGCCAGCATGTCGGCTTGAGGCCTATTAATGGATTTTGAGAGGTACCGCAGTGCAATAATGTACACAGATGTTAATCGAGGTTCCTGCAGAGATCGACACCAGTAATTGACTGAGGGTCCTTTAGGACAGAGTTTATGTTCATTGTTAAGTTATACAGCGTTTTAATAAATAAGGCTGCTACGGCCTATGTTTTCTCCAACTCTTGGTGTGGTCTTGTTTACTTAGTTATAAGTAAGAAGGTAAATAAGGGGTAGTAAAGAAGGTACATCTGTTATACTATAGTCATGCAATTTGTTTGGTTCAGCTATGACAAGAACAATGCATGACGGACATTGTAGTGCAGAGAGACAGAGACTATTATTGTGGGTTGGAGATAGACTACAAGGCCCACAGTGCCACTGTGCTACAAAAGTGCATGGCGTCACGCACAGCCTACTGGGAGAACTTATTTAAGGCAAGGCGGGGTTTTGTTTCATCTCTTGGGACGCCATCTTGCAACAGGCAAGAGGCCTGGAGCGAGCGTGCTTAGGCCAGAGAAGCCTGGGCCTAGAATTGCGGAGACCGGATCGCCTGACGGAAGGATTCCTGTCACAGCCCTGCTGATCGGACCAGGGAGAGGGACCGCTCTACACTCCACAGCATCCAGAGTCACCTCATCCATCGGCACCTCGTGAGCGGCTGTGCGGCGGACTGGGGACCACGACCTGCAGGGAGGCTGAGAACCAAGAGGGTCCAGACGGAGCATACTGGCGAGGCGAGGCCTCATTTAGTGAGAGGGCACCTGCCCACCAACATAACTAACTGGGTCGCAGGAAGGTGACTTCCATCGTTTCACTCCTACTTGCTGGCAACTGTAGTGCCGTAAGTGGACACACGTTATGCCTGGGAGTGATATAGCGCTTTGGGAGGATCAGCGTTTCTCTTAGCCTTATACTGCATACTTCAAGTGTTCATTCTTTCTTCACCTTGTTTGTTGGATTACAAATACTCAAGTGCACCAATACAGCTAGCCGAAGATTACTGGAAGCTGTTAGGAACAATCATCAGTTCAGTTCATTGCTTAGGTTGATACAACGGGACACGCACCAGTTGAGCTGCCCACTAGGGGGAGCTAAATAGTTTATTGAACTGAATATGTGTAAGCTAACCATTTGCATTCACTTTTATTGTCATTGTGCTATTTCAGTGAGCTGGGTGAAACTTGGTGAAGTTCCCCCTTTGCTGTCATCATTGCGTTGGGAGATTCCTCCACCGTGCACTTCCTCAGGTGTGACCCTAAGTTGTGTTAATTGGGTCCCTTTTGCATAGTGAAACCATGAAATTGTTATGCATATGTATGACAGTTGACTCTCACAGGCATCTGTTTGAGTCAAATGTTGTAATCTCTATTCTATTTTCTCTACCAAGTAATTGTATTACCTTTTGGTTGAACTACATCTTGTGTGGGACTCTATCTTTTGCAGCTGTGTGGCAGGTGAACCACACTAAGGTAACAATATTTAACTACATTTATTGTCGTGTGGTATCATTGTGGCCCTCTATAGCCTTTTAGGGGCCCACAATCACATTATTGTCCAGTTGTGCCAAGGGGGAACAGAGCAAAATTGTAGGGGTTGATAGGCAGAGTACAGGCCCAAACTTAAACCAGCAGCTCCTACGGGGGGTAGTGCTATATATATATATATATATATATATATATATATATATATATATATGTGTGTGTGTGTGTGTTTATTTCTATGTGTATATATATATATGTAGCGGGGTCTCCTTTAAGGCCCCTGGACTACGTTACCCAGAACCCCGTTTGGCACCCAGGGTGCATTGGGCCGCCGCAGAGACTCATGGGTGGGGCTATATAAGAAGAGGGCGAGGCTAGGCTCGGCCTCTTTAGACACCGCGCTGCAAGAAATAGGACTCCCTGTGCGGATCTGCTGCTGTGTAAGGCCTGAAGCCTGGGCCTTGCATACCGACCAAAGAGCCTTCCACCCCACTGCGGAGCCTGGGTGGCACCTGTTCCTGCTCGAGTTTGCTGACTTCAGCTGGACCGGAGACCCGGTCGTTGGAGACACTGTGTGTGGATACACAGTGGTGGAAGCCCGGACTGGGATTGCGTCCGGAGTGGTGAGCGAGCACTTGCTCACTTCAATATCCTTTTACTTTGTTGGGCCTAGTGACTGCCTTGGCCCACCCTGTTATTTACTATCCCTTGGATTACAAATATTGTTTCCTGAAGGTGCACCACCGTTCAAGTTGCATGCGAAGAAGTGTTCTCATAAGGGACTGAGTTTTAATCGGGGTCAGGCCGAACCAGGGTGGGGGTTAAAACTTTGTTGCTGCGCCATATTGCGCATAGGGAAAGAAGGTAGTTGCACGTGGCGGGTGATCACTCTGCACTATCACTGAAGAATATGTTTATTGCTGCAGGGCTCTGCATGTATACTATGTGAATCCTTATACCAAATTATAAATCCAGTTATATTTTATCACTTTGGTATTACTGTCATCTTTGCAGATAGTGGTTATCTATCAATACTGCCAGATTGTGTATAATCAGGTATAGACCGTTACGAGGTAACAATCCCTAGACTAACTGTGCCAGTGTGGGTTGAGTAGATTGCCGGGGGTTGGCGGTGCTGTATGC